>JARQOD010000004.1:403485270-403502617 GCA_033576555.1 Oophaga sylvatica
ACACTGGCGCATAGCACATAATGCAATTGACATTAGCGCATGGCGGCCCAGCCATGCCATCCTTTTATAGTAACAGCTACAGGACCTGCCAGCAACAAGGAGAAATTAAACTGTTCCAGAGCACCAGTAGTCACAGGACCTTCCTGGCGGACAAATAGGAGCTGCTGCAGTACCCGAGCATGTGACCCCTGATCTCCAATGAGAGATCTCACCCTGGGCATGCTCAGAAGGGGAAAACAAGTACTTTGTCCTAAAGACGTCTGCTCGCCGCTAACCAGTACTGGCCACAATAGCAGAGCCTGGAGAGGCAGCAGTCTCTGCACACTGTTAGACTGGGTAAGACGCTGGGACCGACATCTAAGCTGAGCAGGATCCACTGCAGACGGAGATGGTCGGGGGACCGCAGCGGGACTGGTTCGAGACTCCCCTTGAGCAGCAGCGGGAACTCAAACCCTAACACATTCAGGATTCTTTACAGAAATTTCTTGAGAAAAAACTGACTTTTTCCTAGGAAATCCGGACGCGTTTTTAACGTGGTTTTTGCGCGTTTTTTGCCCATTTTTACTGCGTTTTTTGTGCATTTTTTTTCCTGAACAGCCTAGGTCAATAATATAGCGGGACATATGCAAATTCACTGCAAAATTAATGAACATGCTGTGTTTTTTATCGCGATGAGTTTTATTTGCTGAAAAATCGCACCATGTGCACAAAAATTGCAGAATGCATTCTAATCATAGGATGCTTATTTCAAGTGTTTTTTTAAGAGTTTTTGCAGTGGAAAACCACAGCAAAAACACGAAAAAAACGCAAAAAATCCTGAATGTGTGCACACAGCCTAAAACAGGATCCCTGGACATGGGCGGAGCATGTTTCAGTTTTCTATGCAGGTGGGGACATCTTCTTCCCCCTCAGACTGAACTTCATACATGGGTCCTTCAGAACTGACTCGCCGCTTTAACCAGTACGGTGTTTTTTCCCATCGATAGTCAAGTTTATCTCGAGGGCGCTTCTCTCATACCAACACCTGGTCTCTGGCCTTTAGAGCTGTCCTCGTAGAATAGTTTTCTCAGAATGCTCCAACTCTTGAAACCGGGTCTGTACCAGGTGATGTAGCATTTGCTGCTGATAGCGATGTTCTCATATCAGGTGGACACCCCCGTCCGTTGGTAGTCCTCCTCGTTCCAGCTCCAGCTCTGTGATCTCTTTGACTGGCCTGCCGAAGAGCAGGGTGTAAGGGGTGTATCTTGCGGTGCGATGTATGTGGTTGTTTTAAAACCACACCAGTTCTGCTACGAATTCAAGCCAGCATACCTAACGATCTTCCTCCAGCGTTCTCAACATCTGAATGAGAGTCCGGTTGAATCGTTCACATGCTCCATTACCCTGTGGATGATGGAGCATCGTTCAAGACTTCCAAATTTGGTGCATACGATGTAGTTCCTCCATCAATCATCCTAGAAAACAGGTCCCCTGGTCCGAGTGTATCCGTACACCTGGATAAAGTTTTTACAGATGGCATAGGATGTGGACTCTACAGTTTGGTCTCAGTTAGGAGTCACAACGGCAAATTTGGTGAAATGATCCACCATTACCAAGCAGTGTTCATACGCTTGATAGACCGGCCCAATTGTCAAACAGTCTATCTTCAAGACCTCCAGTGGGGCCGAGGTCACAATAGATTGCGTGCGGGCCCTCTGTTCCTGGGGTTTGGACAATTCACAGCTTCTACAATGTTGACACACTTCTTCTACCTCCGTCCTCAGTAGGGGATTATAAACTAATTTCTGAAGCCATTGATAGGTCTTCTCTTGGCCAACATCGTCCTCAGTAGGGGATTATAAACTAATTTCTGAAGCCATTGATAGGTCTTCTCTTGGCCAACATGCACTCCTTTTTCATGTGCCTCCACGGCCACTTTATGCAACAGGTCGTCGGAAAACACCACCTGCCAAGTGATGAATAGGGCTCGCTGTAGTTGAATTTTCCTGTACAACAGTCCATTCTTTAGGTGTGATCTCTCCCATTGTCGAAGAATTTGTAGGGCCCAGGAGACAGGGCCTCCCTCTCATTCTTGCTAGGCAGATGTTTGCAGGCTATCCACTGCTGAATTTGTGAAAGCTCTCCATCTTTCTGTTGAATCTGCACCCACTCATCCCGAGGCTGTCCCAATACATTTTCATGGGGCTCCACTTGTACCTGCTCCTCTGTGGCTGCCAACGTCCGGGCAGGACTCTGGAACCCAGGGACCTCTTCAGCCTCAAATTCTTCATCTCGGCTAGGACCAGGCTAGTCATGTGTCACTCTGGATAATAATAATAATAATAATAATTTTATTTCTATAACGCCAACATATTCCGCAGCACTTTACATTATAGAGGGGACTTGTACAGACAATAGACATTACAGCATAACAATAAACACAGATCAAAGTAGATACCAAGACGAATGAGGGCCCTGCTCGCAAGCTTACAATCTATGAGGAAAAAGGGGAGACACAAAAGGTAGATGGTAACAATTGCTTTCATTGTTCGGACCAGCCATAGTGTTCGAATCGGGTGTACTAAATTAAATGCATAAAGTGGGTGAGAACATAATACGAGGTACCTGATTATGGTAGAAAATTTTTTGAATGGGCCAACAGGGATAGTTAGGTTAATGCATTGAGGCGGTATGCCAGTCTAAACAAATGCGTATTTAGGGCACGCTTAAAACTGTGGGGATTGGGGATTAATCGTATTAACCTGGGTAGTGCATTCCAAAGAACTGGCGCAGCACGTGAAAAGTCTTGGAGACGGGAATGGGAGGTTCTGATTATTGAGGATGCTAACCTCAGGTCATTAGCAGTACGGAGGGCACGGGTAGGATGGTAGGCTGAGACAAGGGAGGAGATGTAGGGTGGTGCTGAGCCATGGAGTATTTTGTGGGTGAGGGTATTAAATTTGTACTGGAAACTGGAATGGATGGGTAACCAGTGTAATGACTGGCACAAGGTAGAGGCATCGGTATAACGATTGGTGAGGAATATGATTCTGGCTGCAGCATTCAAGACAGATTGGAGAGGGGAGAGTTTGGTAAGAGTGAGACCGATTAATAGAGAGTTACAATAGTCCAGATGAGAATGAATAAGAGAAACAGAAAGAGTTTTTGCAGAGTCGAAAGTAAGAAAAGGTCGAATTCTAGAGATGTTTTTGAGGTGGAGATAACGAGAGCGAGCCAGTGATTGAATGTGCGAGGTGAATGAAAGCTTGGAATCAGGAATGACCCCAAGACAGTGGCCATATTGCTGGGGAGAAAAGGTGGAACCACACACGGAGAAGGCAATGTCGGGCAAAGGTATGTTAGTAGATGGAGGAAACACGAGGAACCCCGTTTTTGACAGGTTCAGTTTCAGATAGAGGGAGGACATGATGTTAGAGACATCGGTAAGACAATCACTGGTGATTTCTAAAAAGGCAGGCGTGATATCAGGAGTAGAAGTGTATAATTGGGTGTCATTAGCATAGAGATGGTACTGGAAACCAAATCTACTGATTGTTTGTCCAATAGGAGCAGTATACAAAGAGAAGAGGAGGGGGCCTAGGACTGATCCTTGAGGAACCCAACAAAAAGGGAAGATGAGAGGAGGAGGAACCAGCAAAAGATACAGTGAAGGAAGGTCAGAGAGATAGGAGGAGAACCAGGAGAGAACGGTGTCCTTGAGGCCGATGGAGTGCATCCACGTGAGTGTTTTCAGCTTTCCTTCTTTAAGCGATCAAATACCGGTATTTAGCCATTCTTGCCATCCACCATTGTTCCAGGGCCCCTAACTTGGCGTTTTCCGGGTGGGCCACTGGGTTGTTGTCAGTGTGCACCAGAATTTCTTCGTCATAGCCTACACTAATGCCAACAACTCCAACTTGAACGAACTGTAGTTGTCTGGATTCCATTTGGATTCATGAAGAGAATGACTCGCGTAAGCAATCACTAGCTAATTCCCATCCTGAACCTGTGACAACACAGCTCCTAGTCCATGCAAGCTTCCATCAGTATGTAGAATGAAGGGCCGAGAGAAGTCAGCATAGGCCAAGATGGGTGCTTCTGTTAAAGCCAATTTCAAGGCTTGAAATGCTTTCTCCTGTCGTTTTCCCCACTGGATTTTCCGGTTTTTGGCTGTAGACAGAACTCCTCTCAACAGCTCTAATAACGGATTCTCGAACCGCTAATATTACCCGGTTATTCCCAGAAAAACCTGGACATACAGTACAGTCATGGACAAAAGTTTTGAGAATGACACAAATATTAATTTTTACAAAGTCTACTGCTTCACTTTTTCTAATGGCAATTTGCATTTATTCCAGAATGTTATAAAGAGTGATCAGCTTAACAGCAATTACTTGCAAAGTCAGTATTTGGCTAGAAAATGAACTGCATCCCCCAAAACACATTTCAACATCATTGCAGCCCTGCCTTAAAAGGACCAGCTAACCTCTTTTCAGTGATTGCTCCATTAACACAGGTGTGGGTGTTGATGAGGACATGGCTGGAGATCAATCTGTCATGATTAAGTAAGAATGACACCACTGGACACTTTAAAAGGAGGCTGGTGCTTGGCATCATTGTTTCTCTTCTGTTAACCATGGTTATCTCTAAAGAAACACGTGCAGTAATCAATGTACAAAAATGGCCTAACAGGGAAGAGTATCGCAGCTTGAAAGATTGCACCACAGTCAACAATCTATCGCATCATCAAGAACTTCTAGGAGAGAGGTTCCATTGTTGCCAAAAAGGCTCCAGGGCGCCCAAGAAAGGCCAGCAAGCGCCAGGACCGTCTCTTAAAAGTGTTTCAGCTGCGGGATCAGGCTACCAGCAGTGCAGAGCTTGCTCAGGAATGGCAGCAGGCAGGTGTGAGTGCATCTGCACGCACTGTGAGGCGGAGACTCTTGGAGCAAGGCCTGGTCTCAAGGAGGGCAGCAAAGAAGCCACTTCTCTCCAGAAAAAAACATCATGGACAGACTGATATTCTGCAAAAGGTACAGGCAGTGGATTGCTGAGGACTGGGGTAAAGTTATTTTCTCTGATGAATCCCCTTTTCGATTGTTTGGGACATCAGGAAAACGCCTCATTCAGAGAAGACAAGGTGAGCGCTACCACCAGTCTTGTCTCATGCCAACTGTTAAGCATCCTGAAACCATTCATGTGTGGGGTTGCTTCTCAGCCAAGGGAATCGGCTCTCTCACAGTCTTGCCTAAAAACACAGCCATGAATAAAAAATGGTACCAGAATGTCCTCCAAGAGCAACTTCTCCCAACCCTCCAAGAGCAGTTTGGCGATCAACAATGCCTTTTCCAGCATGATGGAGCACTTTGCCATAAAGCAAAGGTGATAACTAAATGGCTCAGGGAACAAAACATAGAGATTTTGGGTCCATGGCCTGGAAACTCCCCAGATCTTAATCCCATTGAGAACTTGTACTCAATCATCAAGAGACGGGTGGACAAACAAAAACCTAAAAATTTTGACAAAATGAAAGCATTGATTGTGCAAGAATGGACTGCTATCAGTCAGGATTTGGTCCAGAAGTTGATTGAGAGCATGCCAGGGAGAATTGCAGAGGTCCTGAAGAAGAAGGGTCAACACTGCAAATATTGACTTGCTGCATTAACTCATTCTAACTGTCAATATAAGCTTTTGTTACTCATATGTTTGCAATTATATTTCTGTCTGTGATAAAAACATCTGTCAAACACACATAAAAAACCAGAGGGCAGCAGATCATGTGAAAATATAATATTTGTGTCATTCTCAAAACTTTTGGCCATGACTGTACAGACAAAAGTTTGGACACACCATCCCATTTAAATATTTTTCTGTATTTTCATGACTATGACTATTGTAAATTCACACTGAAGGCATCAAAACTATGAATTAACACATGTGGAATTATATACTTATCAAAAAAGTGGGTAACAACTGAAATTATGTCTTATATTCTAGGTTCTTCAAAGTAGACACCTTTTGCATTGATGACTGCTTTGCACAATCTTGGCATTCTCTTGATGAGCTTCAAGAAGTAGTCACCGGAAATGGTTTTCAGTTCACAGGTGTGCCCTGTCTGGTTTAATAAGTGGGATTTTTGGCCTTATAAATGAAGTTGGGACCATCAGTTGTGTTGTACAGAAGTCTGGTGGATACACACTCATATTCCTACTGAATAGACTGTTAGAATTTGTATTATGGCAAGAAAAAAGCAGCTAAGTAAAGAAAAACGAGTGGCCATCATTACTTTAAGAAATGAAGATCAGTCAGTCAAAAAGATTGGGAAAACGTTGAAAGTGTCCCCAAGTGCAGTTACAAAAACCATCAAGCGCTACAAAGAAACTGGCTCACATGAGGACCGCACCAGGAAAGGAAGACCAAGAGTCACCTCTGCTTCTGAGGATAAGTTTATTCGAGTCACCAGACTCAGAAATCACAGGTTTTACAGCAGCTCAGATTAGAGACCAGGTCAATGACACACAGAGTTCTAGCAGCAGACACATCTCTACAACAACTGTTAAGAGGAAACTTAATGGTAAAATAGCTGCTAGGAAACCACTGCTAAGGACAGGCAACGAGCAGAAGAGACTTGTTTGGGCTAAAGAACACAAGGAATGTACATTAGACCAATGGAAATCTGTGCTTTGGTCTGATGAGTCCAAATTTGAGAAGATCTTTGGTTCCAACCATCGTGTCTTTGTGCGACGCAGAAAAGGTGAACGGATGGACTCTACATGCCTGGTTCCCACAGTGAAGCATGGATGAGGAGGTGTGATGGTGTGGGGGTGCTTTGCTGGTCACACTGTTGGTGATTTAATCAAAATTGAAGGCATACTGAACCAGCATGGCTACCACAGCATCTTGCAGCGGCATGCTATTTCATCCGGTTTGCGTTTAGTTGGACCATCATTTATTTTTCAACAGGACAATGACCCCAAACACACCTCCAAGCTGTGTAAGGGCTATTTGACCAAGAAGGAGAGTGATGGGGTGCTACACCAGATGACCTGGCCTCCACAGCCACCAGACCTGAACCCAATCCAGATGGTTTGGGGTGAGCAGGACCACAGAGTGAAGGCAAAAGGGCCAACAAGTGCTAAGCATCTCTGGAAACTCATTCAAGATTGTTGGAAAACCATTTCCGGTGACTACCCCTTTGAATCTCATCAAGAGAATGCCATGAGTGTGCAAAGCAGTAATCAAAGCAAAAGGTGGTTACTTTGAAGAACCTAGAATATAAGACATATTTTCAGTTGTTTCACACTTTTTTGTTACGTATATAATTCCACATGTGTTAATTCATAGTTTTGATGCCTTCAGTGTGAATGTACAATTTTCATAATCATGAATATGCAGAAAAATCTTTAAATAGAAGGTGTGTCCAAACTTTTGGTCTGTACTTTACTTGACATTCTTCTGGGTGGGCCAATCTTGCATTGCTTGCAATCTTTTCACGGGACAATCATACTCCTTCCGCAGAGAACACATATCCTAGGTATTAGATTTGGGTGTGGAACAAATGGCACTTGGCCGTTTTTACCTTCAGTCCATGTCTCCGGATCGGCTCAGTACTTGCTCCAAGTGCTGCAGGTGTTCTTCGAATGTGGCAGCATAGACAATTATATGATCTAGATAGATCAAAGTGGCTTCAAAGTTCAGGTCACCCAAGCACCTTTCCATCAGTCACTGAAAAGTTCCAGGAGCATTGGCCAGCCCGAACGGCATTCTATTAAACTCAAACAGGCCCATAGGTAGCATGAAGGTTGTCTTCGCTTGGTTATGTTCGGACATCGGCACTTGCCAATAATCACTGGCAAGATCTATAGTAGAGAAGTATCTCACTTGTCCCAGGGCAGATAAGGACTCTTCAATCCAGGGTAGTGGGTACGAATCCCGCACATTGCAGGCATTTAACTTCTGATAGTCTACACAAAATCTCAGAGTGCCGTCTTTTTTTCATACTAGGACTGTTATGATTTGGTAGCTGAGGAGAGCAGGCAAAAACGGCAATACACCAGAGAGGTTGGAATCTACTGGATTGCAGTACCCTGTCTAACCACCAACAACTAAAGGCAGCCGTGGAGCGTTCCTAATTTGGTCCTAGACGCCTCGTCACAGCCTGAGAGGTTAACTACACCTAAAGATAGAAAGAGGAAAGCTATCTGCCCCAGAGCAGATCCCCAAAGAACATAGGAAGCCCCCAAACATGTAATGGCGGTTAGACAAGAGGAAATACAGACATAGACAGAAAATAGTATGAGCAAACGTTGGGTCCAATCTACCTGGACAGAAAAGGATAGGAAGGACACTTACTGCAATCCAAAAAACCCTAAAAAATACCAACTCTACTAATTGCAAAAACACCTGAGATCACACGACCTCTACCACCTAAATTAGTTCTCTGGTGTCACAAAACTAAGCCGCAGCCACTGAAAAAACTGGAAAAGGCAAATGAACAAATAACAGTGTCTCAGATAAACTGAGAGGAGCACAAGCCCCCAGAGGGGACCTGGCTGACCTCCACAGAAGTGCAGGGAACAATGCAAAAAGCAAGCACAAAAAAAAAAAACAGAAAATATCTTATCTGATAGCAGAAGATGCAGGCAAGACTCAGCAAGCTTCCAAGTGAACCAGGAACCACAGTTGAGACAAGAACAATTGATCACCGGCAACCATGATGGGAGGGAACCTCCCTTATCTAAGACCAGTCTGTATCTCCTGATTGCCAATCTTCATTGAATGGTTCAGTACTGTTTGTAACCACCAGAGGGAGCTTCTGCTCAGAATTCATTTCTAACACATTCACAACAGTACCCCCCCCTTGAGGAGGGGGTCACCGAACCCTCATTTGGGCAACCAGGTCGGTCAGGATGAGCTCTGTGATACGCACGGATCAGTCTCCTAGCATGGATGTCAAAAGCAAACACCCAAGAATTGTCCTCCTGACCATAACCTCTCCACTTAACCAAATACTGGGGTTTCCGTCTAGAAAAACGAGAATCCAATATTTTCTCAACCACATTCTCCAGATTGCCCTCAACCAAAACAGGGTCAGGAGGCGCAGCCATAGGAACCACTGGCTCGACAAAACCTCTTCAATAAGAACTTGTGGAACACGTTATGGATCTTAAATGTCCCTGGAAGAAGTAAACGAAAGGAAACAGGATTAAGAATCTCCATGATCTTATAAGGTCCAATGAACCTAGGCTTAAACTTAGGAGATGCAACTTTCATAGGGATATTTCTTGAGGACAACCAGACCAAGTCCCCCACTTCAAACCGAGGACCATCAGTCCTATGCCGGTTGGCAAACCACTGGGCCCTCTCCTGAGAGAGGGACAACCTCTCCACTACCTGGTCCCAAATCTGCTGCATACGCTCCACAACAGAGTCAACACCTGGACAGACAGAAGCCTCCATCTGTCCCGAAGAAAATCGAGGGTGAAACCAAAAATTGCAGAAAAATGGAGACATCAAAGTGGCAGAGCTAGCCCTATTATTAAGAGCAAACTCAGCCAAAGGCAAAAAAGAGACCCAGTCATCTTGATCAGCAGACACAAAGCATCTCAGATAAGTCTCCAATGTCTGGTTTGTTCTCTCAGTTTGTCCATTGGTCTGAGGATGAAAAGCCGAGGAGAAAGACAATTGAAACCAAGTTTAGAACAAAAAGTCCTCCAAAATCTGGAAACAAACTGGACTCCTCTGTCAGACACAATGTTCTCAGGAATGCCGTGTAACCGAACCACGTGCTGAAGGAACAAAGGCACCAATTTGGAGGAGGAAGGCAACTTAGGTAATGGCACAAGATGTATCATTTTGGAAAACCTATCACAAATCACCCAGATAACGGTCATTCTCTGAGAAACAGGGAGGTCGGAAATGAAATCCATAGAGATATGGGTCCATGGTCTCTTGGGCACAGGCAATGGCATCAAAAAAACCACGAGAGCGAGAGCAAGGCTTGGAGCGAGAGCAAGTCCCACAGGACTGCACAAATTTCCTGACGTCACGAGACAAAGTAGGCCACCAAAAGGACCGACTAACCAAGTCTCTGATACCAAAAATTCCGGGATGACCGGCCAACGCGGAACAATGAATCTCAGACATCACACTCTTTTTCCACCGGTCTAGGACAAACTATTTCCCAATAGGGCAGCGCTCGGGTTTATCCTCCTGACACCCTTCCAGAGCCAGTCTCAAATTGGACGAGATGGCGGAAAGAACTACACCCTCTTTCAAAGTAACAGTAGGATCAGATAACTCAGGAGAGTCCGCAAGGAAACTCCTCGAGAGGGCATCCGCCTTAACATTCTTAGTGCCAGGAAGAAGGGAATCCACAAAATTAAAACGTGTGAAAAACAAGGCCCACCTGGTCTGTCTAGGATTAAGTCGCTTGGCTGATTCCAGATAAACCAGATTATTATGGTCCTTGAGGACCACCACCTGATGTTTGGCTCCCTCCAGCCAATGTCTCCACTCTTCAAAAGCCCACTTCATGGCCAATAACTCCCGATTACCCACGTCATAATTACGTTCAGTTGGAGAAAATTTTCGAGAGAAAAAGGCACAAGGGTTACTTTTAGAGGTCTCTGGATCTCTTTGGGACAAAACGGCACCAGCCCCAATTTCAGAGGCATCAACCTCCACCTGAAATGGCAGAGAAACATCAGGTTGCCGTAGAACAGGAGCAGAAGTGAATCTCTGCTTAAGTTCCTGAAACGCAGAGACTGCCTCAGGAGGCCAATTCACCACATCAGAACCCTTTTTGGTCAAATCAGTCAATGGTTTAACAATAACAGAGAAATTACCAATAAATTTACAATAAAAATTGGCAAAACCCAAGAATCTCTGAAGAGCCTTTAATGAAGTAGGTTGGACCCAATCACAGATGGCCTGAATTTGACCGGGTCCATTTCAATAACAGACGGAGACAAAATGAATCCCAGAAATGAGATCCTCTGTATGCCAAAAAGACACTTTGATCCCTTCACATACAGAGCATTCTCTCTCAAAATCTGGAACACACTCCGAACATGTTTCACATGAGAGTCCCAGTCATTGGAAAAAAATCAAGATATCATCCAAATAAACAATCAGAAATTTATCCACAAACTCCCTGAAAATGTCATTCATGAAGGATTGGAAGACGGAAGGAGCATTAGTGAGCCCAAAGGGCATCACTAGGTACTCAAAATGCCCCTCTGGGGTATTAAACGCCGTCTTCCATTCATCCCCATGCTTAATGCGAATAAGGTTATACGCCCCCTTGAGGTCAAGCTTGGTAAACCAAGTAGCACTTTTCACCCTGGAAAACAGGTCAGAATTCAAGGGTAACGGATATTGATATTTCACAGTGATATTGTTCAAGAGACGATAATCAATACACGGCCTTAATGAACCATCCTTTTTGGCCACAAAGAAAAAACCGGCACCCAAGGGTGAAGAGGATGGTCTGATATGACCCTTCTCCAATGACTCCTTGATATAAGACCGCATAGCGTCATGTTCAGGTACAGACAAGTTAAAAAGGCGACCTTTAGGGAATTTACTACCAGGCACTAATTCAATATTGCAGTCATAGCTCCTATGGGGGGGCAAGGATGCAGATTTACTTTCGCTAAACACATCAGAAAAATCAGTCAAAAAGTCAGGAACATCCTGAGCCTGGGGAGAGACAGAAAAAACAGGAGTGTTGGCATTAACACATTGGCAGCCCCAACTGGTCACAGACACAGATTTCCAATCCAAAACAGGATTATGAGACTGTAACCAAGGGAAACCCAGTACAATAATGTCATGCAGATTATACAGCACCAAAAATTTGCAACTCTCCTGATGATCAGGTTCAACCCTCATTATCACCTGAGTAGAGAACTGGGGTTTATTCTCAGCCAAAGGGGTAGAATCAATCCCCAGTAGGGGAATAGACTTCCGTAGGGGTATCAAGGGAAACTCACAACGTTTAGCAAAATCAAAATCCATCAGGTTAATAGCTGCTCCCGAATCAACAAAATCCTGAGCAGAAAATGTGGACAGGGAGCAAATCAGGGTAACAGTCAACAGAAATTTAGTCTGAACACTACCCAAGACAACTGAGCGTGCAAAACGTCTTCCCCGCTTAGGGCAGACTGAAATAGCATGAGAGGCGTCACCACAGTAGAAACATAACCCATTGCGTTTTCGAAACTCATGACGCTGTGCCCCAGAAGCCACTCTATCTCACTGCATGGACTCAGAAGCTGGTTCACAAGGCAACACTATTCCATGCATACCTCTACGCTCACACAAACGTCTGTCAATTTGAATCGCTAATGACATAGAATCATTGAGACCAGAGGGAGCAGGGAAACCCACCATAACATATTTTACATTCTCTGACAGACCCTTCCGAAAAAGGGCTGCCAAAGCATAATCATTCCATTTGGTCAGGACTGCCCACTTTCGGAATTTCTGACAGTACAACTCAGCATCCTCAAGCCCCCGATTTAATGCCAACAAGGTTTTTTCAGCTTGATCAGTGACATTAGGTTCATCGTACAATAACCCCAGAGCCAGAAAAAATGCATCAACATTACTCAAAACAGGGTCCCCAGGTGTCAGGGAAAAAGCCCAATCCTGAGGATCGCCACGCAGGAGAGAGATGACAATTTGAACCTGCTGTGCTGCGTTCCCTGAGGACTTAGGTTTTAAGGCAAAAAACAACTTACAGTTATTTTTGAAATTCAGAAATTTAGCTCGATCCCCCAAAAATAAATCTGGCATGGGGATCCTAGGTTCCACAACCTGCAACCTAGCAAGATAAGTAGCAATACTCCGAACTTCAGTGGCAAGCTGATCCACACGGCCAGACAACTGTGCAAACTCCATTGAGAGAAAAAAAAAATCCTCCTCAGCACCCAGAGAAAAAGGGGGAAAATATGCAACAAACAGAGAAAAAAAAAATTCTGACAACTTCCCTTTTTCTTTTTCCTTTTACTTTTTCCCTTCTGTTGAGTACCATATAATTTTCAGTTAGGCCGGTGATACTGTTATGAATTGGTAGCTGAGGAGAGCAGGCAAAAATGGCAATACACCAGAGAGGTTGGAATCTACTGGATTGCAGTACCCTGACTAACCACCAACAACTAAAGGCAGCCATGGAGCGTTCCTACGTTGGTCCTAGACGCCTCGTCACAGCCTGAGAGGTTAACTACACCTAAAGATAGAAAGAGGAAAGCTATCTGCCCCGGAGCAGGTCCCCAAAGAACATAGGAAGCCCCCAAACATGTAATGGCGGTTAGACAAGAGGAAATACAGACACAGACAGAAAATAGTATGAGCAAACGTTGGGGCCCAATCTACCTGGACAGAAAAGGATAGGAAGGACACTTACTGCAATCCAAAAAACCCTAAAAAATACCAACTCTACTAATTGCAAAAACACCTGATATCACATGACCTCTACCACCTAAATTAGTTCTCTGGTGTCACAAAACTAAGCTGCAGCCACTGAAAAAACTGGAAAAGGCAAATGAACAAATAACAGTGGCTCAGATAAACTGAGAGGAGCACAAGCCCCCAGAGGGGACCTGGCTGACCTCCACAGAAGTGCAGGGAACAATGCAAAAAGCAAGCACAAAAAAAAAACAGAAAATATCTTATCTGATAGCAGAAGATGCAGGCAAGACTCAGCAAGCTTCCAAGTGAACCAGGAACCACAGTTGAGACAAGAACAATTGATCACCGGCAACCATGATGGGAGGGAACCTCCCTTATATAAGACCAGTCTGTAACTCCTGATTGCCAATCTTCATTGAATGGTTCAGTACTGTTTGTAACCACCAGAGGGAGCTTCTGCTCAGAATTCATTTCTAACACATTCACAACATAGGACTATAGGAGCAGCCCATGGGCTTTGACTTTCCCAGATGTCATTGTTCTGTAATGTCTGTGAGAGCATTCCTTTCACCTCCTGGTACAGCTGTGGAGGAATTTGACGGTAGCATTTTCTTATGGGTGCAGCACTCCCCTGTTGGGATGTCGTGAGCGATTGCAGTGGTACAGCCAAAATCATCCTCATGACGAGCAAATACTTCTTGATAGCGTCCTAGTACATATTCCACCTGCTGTTTCTGCTGCGGTGTGAGCTCTGTTAGTACATCCCACATTTGTTCTAAGATTCTTTGCCCTTTTCTTTGCCATTGGGGTTCCAACATTGAATTAGTTTCTACTGCTACAGTCCAAGGGTCTCCTTTTTTTGCCATCAACTGTATGGTCTGAAGTGGTATCAGCTCCTCCGGCATGCTGACTATTTGTGCTATTTCACACCTGGGGAATAGTGTCAGTGTGTCCGCTCTCAAATTTACCCATCTCACGTGCACCTTCCCATCTTGTACGGTAGACAATGTTTGGGCAATTAGGAGTCCAGGTGGTAGGTTCTCTATAGCAGCTGGTTCTAGTTGTACTTCCACTCCTACCAGAGGGGTACAGGCCAGGACACGGACAGAGAACATGGTCTGCCCCAGAGGTATTTCAAGACTGTTCGCAGCTGGAATTACCACTCTGCCCAGCAATTTTCCATCGCAGAATACTTCTTGTGCCTGAGCCGTCCGAATCAACTGTTGAAATATTTTCCTTGGAGGTGTTCGAGGGCGCCATTGTCTCAGAAACAGGTCTGGGGACTCATTGATAAGCAAACTTCCGAGCTCCTTAAGCACATTCACCCCCAGAGTAACAGTATATCCACGCTCAATGTAACCCGAAGTCAGCACCGCACCTCTGTGGCCCAAGTCTTTGTCGCAGACTTAATTTGCATCCATGCCACCCCTGCAACCGGGATGGGGAGCTGATTGGCGGCCGTCAACCTGTCCCCACTCAAGCCTCATCGCTTCAGGGAAATGATTTCTGAAATACTTTTCAGGCATCGTGGTAACTTGGGAGCCGGTATCTATCTGCCAGACAGCGTACGGCCCGTCCTTTTATTTCGGCCCAGACTAATGGACACATTGAAACTAAATTAGTGGGACTTTTGGTTCTTCTTACTGGCTGTTCTGGCTCCCAGTGGTGCTGGAGAGGATGCCCTCGTTTGGGCACATCCGGTCCATGTGCCCCAGCTCTCTACACAGGAAGCAGGTATGAAGTTCCTCCCATCTAGACATTCTTCCACCCCTTCGCGGTTCTGAGAAAGTTCGGCTCCCAGATGTGATTAGCAAGGTCATCTTCTTTTTAGTTTCTGTCAAGTCTTCCCTCATCTCTTGGATTTCTCTCCGCAAATCTTCCTCCCATCCGGGAGCAGCCACTGCATTCACGGCCACCTCTCCGCTCCGGACCTTCACCACTGGAACTGTTACGCACTGTTCTTGCTCATGCGTGCGCGCCTCACTTCCAACCTCTGCAAAAGTCATGTGGGGTTTACACGCAAACGTTCCCGCAGGGCCTGTTTCAGCTTTGTATCTCTCAACCCAGTTACTAACTGATCACGCAGCACCACGTCAATCGAACCTACCCCCACACCATATTTCCGGGATATGGCAGTGTGTATTTCCTGCAATACTTTCATGAACTTTGTCACCATCTCCCCCTCTTTTTGAATCTGACTAAATAGTCCATGCGCAACTCTCCTACATCTGTGGGGTCCCTATGTGTTTCTTCCAGTATACATAACACCTTGTTGAGCATATCCCACTGTCAGGAGGGCCGTAGCATCACTGAATTTCTTGCCTCCCCTTCCAGGGCCATCACAGCGACCTCCGCCGGTAGGGTGGGTATCATACAGTGCATTCTCATCATCCCTTTAATATGTTCAGTCCAGCTCCACAACATGTTGTTACTCCCACTAAATTTAGGTAGGTTGTTTAACATTGCTCCCAGAGAAATGCTGGACCTAGGGCTCTCCACAGACTCTTGGTCTGCCCCCTCTGTGCCAGTAGACTGCATCCTGCCGACTACGCCAAGTGTGAGCAGGTACTAGGATGCAGTAACGGGTCGGAGGCAGCGCAATGGTTAACGTGGGGTTTAATTTAACAGGTATACTCCTCGCAGGGAGAAAACAGGGAAACAGTATAAAGGAACACAGGGTACGTAGCCCAGGACAAACGGGTGTGAAGAATAGGGAAGGAAGTTCAAGATTAGTAAACTTATCAGTCAGACGACTTCGGAATGCGGTTAGTTTAGGATGTGGATCTTGACTTCAAAGCAGTGTTGCATAAGGGATCAGATATGGTCCTGGTAAAGATGGCGTCCTGGGTCCTGGCGGCGGCAGTGATTCCTCGTGGCCTGGTTTAGTCCTGGAAAATTTGACGTCTTGGCTCCTGGCGGCAACGGTGATTCCTCATGGTCCGGTCAGTGATCGGTGTGTCAGGAAACGATGAGCTGGACAGAGCACAGTCTTTCCCCCTGTCAGCGTACAGGGACAACAAGCGACTTGACTCAGGTGCAAAGGGAAACCACGCACAGGAGTCACAATTCTCTTGTTGGTGCGTTTGCGCGCTGATGTCATGACTGGGCGTCCTGTCACTCACTGTCAGCGTTGTCAGCTGGGACCAGGTATGTCATTGTCGGTAGTCTCTGTGCGATGCACGTTTCGGCGGCAACTAACTGATTTCCCATGCGCTGTGGCAGTACTAGGTGCAAAGGTCAGTCCGGGGCCTTAAGCTTTCACCCCCTGAAACCTGGGTTCCGCATCCATCAACGGAGTAGGAAAGCCTGGTCCGGGTCTTCTCCTTACACAGATATATGAAGAAAATAAAGTCCCTACTGTATCAATACCAGTGTTATTTATGCCATTGTTCACAAACTGTAAAAATGGCCAAACTCAGTAAACTTTTGGTCAACTTTGCCTTGCACAAAAAAACCTACAACTTTTCAAAGCGATTTATGCCAAAATTGTAGAGAAATCATTTTGATGAATAGGGGCCAGAGTTTTATTCTCCCTGTAGCTGCTCTCTTCCTGTCAGCCAGGAGTGATTACAGTCACCATTCACACTGCTTTACACACTTACACTGAGGAGCAAATAAGGAGCATGGGAGTGATTATAGCACACCCATTGTGGTGACTGTTCCCTGCCCCTCCTGGATGACCTATGATCCAAGGTATACAGCAACACTCTATATACTGTAAGGTTTCACTCACTCGGCTGCTTCAGAGGTAATCAGGACGCACTTTTCTTATCCAAAGTTCATCAGGTTTATTACATCATAAACCTCAAAGCAACATATAGTACAAGTCTTCAGTAAAGCTTCTTAAGATCTCTACAAATACAGATACAGGAAGGCTTCTCCATTCCTACACAGAGACCTCTCTGTGATGTCCCCGCCTGGACACATGGTAGTCTGTCCCACTGGCAGACTCCCC
>JARQOD010000004.1:403502717-403562480 GCA_033576555.1 Oophaga sylvatica
AGGCAACGAGCAGAAGAAAAACTTGTTTGGGCAAAAAAGAACAAAAAAAAAATGTACATTAGACCAAGGGAAAATTTCTGTGCTTTGGCTGATAAAAGCCCAAATTTGAGAAGATCTTTGGTTCCAACCATGTGTCTTTGTGCGACGCAGAAAGGTAAAGGGAGGGACTCTCATGCCTGGTTCCCACAGTGAAGCATGGATGAGGGGGTTTGGATGGTGTGGGGGGCTTTGTGGTCACACGTTGGTGTTTTAATAAAAATTTGAAGGCATACTGAACCAGCATGGCTCCCCAAAGCTCTTGCGCGGCATCCCTATTTCATCCGGTTTGGTTTATTTGGGGACCATAAATTTATTTTTTAAACAGGACAATGACCCCAAAACACCTCCAAGCTTTTGAAAGGGCTATTTGACCAAGAAGGAGAGTGAGGGGGTGCTAAAACCAGATGCCCTTGGCCTCCACAGCCACCCAAAATAAACCCCCAATCCAGAGGTTTGGGTGAGGAAGGACCACAGAGTAAAGGGCAAAAGGGCCCAAAAGTGCTAAGCAATCGGGAAAAATTTCATTCAAGATTTTTGGGAAAAACCCTTTTCCGGTGACTCCCCCTTTTTGAATCTCATCAAGAGAAATGCCATGAGTGGAAAAGCAGTAATAAAAGAAAAAGGTGGTTATTTTTGAAAAACCCTTTAAGAATATAAGACAAAATTTTCCCAGTTGTTTCACACTTTTTTTGTTACGTATAAAATTTCCCACATGTTTTAAATTTCATAGTTTTGATGCCCTTCATTTGGAATGTAAATTTTCTAATAAATGAATATGCAGAAAAATTTTTTAAATTTAAAAGGGTGTGCCCCAAATTTTTGGTCGGTATTTTAAATTGACATTTTTCGGGGTTTTGGGCCAATTTGCATTTTTGCAATTTTTTTCAGGGGACAATCATACTCCTTCCGCAGAGAACACATTTTCCTAGGTATTAGATTTGGGTGGGGAACAAATGGAATTGGGGCCGTTTTTACCTTCAGCCCAATGTCCCCGGGAAATGGTTTCCAGTACTTGCCCCAAAAATTTTGCTGCAGGTGTTTTTGGAATGTGGCAGCATAAAACAATTATATGATCTAGATAGATAAAAGGGGCTTCAAGTTCAGGTCCCCCCAAAGAAACCTTTCCATCAGTAAAATGAAAATTTCCCAGGAGCTTTGGGCCAGCCCGAACGGCATTTTTTAAAAACTAAAACACCCCCATGGGTAGCATGAAGGTTGTCTTGCTTGGTTAGGTTCGGAATCGGCACTTGCCAATAATCACTGGCAAGATCTATAGTAGAGAAGTATCTCACTTGTCCCAGGGCAGATAAGGACTCTTCAATCCAGGTAGTGGGTACGAATCCCGCACATTGCAGGCATTTAACTTCTGATAGTCTACACAAAATCTCAGAGTGCCGTCTTTTTTTCATACTAGGACTGTTATGATTTGGTAGCTGAGGAGAGCAGGCAAAAACGGCAATACACCAGAGAGGTTGGAATCTACTGGATTGCAGTACCCTGTCTAACCACCAACAACTAAAGGCAGCCGTGGAGCGTTCCTAATTTGGTCCTAGACGCCTCGTCACAGCCTGAGAGGTTAACTACACCTAAAGATAGAAAGAGGAAAGCTATCTGCCCCAGAGCAGATCCCAAAGAACATAGGAAGCCCCCAAACATGTAATGGCGGTTAGACAAGAGGAAATACAGACATAGACAGAAAATAGTATGAGCAAACGTTGGGGTCCAATCTACCTGGACAGAAAAGGATAGGAAGGACACTTACTGCAATCCAAAAAACCCTAAAAAATACCAACTCTACTAATTGCAAAAACACCTGAGATCACACGACCTCTACCACCTAAATTAGTTCTCTGGTGTCACAAAACTAAGCCGCAGCCACTGAAAAAACTGGAAAAGGCAAATGAACAAATAACAGTGTCTCAGATAAACTGAGAGGAGCACAAGCCCCCAGAGGGGACCTGGCTGACCTCCACAGAAGTGCAGGGAACAATGCAAAAAGCAAGCACAAAAAAAAAAAACAGAAAATATCTTATCTGATAGCAGAAGATGCAGGCAAGACTCAGCAAGCTTCCAAGTGAACCAGGAACCACAGTTGAGACAAGAACAATTGATCACCGGCAACCATGATGGGAGGGAACCTCCCTTATCTAAGACCAGTCTGTATCTCCTGATTGCCAATCTTCATTGAATGGTTCAGTACTGTTTGTAACCACCAGAGGGAGCTTCTGCTCAGAATTCATTTCTAACACATTCACAACAGTACCCCCCCCTTGAGGAGGGGTCACCGAACCCTCATTTGGGCAACCAGGTCGGTCAGGATGAGCTCTGTGATACGCACGGATCAGTCTCCTAGCATGGATGTCAAAAGCAAACACCCAAGAATTGTCCTCCTGACCATAACCTCTCCACTTAACCAAATACTGGGGTTTCCGTCTAGAAAAACGAGAATCCAATATTTTCTCAACCACATTCTCCAGATTGCCCTCAACCAAAACAGGGTCAGGAGGCGCAGCCATAGGAACCACTGGCTCGACAAACCTCTTCAATAAGAACTTGTGGAACACGTTATGGATCTTAAATGTCCCTGGAAGAAGTAAACGAAAGGAAACAGGATTAAGAATCTCCATGATCTTATAAGGTCCAATGAACCTAGGCTTAAACTTAGGAGATGCAACTTTCATAGGGATATTTCTTGAGGACAACCAGACCAAGTCCCCCACTTCAAACCGAGGACCATCAGTCCTATGCCGGTTGGCAAACCACTGGGCCCTCTCCTGAGAGAGGGACAACCTCTCCACTACCTGGTCCCAAATCTGCTGCATACGCTCCACAACAGAGTCAACACCTGGACAGACAGAAGCCTCCATCTGTCCCGAAGAAAATCGAGGGTGAAACCAAAAATTGCAGAAAAATGGAGACATCAAAGTGGCAGAGCTAGCCCTATTATTAAGAGCAAACTCAGCCAAAGGCAAAAAAGAGACCCAGTCATCTTGATCAGCAGACACAAAGCATCTCAGATAAGTCTCCAATGTCTGGTTTGTTCTCTCAGTTTGTCCATTGGTCTGAGGATGAAAAGCCGAGGAGAAAGACAATTGAACACCAAGTTTAGAACAAAAAGTCCTCCAAAATCTGGAAACAAACTGGACTCCTCTGTCAGACACAATGTTTCTCAGGAATGCCGTGTAACCGAACCACGTGCTGAAGGAACAAAGGCACCAATTTGGAGGAGGAAGGCAACTTAGGTAATGGCACAAGATGTATCATTTTGGAAAACCTATCACAAATCACCCAGATAACGGTCATTCTCTGAGAAACAGGGAGGTCGGAAATGAAATCCATAGAGATATGGGTCCATGGTCTCTTGGGCACAGGCAATGGCATCAAAAAAACCACGAGAGCGAGAGCAAGGCTTGGAGCGAGAGCAAGTCCCACAGGACTGCACAAATTTCCTGACGTCACGAGACAAAGTAGGCCACCAAAAGGACCGACTAACCAAGTCTCTGATACCAAAAATTCCGGGATGACCGGCCAACGCGGAACAATGAATCTCAGACATCACACTTTTTTTCCACCGGTCTAGGACAAACTATTTCCCAATAGGGCAGCGCTCGGGTTTATCCTCCTGACACCCTTCCAGAGCCAGTCTCAAATTGGACGAGATGGCGGAAAGAACTACACCCTCTTTCAAAGTAACAGTAGGATCAGATAACTCAGGAGAGTCCGCAAGGAAACTCCTCGAGAGGGCATCCGCCTTAACATTCTTAGTGCCAGGAAGAAGGGAATCCACAAAATTAAAACGTGTGAAAAACAAGGCCCACCTGGTCTGTCTAGGATTAAGTCGCTTGGCTGATTCCAGATAAACCAGATTATTATGGTCCTTGAGGACCACCACCTGATGTTTGGCTCCCTCCAGCCAATGTCTCCACTCTTCAAAAGCCACTTCATGGCCAATAACTCCCGATTACCCACGTCATAATTACGTTCAGTTGGAGAAAATTTTCGAGAGAAAAAGGCACAAGGGTTACTTTTAGAGGTCTCTGGATCTCTTTGGGACAAAACGGCACCAGCCCCAATTTCAGAGGCATCAACCTCCACCTGAAATGGCAGAGAAACATCAGGTTGCCGTAGAACAGGAGCAGAAGTGAATCTCTGCTTAAGTTCCTGAAACGCAGAGACTGCCTCAGGAGGCCAATTCACCACATCAGAACCCTTTTTGGTCAAATCAGTCAATGGTTTAACAATAACAGAGAAATTACCAATAAATTTACAATAAAAATTGGCAAAACCCAAGAATCTCTGAAGAGCCTTTAATGAAGTAGGTTGGACCCAATCACAGATGGCCTGAATTTGACCGGGTCCATTTCAATAACAGACGGAGACAAAATGAATCCCAGAAATGAGATCCTCTGTATGCCAAAAAGACACTTTGATCCCTTCACATACAGAGCATTCTCTCTCAAAATCTGGAACACACTCCGAACATGTTTCACATGAGAGTCCCAGTCATTGGAAAAAAATCAAGATATCATCCAAATAAACAATCAGAAATTTATCCACAAACTCCCTGAAAATGTCATTCATGAAGGATTGGAAGACGGAAGGAGCATTAGTGAGCCCAAAGGGCATCACTAGGTACTCAAAATGCCCCTCTGGGGTATTAAACGCCGTCTTCCATTCATCCCCATGCTTAATGCGAATAAGGTTATACGCCCCCTTGAGGTCAAGCTTGGTAAACCAAGTAGCACTTTTCACCCTGGAAAACAGGTCAGAATTCAAGGGTAACGGATATTGATATTTCACAGTGATATTGTTCAAGAGACGATAATCAATACACGGCCTTAATGAACCATCCTTTTTGGCCACAAAGAAAAAACCGGCACCCAAGGGTGAAGAGGATGGTCTGATATGACCCTTCTCCAATGACTCCTTGATATAAGACCGCATAGCGTCATGTTCAGGTACAGACAAGTTAAAAAGGCGACCTTTAGGGAATTTACTACCAGGCACTAATTCAATATTGCAGTCATAGCTCCTATGGGGGGGCAAGGATGCAGATTTACTTTCGCTAAACACATCAGAAAAATCAGTCAAAAAGTCAGGAACATCCTGAGCCTGGGAGAGACAGAAAAAACAGGAGTGTTGGCATTAACACATTGGCAGCCCCAACTGGTCACAGACACAGATTTCCAATCCAAAACAGGATTATGAGACTGTAACCAAGGGAAACCCAGTACAATAATGTCATGCAGATTATACAGCACCAAAAATTTGCAACTCTCCTGATGATCAGGTTCAACCCTCATTATCACCTGAGTAGAGAACTGGGGTTTATTCTCAGCCAAAGGGGTAGAATCAATCCCCAGTAGGGGAATAGACTTCCGTAGGGGTATCAAGGGAAACCACAACGTTTAGCAAAATCAAAATCCATCAGGTTAATAGCTGCTCCCGAATCAACAAAATCCTGAGCAGAAAATGTGGACAGGGAGCAAATCAGGGTAACAGTCAACAGAAATTTAGTCTGAACACTACCCAAGACAACTGAGCGTCAAAACGTCTTCCCCGCTTAGGGCAGACTGAAATAGCATGAGAGGCGTCACCACAGTAGAAACATAACCCATTGCGTTTTCGAAACTCATGACGCTGTGCCCCAGAAGCCACTCTATCTCACTGCATGGACTCAGAAGCTGGTTCACAAGGCAACACTATTCCATGCATACCTCTACGCTCACACAAACGTCTGTCAATTTGAATCGCTAATGACATAGAATCATTGAGACCAGAGGGAGCAGGGAAACCCACCATAACATATTTTACATTCTCTGACAGACCCTTCCGAAAAAGGGCTGCCAAAGCATAATCATTCCATTTGGTCAGGACTGCCCACTTTCGGAATTTCTGACAGTACAACTCAGCATCCTCAAGCCCCCGATTTAATGCCAACAAGGTTTTTTCAGCTTGATCAGTGACATTAGGTTCATCGTACAATAACCCCAGAGCCAGAAAAAATGCATCAACATTACTCAAAACAGGGTCCCCAGGTGTCAGGGAAAAAGCCCAATCCTGAGGATCGCCACGCAGGAGAGAGATGACAATTTGAACCTGCTGTGCTGCGTTCCTGAGGACTTAGGTTTTAAGGCAAAAAACAACTTACAGTTATTTTTGAAATTCAGAAATTTAGCTCGATCCCCCAAAAATAAATCTGGCATGGGGATCCTAGGTTCCACAACCTGCAACCTAGCAAGATAAGTAGCAATACTCCGAACTTCAGTGGCAAGCTGATCCACACGGCCAGACAACTGTGCAAACTCCATTGAGAGAAAAAAAAAATCCTCCTCAGCACCCAGAGAAAAAGGGGGAAAATATGCAACAAACAGAGAAAAAAAAAATTCTGACAACTTCCCTTTTTCTTTTTCCTTTTACTATTTTTCCCTTCTGTTGAGTACCATATAATTTTCAGTTAGGCCGGTGATACTGTTATGAATTGATAGCTGAGGAGAGCAGGCAAAAATGGCAATACACCAGAGAGGTTGGAATCTACTGGATTGCAGTACCCTGACTAACCACCAACAACTAAAGGCAGCCATGGAGCGTTCCTACGTTGGTCCTAGACGCCTCGTCACAGCCTGAGAGGTTAACTACACCTAAAGATAGAAAGAGGAAAGCTATCTGCCCCGGAGCAGGTCCCCAAAGAACATAGGAAGCCCCCAAACATGTAATGGCGGTTAGACAAGAGGAAATACAGACACAGACAGAAAATAGTATGAGCAAACGTTGGGGCCCAATCTACCTGGACAGAAAAGGATAGGAAGGACACTTACTGCAATCCAAAAAACCCTAAAAAATACCAACTCTACTAATTGCAAAAACACCTGATATCACATGACCTCTACCACCTAAATTAGTTCTCTGGTGTCACAAAACTAAGCTGCAGCCACTGAAAAAACTGGAAAAGGCAAATGAACAAATAACAGTGGCTCAGATAAACTGAGAGGAGCACAAGCCCCCAGAGGGGACCTGGCTGACCTCCACAGAAGTGCAGGGAACAATGCAAAAAGCAAGCACAAAAATAAAAACAGAAAATATCTTATCTGATAGCAGAAGATGCAGGCAAGACTCAGCAAGCTTCCAAGTGAACCAGGAACCACAGTTGAGACAAGAACAATTGATCACCGGCAACCATGATGGGAGGGAACCTCCCTTATATAAGACCAGTCTGTAACTCCTGATTGCCAATCTTCATTGAATGGTTCAGTACTGTTTGTAACCACCAGAGGAGCTTCTGCTCAGAATTCATTTCTAACACATTCACAACATAGGACTATAGGAGCAGCCCATGGGCTTTGACTTTCCCAGATGTCATTGTTCTGTAATGTCTGTGAGAGCATTCCTTTCACCTCCTGGTACAGCTGTGGAGGAATTTGACGGTAGCATTTTCTTATGGGTGCAGCACTCCCCTGTTGGGATGTCGTGAGCGATTGCAGTGGTACAGCCAAAATCATCCTCATGACGAGCAAATACTTCTTGATAGCGTCCTAGTACATATTCCACCTGCTGTTTCTGCTGCGGTGTGAGCTCTGTTAGTACATCCCACATTTGTTCTAAGATTCTTTGCCCTTTTCTTTGCCATTGGGGTTCCAACATTGAATTAGTTTCTACTGCTACAGTCCAAGGGTCTCCTTTTTTTGCCATCAACTGTATGGTCTGAAGTGGTATCAGCTCCTCCGGCATGCTGACTATTTGTGCTATTTCACACCTGGGGAATAGTGTCAGTGTGTCCGCTCTCAAATTTACCCATCTCACGTGCACCTTCCCATCTTGTACGGTAGACAATGTTTGGGCAATTAGGAGTCCAGGTGGTAGGTTCTCTATAGCAGCTGGTTCTAGTTGTACTTCCACTCCTACCAGAGGGGTACAGGCCAGGACACGGACAGAGAACATGGTCTGCCCCAGAGGTATTTCAAGACTGTTCGCAGCTGGAATTACCACTCTGCCCAGCAATTTTCCATCGCAGAATACTTCTTGTGCCTGAGCCGTCCGAATCAACTGTTGAAATATTTTCCTTGGAGGTGTTCGAGGGCGCCATTGTCTCAGAAACAGGTCTGGGGACTCATTGATAAGCAAACTTCCGAGCTCCTTAAGCACATTCACCCCCAGAGTAACAGTATATCCACGCTCAATGTAACCCGAAGTCAGCACCGCACCTCTGTGGCCCAAGTCTTTGTCGCAGACTTTAATTTGCATCCATGCCACCCCTGCAACCGGGATGGGAGCTGATTGGCGGCCGTCAACCTGTCCCCACTCAAGCCTCATCGCTTCAGGGAAATGATTTCTGAAATACTTTTCAGGCATCGTGGTAACTTGGGAGCCGGTATCTATCTGCCAGACAGCGTACGGCCCGTCCTTTTATTTCGGCCCAGACTAATGGACACATTGAAACTAAATTAGTGGGACTTTTGGTTCTTCTTACTGGCTGTTCTGGCTCCCAGTGGTGCTGGAGAGGATGCCCTCGTTATGGGCACATCCGGTCCATGTGCCCCAGCTCTCTACACAGGAAGCAGGTATGAAGTTCCTCCCATCTAGACATTCTTCCACCCCTTCGCGGTTCTGAGAAAGTTCGGCTCCCAGATGTGATTAGCAAGGTCATCTTCTTTTTAGTTTCTGTCAAGTCTTCCCTCATCTCTTGGATTTCTCTCCGCAAATCTTCCTCCCATCCGGGAGCAGCCACTGCATTCACGGCCACCTCTCCGCTCCGGACCTTCACCACTGGAACTGTTACGCACTGTTCTTGCTCATGCGTGCGCGCCTCACTTCCAACCTCTGCAAAAGTCATGTGTGGGTTTACACGCAAACGTTCCCGCAGGGCCTGTTTCAGCTTTGTATCTCTCAACCCAGTTACTAACTGATCACGCAGCACCACGTCAATCGAACCTACCCCCACACCATATTTCCGGGATATGGCAGTGTGTATTTCCTGCAATACTTTCATGAACTTTGTCACCATCTCCCCCTCTTTTTGAATCTGACTAAATAGTCCCATGCGCAACTCTCCTACATCTGTGGGGTCCCTATGTGTTTCTTCCAGTATACATAACACCTTGTTGAGCATATCCCACTGTCAGGAGGGCCGTAGCATCACTGAATTTCTTGCCTCCCCTTCCAGGGCCATCACAGCGACCTCCGCCGGTAGGGTGGGTATCATACAGTGCATTCTCATCATCCCTTTAATATGTTCAGTCCAGCTCCACAACATGTTGTTACTCCCACTAAATTTAGGTAGGTTGTTTAACATTGCTCCCAGAGAAATGCTGGACCTAGGGCTCTCCACAGACTCTTGGTCTGCCCCCTCTGTGCCAGTAGACTGCATCCTGCCGACTACGCCAAGTGTGAGCAGGTACTAGGATGCAGTAACGGGTCGGAGGCAGCGCAATGGTTAACGTGGGGTTTAATTTAACAGGTATACTCCTCGCAGGGAGAAAACAGGGAAACAGTATAAAGGAACACAGGGTACGTAGCCCAGGACAAACGGGTGTGAAGAATAGGGAAGGAAGTTCAAGATTAGTAAACTTATCAGTCAGACGACTTCGGAATGCGGTTAGTTTAGGATGTGGATCTTGACTTCAAAGCAGTGTTGCATAAGGGATCAGATATGGTCCTGGTAAAGATGGCGTCCTGGGTCCTGGCGGCGGCAGTGATTCCTCGTGGCCTGGTTTAGTCCTGGAAAATTTGACGTCTTGGCTCCTGGCGGCAACGGTGATTCCTCATGGTCCGGTCAGTGATCGGTGTGTCAGGAAACGATGAGCTGGACAGAGCACAGTCTTTCCCCTGTCAGCGTACAGGGACAACAAGCGACTTGACTCAGGTGCAAAGGGAAACCACGCACAGGAGTCACAATTCTCTTGTTGGTGCGTTTGCGCGCTGATGTCATGACTGGGCGTCCTGTCACTCACTGTCAGCGTTGTCAGCTGGGACCAGGTATGTCATTGTCGGTAGTCTCTGTGCGATGCACGTTTCGGCGGCAACTAACTGATTTCCCATGCGCTGTGGCAGTACTAGGTGCAAAGGTCAGTCCGGGGCCTTAAGCTTTCACCCCATGAAACCTGGGTTCCGTATCCATCAACGGAGTAGGAAAGCCTGGTCCGGGTCTTCTCCTTACACAGATATATGAAGAAAATAAAGTCCCTACTGTATCAATACCAGTGTTATTTATGCCATTGTTCACAAACTGTAAAAATGGCCAAACTCAGTAAACTTTTGGTCAACTTTGCCTTGCACAAAAAAACCTACAACTTTTCAAAGCGATTTATGCCAAAATTGTAGAGAAATCATTTTGATGAATAGGGGCCAGAGTTTTATTCTCCCTGTAGCTGCTCTCTTCCTGTCAGCCAGGAGTGATTACAGTCACCATTCACACTGCTTTACACACTTACACTGAGGAGCAAATAAGGAGCATGGGAGTGATTATAGCACACCCATTGTGGTGACTGTTCCCTGCCCCTCCTGGATGACCTATGATCCAAGGTATACAGCAACACTCTATATACTGTAAGGTTTCACTCACTCGGCTGCTTCAGAGGTAATCAGGACGCACTTTTCTTATCCAAAGTTCATCAGGTTTATTACATCATAAACCTCAAAGCAACATATAGTACAAGTCTTCAGTAAAGCTTCTTAAGATCTCTACAAATACAGATACAGGAAGGCTTCTCCATTCCTACACAGAGACCTCTCTGTGATGTCCCGCCTGGACACATGGTAGTCTGTCCACACTGGCAGACTCCCACACACTCTCTCACAGGTGCAAAACACACTCCATTACATAGGTGTAACTCCACCCCCAGGGGAGGTCAGGAATCACATGGTTATGTCACATGGTCATGACCTCACCACAGGTCCTTCAGCCACACCATTACATACAGGTTTTATCCCAGGTATATAGACACAAGCCCCTTGGGTGGGTTTGTAGGTGACTGGACCCACCCAGCTCTCCTAGTCACCTGGAAGCCTCCCAATATATAGTACAACTCAGCAGTAGATCTGCTGAACCAAAACATATCCAGGCTTCCATCACAGGGCCACCCACCTCTGTGATACATAACGTCCATCCATCACATGCCTCCATGCATATCCCGAGGAGCCTACACAGTGCCCCCTAGCTGCATCAGGGGTCACTACACCACAATACCAAGATATATGTAAACATTGAATATATTTAGTACATTATTGGAGGTGGTGATTGCCTCCATATTTGACTGAGCACTCCTCCCATCATCTAAAGCAGTTTTTAATTAGTTTTTAATCCTACCTGCCCTTTAAATTTATAGGCTTTAGCCTAGGAGAGGATTGTTTGATACATATTAGATTTAGGGTCCTATCAGAGAGTAAGGTACACATTATTGTGTCTTGTGGGCTCTCATGAATTGGCCAAATCATGCACAAAAAAATGCAGTTTAATTAATAAATATTCAATGTTTGCATGCATCTTGGTGTCTATAATGGCCTGCTCTATTCATTGGATTGTAAATTGTGCAGTCATAGCAGGTACACCTGTTTTCACGTGTAGGAGATGCTGGTTAGTTTTTGCTTTTTGTAATGCCATTTAAAGCGAAGGTAAGGACTGTTCATTGTATACTAGCAAGGAAACGATCTGTAGTTCTGTACAAAGCCTTTACTGATAGAAAAGGCAGAAAAGGGTGAAACACTTGATTTGCATTGTGACATACTTCATGTCAGTCTTTTTTTTTAATCCAAGTATCATTTTAAACCTTTTCACCTTCACCTTTTCATTTTAGCCTAATACAGTTCTGGATTATGTTTTTTTTCTTTCCACTACTATTCAAATTAAATGTTTGTAGCTTTATTTTATATAGGGGCAACAAGTGTGGTCTTCTGGCTTTAAAGGTACTGCCACACTAAACAATCCGCTAGCGATCTCGTTAGCGTTGCATACTAATGAGATCGCTAGCGGATTGTTTCTATATCGCTAAGTGCGGCCACATTTAGCGATATAGTTAACGACGCTATCGCCGTTAGCGATCTTCTTAACGACTTTAGCGGTACAAAAGTACCGCTAAATCGCTAAGAAAAGGTGCCACACAGCGATAAGATATTACCCAGCGGAGCGCCAGCGATGAAATAGGGTCCGGAGCGATTCCAGCGACGAGCGAGATCACAGCAGGAAGCTCGTCGCTGGAAGCTGCCGCACTGAACAATATCGCTAACGGGATCGCTAATAGTGACGTTTTTTAGCGATCCGTTAGCGATATGTTTAGTGTGGCATACCCTTTAGTCTCAGATTTCGTAACCTCTTAGCCAAATCATGACTCACTTGGCTTCCTTTTCTCTCACAAAAGGCCTGTCTGAGGATTTAGTGATTTTCAGCAAGGTCAAAAGAAGTGTGAGAAAAACAGTCTATACATGTTGAGAACAGGGACATGATTGACCCTGAAATATTTGCATATGGGTTATATTTTTTACTCATTTGCAGTAGGCTCTGTTTAGGAAGAAGTGTACCAGTCCAGTAAGACTTTATGGGCAAGCATGTTCTTGATAAATAAATGTGAAACCCAATCATTTTTAATTCATACTGAATTAGTTTATATTAGAAGTTGCTCACTATTTACCCTAGCAGTGATTATCATGAAGCTCTGTGATTCCCTTTAAAAGTTATAGCTGAACGGCATATTAAAAAAAAAATTCACTTCCACAAGTCTCCAAGTGTGTGCACACACATTGAGATTTAAAAAGCACACATTTTTTAAGAATAGCATCTTAGTTATGTACCTCACTGATGTATAAAAAAACAAAGTATGATGAGGTAATCATTTCTGTATGCCAGATTATTATGGGGTTTGATTTTCAGGTGCTAACATTTATAGTAACTTGTGAGGGTTGGGAGGAATTTTATAATTTAACCTTTTTCTATAGCTGGATGTTGAAATTTATTGATACATTTTTTTTACAATCAATATAGTTCTGTAACTACATAGTGTAATAAAAACATTTTCTTATGAAGAGAAATCAAGTCATTAGAAATAAAATAATTTCAAGTAGCAGACTTTGGAATATTGGAAATGCAACTTCATAGAAGAATTAAATATTTTTCTGGTACTGCTTATGACTAGAGATGAGCAAACCTTTCAAGGTTTGGTTCGATTTGCCGAACTATTTGACGAACGTACCCAAACGCCATCGAATTCAATGGTTGGCCAAATCAAACATATACACAACACCTTAAGGGATGACAAAAAGCTTCTCAGATAGCTAAAATTAGGGGTAAGCACAGAATAAATGGCGCTATATAAATATATAATAATAATAATAATGAAAACTGGCATCGATTGACTCACAGTAGAAATTTGCAAATGGCACAGCAGCAGTCAGCCCTTGGTCATGCATGAGGTATCAGACTCTAGCCCAGCATTTACAGCTTGGAATTGAAGTTTTAATGAGGACATGTTGTTCAAGGGAGTAGTGTATGCCTTCTTAGCTGGGAGAACTTACACTTCATGCAACACCTCTAATTTTTTTTTTTTTAATTCCAGCCACACTCAGATGGCGCAAACATCAGTTTCATACAGTACTATTGGTATAAAAATGTAAGGAAAGTAACACAGGTATTTGACTGATCAAATTAGCCACAGTAGAACCTGTTATAATGGCATAGAAGCAGTCAGCCATGGCCCATGCATTAGGTTTCAGGTTCTGGTACAGCATTTACAGCTTGGAATTGAAGTTTAAATGTAGACGTGGTGGTTAAGGGAGCAGTGCAAGTCTTCTTAGCTGGGAGTCCAGATACCTTATGCAATAGCTCAATTTTTTTTAGTTTCATAGACGACTATTGGTAAAAAAATGTAAGGATGGTAACACAGGTAGGTGACTGATCAATTGACCCACAGTAGAACATTTTATAATGGCAGAGCATCCAGCAATATGACACACATTTTATATCAGGGTCGGGGCCACCAATTAGAGCTTTGAATTTAAGTTTAAATTAAGACAAGGTAGGTGAGGGACAAGTGTAGGTGCTGGGAGACCTGATACTTCATGCAACAGCTCAGACACACCTTCCACTACAATCAACCCACCAGATGGAGACCCAACTTGGAGTCTCCACATTTCAAAGACATAATTGGCACACAGCGCTAAATTGTCATCAAAATCCACAGAGTAGAAACAGTATAATTGACCTCTGACACACTTTCCACCACAGGCAACCCACCAGAAGGAGAACCAGCTTGGGGTCTCCACATTTCAAAAAATGGTTTGTAACACAGCAGCAGTAGAAATAGCTGGCACAGAAGATACCACAGACTGCAATAATGCGAGATCAATACATGACACTAAAAACGACACCATCACCTAGTCTGCCCATACTGTGACTGGGATACAAAAGTCATTGGAAATCCATGACTTGTTCATTTTGACGAATATTAGGTTGTCTGCACTTTGAGGGGAAAGCTGGACACACTTATCTGTCAGGACGCCACCTGCAGCACTTAAGACACATTCTGAGAGAATGCTGACTGCCAGGCATGACAAAATCTCCAAAGTGTCACAGGCATGCACAGGTCACTCTTCCATTTTTGAAGACCACAATATAAAAGGGCACAAACACCCCGATGGCATTGATATTGAGCTCAAGATACTCCTGCACCATCCTCTCCAGTTGTTCACAACGTGACAGACTTGTACTCTGTTCTGCTAGTACATGGGATTGATTAAAAAATGTGTTAAACGACTCACAGAAATTGCTTATGCCACTTAAACTGCTGCTGCTAAAGTTTTGGCGATGACGCCTTGACGTTCCTAGGGTTGGACGTCTAGAACTGGGATGCACACTGTGTGCCTCACTTCTGTCTTGAGGAAAACCACTCTTAAGATTGTCTACAAGCATATTTCAATACTTCAGCATGCGCAATTTCCTTTCCAGGGGGAAACATCTGTCTAAATTTACTCTTGTATCATGGATCTAACAGAGTGGCAACCCAGTTGTCAGCACTATTTCTAACCCTAAGAATATGGGCATCATGTTGAAGACGGTGAAGCAAGAAGGTGTTTGTATGTCAGGCGCTTCCATGAGGTCCAAATCCATGCTGTGTTGGTGGTGGGGTAACACTCAAGGTTGCTTCCTCCATCCCTTCCCGCCAACCACAGACAACAGAGAGCGTATGTTTATCCTCTTCATCTCCTGACTGTTGAGCATCCATCATGTCGTCCTCTTCAATTTGTTCCTCAGCTCCTGCATCTTCACTAACAGTTTGTCTGATAAAATGAGCCCCCGTTGATCACTGTAAGCCACACTCCCATGGCACCCATCTGTACGACGACAGTCCAGAAATTTGAGATATTGTTCTCTCTCTAAACGGCTCCAATTGGACAGACCATCAGCAGATTTGGCTTTCAGTACCATCTTTATGCTGATGACACACAACTATACACGTCATCCCCCGACCTTACCCCCGCTGTACTACAGAACACCACCGACTGTCTGTCCGCAGTCTCCAACATCATGTCCGCTCTCTATCTGAAACTTAACCTCTCCAAAACTGAACTTCTACTGCTCCCGCCGTCTACTAACCTCCCTAAATCTGACATTTCCCTCTCCGTGGGCGGCACCATAATAACACCCCGGCAGCAGGCTCGCTGTTTGGGTGTTATGTTTGACACCAATCTCTCCTTCACCTCCCATATACAATCTCTTGCCCGCTCTTGCCGCCTACACCTAAAGAGCATGTCTAGAATCCGCCCTTTTCTCACCATGGAAACAACAAAAACCCTCACTGTACCATTGATCCACTCCCGCCTCGACTACTGCGACGCTCTATTACTTGGCCTCCCCATTACTCGACTATCCCCTCTCCAGTCCATCCTTAATGCAGCAGCCAGGGTCATCCATCTGGCTAATCGGTACTCGGACGCGTCCGCTCTTCACCAGTCCTTACACTGGCTGCCCATTCATTATAGGATCCAATTCAAAGTACTGGTTCTCACCCACAAAGCTCTCCACAGTGCAGTACCCCCCTACATCTCCTCCCTCATTTCTATCTATCGGCCTAATCGACTGTTGCGCTCTGCAAATGACTTTCGATTAACCTCTGCACTAAACCGTACCTACCACTCCCAACTCCAAGACTTCTCCCGCGCTGCGCCAATCCTCTGGAATGCTCTACCCCAAGAAATTAGGACTATCCACAATTTGCATGGTTTCAGGCGCTCCCTCAAAACACATCTGTTCAGAGCGGCATATCACATTTACTAATCAAAGTCATTCTATGTGTAAGTGTGTGTGTGTAGCTCATTTACTATCTCCATCCATCCCTCACTCCCTCAAGATGGCTGGACCATCATTGTAAACGCACCATTGTATATACACACCTGTACTTTGTAACTCCCCCACCTCATTGTAGATTGTAAGCTCTCACGAGCAGGGTCGTCTTATTTTGCTTTAACCCCTCTCTGACATTAGACGTACTATCCCGTCCATAAAACCCGTGACAATCTGACCATGGACGGGATAGTACGTCATAGGCGATCAGCTGCGCTCCTGGGGGGAGCGCAGCTAATCACCGCCGGGTGTCAGCTGATTATCACAGCTGACACCCGTGACTGTGTGTCAGGAGCGGTCACGGACCGCTCCCAGCACATTAACCCCTAGCACACCGCGATCAAGCATGATCGCGGTGTACTGGGGGCACAGGGAAGCATCGCGCAGGGAGTGGGCTCCCTGCGCGCCCCACTGAGACCCTCAGACCAGCGCGATGTGATTGCGCTGTTCTGAGGGCTTCCTCCCTCCCAGGACCCGGATCCAAGATGGCGCCGGGGTCCTGGAGGGAGGCATCGTCCTCAGTGCCTGCTGAGAGCAGGCACTGAGAAGCCTGCTGCACTGCCTGAGCGATCGCTGGTGTGACAGTGTGCTGTGCACACTGTCACACCAGTGATCTGATAAAATACAGTGATGTCCCACCCTGGGACAAAGTAAAAAAGTTAAAAAAATAAAAATAAACATGTTAAAAAAAAAAATCCAAAATAAATAAAAAAAAAAAAATATTCCCCAATAAATTAATTTCTTCCTGTAAATAAAAAAACCAAAACAATAAAAGTACACATATTTGGTATTGCCGCGTCCGTAACGACCCCCCCTATAAAACTGTCCCACTAGTGAACCCCTTTAGTTAACCCCTTAAAAAAATAAAAAAAACGAAGCAAAAAATCAATGCTTTATCATCATACCGCCGAATAAAAAGTGGAATAACGCGCGATCAAAAAGACCGATATAAATAAACATGGTACCGCTGAAAACGTCATCTTGTCCCGCAAAAAACGAGCTGCCATACAGCATCATCAGCGAAAAAATAAAAAAGTTATAGCTCGCAGAATAAAACGATGCAAAAATAATTATTTTTTATATAAAATTGTTTTTATTCTATAAAAGCGCCAAAACATAAAAAAATGATATAAATGAGGTATCGCCATAATCGTACTGACCCGAAGAATAAAACTGCTTTATCAATTTTACCACACGCGGAACAATAAAAACGCCTCCCCCCAAAAGAAATTCATGAATTGCTGATTTTTGTTCATTCTAACCTCCCAAAAATCGAAATAAAAAGCGATCAAAAAATGTCACCTGCTCAAAAATGGTACAAATAAAAACGTCAACTCGTACCGCAAAAAATAAGACCTCACATGACTCTGTGGGGCAAAATATGCAAAAATTATAGCTCTCAAAATGTGGCGATGCAAAAAACTATTTTTGCAATAAAAAGCGTCTTTTAGCGTGACAGCTGGCAATCACAAAAACCCGCTATAAATAGTAAATCAAACCCCCCTTTATCACCCCCTTAGTTAGGGAAAAATAATAAAATTAAAAAAATGTATTTATTTCCATTTTCCCATTAGGGTTAGGGTTAGGGTTGGCGCTAAAGTTAGGGTTAGGGTTGGCGCTAAAGTTAGGATTAGGGTTAGGGTTGGGATTAGGGGTGTGTTAGGGTTAGGTTTGTGGTTAGGGTTGGGACTAGGGTTAGGGGTGTGTTGGAGTTAGGGTTGGAGTTAGAATTGGGGGTTTCCGCTGTTTAGGCACATCAGGGGCTCTCCAAATGTGACATGGCGTCTGATCTCAATTCCAGCCAATTCTGCGTTGAAAAAGTAAAACGGTGCTCCTTCACTTCTGAGCTCTGCCATGCGTCCAAACAGTAGTTTATCCCCACATATGGGGTATCAGCGTACTCTGGACCCCAAGAGTTATTGTGCAGTTTGTCCTATTTCTTCTGTTACCCTTGGGAAAATAAAAAACTGGGCGAAAATATCATTTTTGTACAAAAAAAATTATTTTTTTGTTTTTAAGGCTGTACATTATAAACTTCTGTGAAGCACTTGAGGCTTCATAGCGCTCATCACACACCTAGATAAGTTCCTTGTGGGTCTATTTTCCAAAATGGGGTCACTTGTTGGGGATTTCCACTGTTTAGGCGCAACAGGGGCTCTCCAAATGCGACATGACGCCCCCAGACCATTCCATCAAAGTCTGCAATCCAAAACGTCACTACTTCCCTTCCGAGCCCCATCATGTACCCATACAGTAGTTTTCTCCCACATATTGGGTATCAGCGTACTCAGGACAAATTGGACAACAAATTTTGGGGGTCCAATTTCTCCTGTTACCCTTGTAAAAATAAAATATTGGGGCGAAAAAATCATTTTTGCAAAAAAAAATATTTTTTATTTTTACGGCTGTGCGTTATAAACTTCTGTGAAGCACTTCGGGGTTCAAAGTGCTCACCACACATCTAGATAAGTTCCTTGTGGGGTCTATTTTCCAAAATGGGGTCACTTGTGGGGGGTTTCCAATGTTTAGGCGCATCAGGGGCTCTCCAAATGCGACATGACGCACCCAGACCATTCCATCAAAGTCTGCAATCCAAAACGTCACTACTTCCCTTCCGAGCCCTGACGTGCGCCCATACAGTAGTTTTCTCCCACATATTGGGTATCAGCGTACTCAGGACAAATTGGACAACAACTTTTGGGGTCCAATTTCTCCTGTTACCCTTGTGAAAATAAAATATTGGGGGCGAAAAAATCATTTTTGCAAAAAAAAAAAGATTTTTTATTTTTACGGCTGTGCGTTATAAACTTCTGTGAAGCACTTCGGGGTTCAAAGTGCTCACCACACATCTAGATAAGTTCCTTGTGGGGTCTATTTGCCAAAATGGGGTCACTTGTGGGGCGTTTCCACTGTTTAGGTGCATCAGGGGCTCTCCAAATGTGACATGACGCCCCAGACCATTCCATCAAAGTCTGCAATCCAAAACGTCACTACTTCCCTTCCGAGCCCCGACGTGTGCCCATACAGTAGTTTTCGCCCACATATTGGGTATCAGTGTACTCAGGACAAATTGGACAACAACTTTTGGGTTCCAATTTCTTCTGTTACCCTTGTGAAAATAAAATATTGGGGGTGAAAAAATCATTTTTGTAAAAACAAAAAAAGATTTTTTATTTTACGGCTGTACGTTATAAACTTTAGTGAAACACCTGGGGGTTCAAAGTTCTCACCACACATCTGGATAAGTTCCTTGAGGGGTCTAGTTTCCAAAATGGTGTCATTTATGGGGGTTTCCACTGTTTAGGCAGATCAGGAGCTCTCCAAACACGACATGGCGTCCAGCCAATTCTGCGTTGAAAAAGTCAGACGGCGCTCCTTCCCTTCCAAACTCTGCCATGCACCCAAACAGTGGTTTACCCCCACATGTGGGGTATCAGCGCACTCAGGACAAATTGCACAATAAATTTTGGAGTCTTGTTACCCTTGGAAAAATAAAAATTGGGGTGAAAAGATCATTTTTGTGGAAAAAATATGATTTTTAAATTTTACGGCTCTACGTTATAAACTTGTGTGAAGCACTTGGGGGTTCAAATTGCTCTTCAAAAATCTAGATAAGTTCCTTAGGGGGTCTAGTTTCCCAAATGGGGTCATTTGTGGGGGGTTTCCACTGTTTAGGCACATCAGGGGCTCTCCAAATGCAACATGGCATCCAAACTCAATTCCAGCAATTTTGGTTGGAAAAAGTCAAATGGTGCTCCTTCCATTCCGAGCTCTGCCGTGCGCCCAAACAGTGGTTCCCCCCCACATATGGGGCATCAGCGTACTCAGGACAAATTGTACAACAACTATGTGGTCCAATTTCTCCTGTTACCCTTGGGAAAATAAAAAATTAGTGACTAAAAGATAATTTTTGTGGGAAAAAAATAGGATTTTTTATTTTCATGCCCGGGCAATATAAACTTGTGTGAAGCACTTGGGGTTCAAAGTGCTCACCAAAGATCTAGATAAGTTCCTTAGGGGGTCTAGTTTCCAAAATGGGGTCACTTGTGGGGGGTTTCCACTGTTTAGGCTCATCTGGGGCACTGCAAACGGAACATGACCCCCATTAACGTCTGCATTCCAAAACGTTACTACTTCCTTTCCAAGCCCTGCCGTGCGCCCAAACAGTTTCCCCCCCCAATATGGGGTATCAGCGTACTCAGGACAAATTGGACAACAACTTTTGGGGTCCAATTTCCTTGGGAAAATTCAAAAATTTGGGACTAAAAAATCATTTTTGTGGAAAATTGATTTTTTTTTTTTCACACCCAGGCTTTATAAACTTTTGTGAAACACTTGAGGGTTCAAAGTGCTCACAACAGATCTAGATAAGTACCTTAGGGGGTCTAGTTTCCAAAATGGTGTCACTTGTGGGAGGTTTCCACTGTTTAGGCGCATCAGGGGCTCTCCAAACGCGACATGGCATCCAATCTAAATTCCAGCCAATTTTAGTTTGAAAAAGTCAAACGTCGCTCCTTCCCTTACGAGCTCTGCCGTGTGCCCAAACAGTGGTTTTCCCCCACATATGGGGTATTGGCGTACTCAGGAGAAATTTCATAACAACCTTATCTGTCCATTTTCTCCTTTTACCCTTGTGAAAATAAAAAAAAAGTTTGTAAAAGATAATTTTTGTGGCTAAAAAGTAAAATATTCATTTTTTCCTTCCACGTTGCTTTAGTTACTGTGAAGCACCTGAAGGGTTAATAAACTTCTTGAATGTGGTTTTGAGTACCTTGAGGGGTGCAGTTTTTAGAATGGTGTCACTTTTGGGTATTTTCTGCCATATAGACCCTCAAAGTGACTTCAAATGTGAGGTGGTCCCTAAAAAAAATGGCTTTGTAAATTTTGTTGTAAAAATGAGAAATCGCTGGTCAACTTTTAACCCTTATAACTTCCTAACAAAAAAAAATTTTGGTTCCAAAATTGTGCTGATGTAAAGTAGACATGTGGGAAATGTTATTTCTTAACTATTTTGTGTGATATATTTCTCTGTTTTAAGGGAATAAAAATTCAAAGTTTGAAAATTGCAAAATTTTAAAAATTTTCGCCATATTTGCGCTTTTTTCAAAAATAAACGCAAGTTATATCGAAGAAATTTTACCACTAACATGAAGTACAATATGTCACGAGAAAACAATCTCAGAATCGCGAAAATCCATTGAAGCGTTCCAGAGTTATAACCTCATAAAGAGACAGTGGTCAGAATTGTAAAAATTGGCCCGGTCATTAACGTGCAAACCACCCTTGGGGGTGAAGGGGTTAATTATTATATTGTTTACGTTGTTACTTATGACTTGTGTTTTGAAACTGTTAAACTGTAAAGCGCTGTGGAATATGATGGCGCTATATAAATAAAGATTATTATTATTATTATTATTATATTGTTATATCTTCCACATCCTCCTCTGCTCTCAACTCTTCCTCTGTGACCATCATCTCCTCACGCAGACTATTCAACGTGTGTTCCAGCATGTAGATGACCGGAATAGTGATGCTGATGATAGCATTGTCAGCTCTAACCAGTAGGTATTTTAAAACTGTACAGAATGGTACAGATATCTTTCATCTGTGCCCGCTCCACAAGCGTGATTTGCACCATGTCCAGACTGCATTGGCCCAGGCTATGCAAAAGGACATACTGCACCAGGGCTTGTTGCTGCTGCCATAGCCGCTGCAACATGTGCAGAGTGAAACTCCACCATGTCGGACCATCGCTGATCAAATGGTTAATCAGTAGGCATAAAGACTTTGCAATTCATTGACCTGCGGGGTGCAATCGTCAAAAGTGAGAACACAGCAACCATGCTTTTTGCACAGCTCAACCAGGCCGGGATAGTGGCAGAGAAATTGCTGTACCACCAGGTTGAGGACATGAGCCATGCAAGGCATGTGGGTGAGGTCACCATGGTATAGGTCCTCCACCAGGTTTGCACCGTTATTGAACACGGCTTTCCCAGGCTCCAGGTTTACTGGATACAGCTATTGCTTTAACTCGGCCTGGATATCTGTCCACAACTCTTGAGCTGTGTGTGACTACGAACTGTAAGGCATATTAACTTAAACACTGCCTGAGTGCAGTGAGGCATGACAGAGCAGTACGGAGGTGGGGGAGATTCTATCTGCACTGTTGGAACACGTGTCTGATTAAGGAAGGGTTGAGGGCATAGGCCCTAGAGGAGTTGGAGGAGGCAGAAGCAGTGGAGAAACTGTTAGATACAGAGTACGTAATAGGGATGGATGGCGTGCACACAGACCGTATATAGATTGAGGTGCTGGTAGAATGGACACATTAGTCCAATATCATATTAGTAAATTGCACCGCACACTCATTAAGATAGATTTGCAATGTGAAAATTTATTTAACAATGTCTGAGCAAAAACAGGAATACAAGGTCTGAAGCGATATCAATACAACGTTTCGGCTCTGCCAGAGCCTTACTCATGTATTCGCTGTTGGTAAAAAAGAAATGTATAAGTATTGTACATAACATAATTGTACAAATAAACGATGTCTGTACATAATAAACATAATAAACCAAACTTCTCCAAGTATTATGTGAATATAAGACAAAAGGTAGGTAAAACAAGAATTAAATATATCCAGTCTAGATGACTAGTACCAATATGAGTTTTCCTATAGGCATAGAGGAACAAAATAGAAAAGACAAAGGAAAAAAAAAGGGGAAAATTATATAATAACGATAATTACCTCAGTCCAAGATATGAATAAAGATGAGTGCATATAGAAATGAATAATCCACAGTATATATGGTGGCTGTAAAGAATAGTGACAATGTTATAGCTAGAACAAAGATCAGGTATATGCAGAGTAGTAATAGAGGAGGGCAATACCTTTATTGAGCAGCCTTAGTAGGGGAATTAGCCCAGTGAAGCTGTGATTCAAATATATTGGAATAGTCAGAGGCCGCAATATTTAATGTTTACATGCCCAAGAAAAAGTTTTTTGAGAAAAAGTACCTGTAGTCCTGTTAGCTAATGAGCCAGAAGGCTAGTCTTATACCTATAAAATATATTTTGTCCCCATAAGTATAGCAGCAAAAAACTTTTTCTTGGGCATGTAAACATTAAATATTGCGGCCTCTGACTATTCCAATATATTTGAATCACAGCTTCACTGGGCTAATTCCCCTACTAAGGCTGCTCAATAAAGGTATTCCCCTCCTCTTTTACTACTCTGCATATACCTGATATTTGTTCTAGCTATAACATTGTCACTATTCTTTACAGCCACCATATATACTGTGGATTATTCATTTCTATATGCACTCATCTTTATTCATATCTTGGACTGAGGTAATTATCGTTAATATATAATTTTCCCCCTTTTTTTTCCTTTGTCTTTTCTATTTTGTTCCTCTATACCTATAGGAAAACTCATATTGGTACCAGTCATCTAGACTGGATATATTTAATTCTTGTTTTACCTACCTTTTGTCTTATATTCACATAATACTTGGAGAAGTTTGGTTTATTATGTTTATTATGTACAGACATCGTTTATTTGTACAATTATGTTATGTACAATACTTATACATTTCTTTTTTACCAACAGCGAATACATGAGTAAGGCTCTGGCAGAGCCGAAACGTTGTATTGATATCGCTTCAGACCTTGTATTCCTGTTTTTGCTCAGACATTGTTAAATACATTTTCACATTGCAAATCTATCTTAATGAGTGTGAGGTGAAATTTACTAATATGTTAGATACAGAGGTTTGTCCCTGATGCCTTGGGGATTCAAAGATTTGTGGAGAACCCCTTGACCGCCTGCCCCCACATCCACCAGAGTTACTCAGTGCACAGTCAGCGAGATTTAACCACCCTGCTCATGTTTGCTCGTCCAGGTGTCAGTAGTGAAATGCACCATGGCAGACATAGATTTTATCAGGGAATGGGTGATGTTGTTGGCAACATGCTAATGTAGCACAGGCACAGTATTCTTAGAGAAGTAAAAGTGATTGGGCAATTGGTACTGGGGGACTGCAATGGCCATAAGCTTTTGGAAACCATATGTATCCACCAGGCAGAAAGGCAGCATTTCCATGGTCAACAGATTCGATATGATGGAGTTCAAGCTCTTAGCTTTGCCATGTTTAGGAGGAAACAATCTTTTACGAGACCACAACTGTGGGACCGAGGGCTCGAAAGAGTACTTTGAACAGGACAAACTGCTGGACTGTGAGTAAAGTGCATATAGAAATGTTATGGTGGATTGAGAAACATGTGTTGTGCTAGGTGACACAAAACCAGCAGTCATGTCTACTTCCATAACAGCTGACCGGCTCTCACTTACCGGTGGGCAAACAATTGTTGTTTCTGTGATCTGAGACCTATGTGTGTAGACTTAGAATGAGGATGGAAGAGGAAAAAGTAGCAGATGGAATTGATGGGACTGCCGGTGCTTGGCGAGGCCACATTTTAGCGCAGTGAGATTTCCACACTCAGGCATGTTGATAGAGCATTTGCCGCTTCATGACTATAGTTATGAAATTATTGCAATTTTTGCCTTTACTGAGTATTTTTTTGAAAATTTGACAGATAACATGTGCTTGCTATGTCATCCTATGTGGTCTCCAAAAATGCCCAGGCTTGTCATCCCTTGCCATCCCTACGAACTGCACACTCGCGACTGATGCTGGCCACAGCCAGAGTTTGGCTGAGGATGCAGTGCTTGTCACTAGTGCATCACTTCGTGTCTGTGTGGGAAGCCACAACGTAACCTCCTCATCTCCCTCCTCTTCCACCTTCTCTGCTGAGCTACTCAGTTGCGTACCTCTGGGTTCACACCAAGTGAGATCTACAACCTCATCGTCATTTTCTCTGTTCTCACACTCCTCACCCTGAGAATCATCCTCCTCCCTTTCCTGCCCTGGCACCACAGTACCATCCATGTGTGCCTCTGAATCTCATCAAGGTCATCTCCACTCTTGGTGGTTAACGTCTGATGATGAGGGTCTGGATTCTGCTTGGACCCTACATCGTCTAGCCCTGAATAGAACATGAAAAAATTTAGGCCATTGGTGCAGATGCTTTCCTCTGGGTTCTGTGATTCTTCAGAGCAGACTTCTATTGCCCATGGAATAGAATGTGTGAGCAGCTCTTCAGAATGGCCCATCTGAGGTTCCAGTCAGTTGGGGTTTGGAAATTTTTGACATGGTGGGAAACAAGCGAGCTTGGGCTGCCACCTCTGAGGATTGTACTGTGTGTGATTTTAAGTTGGAGGAAGAGGCGAGAGGCAACTTGATGCAGCACTTGCAATCCACTGGAGCATATGCTCTTTCTTATCCTCATCTACAAGGCGTACTGCAGTGCGGCAACCAAAGATAGGGAGGCAAGTTGGCCAGCCAGTAACAGATGCTGTCAGTGGTCTTTGGATAGGATGAGACGGTGCTTGTTCAGTTGAGCATTCATTCACATTAACACTTAACCCACGTACACGTCGAACACGAAGCCTATTCCCCTTCCACCACGACCTTGCTTTTTCCCACTCATGTTGTAAGTAGCCTTCCCCTCTTGTACCCTTCTGTTTCACAACCTTAGGCCCACAGCTGTCAGTCATCTGTCACTAAATGAACAATAATTTTTATTTTCTTAGATAGTGTGCCTTAAATACTCTATACTCCTGCTTCTTGACCTGTCCTCTGCTTTTGACACAGTTGACCACTGCCTTCTACTACAGATTCTTTCCTCCTTTGGCGTCAAAGACCTCGCCCTATCCTGGATCTCCTCATACCTTTCCAACCGCACATTCAGCGCCTCCCACTCCCACACTACCTCCTCGTCCCACCCTCTGTCTGTTGGAGTCCCCCAAGGCTCTGTTCTAGGACCCCTACTCTTCTCAATCTATACACTTGGCCTGGGGCAACTCATAAAGTCCCACGGATTCCAGTACCACCTTTACGCTGATGACACTCAGATTTACCTCTCTGGCCCAGACATCACCTCTCTGCTATCCAGAATCCCGGAGTGTCTATCAGCCATATCCTCCTTCTTCTCCTCCCGCTTCCTCAAACTCAATGTGGACAAATCTGAACTCATAATCTTTCCCCCATCCCACAGATCTTCCTTACCTGACCTATCTATCACAATTAACGACATCACGCTTTCCCCCGTACCAGAAGTCAGCTGCCTGCCCTGTCCTTCAAACCGCACATCCAAGCTCTTTCTACCTCCTGTCGCCTTCAGCTCAAAAATATTTCAAGAATCCGTCCTTTCCTCAACCCTCAATCTACTAAAATGATTGTGCACGCCCTCATCATCTCCCGCCTCGACTACTGCAACACCCTTTTCTCTGGCCTCCCTGCTAACACCCTTGCACCTCTCCAGTCCATCCTTAACTCTGCTGCACGACTAATTCACCTCTCTCCTCGCTACTCCTCCGCTTCTCCCCTCTGCAAATCTCTTCACTGGCTCCCATTCCCTCAGCGTATCCAGTTCAAATTACTAATACTGACCTACAAGGCCATCTATAATCTGTCTCCTCCTTATATCTCTGAACTAATCTCCCGATATCTTCCCTCACGTAATCTCCGATCCTCCCAAGACATCCTTCTCTCCTCCACACTTATTCGCTCCTCACCCAACCGCCTCCAAGACTTCTCCCGAATATCCCCCATCCTCTGGAATTCTTTGCCCCAACACGTCCGACTATCAAACACATTTGGATCCTTCAGACGGAACCTGAAAACCCATCTCTTCAGGAAAGCCTACAGCCTGCAATGACCCTGCTACCTCCTCACCACTACCGGAGATATTGCCTCAACCAACACCGGAACTGCTGTAACCCCCCGACCTACTGTCTCCTGCCTCACAATCCTGTAGAATGTAAGCCCGAAAGGGCAGGGTCCTCTCCCCTCTGTATCAGTCTGTCATTGTTAGTTTGTTTACTGTAAGTGATACCTGTAATTTGTATGTAACCCCTTCTCATGTACAGCACCATGGAATCAATGGTGCTATAGAAATAAATAATAATAATAATAGTGAGCCTATATGCCTATTGCTTTTTAACTGGAAATATGGCCTTCTGATTTGTCACTGAAATACAGTTTTATCACAAATGATTTGGAGTAGCTAATTGGGCCTCGTGGCTGTTCCACTATATTAGGCCTAACAATGGTTAAGTTGAAATCTGGCCTTATTTGCCACTGAAACACAGTTTTAGCATAAATAATTGGTAGTAGCTAATTGTGCCTCATGGCTGCACCACTATATTAGGCCTAACGATTTTTAAGTGGAAATATGGCCTGCTGATTTGCCACAGAAACATAGTTTTAGCACAAATGATTTGGAGCAGCAAATCGGGCCTCCGGAGACTGCCACACAGTTTTTTCATAATCTACTTTGATGCTGGATGATTGATTTCACACAGGGCAGAATCCTATCTATTTCACTGGCAAGTTCACTTTTAGCAGCACCAGCTCTGGTGCAGGAGCGACCTCTTTACATTGTGAAACTGAGTAAATGGTGCCAGCAAAACAAGGTGTCCGCTTTTTAAATAGCAAGGGACTTGTGACTTTCACTGCCAATCACAGAAAATTTTGTGTCATGAAGTTGTGGATGGTTTCTGCTCTTGATTGGTTGCCAGAATCAACATACATAAAGTTAAGGGGAAATAAAGTGAGAGCCATTCCTATAATCTCTTCAGACATTGTTCTAACCTTTCCATACCCCTTCCCCTCATCAAACTCATCCCCTTCCCCCTCACTCATCATACATCACCACTATTTTAGCCATAGTAATATAAAAGCATTAGTGGAAACGTGATGATTTACCGAAATGTAAACGACTTTTGCTGACTCTAAGTAAAAATGCTCGTGAAAGCGAACACAAATTCGAATGTGCTAAATTTGTGCCGTATTTGAGATTGAAGAACGTTTTCCGAACATGTTCGCTCATCTCTACTTTTGACCTTTATTGTCTTTGATGTATTTTTTTTATTAAGTAAGGGAAAAGTTATACTATGCATGAACAAAGAAGTCCGTACTTATCATACTCAACCGAATAATGCAATGTATGATAATAAATAAGTGAAGAAAACACAAAGACCAAAGGACAGCAAGAGCTAAAGTTCTGCTGGTAAATTAAATGGATTTCATTATAGAGGGGACTTGTACAGACAATAGACATTACAGCATACCAATAAGCACATAACATAGATCAAAACAGATACCAAGAGGAATGAGGGCCTTGCTCGGATGCACTCAATGGGGCTTCTCGACACAGATTAATTGTATGACTCCTGAAGTCAAGCTACTGACACGACATACTGAATAAGGCCGTGGATAGGCCGAAATGTCACAATTTATTTTGTCACTCCAAAAAGAATTATTTTCCCTGCGCTACTTTCTGCTGTTATCACTTTTTGTAATAAATATTTGACATCACGTACAAGATAGAGTGTGCGGTGAATTTTGTTTCATTAGATTTAGCTGTTAGAAGATCATTAGAGACTTTAGTGAGGACAGTTTCAGTAGAGTGTAGAGAGCGGAAACTGGATTGTAGAAGGTCGAGAAGAGAGTTATCTGAGAGATAGCAGATAAGACGGGCGTGGACCAGGCATTCCAGGAGTTTAGAGATGAAGGGAAAATTATAGACAGGTCTATAGTTAGCGGCACAGATTTGGTTGAGGGATTTTTTTAAGTTATGGCTGTATGATGGAATGCTTAAATGAGGAAGGAAAGATACCGGGAAAAGAGAGAGAGAGGTTGAACATTTTTGTTAATTGAAAGGTGACAACAGGAGAAAGGGACTGGAGGAAATGTGATGGAATAGGGTCACTGGTGCAAATGGTAGGGCGAGAAGATGCAAGAAGCCTGATTACTTCTTCTTCTGTGACTGGTTAGAGTCAGAGGGTGAGCAAGATGCAGTGGGGGAGGGAGGACAATGCATGGTATGAGATGATTGGGAGATAATTTCCTGTTGGATAAGGTCAATATTTTCTTTGAAATAATTGGCCAGATCGTCAGCGTGGAGTTGAGGCCTGCACTTTTGGATTGAGTAGGGAATGAAAAGTGTCAGAGATGTTTCTGGTTATTGGATAGTGAGGTGATAAGGGTGGTGAAATAGCTTTGTTTTGATAGGTGAAGGGCAGTATTGTATGTTTTAAGCATAACCTTATTATGGATGAAATCTTCGGGTAGATTGGATTTTTTCCACAGACGTTTGGCGCACCTGGAGCACCGCTGTAGGAAATGTGTTTGCAGCATATGCCAGGGTTGTCGCCCTCTGTGCCGACTTGTTCTATGTATAGGAGGTGCATTTTCACCCAGGGCACTTTGAAATGTTTCATTGTAATGCTTCAGTGCAGAATCAGGACATGAGAGGGAGGAGATAGGGGCCAATGATGACTGCAAGGTCTTCATAAGTTTCTGGGTGTTAATGCCCTGTATGTTTCTATAAGTATGGAAAGTGGGGGTGACTTGGGCGGGATGGCAGTTCTTGATAGAGAATGATAGAAGGTTGTGGTCAGAGAGTGGGAGATGGGAGTTTGTTAAATCATCCACTGAGCAAAGCAGGGAGAAGACCAAGTCAAGGGAGTTTCCATCTTCATGCGTGGGTGAGCTGGTATTCTGTGAGAGGCTGAAAGAGGAGGTTAAAGATAAAAGGTGAGAAGCAGATGGTGAGAGGGGAAGAGCAATAGGGATGTTGAAGTCTCCCATGATGAGGGTGGGGATGTCACAGGAGAGATAGTGTGGAAGCCAGGTGACGAAGTGATCCAGGAACTGAAGGGAGGGGCCAGGAGGACGATACACCACCGCCACTCACATGGAAAATGGAATGTAGAGTCTGACAGCATGGACCTCGGAAGAAGGGAAGTCAAGTGAGGGTACTTGAGGGATAACCTGAAAGGTACATTTGGGTGATATTAGCAGCCAACGCCTCCACTTGCTCTGTTGCCTGATCTTGGGTATGAGAGAAGTGTAGCCAACCATATGAAAGAGCAGCAGCAGCTGTGGTGTCTGACTGCTGGATCCAGGTTTCAGTAAGAGCCAGAAGGTTAAGAGTAGTGTTGAGCATTCCGATACCGCAAGTATCGGGTATCGGCCGATATTCGCGTTATCGGAATTCCGATACTTAATTCCGATACTTTTTCAATATCGTATACCGGAATCGGAAGTTCCCATAATTCTTTGAGAGGCAATGTGATGTTAGTCAGCCAATGATGAATCTTATGAAGTGTGGGCACATCCTGTAATGCTGCGGTCATCTTAACTAATGGCATGGCTGTGATTGGCTGCTGAAATGATGTCAGAATGCACTATAAAAGGCGCCGCAGCCATTTTAGCGTCACTGTGCTGTGAACTCAGCTAGGGACAGAACGCTACTCTGCTCACTCTGAGGGACAGTTAGATATTGCGATTTTGTGTACTACTGTGCTTGAGGCAGGCTAGTTTACCAACAGGTCCTGCCCACATCCTTCTTCCTAGTGAGGATTCAACATCATCAGCCGGCGTTCCTGATCTGGCCACGGAGGCCAGAGATCACCGGCTTTCATCAACGGATGTAAGTTTCGTCTGCGGGCCATAGGAGGCTGAAGTCGGACTTTCTACTGCAAGTGACCCATCGGGGTTGTCAGGTAAAACCTGTGCAAACAGGACTATTTTCTCCACAGTGCACCACTAATACTCATTCATCTGAGCTGTCACCGGCCGGGACAGTGTCAATTTCTTCTGACCTTTCTGCATAAAAGGTTTTTTAGGATTTCTGCAGCGTTTTTCTGCTCCATCGTTAAAAGAGGACCTCTTTTACTTTTTCAGGGTTTGTCCATATTAATACCCATATGAATAAATACCTTATGCGTATTATGACTATTTAGTCCTTTGGTTTGGGGTTTACTACATAATAGACTACAGGCTTTTCTCATCACCTTTTTCTCACGGGTCTTAGTGCAATATTTATTTATTACTGTATTATTACATCTGCATCTCAAACTGTTCTACAGAGTGCGTCTGAATTTATGTATTGTTTTCCATTTGACACATGCATATTCCTATTTTTCTACAGATCCTTTTGTGTCTTGTAGTTTTTATGTGCGCAAACTATTTTTATTTTCAATTATAGAGGGCCATGTTATTGACTTTGCATTGACGTGTAAAAGATTTATGTTGTGCCACTGGCTATATGTATTCTAAAGGTGTACCCAGTCTCAACAGATCATTAGTCTGATTGTTCTTTGATTCTCCTAAATGTGAATTTGTCTGATTTGGTGTCAAACTTGACTTTGTCCCTATTTTTGTTTTGCCATGTGACCCAATGATTATACAAATCTATATAGGGTTTGGCATCATCAAAAGTAACAGAATATTAGCATGCCTGCATATTTAGGATATAAAAGAGAAGTATCTTGTTGTGCCAGAGTGTTCCTAACTCCTGAATGGATATAAAAACAATATGGTCTACGGATCAGGTAAAATCGAGGGTCCGCATGTCTATATTTTATACAATTTGAGTGGGCAAGGGTGGGATTTAGAGATTAGCCCATTCATGAAAGTTTTGGGAGCTGAGAACCTTCAGGAGTTGTTAACCATGCTTTGAGGTCGATTGAATGCCATGTCACTCAGGCAGCCAATCACTGCTGTCAAGCGCAATGGAAAGCAACACACGGTTGGTCCTGTGGCCAGCAGCACAGGAGGGGTAAGGGTAAAACATGAATATATTAGATTATGTTTTACTATTTGGAGCAAGTTTGAAGTTCTTTAAGGATTGGAAAACCACCTTCAGTTAGGAATCGGATCAATCAAACAGGGCACAATATGGAATAATGTGCGTTGTTATACACAGTAACTTACAAACGTGGTTCTCTCTGGCATCTATGTACATGGGCAAGTATTACTCTAATTTGGGTCTAATGTGTAGTTTATTGGGTGCAATATAGGTTCATTGTAGGACTGCAAACACACAATTTGGTTCTTTGCAGGTAGAATATGGTACTTTATGCAAAGTATATGGCTGTGTGCAGGCACAGAATCGCACTGTCCTATGAAAACAAACTATGGGACTATTGTGGCATGGTATGGCGGTCTCTGGCCACTGTTTAGCATAATATAGTACTATATGGACATTGGACAACAACAACTTTTTAATGTGCTGGTATTGTTGTGGTTACAATTAAAGAAATATTCTCAATTTGTCTCTGGAGCAGGTCAGAGCTATGTTGCTCTTTACTTCTTTGTTTCTGATAGGATAGGCTGAGTTATAGTATTAGTAGAACTATAAAGTTCTGCTGTAACACATTCAGCTATTAGTGATTTGTTTTATAATGTACACTGCTATCACTGTATTTACGGTACATATAGAGATAATGGCACTTGAACAAGCACATAGCTCAGGATAGTCAGAGCTGTGATTAGGAGAACTGCTCTTGGAGAAGCTAGTGCTATAGATTGGTGATTTTGCAAGTAGAGATGGGCGAACCCGAACAGTAAAGTTCGGCATCCAGACCGAACACCTATGACCTATGACCTATGACCCGACATGAAATGACACTTGGTGTACATAGGGTTAACCATGTCTTTTCATGTCCTTTGCTATCTAATTTGCACAAACAATTAAATCAGACTATGTGTGCAAAATTTCACACCTGTAGGGGTTAATTAAAGGTGTAAATTCGTAGCAAAAAAGTCCGTTTTTTTTACAACAAATTTACACCTTTAATTAACCCCTACAGGTGTGAAATTTTGCACACATAGACTGATTTAATTGTTTGTGCAAATCAGATAGCAAACGACATGAAAAGACATGGTTAACCCTATGTACACCAAGTGTCATTTCATGTCGGGTGCTTCTGTCTTTTCACTGAAGCTGGCTTTACCCGGCAATTGAATCAGAGGATATTTTACTATGTAGAAGTGTATAAACTATACATATATGTATATATATATATATATATATATATGTCACAATGACATGTATATATATATATATGTATTCTATGTGTGTATATTTAGTGTTTACAAGGAAAGAATGGGTTTTTTTTAGTTGCGATATTTTGTTCCCATAGACTTACATGGGACTTCCGGTATCGGTATCGGGTATCGCCGATATTTTAGTGATATCGGCGATACCATTCCGATTCCGATACTTTAGGATATCGGAAAGTATCGCTCAACTCTAGTTAAGAGAAAAAAAAGAAGACATCATGGATGAAGGAAAGTTTATTACACACTGAGTGAGAATTCCAAAGGGCACAATTAAAAGAGATAGAAGGCATGCAGGGAATATTAATAAGATTAGAGGGTTTTTTGGGTGAAGCAGTTGAGGGGTTCGACTTACTATGACATGGGGGGCTGGGGTTAGGAGAGGTGTCTCCTGCGACTAGGAGTAGGAGGATAGAAAGTGAGAGCAGATGGTTAAGTGATTTGTGAGAGCGTCTTGTGTGTTGGATGGTGCGAATTAATGATCTGTGCTGTTTAGCAATGTGAAAAGTGAGTGAGTGCTATACACAGGAGAGGAAAGAACAGAGGGGCCGATACACATGGAGTGTAAAGAGTTAATGCAAGGGTCGTGGATGTGAGTGAATGCAGCAGCCTTGATAGATATTTGTTGTAATCTTAATGTACAGGGAATAGACTTATTTATTGGTCTTACCTGTCTCCTGCCCTGTCTAACAGGCATGGTATAAATGCCAGTACTTTCATTAAATGTACTTTGATTAAATGTACATACATGCACCCCTGCATAAATGCTTCCCCAGACTATGTCTGAATATATAGGAGGTAAGTTCTAAGATCTCTTACTTTTTATTTCTCGTTAGCAATAAATCGAACTAAGTTGAGTCAGCAGTGGTATATAATAAAATAATATGGTGGCATATTGCATGGTATGAGTACATATCTGGAACTTTCATAGCTGTAATTGTTCATTGTTTTATCAAATATAATAGAATGGTTATGGTTATTAACTCCTTTAACCCGAGGGTGGTTTGCACATTAATGACCAGGCCAATTTTTACAATTCTGACCACTGTCGATTTATGAGGTTATAACTCTAGAATGCTTCAACGGATCTTGGTGATTCTGAGAAAGTTTTTTCAAGATATAATGTAGTTCACGTTAATTGTAAAATTTCTTCAATATACCTTGCGTTCATTTGTGAAAAAATTGGAAATTTGGTGAAAATTTTGAAAATTTCGTAATTTTCAAAATTTTATTTAAACCGGAGAGTTATATGGTTCAAAATAGTTAATAAATAACATTTCCCACATGTCTACTTTACATCAGCACAATTTTGGAACCAAAAGTTTTATTTGTTAGGAAGTTATAAAGGTTAAAAGTTGACAAGCGATTTCTCATTTTGACAACACCATTTTTTTTAGGGACCACATCACATTTGAAGTGATTTTGAGTGAACTACATGACAGAAAATACCCAAAATACCCAAAACTGACATCATTCTAAAAACTGCACCCCTGAAGGTGCTTCAAAACCACATTCAAGAAGTTTATTATCCCTTCAGGTGCTTCACAGGAATTTTTGGAATGTTTAAAAAAATGAACATTTAACTTTTTTTCACAAAAAAATTAATTCAGATCCAATTTGTTTTATTTTACCGAGGGTAACAGGAGAAATTGAAACCCAAAGTTGTTGTACAATTTGCCTTGAGTATGCTGATACCCCATATATGCAGGAAAGCCACTGTTTGGGCTCATGACAGAGCACGGAAGGGAAGGAGAGCCGTTTGACTTTTCAATGCAAAATTGGCTAGAATTGAGATTGGACGCCATGTTGCGTTTGGAGAGCCCTGATGTGCCTAAACAGTGGAAACCCCCCACAAGTGACACCACTTTGGAAAGTAGACTCCATAAGGAACTTATCTAGATGTGTGCTGAACACTTTAAACCTCCAAGTGCTTCACAGAAGTTTATAACGTAGAGCTGAAAAAATTTAAAAAATCATATTTTTTTCCACAAAAATGATATTTTTGCCCCCAATTTTTAATTTTCCCAAGGGCTCTTGAGCGCACAACCTCAGCTGTGGATGTTACTGCAGTCGCTGTTCAGGCTGCTAGCTTGGCTGCAGCCAGTTTGTCCTCTGCCACCTCTGCCCCTACATTATCCCACCTCCCGCTTCCTGACAAGTTTGCCGGTGACAGCAAGCAATGTCGGGGATTCGTGAGTCAGTGCTCTATACAGCTCGAGCTACTGGCTGCACGTTTCCTCACGGATCGGGAACAAGTGGGTTTTGTACTGTCTCTACTCTCGGGCAGAGCATTGGAGTGGGCAACGCCGCTGTGGGAGCTCGACGATCGTGTGGTGTGAAGTGCTTCTCGTTTCCTGGAGGCTCTTAAAAAGGTCTTTTTAGGACGTCAGGTCACCCACGATATGGCGCTCCGACTGCTGGCATTGGCACAGGGTTCGTCTTTGGTCAGTCAGTTTTCCGTCCAGTTTCGGACTCTGGCCTCAGAGCTAGACAGGTCGGATAAAGTTCTCATTCCAGTCTACTGGCGAGGACTGGCTGACCATGTTAAAGACGCTTTGGCTACCAGGGAGATTCCCACCACACTGGAGAAGCTTATCTTCATATCTACCCGCATCGACCTCTGTTTTCACGAGCGGAGGTTGGTGTGGGCCCAGTGTAGGCAGAGGATTTGGTTGGCTCCCACCATTGCCAAACCTCTCGAATCCCCCGATTCGGCGTCCGAACCCCAAAAGGCCGCAGAGGTTCCTCGTGCAGGACCTAAGTCTCGGGCAGTCCTTGTATCCGTGCTCTGTAACCTTTGTCAGCAGACAGGACACTATGCTAACAAATATCCACAGCGATCAGGGAAGCAATAGCGTCTAGAGGCCCTGGGAGGAGGTTCACTAGAGACAGTGGCATTTTCCTCCAAGATGACATTTAAAGGGACAATCACTGTAGACTCTTCCACACTTACAGTCGAGCTTTGTGTGGACTCAGGAGCAGAGGGGAATTTCATGTCCTCTACCTTTGCTCGTCGCCACGCAATACATCTGGTAGCGCTCAACAAACCAGTGACTGTCTGGGTAGTGAATGGGTTGACATTGCTTTTGCCAAATACACATCAGACTGTCCCTCTTACTTTGTGTGTACCCCTTCCCATCAGGAGATGAATTCCCTTCTCGGCCTTCCCGAGGGAATAGACAAAATCCTACTGGGAGTACCCTGGCTCCGTTCCCACTCCCCTCATAATGAGTGGACCTCCGGTAGGATACTGGGTTGGAGTGAATCATGTAAGGACAGATGTGTCAGGGAGTGCATTCAGGTTACCACTACAGAGATACCCGCAGATCTTTCTCCTCTCCCAAGTGCTATCAGTCATATGCAGACATGTTCTCTAAAAAGGCTGCGGAGACTGTCACCCCATCGTCCCTACGACTGTCCTATTGACCTCTTGCCTGGAGCAGAACCTCCTCGGGGAAGTGTCTATCCCCTCTCTCTTCCTGAGACGGAGGCTATGTCTCAATATATCCAGGAGAATCTGGCAAGAGGGTTCATTAGGAAGTCGGTGTCACCAGGAGGAGCGGGGATCTTCTTCGTGCAGAAGAAGAGTGGAGAATTACGTCCATGTATAGATTACAGAGGTATTAACGCCATCACCGTTAAGAATAAGTACCCATTGCCCCTGATTTCTGAGCTCTTTGATAGGCTCCGGGGAGCAAGGGTATTTACTAAGTTAGATCTGCGTGGTGCTTATAACCTGATTCGCATCCGTGAAGGGGACGAATGGAAGACGGCTTTAAATACCAGGGATGGGCATTATGAATACCTGGTGAAGCCCTTAGGGCTCTGTAATGCCCCAGCCGTTTTCCAAGACTTTGTCAATGACATCTTCCAGGATATGCTTTCCACCTCTGTAGTAGTGTATCTGGATGATATTCTTATCTTTTCTCCAGATATTGACTCTCACCGGAGGGATTTCTGCAAAGTCTTCGACCTGTTACGGGCGAACTCCCTCTATGCAAAGTTGGAGAAATGCATGTTTGAGCAGGAGTCTTTACCTTTCCTGGGCTATATCATCTCCGACCAGGGATTGGCTATGGATCCTGCCAAACTACAGGCTGTGATGGATTTGCAAGAACAGCATTCTCTTAAAGCGGTGCAGCGCTTTATGGGGTTCATTAATTACTATCGCCAGTTCATTCCCCACTTCTCCACTTTGGTAGCTCCCTTTGTAGCCCTCACCAAGAAGGGAGCCAATCCCAAATTGTGGTCAGAGGAGGTCTCCAAGGCCTTTACTTCAATTAATTCCCATTTTGCTAGCGCTCCCATCTTACATCACCCCGAGGTTGATAAGCCTTTTATTTTCGAGTTTGATGCCTCATCCGTTGGTGCTGGAGCAGTCCTTTTTCAAAAGGATGCTCAAGTTCGGAAACATCCTTGTTTCTTCTTTTTCAAGACCTTCACACCAGCGGAGAGGAATTATTCCATTGGGGATATAGAGTTACTAGCCATGAAGTTGGCCTTTTCCGAGTGGAAGAAATCTCCTGGAGGGGGCTCGCTTTCCCTTTCAAGTGTTCACTGACCACAAAAATTTGGTCTATTTACAGACCGCCCAGCGGCTAAATTCTCGTCAGGCCAGATAGTCCCTGTTCTTCTCCCGGTTCCATTTCACCCTCCATTTCCTTTCCGGTGAGGAGAACATTCGGGCCGATGCTCTTTCTCGCTCTGTGGTGTCCTCTGAGGAGGTGGAGGAGGAGCTTAGTTTGATTGTCCCCACAGAGAGCCTAAGAACTGTAGCCCCGGTTTCGCTTGAGTCTGTGCCTCCGGGCAAGACTTTTGTGCCCACCAATTTGTGACCAGAGGTACTCTCTTGGGCACATTCGTCCAGGGTTGGTGGACATTTTGGGGCAAAAAGGACTTCTGAGTTGCTGGCGAGGACATACTGGTGGCCACATATGGTCCGTGACTAGTGTTGAGCGATACGATACTGCAAATATCGGGTATCGGCCGATATTAGCTGTATCGGGCTTTCGATTCCGAGTACCGATATTTTCGTCATATCGGATACCGGAATCGGATTTGTCACTGTCACTGTGAGTGTCCGTCGGTCGGGTCTGTCAGGAGTCAGCGGCACTTACCTGGCAGAAGATCTCCGGCGGTCACGTCCTGGACTGCTTGATGGCCGCCATTATCTTCTCCCTGGCGGTCACATGCAGTTTTTCGCTATAACTGCAGTGACTGCAGGGTAATCCCGGCCGTAAACCAGTCCGATGACGTCACCGCCGGGGAAGCAGGTAATCAGCTGTCCTGCGCCGGGATGACAGGCTCTGCCTGTCATTCTGATGTAGCAGAGCTGGATCGTCGTGGGACACTCGTTACTATGGACTGCGTCGGACAGGTGGTATACTGCTGTTTTTTTTTTCATTTTTTTACAGGAGATCGATGGCGTCGCAGGATGAGACTGTAATAAAAGTAATGAAAACTGTGTTGTGTTTTTTATTAAATTAAAAATTTTTTTTATGAACATTCACCCGTCCGGGTACATCAACAATTTAACTATTTACATACAGGGACCCTGTCCGGGTTATTTATAATTCTTTGGCAGGGGTGTTCCAGGTACCACCTGGTACTGTTCTGATGCTTGCCAAACATCCGAGACACCAAGGACCACCAGGACCTGATGACGTCATGTGGCCTGTACAGTCAAGTCGTGACCCACTATCTGTGTCTGTGTGGCCACCTCTTTCATCTCCCTCCGGGTCTGGAGCCCTATGTCACGGACTGAACGAACCCCAGGGGGCCTAACAGGCGCCGGGTACGGGCCAGCTATAGTTATCATGTCCATAGCTGGGGCTGCTGAGGAGACCACTGAGGGAGGCTGGGGAGATTTATGGCGTGGGGTGGGCACTTGTGCAGAGGCCTGGATGTGGGAGGCTGAAGGCTCCGAGGGTCTCACAGGTTCCTGACACTCTGGGGAGTAGGGGTCGCACCTGGTAACATTTAGGGCGTACCATCCATTGTAACCCCAGTGTCGGGTGTAAGTCACCAAGTCTCCTGGCAACAGGTCCCTCCCCGGGTGTCCTTCTGGGAGGTGAGTCTCCACGTCCCGCCGGGTCACAAAGACTTCTAAATAAAGTCCAGGCTCCTGGATGAAGCCCCAACCACCTTTCAATTTAAAGCTCCGTACTGCACCCTTACGCCACGGCTCCCACAGGGTCCCTTTATCTTTTCTCATCCGGTCCTTATCTGCCCGGTCCTTCTCCAGTTGACGTTGCCGAAGCTTTTGGGATTCTCGCTGCTCCCTTTGTCGCTCTGCTTCCCGCTCCCAACGTCTCCACTCTTCCTCCTGACGCCTGTTGTAATTCTCCTCCACCAGCTGCTCCATGTCTCCACCATCAAATGCCAGCTTACGATGCCCGGTTTGCGGCAGCTCTCCTGGCGCCCCCCAGTCCTGGCGGCGCTCACCTGCGGAGGAAGCAGCCGGCTCTGGAACAGATGACAGTCGGGGCTCCGGTACAGGCAGGTAGTGCTCTGGTGCCTGCGCGGCCTCCTCCATGAGGACGGGTGTCGCTTCTTCTGTCTCAGCGACGGGGGCAGACAGCGGGATCTGGGGTGCTGCCGGTGCAGAGTTTTTTGCACAAACGGGTGCCTCCACTGCGACAACGTCAACCTGATCACATTGCAAGGGCTGGGATGCCCGCACGGCCTCCTCTACTAGAATGGGTGCCTCACCTTCCGGTACAGACACTTCAGGTAAGAGGGATTGGCGCCGCTCCAAGTTTAGTTTTAGGGCACGCCAGCTGGCTTCCATCCTGGCGACCTCCTCCCGGTGCCGGGCCAGGCCTCTTAGGGTATCCTCCGCTTCTTGCAGCGTAGGAGGGTTTCCAGGCCGGGTGCCCAACGGTGGTTCCGTGGCGATCGGGTCGCTTCCGTGGGGGGAGAGCTCTGACTGCTCCATCCCTTCACACTTCTGCTCGTGTCCATTAGCCATCTCTGCCAAGTCACATGTGTCATTAGCATCTGGAGAGGGCCCCTCTTTTGTAGGGAGGCGTGACCTTCGTGTTAGTTTCCGCACACTGAGGAGGATGAGGAGGCGGAACTGAAGAGCTGTGGGGCACGATCTTACATTGCAGTACCATTTAGAGTGGTTGGCCATCGTTTTCGCGCCACTGAGTGAGTGTACACCCACGAAGAGCACGCCCTTCTTCTTCACCAGTGCCTCGTCGTGACGCAGATATAGCGGAAAAATGGCAAATACATTCTCTGATGATTTTAGCAATTCTCAAGCACAAAACCAGTTCAATTCAGGCACACAGGACTCGCTTATAGCGAGCTACAGAATCCTGTTCGTGACGCCCAAGTTGAGTCGCACAGAGCCAGAGGTTTTGGGGGTACTCGGCACCGAGCCCGTCGACTTCTATGGGGTATGTCACGGCTTTACCCGGCAATTGAATCAGAGTTATTTTACTATGTAGAAGTGTATAAACTATAAATATATGTATATATATATGTCACAATAACATGTATATATATATATATGTATTCTATGTGTGTATATTTTGTGTTTACAACGAAAGAAAGGGTTTTTTTTGTTGCGATATTTTGATCCCATAGACTTACATGGGACTTCCGGTATCATAATCGGATATCGACGATATTTAGTGATATCGGCGATACCATTCCGATACGATATTTTTAGATATCGAGCAGTATCGCTCATCACTATCCGTGACGTCAGGGAATACGTTCAGGCGTGCGTCTCCTGCGCCAAGAATAAGTCCCCTCGACCACGGCCAGCTGGGCTACTTTTCCCTTTACCGGTGGTAGACAGGCCTTGGGAGAAGGTCGGGATGGATTTTGTGGTGGGCTTACCCAAGACTACGGGGGCTGCACCATCATCTGGGTGATAACTGACCACTTCTCTAAAATGGTGCACTTGGTGCCCTTACCATGGTTACCGCCTTGGCAGCATTATTTATTAGGCATATTTTTCGTTTACACGGAATGCTAGACAAAATCGTCAGTGATCGAGGTTTCCAATTTGCGTCTCGGTTCTGGAGAGAGCTGTGTCGTCTACTCAGCATTGAGTTAAATCTCTCCTCGGCATATCATCCCGAGACGAATGGGTTGGTAGAGAGGGTCAACCAGACCTTGGTCACATACTTGCAAAATTTTGTGTCAGCCAGGCAGGATGACTGGGCATCCTTGCTACCGTGGGCTGAGTTCGCTGTAAATAATGCTGTGGCTGACTCCACCGGACAGAACCCATTCATTTTAAACTACGGTCAGCATCTGTGGGTACCGGTGCCCATGCTCGTGTTTTCCGCAGACTACAGGGTGGCAGACTGGGCTGTTGAGGCACGGGACATTTGGGACCACACTCAGGATGCCATTCAGACCTCCAAGGAGAGGATGAGGTCTTCCGCCGACGCACATCGGCGCCCCGCTCCGACATTTGCTCCGGGTGACCTAGTGTGGCTCTGTGCCCCAAACATCAGGCTATGTGTAGAGTCCACCAAGTTGGCACCTCGCTTTTTGGGTTCCTTTAAAGTTCTTGAGCAGGTGAACCCGGTGGTTTACCGCCTAGCCCTTATGCCTCGCCTTGGTATCACCGACACCTTTCACGTGTCCCTCCTGAAACCCGTGGCTATGTCCTGGTTTTCCTAGTCATCTGCCGGGACGTCGGGTTCATCTACCGATGATCATGAGGTGAACGCCATTGTTGGGTGCAAGTTGGTACGAGGCAAAAAATGTTATTTGATGGATTGGAGTGGTTATGGGCCTGAGGATAGGTCCTGGGAGCTTGCCGAGCATGTTCATGCTCCGCAGCTCATGGCTGCCTTTGAGCACAGCGAGGCCCAAAGAAGGGGGGCCCTAGGATGGGGGATAATGTTAGGGTTCGAGTTCCTACTACTGCACAGGTGGAATCTTGAGCTGTTCCCACTGCGGTCCCCCATTCGTCACCGGCCGCAGTGGTTCCTGCTCAGCAGAGATGTCGGTCCCAGCGTCTTGCCCGGCCCAGTACTGTGCAGAGACTTGCTACTGCAACCAGTGTTGGAGCAGGTAGTTTAGGGACTAAGTCCTTTGTTGCTTCATCTGAGCATGCCCAGGGCAAGTTCTTCCATTGGAGATCAGGGGTCACATGCTCAGATACAACTGCCACTCCTATTGGTCCTTCAGGAAGGTCCTGTGGCTGTTGATGTTCTGAAGCAGCTTCCCATTGGTCCTTTCTGGAAGGTCTTTTTCTCGTGGCTGCTATAAAAGGCTGTCCTTACCGCACGGCCGTGCGCTAGTATCAAATCTGTTACATGCTTGCGCCAGTTGGTCATGTATGCATGTGGTTAGGTCTGGCTGAAATAAGCCCCTAGAATATCGGCACCTCCGGTGAGGAGATTGTATGGACTTGTTCAGGGCTTGGCTGAAAACGCCATTAGAATACCGGCTACTCCGGTGAGGAGATTATTGCTTGGGTTCTGATTGCTTGACCACAGACTGCAATCCGCTTAGCAGTCATCTGTGTTCCCTGTGAGTCCAACAGGACACAATCTTTGTTTCAGCTGCTCTGTGAATTAACAGAGTCCGCTTATATGGCCATATAGTGCTACAGCGTTTACATTTGCGACTCTACGGGATAACGGAGTTCGCTCAGACTGCCTATTTACGCCATCTTACTAGCAGCAGGCTCTGCCTGCACGGTAGACCCGGGCTGCGAACGCACCTCTCCTTAATATCTATTAGGTGCGTTCCGCAGGCTCCTAACACTATGGGACAATCATTTTGTGCAGGCTAATCGCTTCTACAGCATTCAGAAGAGGCGGCATGTGCATGCTACAGAAGCTGTCAGCGCTGCAGCTTCTGTACACTAACCAGTGAGACTTCATAACATGCACTGTGCATGACAGGAAGTTTCACGGCTCTGGAGACCCGGATATTGTCATGACGACATCGGGTCTCCATTGCAGCGATTGGGGCATGTCGCGGGGTCTCCAATCCAAAGGCAGAGGGGCTGTCAGGCCCTGTGCTGGCTGCGAAACGCTGCAATCACGATCGATTGCAGTGTTCTGAGGGTTAAACTGCCGGGAGCCTTCTGTGACCGCTCCTGACACTTAGTGTCAGGTGTCAGCTGTGAGAATCAGCTGACACCCGGCCGCGATCGGCTGCTCTCCCCCTGTGAGCACGGCCGATGGTACATGACATACTATCCCGTCCATGGGCAGATTGGCCCAGGTCACATGGACGGGATAGTACGTCTAAAGTCAGAAAGGGGTTAAAGGAGCTCAGCATATAGGATGGTTCATAGAGATGGAGCTACACTTATCTAACACACTAAATATTTTGCTTTTCTTGTGGAGCTTACACCAATTTCAGTTGTCAGGAGTAAAGCTTTTTTTTATGCAGACTGGGAACATTGTACCATTATGCAGAATTATCACCTACACCTTTATTTTAAAACTTTATATTACACTAAAGTATATATTTTGCTGATTATTTTTACAAATATATTTTAATTCGAAAAACTGCATCAATGGCTCCAAATGAGCAACCCTATTGAGGTTCCAAATACGAACGACGATTGCATCGCAGTGCACGGTCTGGTCATTGGCTCTCCCAACCCAAGCATGACAGCTGCTGTCATGGGTGCATCGCCACGAAGATCGTCGCGATTGCATATTCTGACTTCTCACAGCTGAGCTGCTGTTTCTTTGTGTTTGGTAATGAGAGAGTTAATTTTACCTAGCTCTTTGCTAAGACTAGGTCCAGCCTCGCCCGGCTGCTTTTGATTATGTTCTAATTAGTTTCCTTTATATTCCTGCCAGTCTGGGTGTTAGACGCCGGTGAAAGCATTCATGTAGTCTAGCAGACTGGATCGGTTCTGAGAATACTTAAGCTAAGAGCTCCTTAGTTGTTTTTACTCTTATAGCTTATAGTTTATCTCTGAGACCTTAGGTGTTCCTACTGTGTGTGAGTGTTGTATGTAAGACTTTATTTACTTTATTTCTTGTCTTTGTTGTTTGTCTTTCTGTTCATTAACCGTTACCTGTTCATTCCCTTTGGTGGTATTCAGGGTCCTTCTTAGGACTAGAATACAGTTGGCAGGGATTGATAGGAGACAGGGTTTACGCTGGTGGCCTGGACCTCTGTACCTTTAACAGTACCTCCAGGTTGAGGGATTAGTTAGGACCCCAGTTTAGGGTCAGCTTAGACCCCGGTCACCCTCTAGCCGGAGACAGCGTATAACGGATTCCGTTTTGACCCACTGGACATTCTGTCAGGTAAATCTATGTTATCATATATCTATGCGCATGTTATATAGTATGTTGCCCTTTTGATATAGATTACTGACATCACATTTATATATCTGCTATACAGCGTGACAGCTGCATAGAAATACAGGATGTCATGCTCAGGTCAGGAGAACTGCCAGTCAGTCAGTGCACTGTGATCTGATCGTCGTCCATGTCTGAATGCACCCTAAATTTGAAAGTTTCAGTGGGGCTCCAGCTGTCATTCCAGTATAAAGACCCAAACAAAAAGGCCCGATTAACAAAAAAGCTCATCCATAATAATTACAATAACTGAAGGGAAGAGATGGACACATGAGCATGTAAAAATAATATTAATGATTTTATTATTATGATTTTGTAAATAACAGAGAGAAGTAAATGCAAATAAATGACTGATAATTAAAAGGGCAGCGGCACCATAGTGCCACATGAGAGCAGCGTCACAATGTATTGGATACTTAGGCATATAGATGGATAATTGCAGGAAAAAAATGAGGAGAGCAAAAATATATATGTATAAATATACACCACACAAAAGGGGGGCTGTCATTAAAGATGTTCAATATACAAAAAAGAGGTACATAGAAACATATACAGTATAAATGTAAAGAATCAGTGGCGCAATATAAAGTGCTTGTGCAAAAAATAGAATTTGGTAATTTTAGTATTTAAGGTAAGGTGCCAAGAAAAGAATACTACCAACCACAGAAGATATACATACAGTATATACTCGAGTATAAGCCGACCCGAGTATAAGCCGACCCCCCTAATTTTGCCACAAAAAACTGGGAAAACTTACTGACTCGAGTATAAGCCTAGGGTGGAAAATGAGATTATGCCCTATATGCTGCCCCATGTATTATGCCCCATAGATGCTCCATAGATTGTGCCCCCATAGATGCTCCATAGATTGTGCCCCCATAGATGATCCATAGATTGTGCCCCCATAGATGATCCATAGATTATGGCCCCATAGATGCTCCATAGATTGTGCCCCCATAAATGATCTATAGATTATGCCCCCATAGATGCTCCATAGATTGTGCCCCCATAGGTGCTCCATAGATTGTGCCCCCATAGGTGATCCATAGATTGTGCCCCCATAGATGCTCCATAGATTGTGCCCCCATAGATTTTGCCCCCATAGATGCCCCATGTATTATGCCCCCATAGATACCCCATAGTATAGGCCTCATACGCTGCCGCTGCTGCTGCATCTGAAAAAAAAAAATACATACTCACCTCTTGTCGCTGGGGGCCAGGTGCCGGTGTCCTGAGCAGGCGGGGACACCGGTGCGCTATGGGGGACAGGTGCCGGTGTCACCGCTCGCTCAGGGCCCGGCACCTGAGACATTTACCTGTCACCGGGTTCACCGCTGCTCGCCGCTGTCTTACGGGTCCTCCAGCAGTGAATGATCAGGCAGAGGGCGTGGCGCTCACTAATGACGTCATCGCGCCCTCTGCCTGAACATCACAGCAAGAGAAACCGAGGACACAGCAGCGCATCGGTGGAACGGGACAGGTAAATATCCCTTATACTCACCCCTCCTGCCAGCGCGTCTCTGCCCTGCTCTTCTCCCACGGTCCCGGCGCCAGTGTTCAGCAGTCACGTGTTACCGCTCATTAAAGTCATGAATATGTGCATATTCATGACTTTAATGAGCGGTACCACTGAGGACTGAACACAGGCACCGGGACCGTGGGAGAAGAGCAGGGGGGCTGCAGAGACCGCGTCGGCGGAGGGGTGAGTATATAGCACAGCTGCGCTCCCCCTCCCCCGCTGACCCCCTGGTATATGACTTGAATATAAGCCAAGAGGGGGACTTTCAGCCCTAAAAAAATGGGCTGAAAATCTCGGCTTATATTCGAGTATATACGGTAAGTAATACAGCTAAATGTAAATAAATAATCAATACGGTCAAAAAAAGACCAGATAATAGATAATTATTACTAGCTGCAAAAATAATTTAATAAATACATGATTAATAACGCGATGACAGCTAATAGAGAGTCCTAGTGTGGAAAACCCCTGGTTTATAAATCAAGAAGGCAAAATGCAAGTAGCTAATGACCCATTGGCAGTGCAAGCCTGTCACTACCACGTTCTGCAGCAGGTTGGTCACTGGGTCGTTAGCTGGGAAAGCGGGATGGCTTTCACATTTTTTTGATCAAAAAATTTCATGCACTATGTTATTTATTTACTGCAGGGTATTTAATCATTATGTTTCTGCCTTTGTTTATTTCTGGCTAGTGTGAACATGTGCTTACATGCTGCATGCACTCCAATTCATACCTTTTGGTTTTTTTTTTACTCTCTAAGCAAGCATTCAGAGATAAAATATAGTATGCACTACGGTATCAGAAATTAGTGAAGGAGAAGAAACAAAGATTTTAAATATAATGGTTATACAGAGCATTTCGGGGTGCCATGCAATATATCTATATCGATTGTGTTTTTTTATTTTTAATTTAAAGATAGATGGGTATGCTAATTTGTCTACTGTTTTTCACATTATACTTTAAATTATTATTTACATCAAGGCTTTTTGCAACCCAGGTTTTAAGTCGCTCTGCGCACAGCTGATTTATGGGTTTTTTGAAGGCTTTGCTTTTGCTCTATTAGAATTTTTATTTGCATTGATGGATGTCCAAGAAAACTGCTTTATCTTTAATTAAGGTAATGCCAATGTAATTTTGTAATTTTTCCTACGTAAGATGTTTTACACCAGATGTGGAATGAAATGTTCCTATGCTGATGCCAGAACTTTTGTACCTGTTTGAAATTTATGAGTTACAGGAACATTTCTGAATTTCTTTCGCTCTGCTTTAAGCATTAGCTACAGAGTAGGCAGCAGAAAAAATTGCTAATAATATTTTTCTTTCCTTTGTATTCTTAACCAGAGATTTACATTTGCTAGGATTACATTGAAAACAAATAAACTTAAACACATGATTCTAATTAGAGACTGGAGAAAGTTTTAAGTTTTAGAGAGCTGAGATTTTCCTAAGAGTCTTATAAAATATTCTGGTAAGGAATTAATGCCTTTTGTAACTTCAATAGATTTTCTTAAAGCAAACTTTGTATCTTAGAGATTTGAATATTTCCTTGAGGAAATTGAAGTAGGTTTTCAAATAGATTTCCACTACTAAACTAAAGTTTCTCTTTTGTACTATGTTCTTTGCAAGTGAAATACCTTTTTTCTTAAGGAGATATTCAATCTTTAGCGTATTACCATATCAGCAAAGTATATGAGATTTTTCTGCATTTCACCCTAATCATTGCAAATCATAAATTTGCATGATGCAAAATTGAAATGTGTATAGAAGTTGACCTGCAATGCTGAGTTTAATCCCATCCTGACATTGTAATTATCAGGATGTCCTATTTTGCATGTTCTTTCTGCAAATGGATGTACTGGTACATTCAGGCGATTATACGAGCACAGGAGCTTTTCCAGATATGAGCACAGGAGCTCTTCCCAGTGCAATCACCACTGGGAGCTTGGATTAAAGGGGTTATCCAATACTAGGACAACCTCATCTTAAACTAAATGTTTGTCCCCAATAAAATAATAAAGCTTGTACTCACCTCCCGTGCCGACTCCGTTCCAGCGGTCTCGGCACTCGCTCTCCCCAGGGCAATGATGCGGTGGAATGGCAAGTGATGCCTGGCACCCAATCAGTGCTGCCTTCACACAAACTAAGCATAAAGAGGAAGTCCAGGCTGCAGCTGATCTCTAGCTACCTCTTTAGTTCAGTTTTTCTGAAGACGGAGACAGTGACACAAGCACTGATTGGGGCCGGGCATCACGTGCCATAACACCGCATCACAACCCCGTGGAGAGCAAGTGCCATCACCGTAGGAACAGGGCCGGCACGGTAGATGAATATAGGCTTTATTATTTTATCAGGGCTGAACATTTAGTTTAAGAAGGGGTTGTACTAGTAATGAATAACCCCTTTAACTGACAGCCAAGCTCCTGCAGTAACAGTTAGGGCCTATGCAACACCATCCCTGACTGTTTACCATTTATATGCTGTGATCAAGTGATCAATAGCAGTTGTGGAATTTTAAAGATTATGGAGGGATCGTGCTCCCTCTTTCACCTCATCTCCTCCCTCTTGCTATGAGATTACTGTGTAGTGATGGTTGTCATGGCAATTAGAGTTCAATCAATGACCTCCAGTGGCCTATTAGGCCCTTTCACTACCATCATCTAATAGGCTTCCTTTCAGTGTAAAACTGACTGGTTTTGCAGGGTTTTAGAACACTGATCAAACTGAAAAATGTTCAAGTCCCAAAAAGGGACTATGTAAAAAAGGGAAAAAAGTGGAAAAAAAAATTGCCAAAATATAAAAAAATAAATAAAAAAGTTAAAAATCACATTTTTTTCTATAAATAATAATTTTTATGCAAAATAAAGAAACAAAAAATTACACAAATTTTGTATTGCTGCATCCAGAATGACAAAATCTATAAAATTGTCTCACTATTTAACCCCTACACATACCAAAAAGTATAGCAGTAAAAAAAAAATTGTAAAAAAAAATCCTGAATTGCTATTTTTTGTTCATATTACCTCCAAAAAACGGAATAAAAAGTGATCAAAAAATATTATATGTCTCAAAATGGTACTAATAAAGACTTCAACTTATCTTGCAAAAAAACTCAAGCTCTCATTAAGCTCTGTCTGCAGAAAAATAGATGCACTGCAGCTTTCAAAATTTGTTGATACAAAAAAAATTTTGATGAAAAAAGCATTTTTTCATCAAAGAAGCAAAACAGAATAGACCTATATCAATCTGGCATAGCAGTAATGTCACCGACCCAAATACTAAAGCTGTCTTATCACTCCTACCGCATAATGAACAGTATAAAATAAGTAAATAAAAGCATTTCTTGAATTGCTGTTAATTTGTTCTTTCTGCTTCCACAAAATCAGCATAAGGCTCCCTTCACACTTCCTGGCAATTCCTGCACTGGAAAAACCGGTACTAGTGAAATCTGTGGACTGTGTCCATGTGTCATCCTTATGTACTTATGAGACATTCGTGCATCCAATTGCTGTCCGTGTGTCACATCTGTGTGCTGTCCATGTGACGCGTACCGGTGCCTGGAAAAAGCAGTACAGTTAGCCAGGTGCCAGGTGCTGAAGGCAACTCTCATCATTGTTGCCTGGTCTCACTACGATTAGCGCGACCAGGCAACAATGATGGCAGTTGTATTCAGCCCCGCTGTGTGTATTGTGTGTAAAATTAAGAATGAAATAATAAAAAATGGCATGGGCTCCAGCGTAATTTTGATAACCAGCAGAGGGAAAGCCCACGGCTGGGGGCTGATGTTAGTAATCTGGGAAAGGGGACAATGTCCCAAAAGGTTCCCAGGCTAATAAAAACAGCTCACAGCTGTATGCCTAGCATTTACTGGTTAGTTTACGGGGACCCAAAAGGAAAAAGGTTGTAGTGTCCCCCTATAAATTCAAACAAGCAAAGACTAAACAGACAGCTATGGGTTGATATTAATGGCCTGGGAAGGGGTCAGGGACATTGCCTTCCCTGTCAGGCTACCAACATCAGCCATCTGCCACCTCAGAAATGGCGCATTCATAAATCTGGCTCTTAGCCTAGCTCTTCCAACTTGCCCTGGTGTGGTGGCAAGTGGGATTGTCATGGAAATATATATGTATTCCATATATTCAAAGTATATTCACATATATTTCCATGACAGACCCCCTTAGATACCACTTGCCCTAAAAACCTGCTCCTGGCCCAAAGCTCTGCAACTCTTTTGTGCTGCCGGCGAGTTGAGACACCCCTAGTACATGCCTCCCCCACCGAATACAGACTTTTCGCAAATGGGCGGTCAGGAGGACTGTCCCTGTCGGGGGTTTATGTGTTTGCAATCATAATCTCATAGTTGATAGGATGTTTCATCAAGAATGTGTATTCTCAGTCTGGAGGTAGTTCGGAGATCTGGTCAAGCCAGGCAGTTCCATCCGGACTGGTGCGAGGTCCAAGATGGTGAGTGGCATCAAATTGGTTGTCTCTTGAACAGTTTTTTCCATTTTCCTGCGGATACAAGGAATTACACAGCAACCAGTAATTAATGCAAAAATGAGAACCCCATAATGGCTGTCCCAACCTGTGCCAACATTTTGTGCCACCCACTCATCCACCCAAAGTATCGATCCCATGGGTCAGTGACACCTGAGTTCTGTTTCAGTTCCTCTGATAACTCAGTAAGTTTCTGTATTGCCATTGCTCTTCATGCTACTGGAGTCCTGGCACGGATTCACGGGGGAAAACAGAGACTTTTAGGCTGCCTCTCAGCCCGCTTGGATCCAGTTGCAAGAAGAGCACCCTCCTGCCTGATGGCAGTATCTGCAGCACACACCCTTCTGGACAAGGTTGCTGACATCACTCTTGGACAGCCACTGGAAACTCTCACTCCACATGACATCTTGGCAATCTTCAATCAAGCTCAACCAACAGTAATCTCCCCACCGCCAGGCATCTTTGTGGCGCCTCTATTGCCTTTGTCTCATAATGTCACCGTCTCCAGACCTACAGTCCTCAGCCCGGCCACTCTACTTCCACTCCCAAGGGGGGATACTTGGATGGCTCCAGATTTGCAGATGATGAAGAAGTTTCAATACAGGAAGTGCAGTGACCAGCAATCAAGAAATCCTGTGGTCCAGAAGTCTGTCATCTAGCCTGTCAGCCCAGGAAGCAGAACTGATAGTGCTGACGAAGGCCTGCCAGATGGCAGAAGGCAAGACTGCAAACATCTACACGGACTACAGGTACTTGCATGGCATAGCACACGACTTTAGACCCATCTGGGCTACAATGGACTTCATCACAGCAAACGGGACAACCGTGAAGCATCATGGAGCCTTCAGGGACCTACTGGGTATACTCCAACTTCCAAAATGGTGGCAATGTGAAAAATCAAAGTGCATGGAAAACTGAGGACAGAAGAGGCGTGAGGCAATAACATGGCGGACATGCAGCAAGAAGCAGCCAAAGGAAGACAACATGGAGAAGTGGGAGAGGTCGTAGAGCCGGACGGCTACTACATGACGACTGAAGACAAGAAACCTGGCAAAGAGACGTCCTGGAATCTACTCAAGAAGTTACAAGACCAAGCTCCAAAAGGAGAAGAAGAGCTGAATGGGAAAAAAGCAACACGTGAAGAAGGAAGGCTATCAATAATAGACTTAAAACTCTGCCTACCACAAAGTATGCACCCTATGGTGGTCCAATGGGTACATGGACCCACATCCACATATCAAAGACACAGATGAATGATCTGATTGGTGCTTACTGGTTCGCTTCAGGGATCTCCACCCTAACAGCCAAATTCACCAACAGTTGTCTGACCTGCGGAAAATGCAAGCCTGGACGTATGGAAGAAAGTCCCCCTCACCTCATCTGGAAAGACCACTCTACCAGCTTCAAAGGATCCAGATAGACCACATCCAGATATCGCCAAGTGAAGGATTCAAATACGCCATTGTGGTCAAAAGAAGTATTTTCAAGATGAACAGAAGCCTTCCAAGTCAGCAAAGACTACTGCAACGAAGCTACTTTCGGAAAATAGTGTGCAGATACGGGGCTCCAGAAATGATAGAAAGTGATCAGGGACCCGCATTCACAGCAAATCTGACACACGAGACCCGATTAGCAGTAGGGTCAGACCTAGGCCTGCACACTCCTTACCACCCCCAGAGCAGCAGGAAGGTAGAAAAAACTGAACGAAACACTTAAGAATAGAATGCTAAAAAATTGCCCAAAAGACACGCAAACCATGGCATGACACACTCCTAATTGCACTGTTTAGCGTAAGGCACACTCCCAGAGACCCAGAAAAGCTGTTTCTTGCCTGCATCTTCTGCTAACAGATAAGACATTTTCTTCTTTTAGTTTTTTGGTGCTTGCAGTTTAGTTCAGCCACTGTTGTTTGTTCATTTGCCTTTTCCAGTTTTTTCAGTGGTTGCTGTTTAGTTTTTGTTACACCAGAGAACTAATTTAGGTGGTAGAGGTCGTGTGATCTCAGGTGTTTTTGTAATTAGTAGAGTTTGTACTTTTCAGGGTTTTTTGGGGTTGCAGTAAGTGCCTTTCCTATCCTTTTCTATTTAGGAAGTTTGGGCCCCAACGTTTGCTCATACTATTTTCTGTCTGTGTCTGTATTTCCTCTTGTCTAACCGCCATTACATGTTTGGGGGCTTTCTATGTTCTTTGGGGATCTGCTCCGGGGCAGATAGCTTTCCTTTTTCTATCTTTAGGTGTAGTTAGCTTCTCAGGCTGTGACGAGGCGTCTAGGACCAACGTAGGAACGCTCCACGGCTGCCTTTAGTTGTGGTGGTTAGTCAGGGTACTGCAATCCCATAGATTCCAACCTCTCTGGTGTATTGCCTTTTTTTGCCTGCTCTCCTCAGCTACCAAATCATAACACTTATGTAATTGAATTGGTCAAAAACTAATGTCCATTTTCGAGTTTTTTTCTTCACTGCCAGATTTGATGATCCTGTCCAAGAGCCCCAGATGACACCAACCTCTGTGTAACTAGAGGGAAAGCCTGTTTGGATCCACGTATCGCATTGCAAGGAAGCTCCCGTACCAGGAGAGACACCTAAGCCATGAAGGATGTCGTGGATGCTCTGACTGACCAGACAGATGACCTACTTGATGACTTCAAGGCCAGAGACCAAGTTAAAGCAGGATTTGAGTCACTATTGCCACTAGTAACTATAAACAAAAATGTTGATTGGATAAATTACATCTATTATAACCAGCAGAGATTTGTTAACTTCACCATAGATGCTGTAAAAGGTTTGGCAGCACAGTTAGGCCCCACTTCCATTATGGCATTCCGGAATAGAATGGCTTTGGATATGATTCTAGCTGAGAAAGGAGGTGTTTGCAAAATGATCAAAGACACCTGTTACACCCACATCCCAGACAACACTGGCCCAAATGGTAAAGTCACAATGGCAATACAGAAACTTACTGAGTTATCAGAGGAACTGAAACAGAACTCAGGTGTCACTGACCCATGGGATCGATACTTTGGGTGGATGAGTGGGTGGCAGAAAATGTTGGCACAGGTTGGGACAGCCATTATGGGGGTTCTCATTTTTGCATTAATTACTGGTTGCTGTGTAATTCCTTGTATCCGCAGGAAAATGGAAAAAACTGTTCAAGAGACAACCAATTTGATGCCACTCACCATCTTGGACCTCGCACCAGTCCGGATGGAACTGCCTGGCTTGACCAGATCTCCGAACTACCTCCAGACTGAGAATACAAATCCTTGATGAAACATCCTATCAACTATGAAATTATGATTGCAAACACATAAACCCCCGACAGGGACAGTCCTCCTGACCGCCCATTTGCGAAAAGTCTGTATTCGGTGGGGGAGGCATGTACTAGGGTGTCTCAACTTGCCGGCAGCACAAAAGAGTTGCAGCGCTTTGGGCCAGGAGCAGGTTTTTAGGGCAAGTGGTATCTAAGGGGGGACTGTCATGGAAATATATATGTATTCCATATATTCAAAGTATATTCACATATATGTATTCACAGTTCACAGTTAGATAGATCTCACTTGCTAAAAATCCTGTGCTCATGCCAGCTATAATCAGTCATTTTAAACGAATCTGGCCTTCATAAGGCCTTCATAAGGTACAAGTACATGGAGTCTTATTAGATATCTGTTGTTTACCTTATAGTCATGCAAGACAACTAGGTCAAAAGAATATAAAACAATAATTCTGCAACTTCAGCTCTTTTACCATGATTATCATAATTATCATATGTACACTAGAACAGCCAATAATCTAGCAGCTTTTAATTGTATGTTAATTGACTAACCAGCCCCTTTTTGTAAACGTATAAAACCTTGAATGAATAATAAATGTATGTCTTTGACGAACTGTTATACTGACACTTTCGTGTGGACAGTCTAATTTCGTTCTGAGCGCTCAAAAAGACATTAAATAGAGATTTGGACATGGCAAGCAGCAAACACTGAAGGATAAATTTATCCTAATTAAATTTCCATAACAGGATAATATGGTTGGGGTTGATGTCAGCTTTGCATTGTCAGCGGAAATCAAGGCCAGGGGTTAGTAAACCCATAGTAAGTTTTAAAATAAGCACAAAACATTAAGAAAATCCTTTGCTTGAAAAAAAATACTTCCCAACCCTTTTTCCCATTTATTACTGTAAAAATGAAAATAATAAAAAAATTCCTCTCTTATTCGACGAAAAGACAATCAATATCTATCCCATGCCACAATCCATCTCTGCTTCATCTGGATGTCTTGATGAACAATGGCATGATGCAACCGTTCACCCTGAGATCCAAGAGAAACTGAGCTGAGCGTCAGCGCACAGCTTCCGTAATGAGCGGTAACGTCATAGAGGTTACCACCGGTCACTCTCAGCTTTTCCCACTCTCAGTTCACTGTGAACCAGCAGAAGTTTGTTTTTAATATTTACTGCAGTCTATGAAAGAAAGATTTCTGAAAGGGCACAATTGTTTTAATATTCCTTTATCACATGCTAAACTAAGGTTTATGGATCAGTGGGAGCGTGTCTTGAAAATTAACTTTTCAATGGCACCATCGCTCAAATACTAATTTCAAAGAAAGGAACCAGGTAAGTTTAACAGACATCACTAAAATAGATTATAGAATATTTTAAATTCCATATAGATTACACAAACATTATCCTAATGCTTCAAATCAATGCTTTAGAGACTGAGGACTGCTGGGAAACATGAAACATATTTTGTGCACTTGCCCAATAGTTAAGACTTTGTGGCATTCAGTCTCCTTGCTTATTTCTTCTGTCGTGGATCAGATATTTATTTAGCTTTACCCCTTGATTATGCTTTTAGGTGATAATAATCCAACAAAGATACGGTTAACATGCTTTGTTAATGTATTGATGCAACAGGATCTGATATCGTTTTTATAATATATGGACCCCATAATTAAATGTTTTTCCCAGCTCAGGACTAAAGCAAGAGTTAAGCCTATCTATGTACAAGTTTGCAAAAAGTTTTACTTATTTTGTCACTCTTAGGTTTGATAATTAACCCCTTAGTGACAGAGCCAATTTTTACTATTCTGACCACTATCACTTTATGAGGTTATAGCTCTGGAACACTTCAATGCATCCCACTGATTCTGAGAATAATTTTTTGTGACTAGAGTTGAGCGAAACAGGTCGGTCAGCTTGAAAAGTCGCCGACTGTCGCCAAAGTCGGGTTTCGTTGGCCGAAACCCGACCATAGCGTGCAGTCAGCCATGTGGTCGGCAAAACAAGCGCCAAAGTGGAATTTCCCAGAATGCATTCAGGCGCCTTTTTTCAGCCAATGAGCAAGCACGTTCACTGTGGGCAACGAGATGACATGAGCAGCGTCCACCACCATCTTACAGAAGGGCATTGCAGTGATTGGCTTGCTTTGGGGGCATCATAGTGTCTAAAAAAGCCCTGAGCGCCGACCTCGATTTTACTTCTGCCGATATTAACAGTAGGGAGAGGTTGCTGACGCTGTTTATCAGTAGGGAGAAAGTTAGGGCTCGAAAGAGAAGTTCTTATGTGCTTGTGCTGATAGCAATTGTGCTGTACAGTTAGTGTGCAGTGACAGGGGAGGATTTTCTTGTGTGCCGCAGCGCTGGTTATTAGGCTGCCTGATAGCTGTATTGCTGTGTGTACCCTGCTGTACAGACTGCTTTTTACACAGCACTAATACTTTTATTCTTTTTTTCTGCACAATTACCGACCGTTCATTTTTTCCCACAACGTATAGAGCTGTACGCTAATCACACACTATCGTGTACCGGCTGGTATCACGGACAAATGCATGCTGACTATCTGTGTGTGACTCCGAAATATATACAGAGATTGAAATTTCCCCTACACCATATACAGCTGTACGCTTCTGAGACAGTACCGTATATCTACTCTTTGTATTACGGTCAAATCCATACTGAGTGAGCGTCTGTGTGTGACTCCGGAAATATATACGGAGATTGCAATTTTCCCTACACCGTATACAGCTGTACACTTCTGAGACAGTATCGTATAACTGCTTTGTATTATGGTGAAATCCATACTGAGAGAGCGTCTGTGTATGACTCAGGAAATATATGCGGAGATTTAAATTTTTACCTACACCGTATACAGCTGTACGCTCCTCATACACTACTATATATCTGCTGGTATTTTTGGTACATTTTCCCAAACATGAGGAAGTATGGTGGAAGAGGCCGCGGAAGTGGGCGGGGGGGCAGTTGGGACTGATGGTGGTGGTGGTGGTGGTGCATCTGCTGGTAGTGCCAAAAGCACAATAGCACCTAAGGCAGGAGGTGTTGAGCCTGCGTCATTGTCTTGATCCAGAAGGGGTGAAGGCTCCCTTTTCTGGGAGTAGGTAAACCGCTTTTAAAGCCGGAGCATCAGGAACAGGTTTTGGCTTACAATGCCGAAACAGCCTTCAGCTCTATCGCCTCCTCTTCTGAAGTTTCAAAAAATGCAAGCACTGAGTCGTCAGTGCAGGCTCCTGGTCAGGAACAACACCTTTATGTTATGATTTGGTAGCTTAGGAGAGCAGGCAAAAACGGAAATACACCAGAGAGGTTGGAATCTATTGGATTGCAGTACCCTGACTAACCACCACAACTAAAGGCAGCCGTGGAGCGTTCCTACGTTGGTCCTAGACGCCTCGTCACAGCCTGAGAGATTAACTACACCTAAAGATAGAAAGAGCAGATCCCCAAAGAACATAGGAAGCCCCCAAACATGTAATGGCGGTTAGACAAGAGGAAATACAGACACAGACAGAAAATAGTATGAGCAAACGTTGGGGCCCAATCTGCCTAGAAAGAAAAGGATAGAAAGGATACTCACTGCAATCCAAAAAAACCCTAAAAAAATGCCAACGCTACTAATTGCAAAAATACGAGAGATCACACGACCTCTGCCACCTAAATCAGTTCTCTGGTGTAACAAAACTAAGCCGCAGTCACTGAAAAAACTGGAAAAGGCAAATGAACAAATAACAGTGGCTCCAGCGGAACTGAGAGGAACCCAAGCCCCCCCGGGGGGAAACCTGGCTAACCTCACAGAAATGCAGAGAAAAATGCAAATGGTAAGCACAAAAACAAAAAACAGAAAATATCTTATCTGAGAGCAGGAGAAGAGGCAAGACTCAGCAAGCTTCCAAGTGAACCAGGAACCACAGTTGAGACAAGAACAATTGATCAACGGCAACCATGATGGGAGGGAACCTCCCTTATATCCAGCCAGTCTGTGATCCCTGATTGCCAATCCTCATTGAATGGTTCAGTACTGTTTGTAACCACCAGAGGGAGCTTCTGCTCAGAATTCATTTCTAAAACATTCACAACAGTACCCCCCCTTGAGGAGGGGTCACCGAACCCTCATTTGTGCAACCAGGTCGGTCAGGATGAGCTCTGTGATACGCACGGATCAGTCTCCTAGCATGGATGTCCGAAGCAAACACCCAAGAATTGTCCTCCTGACCATAACCTCTCCACTTAACCAAATACTGGAGTTTCCGTCTAGAAAAACGAGAATCCAATATTTTCTCAACCACATACTCCAGATTGCCCTCAACCAAAACAGGGTCAGGAGCCGCAGCCATAGGAACCACTGGCTCGACAAACCTCTTCAATAAGGACTTGTGGAACACGTTATGGATCTTAAATGTCCCTGGAAGAAGTAAACGAAAGGAAACAGGATTAAGAATCTCCATGATCTTATAAGAGCCAATGAACCTAGGCTTAAACTTCGGAGATGCAACTCTCATAGGGCTATTTCTTGAGGACAACCAGACCAAGTCCCCCACTTCAAACCGAGGACCATCAGTCCTATGCCGGTTGGCAAACCGCTGGGCCCTCTCCTGAGAGAGGGACAACCTCTCCACTACCTGGTCCCAAATCTGCTGCATACGCTACACAACAGAGTCAACACCCGGACAGACAGAAGCCTCCGTCTGTCCCGAAGAAAATCGAGGGTGAAACCCAAAATTGCAGAAAAATGGAGACATCAAAGTGGCAGAGCTAGCCCTATTATTAAGAGCAAACTCAGCCAAAGGCAAAAGAGAGACCCAGTCATCTTGATCAGCAGACACAAAGCATCTCAGATAAGTCTCCAATGTCTGGCTTGTTCTCTCAGTTTGTCCATTGGTCTGAGGATGAAAAGCAGAGGAGAAAGACAATTGAACACCAAGTTTAGAACAAAAAGTCCTCCAAAATCTGGAAACAAACTGGACTCCTCTGTCAGATACAATGTTCTCAGGAATGCCGTGTAACCGAACCACGTGCTGAAGGAACAAAGGCACCATTTCGGAGGAGGAAGGCAACTTAGGTAATGGCACAAGATGTATCATTTTGGAAAACCTATCACAAATCACCCAGATAACGGTCATTCTCTGAGAAACAGGGAGGTCGGAAATAAAATCCATAGAGATATGGGTCCATGGTTTCTTGGGCACAGGCAATGGCATCATCAAACCACTAGAGCGAGAGCAAGGCTTGGAGCGAGAGCAAGTCCCACAGGACTGCACAAATTCCCTGACGTCACGAGACAAAGTAGGCCACCAAAAGGACCGACTCACCAAGTCTCTGGTGCCAAAAATTCCGGGATGACCGGCCAACGCGGAACAATGAATCTCAGACATCACACTCTTTTTCCACCGGTCTGGGACAAACAATTTCCCAATAGGGCACCGCTCTGGTTTATCCTCCTGACACCCTTCCAGAGCCAGTCTCAAATTGGGCGAGATGGCGGAAAGAACTACACCCTCTTTTAAAATAACAGCAGGATCAGATAACTCAGGAGAGTCCGCAAGGAAACTCCTCGAGAGGGCATCCGCCTTAACATTCTTAGTGCCAGGAAGAAAGGAAACCACAAAATTAAAACGTGTGAAAAACAAGGCCCACCTGGCCTGTCTAGGATTAAGTCGCTTGGCTGATTCCAGATAAACCAGATTCTTATGGTCCGTGAGGACCACCACCTGATGTTTGGCTCCCTCCAGCCAATGTCTCTACTCTTCAAAATCCCACTTCATGGCCAATAACTCCCGATTACCCACGTCATAATTACATTCAGTTGGGGAAAATTT
>JARQOD010000004.1:403562580-403669490 GCA_033576555.1 Oophaga sylvatica
GAGCTGCAGTATGCACACAGCCTTGGTGGAAATTCGATCATTTACTGAACTTTGGCTGAATTTTGCTGATTTTGAGGAAATTCCAGGAGTCTGAACACGAATCTGAATGTGAAACGTTCATGCCGACTTTGAGATTTGAGAACTTTTTTGAAACAAGTTTACTCATCTCTATTCAAATTACTGCCATACTGATTATTATAGAAATACTACCATCTGCATTTTTTCCTTAAATGTGTGTATATGTGCATATAATGTAGTGTGAGTGTATGAATATACTCACTTACTGCTGCTCTTCGGTATCCAGCGCCATTCTGCTTCGAATCTCAGTAATGTTATAGTTTGATGGATGTACATAGTCAGAGTTGTATCTAGGTTTTCCAGCACGTGGGACAAGAATTAAGTTTGTTGTCCCCTCCTATACACAGCTTCAGCGGTTTGAAGGTTAGTCATGTGATTTGCATACTAAGGCTGAGGTCACACTGGCGACTAAATCGTACCACTAGAAACCGATGAAATATCGCTTTGCAGTCGAACCAATATTAATCAATGGAGTAGCTCCCAGCATCCGATTTTTTGTGGTCCGATTTAAACGTGCGAGTGCAATCGCAGCATGCTGCGATTGTCACCGATTGTGGGTCGACTATCAAGTCTATGGGTGCGATGAAAAATCGGATTACAAACGGACCGCACGTGTGACTTGCGATGAAATCGCACAACTTTTCCAGGTGACAGGAAACTGCCTTTGAAATTCTCAGTAAGCCTTTACATGCTAATTAGCTAAGCACATCTTAAAAAAAAACAGGAAGAACGCCTACACGGAGTCCAGAAACATGGCATCCAGCCACATCAATGTGGAACTCCTCATAGTTTTGGTGCAGGAGAGGCCTGAATTGTGGGACCAGCGTGATCCCAATTACAGTAATCGGACGCGCAAAGAGGCTGCATGGCAAAGAATATGTGAAAAAATTTTCCCAGACTATGAGCAGAGATCAAGGGAGGACCAAGAGCGTATTAGTAAGTACGACATGTAACTGATATATTTTTTTTTTTTTTAAATGTTCTGAACAAAATAATAATGTAGGCATATGTGTTTAAATGATATTTAAAATGCAGCATTATGTAACTCTTCATATTTAGAACTACACATTGATGTGTGTGTTCACAAACAATATCCATGTATATTAAAATATCATCGATGCTTCGGCATTTATTGACTACAACATTTTTTACTCCCCTTCACCTCAGATGTAGTGTCTAGGTCCTAAAATTCAAATTTATTGAGGCGTTTTGTAAAGGGCCAAGCAGTTTTGTAAATGTATCTTAGTGCTTATAATATGGACACTTCTGGTTGTATGTTGATGTCTTTTAATATTCTAAATCCCATCACACATGACCACTATTTTCAGTGTTACAGATGTTTTTTTTTTGGTTAATAAATACATATCAGTCATAATAACCGTTATGCTGTTATTAAATTTGTAGTAACAGATGTGACAAGGCGGTGGCGCAGCTGTCGGGACTGCTATCGGAGGGAGAGGCAGATGAGGGATTGTAGTGGGGCTTCAGCTTCTAAGAAAAGGAAGTATCTATATTTTGATCGCCTCAACTTCCTTGCGCCTGTGATGGAACTGCGACCGTAAGTGCATGTCTGTTGAACCACTATCATGGAAAACTTGGTTATTTGATGATTTTTAAATTATTTTATTTCTTTCCTTTCTAGGACTGAGTCTAACCTAACAGAGAGGGAGACTGGGTCAGACTCTGAAGTGCTTATAGACCCCGTTGGTGATGGGACAGAGGAGGCAGGCCCTTCCTCTGCAGCATGTTCTTCCACACAAGCAGCACCACCACCAGCTGCAGGAGCTGAGGAGTCACAAACCCAGCAGCCAGAACATGACGACCTACCTCAGAGCAGCAGCCCTAATAGGCCTCAGGATGTGTCTCCTCCTCCTTCCCAACGCACAAGGCGAGGTAGGCGGCGACGAGAAGGAGTGGGTTCTGTGACAAGGAGGCAGGTGGACCGAGGAGTTCTGGACTATTTGTCCAGTGTAGCAAATGATGATGGGGAGGAGGCATTTGCCCGCAGTCTGGCCCGTTACCTCCGGGCTATTCCAAGACGGCACAGACTGCGGATCAGAGGCAGACTGCAGATTGTTGTGGATGCTGGAACAGCGCCTAATGATCCAAGCAACCTACTAGATTATCTAGAAAGATGGCAGGTTGGTCCTGAAAATGTCTTAAGGTTGTTTGGACCCCAGCCCTCACAATCTTCTTCAGCCTCTGATCCTCCTCCTCATCATCATCATCCTCCTCCTCCACCTCCTCCTTGTGTCCAACAGAACCCAACTCCTCCTCCTCATCCTACTGCAGCTCCTTCATACTACGGAGCTACCCAGCTCCAAGCCATGGGACAGAGTGACCATGCACAATATGCCCACTCTAACATACCCAATGTTGTTGGCTGGCCACAACATGGATATGTTAGACATGGGCATATTGGGGGTCATTCTGGTACTGCTCAGTCATATCAATATGACTATGAGCAGCAATTCCCTATGTACCCCTACCCACAAGGCCATCAGGATGCAGCCAGTAACCCAGCTGGTACCTTAGGTTCTGCCCCAGCTCAGGGTCAAACACAGGTTGCAGATAGTGGAAGGCCTAACACACAACCTGGCCCTCCATCCTCACCACCACCAAGCTACCATCAATTGTAGCTGTAATAACCTTTTTTTGATGCTTTTTTATTTGTATTTAAGTTATATATTTTTTTTTCCTATTGACAATGTTATAAATATTTTATTGTTATCTTTGGACATGTTGGTCCGGTTTACAAAACATATCAGCCACTAAAAGGCTACAAAAAATACACTAATGAGTAAAATTAGTGAAGTGCCATTGGTTGTCTGTGATTATTCTTATATGTTATGTTCTGTCTAAAGTAGGGTAAAGTGGACATAAAAGAATTACAGTCTTCCATGAATTGATTAATCACAAGTAAGTTTATGGTATGATATAACATAAAACACACTACATAGCTATGGCCTTCTCTTGCCAAGGAATAGCACCAGCAGGGGAAACAAAAAAAATTGGTCAATAAGTCACGGACTTTGAGTCCAGAAGGGGACAACGAGGATGGATGACTGGTCTCATAGGCCTCGTCATATTATCAGACTCAAGGTCAGGCATATCAGCTGATGAGCATTCATGCATTCTAGTAAAATTATGTAGTACCACACATGCTTGCACTACAAGATTTACATTTGATTCACTTAGCTGAATGGCTGATTGTAGGACACGCCATTTGGCTGTAAGAATACCAAATGTGCACTCCACCAGGCGTCGTGCACGAGAAAGCCGATAATTAAATATGCGTCGCCGATGGTTCAGATTGCGACGAGGATATGGCCTCATAACATGACGAGTTAATTGGAAGGCCTCATCCGCTACTACAACATATGGCACTGCATCCATATTTGACTGTGGAAGTTGACATGGTGGTGGCAAGTCCAATTGGTTATTGCGTAGCCGCCGACCCATAATGGAAGAATTGAAGACTCTGGAGTCTCCAGTCCTTCCATAGGCCCCAATGTCTACAATTATGAAGCGGTAGTTACTGTCGACCAAGGCCAACAAAACTATAGAAAAATATTGCTTATAATTGTAGAATTGGGTCCCTGAGTTCGGCGGCTTATGCACACGTATGTGCTTCCCGTCCAGGGCTCCAATACAGTGTGGAAAATTACAGCTTTCTTGAAATCCACGTGCAATCCTCAACCAATCTTCCATTTTGGGCTCTGGCATCACCTCTTTATTTAGTCTTGACCAAATTTTTCCACAAGTAGAGCTGACTATTCCGGAAATGGTGGATTTCCCTATTAAAAACTCTAAATGCAGGGCAGCATATGAGAGCCCAGTGGAAAGGAACCTGCAATACACAAACAACAACAAACATGTACACATCAGACAAACAAAATACAAGCACTGCATTAACCAAATTTAAACAGTGGACATTTGTTTACTCACCCATTCACTTAATGTTATGACTTACAAACCATTATGACTGCTACACACAAGCATATAGGGAAAGGGCAAAATGTAATAATGGCATTGGGTACAGTATGTTAAGATGAACAAAGTGAGAACAATGTTAAAGTTGTTCAATTCTGGAAAACATCATCAACATATCGTGACACACATACCGTAATGTTAGAAGAAGCCTTTCCTCAGCAGAAATTGAAGGACGCATCCTGGTGTTCTGAAAGGTGATTCCAGGGCGCAATATGTCAAGCAAAATATCAAAGGTGCCAACACTCATGCGACAATAGGCAAAAAAATTGTCTGGATTCCTACGCAGTGTCGAATACAGGCGCTCAAAATGCCCTTTGCTGATTCTTCGCATCACAAGGGGATGCACCCACATCCTTCTGCGGATTCTGGGAGAAACAACTACAGGGTATGACTCCCCAAAACTTCTGGATAGCAGCAAATAGTACAGCAGACGCTCAGTTCTATTAAACATTAGTCTGTCACTCATAATTTTCACTTAGCAGCAACACAACAGGAACCACTAAGAAGCAAAACACTCCACGCCAACATTGGGAGGGTAAGAACAGTCAAACCACGCTTAAATATGGGTCTGGCTCATTATTCAAATTATTTGCAGGCCTCAAAACCGTTAAATGTCCATTTTGCTATGATGCCACTAAAAAATGGTAGTCGCTGGGTAATCGGATGTGAAATGTAAGCGTACATGCTACAAAATCGCATCAACTACTAAAAATCGTATGCCAGTCGCATCAATGTTCATGAAATTTTAATCCGATTATCGACCGACTAAAACGGTCCGATTTTTTAGACGTTGTGTGTGACTGCAGCCTTACAGTCACATGCAGACAAGCTGCTCTTCCTAATTCTCTCAATGTTCTGTGAAATACTACAGTCTCTGCTTGATTAACAAGCAGGAAGAGAAGCTTGTTGACGTGACAATATTGCTCCACTCACACGACCGTATACAGTAACTCTGACAAGTGCTATTTGATGACAAAAAAGGGTTGCAATCGGATTAATGTTATTGCATTAGGCAATGCAGATCTGTGCCAATTCGGATTAAGGAAAAAATTGCAGCATGCTGCGAGTTAACTCTGAACTCATATGGATGCAAGAAAAAAATCGAATGCCAAATGGACCATCAGAGGGCATCCGATTTTTAGAAATACAATATCCATTCTATAATATAGGAATTGCAAATTCTCCTGTGAAACATTAATAGTTGCTAAGTAAAAAAACAGATTGCACACGGATGAGAAGTGAGAAAAAATGGTTCTGTGTGGCCCAGCTGCGCTTGGTGACACATGTTCCCTGGAGAATGCACAGAAAGGTAATTACAAAACACTTGATATTCATTCACATCTCACACTTCCCTATAGTGCCACTAGAGGGAACCTTAGACTATTTAAGGGTGTGAGAGACGTTAGCAGTAGTTCAGTCTTCTGGAGTTCAGTGCTAGTCAGAGCTTTGTCTGAGCCAGTGCGAGTTCAGACGTGTGGTGATTCCTGTCAGATGAGACAGAGGAGGAAAGATTGCAAGCTGTTACCTCAGAACAGGCTGACTGTTAGTTCCCTATGAACGTGGAAAGCGAATCTCGGAGCGAGCGTGAATTCAGTCTGACGGAAGGTCCTGAGAGCTGCTCTGGACAGAGTCTATGAAGGAAAAGAAGGAAGGGGACTACAGTTATTATAACAACGAGTCGACTGAGAAACGGTCAGTGAGCTGTAGAAGGAAGGAAGCTGACGACTACGCCTACTGCTACCCGTGCTTATGTTAAGGGTGAGAGTAGGGCGACGGGCGAGTGGTGACAAAAGGGAAAGAGTGACCGAGGTGATATAGCAACGGTAGCTGCCTCCACTCTGCACAACCGGACACCGGGTCCGAAGCTTGCTAGAAACTTCACGGCTAGTAGGAGAAAACCGGAATCCATGCTGGACTTTAGGTCGCAGAGGGGCCCTATAGTGCTGATACGTAACCGGGGTCAGGAAGAACAGGAGTCGGGCCTGATCAGCATAGACTTAGTTCTTGCCAAAAGAAGGCTCCATCACAATGTCGGCCGGGCGTAGCTGTTCTACACAGAGTTGAACTTAGCTTCATGCAGGTTGGAAACTCACACATTAAGAAGTAAGGAGGCCCTAAACCTACTCAGTGATTACCTGGATGTGCATCCTCCACCCTGAGCAGCTTCCCGGGACATACCTACAAATACCACCAGTAAAGGTATGGAAAGAGACTGACTTGTGTGTGTCTGCCTTATTGCCTGCACCCTGCACCGCCATATACTTTGAGGGAACAGTCTCACCTGTGGGAGACTTAACACCTTGCTGCCCAGTAACATCCCCTCAGAAGATTCACCCTGCAGCGCTGGTCACCTTGATCAGAAACCACAGGTGGCGTCACGAACAATTCCTACAATCCCCTGTAAATATCCTCCTTTGAATGAGCGCCCAGGGCAACGGACCGAGCTGCGCTACCCGAGACCTATCCCCCATTGAAGTTAACGGGCTCGGTGCCGAGTACCCCATAACCCTGGTTGTGTGCGACTCAGTTCCACTCAGCAATTTGCTGTAAAAAATAAATGTATGAATTTTATTAGCATTAAAAAAGTTATTCCATATCTACAGAGCAGTGGAGTGCATGCTCGACCTTTGTTGCATTCATTGTGTGTGCTACTGCTGGAAATAGGCACAAACAGTGCTCGGCTTCCTGTGACAGTCCCATAGACAGTGATAGGAGCGGAGGCCGAGCGTGCGCACCCTCTGTTACAATCAAGATGAGGTTGCAGAGCAACAATATTGGGAACACTGGGATCTTAGCAGTTGGACCCTCTGAGATCATAAAGTTATCCCATATCCTGTTTTTCTTTTTGGGGTCAGGGATGGTAGGGGTAAAGAAGGGGTGGGGGAGGAATAACCCTTTGATGCATTTATTGTGAATTCATTAAAAAATGGTCCTGAAAAAATGTAGTCTTCTGCAGGTAGTGAAGGAAGATCACATATCACAGATTTCCTCTTCCCCCTGCAGTCAGACTGCTCTCCACTGCCCCAGGGGGATACAGAGAACTGGGTCACTCTGGAAAGATAAGTTATTTCTTGCAAACAATAAATATGTTTGCCTTTATATAATGAACCAGAAATGTAATACATACACGTTAATCATATTGCCATCACCTAAACAAAATCACATATACACTTAGGGTATGTTTCCTTGGTAGGAAACGCTGCAGATTGGATGCTGTGTATAGCGGCAGCGTCCAATCCGCAGCGTCCAGACGTTACAGCATAGTGGAGGGGACTTCATGAAATCCCATCTCCACTATGCATTCAAAGATGCAGGTGGCAGACCTGCGTATATGCACATGTGGCGCGTCTTTCTAGACCGCAGCATGTCTATTTATCTTGCGGAGACGCTCGGTCTCAGCAAGATAAATAGCACAGTTCTATGTATAGGATTCGGTAATTCCACACGGTTCAATGAGCACATGCGGAATCACTGCGCATAGAAAAGCTGTCAGCGCTTTGGATGAGGCGGGTGTCTGCTGCGTCCAAAGAGCTGCGAATCCTGACCGTGGAAACATACCCTCATGGAATGGACCACACTTCACATCACAGTGCTATATTCACATACCTTCTTTTACAAACTGTTGTCCTTGGCAGCCATCAGTCTTCTTTCCTGCACTAAACATCGGGGTCCGTGTGAAGCCATGCCCCCTTTGCAACAAGCCCCACCAATCACATGATGCTCCTTACATCCTCTGTGCTTTATCTGACCCTTGTGCAGCTGACAGCAGTGCAGCCATCAGGCCCCCCTGAGCCGCCCCTCAGCTTGCAGCATTTGCAGGGTTGAAACAGCAGTGTCTGAAGAAAGTAAGCATAGCACTGACTGGCTGATAATCAACCAACCAGCGCTAGGCTACATTTTCACACACAGGCAGGGCAGTGAGCGTTCCTGCTCTGCGGTGCAGAGGTGATAATTGTGCACTTAGCGGCTGACAGCTCATTAGTGCACAGTGCAGTATTGTGGAGCTTCTCTCTGCCGACTTTCCCGGTGATGGCGCTGCACATATTAGCCAGAAGGGGGGCACCCATTCTTATACTGTTTTTCCCATAAGTCTGCAGCTGCTACTGCTGTCTGCTGCAGTGCCGACGCTTCAGAGAATTTTTAGGGTATGTTTCCACGGGGCGTATTACTTCAGTATTTGCTGGAAATTGGATGCTGCGTACAGCCACAGTGTCCAATCCGCAGCGTCCAGATGTTACAGCATAGTAGAGAGGATTTTATGAAATCCCATCTCCACTATGCGTACAAACATGCAGGTGGCAGACCTGCGCAACTGGACATGCGGAGCGTCTTTCTAGAACCCAGCTTGTCTATTTATCTTGCGAGACACTCAGTTTCCTCAAGATAAATAGCACAGTCTATGTATAGGATGCGGTGATTCCGCATGTGTTCAATGAACAAATGCAGAATCACCACGAGTACAAAAGCCATCAGCCTTTGGGTGGAGCTGCATCCAAAGCGCTGCCAAAACGCCAAGTGGAAACATACACTTAAACTGCCTAAGCGCACATGCACCGCCTGGCTCACCTAGATATTCCCCCTACAAATAATATAAAGACTGCCTCAAAGACCCTCACAAAGTATGATGGTCCCCCCTACAGCTCCAATACAATATGATGGTCCTCCCCACAGCCATCCATATAATATGATGGTCCCCCCACACATTGAAAGCCTCAACACAGTATGATGGTCCTGCCACAATGTGATGGTCTCCACACTCCCCCACACAGTATAATGGTTCCTTCACACAGTTTAATGGTCTCCACAGCCCCCACACAGCTAGTTTTCCCTCACAGTGCAATGCTCTACCCCAGAGCATGATGGTTTCCACAGCCCTCCACATCATGTTGGTCTCCTTAGCCCCCGCACAGTATGATAGTCTCCACAGCCCACTATAGAATATTATGGCTCCCCCACATCACTCCACACAGTATGATGGTCCCAAAACATAGTATGATGGTTCATTGCAGCCCCAATACAGTGTGATAGTCCCTCCAAAGTCCTCAATATAGTATTATGGTCCCCCATGGCTCCATTACAACATAATCATCCCCCAACAGTCTTACATATAGTATGATGATCCCCCCACATAGCCACACATATAGTATGATGGCCTCCAATTTTACTGGCACCAAAGCTCGCAAGAAAAAACACCAAAATATACTCACCTAATCTAGCCTGCACATCCACCGCAGCCGCTGTCTGTTTTATATCCTGACTTGCAGTGCACGTGGCACCAACAAGGCGGAAATTACCTGGAGTAAGTGACGAAGCACAGAATGATGGTGTTCTCCCAAGATAATCAATGTTATTCAATGTTACTCACTTGTCATTAGTTTAACCCCTTAAGGACCAAGCCATTTTGTAGATTAATGACCAAGCCAATTTTTACAATTCTGACCATTGTCAATTTATGTGCTTATAACTCTGGAACGCTTCAATGGATCTTGACGATTCTGAGAATGTTTTCTCGTGACATATTGTACTTCATGTTAGTGATAAAATTTTCTTCGCTATAACTTGCATTTATTTATGAAAAAAATGGAAATATTGCGAAAATGTTGAAAATTTTGCAATTTTCAAACTTTTAATTTTTATGCCCTTAAATCAGAGAGATATATATCACAAAAATAGTTAATAAATAGCATTTCCCACATGTCTACTTTACATCAGCACAATTTTGGAAACAAAATTTTTTTTTGTTAGGAAGTTATAAGTGTTAAAATTTGACCAGTGATTTCTCATTTTTACAACAAAATTTACAAAACCATTTTTTTAGGGACCACATCACATTTGAAGTAACTTTGAGGGGTCAATATGACAGAAAATACCCAAAAGTGACACCATTCTAAAAACTGCACCTTTCAAGGTGTTCAAAACCACATTCAAGAAGTTTATTAACTCTTTAGGTACTTTACAAGAATTGAAGCGATGTGGAAGGAAAAAATGAACATTTACCTTTTTTTCCCCAAAATTTTTCTTTCGACACAATTTTTTTAATTTTGTCAAGGGTATCAGGTGAAAATGAACCACAATATTTGTTGTGCAATTTCTCCTGAGTACACCGATACCCCATGTGTGGAGAAAGACCAATCTCTAGGCGCACGGCAGTGCTCAGAAGGGAAGGAGCATCATTTGAGATTTTGAATGTCAAATTGGCTGGAATCGAGAGCGGACACCATGTCGAGTTTGGAGAGCCCCTGATGTACCTAAACAGTGGTAACCCCCATAAATGACCCCATTTTGGAAACTAGACCCCCCAAGGAACTTATCTAAATGTGTGGTGAGCACTTTGAACCCCCAAGGGCTTCACAGAAGGTTATAACGTAGAGCCGTAAAATTAAAAAATCATATTTTTGCCACAAAAATGATTTTTTCACCCCTAAGTTTTATTTTCCAAAGGATAACAGGACCCAAAAAGTTATTTTGCAATTTGTCCTTAGTATGCTGATACCCAATATGTGGGGGTAAACCACTATATTGGGCGCATGGCAGAGCTCGGATGGGAAGCAGCACCATTTGACTTTTTGGCTGGAATTGAGATTGGACGCCATGTCGCATTTGGAGAGTCCTTGATGTGCCTAAACAGTGGAAACACCCCACAAGTGACCCCATTTTGGAAACTAGACCCCCCAAGGAACTGATCTAGATGTGTGGTGAGCACTTTGAACTCCCAAGGGCTTCACAGAAGGTTATAACGTAGAACCGTAAAATTAAAAAATCATATCTTTTCCACAAAAATGATCTTTTCACCCCCAATTTTTAATTTCCAAAGGGTAACAGGACCCCAAAAGTTATTGTGCAATTTGTCCTAAGTACGCTAATACCTCATATGTGGGAGTAAACCACTATTTGGGCACATGGCAGAGCTCGGAAGGGAAGGAGTGCCATTTTCGAATGCAGACTTTGATGGAATGTTCTGCTGGCGTCATGTCGCGTTTGGAGAGCCATTAATGTGCCTAAATAGTAGAAATCCCCCACAAGTGACCCCATTTTAGAAACTAGACCCCCCAAGCAACTTAACTAGATGTGTGGCGAGCACTTTGAAGCCCCAAGTGCTTCACAGAAGTTTATAACATAGAGCAGTGAAAATAAAAAAGTCATATTTTTTTCCACAAAAATGATCTTTTTGCCCCAAAATTTTTGTTTTCATAAGGGTAACAGGAGAAATAGGACCCCAAAAGTTGAAGTGAAATTTGTGCTGAGTATGCTGATACCCCATATGTGGGGGTAAACCACTGTGATCACTTTACTGAGATCTTTGGGAGGCACAATGAACAAATCCACAAAAGGTGAAGAATTGGTTTTATTTTTTACACCGTTCCTCGTGCGGTATTAGTGATTAGGCGACTTTATTCTTCGGGTTGGTGCGATTGCAGCGATACCAAATTTACATCCTTTTTCATGTTTAGCTTCTGTCACACACTAAAAGACGCTTTTTTCAGAAGAATTTTTTCTAAGAAATTTTTGCATCGCCGTATTTTGAGAGCTATAATTTTTCCAGATTTTGGCCTACAGAGTCATGTGCAGGCTTGTTTTTTGCGGGACGAGCTGACGTTTTTATTGGTACCATATTCGGGCACATAACGTTTTTTGATCGCTTCCTATTCCGATTTTTATGGAGGCAGAATGAACAAAAACCAGCAATTCAGGAATTGTTTTTTCTTTTTCTCCGTTCCGCGTGTGGTAAAATTGATAAAGCAGCTTTATTCTTCGAGTCACTACTATTACAGCGATACCTCATTTATATCTTTTTCTATAGAAAAAATAATCATTTTTGCATCACTTTATTCTGCGAGCTATAACTTTTTTATTTTTTTGCTAATGATGCTGTTTGGTGGCTTGTTTTTTGCGGTACAAGATGACGTTTTCAGTGGTACTATGTTTATTTATATCCGTCTTTTTGATCGCGTGTTATTGAACTTATTCCAAGCGGTATGTTGATACCGCTTGGAAAAAGTATAGTTTACTACTTTTTTGTGTTTTTTTTTAGGCTTTCACTGAAGGAGTTAACTGGGTTACGCTTTTATAGATGGGATTTTTACGGACGCGGCGATACCAAACGTGTATTTTTTTGTTTTTGATTTTTTTTTACATAAAAATGTGTATTTTTTAGGGGAATTTTTTAAAATAATTTTTTCATTTTTTTTTACAATTTTTTTATTTTTATTTTTTTTTACCTAGTCCCTTCATGGGACTTTCACTTTTTCACTTTTGTTGCAGGTATAATGTATTGCAATGCTCCAGCATTGCAATACATTATACCAATGGAGAAAGCTGCTGTGACCATGTTGTGAGCATGGTCACAGCTGCTTTCCATAGCTAGATGACCGGGAGGTTGTCATGACAACCCCCGGGTCATCAAGGCAGAGATCGGACCCTGCAATTACATTGCGGGAACGCCGATCTGAGGCATAGGGAGGTCCCAACTCTCTGCCTCCGCCCCTGATTGCTGCAATCATGCTCGATCGCAGCAGTCAGGGGCTTAACAGCCAGGGGCTGCGCAGACGCCGCTCCTGGATGTCAGTGCAGGAAGCTCGGCCACTGCAGCGCTGAGCTCCTGCACTGATCGGACAGGAGAAGCTGAAATTTCAGCCTCTCCTGACCGATCGCTGCTGTGCTTGGTCAGTCAGATTGTCAATAGCAAATCAAACCCCTCCCAAAAAAATGTATTTATTTCCATTTTCCCATTAGGGTTAGGGTTATGGATAAAGTTAGGGTTGGGGCTAAAGTTAGGGCTGGGGCTAAAGTTAGGGTTAGGTTTGGGGCTAAAGTTAAGGTTAGGGTTGGGGCTAGAGTTGGGTTTGGATTACAGTTACGGTTTGGATTAGGATTAGGGTTGGGATTAGGGTTAGGGTTGGGATTAGGGTTAGGAGTGTGTGGGGTTAGGGTTAGGTTTGTGGTTAGGGCTATGATTAGGTTAGAGATGTGTTGGAGTTAGGGTTGGAGTTAGAATCAGGGGTTTCCACTGTTTAGGCACATCAGGGGGCTCTCCAAACGCAACATAGCATCTGATCTCAATTCCAGCCAATTCTGCATTGAAAAAGTTAAACGTTGCTCCTTCCCTTCGAGCTCTGCCATGTGCCCAAATATTGGTTTGCTCTCATATGGGGTATCAGCATACTCAGAACAAATTGCACAACAACCTTTGGGGTCCAATTTCTTCTGTTACCCTTGGGAAAATAAAAAGTTGGAGGCGAAAATATCATTTTTGTGAAAAAAATATGAAAATGTGATTTTTTATTTTTCTGGCTCTGTGAAGCACTTGGGGGTTCAAAGTGCTCACCACACATCTAGATAAGTTCCTTAGGGGTCTACTTTCCTAAATGGTGTAACTTGTGTGGTGTTCCCACTGTTTAGGCACATCAGGGGCTCTCCAAACACGACATGGTGTCCGATATCAAATCCAGTCAATTTTGCTTTTAAAAGTCAAACGGCTCTCCTTCGCTTCCAAGCTCTGCCATGCGCCCAAACAGTGGTTCCCGCCACATATGAGGTATTAGCGTACTCAGTAAAAATTGCACAACACCTTTTGTGGTCCAATTACTCCAGTTACCTTTAAAATAAAAAAAAATGGATCTAAAGAAAATTTTTTGTGAAAAAAAAGTTAAATGTTCATTTTTTTTAAAACATTCCAAAAATTCCTATGAAGCACTTGAATGGTTAATAAACTTCTTGAATGTGGTTTTGAGCACCTTAAGGGGTGCAGTTTTTAGAATGGTGTCACTTTGGGGTTTTTTCTATCATATAGACCCTTCAAAGTGACTTCAAATGTGATGTGGTCCCTAAAAAATGGTGCTGTAAAAATGAGAAATTGCTGGTCAACTTTTAACTTTTATAACTTCCTAACAAAGAAAATTTTGGTTCCAAAATTGTGCTGATACAAAGAAGACATGTGGGAAATGTTATTTATTAACTACTTAACACTAATGCGATTCAACTCTGATTTAAGGGCATGAAAATTAAAATTTTAAAAATTGCCAAATTTGCAAAATTTTTGCCAAATTTCCATTTTTTTCACAAATAAGCGCAAGTTATATCGAAGAAATTTTACCACTATCGGGAAGTACAATATGTCACGAAAAAATATCTCAGAATCGCCAAGATCCATTGAAGCATTCCAGAGTTATTACCTCATAAAGTGATCGTTGTCAGAATTGTAAAAATTGGCCTGGTCATTAACGGTCAAACCACCATTGGGGGTAAAGGAGTTAATGTGCTTCTTCTTGATCCACTCCTTTGTTGCCTTGGTTGTATGTTTTGGGTCATTGTCTTGCTGGAAGACCCAGCCACTACCCATTTTTAATTTCTTGGCAGAGGGAAGGAGGTTGTCACTCAGGATTTTACGGTACATGGTTCCATCCATTCTCCCATTGATGCTGGGAAGTAGTACTGTGCCCTTAGCAGAGAAACACTCCCAATACATAATGTTTCCACCTCTATGCTTGACAGTGGGGCGGTGTTCTTTGGATCATAGGCAGTATTTCTCTTCCTCCAAACACGGCAAGTTGACTTAATGCCAAAGAACTCAATTTTTGCATCATCTGACCAAAGCAACTTCTCCCAATCACTCACAGAATCATTCAGGTGTTCATTGGCAAACTTCAGACGGGTCTGCATGTGTACCTTCTTGAGCAGGGGAACCTTGTGTGCACTAAAGGATTTTAAACCTTAACGGCTTAATGTGTTACCAATGTTTTTTTGGTGACATTGATCCCAACTGCATGGAGATCATTAACAAGTCCCCCCCCCATGTAGTTTTAGACTGATCTCTCACTTTCCTCGTGATCAGGATACCCCACGAGTTGAGATTTTGCATAGTGCCCCTGATCGATGTCAATTGACAGTCATTTTGTATTTCTTCGATTTTCTTACTGTTACACTAACAGTTGTCTCCTTCTCACCCAGCATCTTACTTATGGTTTTTTAGCCCACTCCAGCTTTGTGCAGGTCTATGTTCTTGTTCATGACATCCTTATAATGCTGTTTGGTCTTGCCCATGTTGTAGAGGTTAGAGTCTGACTGATTAATTGAGTCTGTGGACAGGAGTCTTTTATAAAAGTGACTATGTAAGACAGTGAATGGTTGGTAGGGGATCAATCACTTATTTATCACTGCAAAATGCAAATAAATTTATACAATTTTATACATATCTCAATGTTAAAATTAACCTACCTTTAAAATTATAAACTGTTCATGTCTTTGTCAGTGGGCAAAGTTACAAAATCAGCAAGGGATCAAATAATTATTTCCTTTCAAAAATTAAAACTCGTATATTATATCATTTATTTCTGTTAGAGTTGATGACTATGGCTTACTGCCAATGAAAACCCAAATTTATTTTCTCAGTAAAATAGAATAATTATCAAAAAATACCTGCAAAGGCATCCTAAGCATTTTAACAGGTCCTTTATTCTGCTTCAGTAGGCTCCATAATCATGTGGAAGACTGCTGACCTGACAGATGTCCAGATGTCAGTCACTGATACACTCCACAAGAAGGGTAATTCACAAAAGGTCATTGCTAAAGAAGCTGGCTGTTCACAGAGTGCTGTATCCAAGCACATTAATGGAAAGTTGAGTGAAAGGAAAAAGTGTGGTCGAAAAAGGTGCACAAGGAACCGGGATAACCACAGCCCTGAAAATATTGTTAAGAAAAGGCCAATCAAAAATTTGGGGGAGATTCACAAGGAGTGGACTGCTGCTGGATTCATTGCTTCAAGAGCCAACACACACACACTTATCCAGGACATGTGCTAGAAGTGTTGCATTCCTTGTGTCAAGCCATTCAGGACAAATAGACACCAGAAGCGTCTTACCTGGGCCAAGGAGACAAAGAACTGGACTGTTGCTCAGTGTCCAAGGTGTTGTTTTCAGATGAAAGTAAATTTTGCATTTCATTTGGAAATCAAGGTCCCAGAGTCTGGAGGAAGAGTGGAGAGGCACACAGTCCAAGCTGCTTGAGGTTTAGTGTGAAGTTTCCACAATCAGTGATGGTTTGAGGAGCCATGTCATCTGCTGGTGTAGGTCCACTGTGTTTTCTCAAGACCAAAGTCAGTGCAGCCATCTGCCAGGAAATTTTAGAGCACTTCATGCTTCCCTCTGCTGACAAGCTATTTGGAGATGGAAATATCATTCTCCAGCAGGACTTGGCACCCATCTACACTGCTAAAAGTACCAATACCTGGTTTAGAAAAAACAGTATCACTTTGCTTGATTGGCAAGCAAACAGGCCTGACCTTAATCCCATAGAGAATCTATGTGGTATTGTCAAGAGGAAGATGAAAGACACCAGACACAACAATGCAAACAAGCTGAAGGCTGCTTATCAAAGCAACCTGGGCTTCCATTACAACTCAGCAGTACCACAGGCTTATCATCTCCATGCCATGCTGCATTGATGCAGTGATTGTTGTAAAAGGAACCCCGATAAAGTATTGAGTGCATTTACCGAACATACATTTTAGTAGGCCAACATTTTGAATTTTAAAATCATTTTTAAAATCTGGTGTTAAAAAGTATTCTAATTTACTGAGATAATGACTTTCTGGTTTTCATTGTCTGTAAGCCAGAATCATCAATATTAACAGAAGTAAACATGACAGTGTCACGAACAAAGAGAGTCATGCTGGCTCAGATGTCACCCACATTAACGAGATCCACATCAAATGTTGAGGAACCGGGACAATCTGATGATAAATGTTCTTCTTGAACAAACCATACATGCACAAGGCAAGAGAACCTGGATCTCATGAAATGCTACTATAAGAGCAGACAAAATGAGAAGATATGTGAAGCATATGAGGAAACTCTGGATGGATATTAGACCTGCATGTCCACTGACTGAGAAACAACTAGTCACCCAACATTTCAATGTCATAAAGAGAAAGCTATTAGCACAACTTGAGTAGGATCAACTGCAATGCAGATACACCCCACATGAAGACCTGGAAAAACAACATGTGCAATCCCCTGAAAATCCTGATCCAATCCTGCAACTAGAGAGCACTGCAGCTGATCTGAAACAGAAGATCTTAGATAAACTAAATACCATCAATACCAGAAATCGACTGCCAAGGTTCAGCAAAGAAACACCACCAGACAGTATGTTAGAAGATGCCAATAGAGCACTTGCTCTACCTACCTACCACCACCATAACTCAAACTGATCTATTCTACTATAGCAATCATGGAAATGCTTGACTATTCAACCAGCAAGAACAACAGAGGTATGTGCCCCCCTTGGAAAAGAAGACTGTAGACTAAGATTAAGGTGACATGAAGGGAAGTCAGCCAACAGAAATACAAAAGGGTGTAAAGATCAAGAATAAGATCAAGCTGGACAAGTACAAGGGCCTGACCCCAACTGAAGCCCTAGAGACTGGTAAACAAAGGCTCACAGCACTCGCTGCAAGACTAGGGAGATACACTAGAGAAGCTGAGGCCAAGAAGATAAATGCCCTGTTCTCCAAAGAACCTTTCAAGGTGTACTTCCAACTACAGAGTAACATCACAAAGGCAGCAATTCCACCAATAGCAGAGACTGAACAATACTGGGGGAACAGATGAGTGAAGAAAAAACATACAACACCAGTGCAATGTGGCTGCAAGATCTGAGAACGAAACACAGCAACCACCTAGAGCAAGACGCAGTCACTATTACAGAAGCAATAATCCAACAGCGGGTCAACAACATGAAGAGCTGGACAGCACCTGGCCTAGACATGATCCACACCTACTGGCTAAAGAAATTAACAGCGGTACATGAACACATGGCAAAGCAGATAATACAACTGCTAGAATCAGGTCACCACCCAGCTTGGCTAACATAAGGAAGAACAGTGCTGATCATAAAGGATCCTCACAAAAGAACAGTTCTATCCAACTACTGCTCAATAACCTGCCTTACAGCAACATGAAACTCCTGTCAGGCATCATAGTCAACAAGCTACAGAACCATATGAACCAGCACATGAATCCAACTCAGAAAGGCATTGAGATCAACATCAAAGGCTCTAAGCACCAGCTCCTTTTAGATAGAGCATTTTGTCAACACTCAAGATCCAGAAAGACCAATCTCAGCACAGCCTGGATTGACCACAGGAAAGCCTATGACTCAGTGCCACACACATGGATCTGTGAATGCTTGGCTCTCTACAATGTCAACAGGAAATTAAGAACCTTTCTTAGAAACTCAATGGGGCTATGAAAAACAACATTAAAAGTCAGCTTGAGACAGCTAGCACAAGTGATCATCAAATGCGGCATATACCAAGATGATACACTGTCCCCATTGCTGTTCTGCATATGCTTGAACCCCCTCAGTATAATCAAATAATTACAAAGTCTGGCTATAGGTACAAGTTCAAGAGTGGAATCACCATCAGCCACCTCCTCTACATGGATGACATCAAGCTGTATGCCAAAAACGAACGAGACATTAATTCACTAATCCACATGACTAGGATCTACAGCGAAGACATCGGCATGTCCTTCGGACTGGAGAAGTGCGGCCGGTTGGTAATAAAGATAGGCAAGGATAGTCAAGACTGATAAAGTGGAATTACCAGCAAGGCAAATAGCAGATGTACAGACATGTTACAAGTACCTCTGCATCCCACAGCGATGTGGTAACCATGATGAGAAGGCAAGGAAAGAAGCAACATCCAAATACCATCAAAGGGTAAGACAGGTCCTGAAGAGAGCCAACTCAATGGGAAGAATAAAATCCATGCCATCAATACATATGCCCTGCCAGTTATCAGATACCCTCATGACATAGTGTGCTGGCCAAAGGAAGAGATGGAAACTGCAGATGTGAAGACACAAAAGCTTCTCATAATGCATGGAGGTCTCCACCCTAAGTCTTGCACCCAAAGATTGTATACCAACAGAAAGGAGGGTGGTGGAGGCTTGATAAGCATCCAAGCCACCATGATGGATGAAACAAGGAGTATCCAGAAATACATCAGAAAAATGGCACCAAAAGATGAGATTCTGTGAGAAAACCTAAGGCACCAACAACAACAGATCTGGAAGGAAGAACAGGCACATGACGCATCATGGCAAGACAAGTCACTGCATGGGATGTACCACTGACAGATAATGGAGGTGGCTGACATGGGGAAATCCTACCAATGGCTGGAGAAAGCTGGACTCTGTGACAGCTCAGAGACACTAATCATAGCGGCACAAGAGCAAGCACTAAGTACCAGATCCAAAGAAGCAGGAATCTACCACACAAGACAAGACCCAAGGTGCAGACTATGCAAAGTGCAAAGAAACCTCAGAAACAATCCAACACATAGTGGCAGGATGCAAAATGTAAGCAGGAACAGCTCATACTGAACGCCACAACCAAGTAACGGGAATTCTATACTGGAATATCTGTGCAGCATATAGGGTAAGTCTCCCTAAGTCCAGGTGGGAGACCCCAGAGAAAGTGGTGGAGAATGAAAGGGCTAAAATCCTGTGGGACTTCAAGATCCAGATAAGCAGCTGTTGGCTAACCAACCAGACATTGTGATAGTAGACAAGGATCAGAAGTCAGCAATGATAATAGATGTGGCAGTGTCAACTGAGAGCAACATCAGAAAGAAGGAATATGAGAAGCTGGAGAAATACCAGAGCCTCAAAGGAGAACTGGAGAAGATGTTCAAGGTGAAGGCAACAGTGATTCCAGTGGTGATAGAACCACTTGGAGCAGTGACCCCTAAGTTGGGAAAATGGCTACAGCAGATCCCAGAAGCAACATCTGAACTCTCTGTCCAGAAAAGTGCAATGCTGGGAACAAATAAGATCCTGAGAGAAAAGACAACAAAAAATGCCATCCAGGAGTGGTGAGAGGGAAATTGAAATCTATCTATCTAGATAGCTACAGATCTATAGATATATACAGATATACATATATGTATGTTTAGGGTATGCCTGAGATTTGACTGTACTTTAATGCACTGCGTGTGTCTGCCTCTTATAATGCAAAAAGGAGCTGTAAATGCTTCTATTCTGCACACAAAAAAATGGGGATGTAAAACTTAACATTTAATAAACCTAATGTTAAAAAGGGGACACACAGACAATTACCATCCTCCAAACAAACAGTGATGATACATGATATAATCAGAGAGTAAAGTCCAATGGGGACTACAAAATATAGGAGATATACATATAAACCAGACAACTTATAGTTTGCTCTGCACTGCAAGAGCAAAAAATTGACTAACTAAATGCAAGTGTAAGCATCGCTTATTTGTAAGTCATTTGTCTGAAACTCAATCAAACGTGTGTGAGACAGTATATATAAAAGGAATGATCTCACCCATTTGAATGGAGATATGCGCTCCAAAATTCATCTCCTAATAAAGTATGCATCTGGTCATTTCCAGAGTAGATAAGGCCCTTTCCCAACGCGTTTCCTCCTTTCAGGATTCATCAGGGGATATGGCGACTAGAGACATCTATATCAAATGCATTGCTCTCATGAGGAGAAAAAACATATAACTCCTCCTTATATCAATTAATAAGACACTCCCACCACCATTCAAACCAATCAGTGCAAAACAAAATAATGAATCACCAATAAAACGTGATGTGCATGGTTTAAAAATACATGCCTGTTAATGAGCTCATAATCTTGTTGAAACGCACGCCACATATTACGAAATGCATATAGCGATCTCATCGTTTGCCAAATAGTGATCGCGCGCCGTATATTAGTGGCGCATGCGTAGTTAGTGACTTCCGGTAATCGCATTCATTGGACATCCGGTCTACTGAGACTACGTCATTGGCGTCCCACTCTGTGATGTAGAAACCACCGCACGCATGCGTGATACAAATTAAGTGGCTATGGTGTAAAAATTCAGATCGCACATTTCAAGAAGCAACACAGAACGCACAATTGTGTTGTGTCCTATATTGGGACGTTAAATTAAATCGCAAATTGCGACGAAGATATTAACGCTATTATAAAAGTTATGTCACTGCACAACAGAAGCATCAAAATACAAATATATTGCGTCCCTAATGGCGTCATTAAATATTATTTTAACCAGCATCACTTATTGCGACCAAAATCATGCCATCTTAAGTGACATTCGATAGTTCACCAAAATCTGACATTAACCATATAGAAACATAAAAAAGGACGCGCAAGATCATTTTAACTCATTTTAACTCATTCAATACCGTTATTAACACAGACATAGTATACAAATCCCCAAACGAAGAAAATTGGAGATTAGTCCTCTCGCACTAAGAGGTAAATCAAAAAAATATATATTAAAGGAGCATCCACATAAGGTGTCCCATGGTACTCCAATCCAGAATATAGATATGGAGAAGAAGGAATATCCTTCTATATAGAAAAAATAATTGGAGCTTCGGCTGGCTTACCACACTATGGAACGATACTTAAATTATTTCATTGATGTATTTGAAGAAATTGTAAAGGATATAAAATACATAATCAAATATGGAGACCAGCATCCATAGGTCATAATAAAATAACATTTCAATTTTGGAAGGGAAAAAAAGGAAAAAGAAAAGCCTGACAGATCCCTATCAGGTACCTATTTCCATCCGACCCTACCTAGCAGCGGAGGTTGGAGCCCTAAATTCCTGCGCAAGTGGCCCCCCCGGTCCACGGCGGCTGACCCTAACTAAATCACCCTGCACAACCCTATACTAGAGAAAGCAGGAGTAAGAAAGTTGTTCATTTAAACCATATGGAGAGACCAATTGTGTCAGGTGTGAGCAGTCTTACGAAAAATCTGGGCATCTATCTTGATAAAATTTTAAATCCATTTGTTCTTGCCCTTTGCTCATACACGAGGGATACGACAGATTTATTGAGTAAAATCGATGGAGTGGTTATGGAACCCGACACTATTCTTGCAAGTATCGATGTGGAGAGGACTAATCTCCAATTTTCTTCGTTTGGGGATTTGTATACTATGTCTGTGTTAATAACGGTATTGAATGAGTTAAAATGAGTTAAAATGATCTTGCGCGTCCTTTTTTATGTTTCTATATGGTTAATGTCAGATTTTGGTGAACTATCGAATGTCACTTAAGATGGCATGATTTTGGTCGCAATAAGTGATGCTGGTTAAAATAATATTTAATGACGCCATTAGGGACGCAATATATTTGTATTTTGATGCTTCTGTTGTGCAGTGACATAACTTTTATAATAGCGTTAATATCTTCGTCGCAATTTGCGATTTAATTTAACGTCCCAATATAGGACACAACACAATTGTGCGTTCTGTGTTGCTTCTTGAAATGTGCGATCTGAATTTTTACACCATAGCCACTTAATTTGTATCACGCATGCGTGCGGTGGTTTCTACATCACAGAGTGGGACGCCAATGACGTAGTCTCAGTAGACCAGATGTCCAATGAATGCGATTACCGGAAGTCACTAACTACGCATGCGCCACTAATATACGGCGCGCGATCACTATTTGGCAAACGATGAGATCGCTATATGCATTTCGTAATATGTGGCGTGCGTTTCAACAAGATTATGAGCTCATTAAACAGGCATGTATTTTTAAACCATGCACATCACGTTTTATTGGTGATTCATTATTTTGTTTTGCACTGATTGGTTTGAATGGTGGTGGGAGTGTCTTATTAATTGATATAAGGAGGAGTTATATGTTTTTTCTCCTCATGAGAGCAATGCATTTGATATAGATGTCTCTAGTCGCCATATCCCCTGATGAATCCTGAAAGGAGGAAACGCGTTGGGAAAGGGCCTTATCTACTCTGGAAATGACCAGATGCATACTTTATTAGGAGATGAATTTTGGAGCGCATATCTCCATTCAAATGGGTGAGATCATTCCTTTTATATATACTGTCTCACACACGTTTGATTGAGTTTCAGACAAATGACTTACAAATAAGCGATGCTTACACTTGCATTTAGTTAGTCAATTTTTTGCTCTTGCAGTGCAGAGCAAACTATAAGTTGTCTGGTTTATATGTATATCTCCTATATTTTGTAGTCCCCATTGGACTTTACTCTCTGATTATATCATGTATCCTCACTGTTTGTTTGGAGGATGGTAATTGTCTGTGTGTCCCCTTTTTAACATTAGGTTTATTAAATGTTAAGTTTTACATCCCCATTTTTTTGCTGCTGTACATTGAAACACATTTTGGGGTATATCTCTATTATATTGCTTTATTATTCTGCACACAAGACACACTCCAGGCCCTTACTTGTCAGTAAGAGTAACGGTGTGGCCTACTCCTAATTTATTCATATCCTTGCGGGAATATATGCACTATCCCCTAGCCTATTTTTTGCTATTATTTTTTCATTAGCAAAAAATGTTTCCTCCTCTGAATACAAGAGCATTTGTATAGCAGGTAACTCACTTCTCGAATATCCTTCACAAATGCGATTCTGCCCAGAGCCGTAACCCCACAGTGCACAAATGATCTGCTTAATGGGAAAATGATGAATGTACAAAAAACGGTTGACGCTACAAAAGTAAAAAAAAGTTAAACATTTAATTTGCTAAAAGACCTCTCAAGCAGCCCATTAAAAAAGTATCAGTACTCACAAAATAATGCATGGAGTAGGGAATAATTAAAAAGTGTGATTTAGAAGCATTACTCACTTCACGATTTTGCTCAGAATATCAGTCCCTAGAGTACATTCTGTTAATGTTACATGAAAGCTTTATATAAATTTCTTCATCCACATCCAAAGCAACATGCCTTGAAAAGACAGGTGTGAATGCACATATTATCAATGAGAGCAAACATCACGCTTGATCAGATTACTCTGTTTATTTCAAAGTCAATGCCCTTCTTAGAGTTTTTACACCTGAATACACACTGAAATTATCAGCACTTAGGGCCCCGTCACACCTAGTGACACACCAGCGATCCCGACAACGATATGCACTTGTCAGGATCGCTGGTGTGTCGCTACATGATCGCTGGTGAGCTGCCAAAAAAGGCAGCTCAGGCAGCGATCAGGACAGCGACACTGCGGGTAACGTCGCTTAGTTACCCGCAGTGTACGTTGGATACCAGTCCGCTGGTGCAGGGAGCTGGTAACCAAGGTACACATCGGGTTTCCAGGCGCTGCGCGGCTCCAGGAAACCCGATGTGTACCTTGGTTACCAGCTGATCGCTGGTCTCCTGCCTGCCAGACGCAGCGATGTGTGCTGGCCAACAGGAGTCCAACGATCAAAAAAATGTCCAGGACATTCAGCGACGATCAGCGATACCCAGCAGGGGGGCTGAACGTCGCTGAATGTCACACACAGCGATATTGCTGGGGAGATCGCTGTTGTGTCACAAAACTAGTGACTCAGCAGCGATCTCGCTGTGTGTGACGGGGGCTTTACCTCAACCATTATTGACCTAGAAAGTTCAGGAAAAAATCGCGGTAAAAACGCGTCAAATCCGCGCAACAAACGCACCAAAAAGCGCAAAATCCGTGCAAAAAACCGCGCGTTTTTGCCGCAAAAAAAGTCCGGTTTTGCTCAGGAATATTCTGCAAACATTCTGCAAACGTGTGCACTTAGCCTTAGTCATACTTTTGTAGCAAAAAGCGAAACTGATCTTCCAGGTGCCGCCACAGTTATCTCCCATCAGTTTTTTTTACCTATCCAATGAATAAGAGCTAAAATATAATACATGACCCATAGACTAAGCCAATCCGGAGATGGATCTTACTTAACGTCTCTCAGATCCGAATCATCCATTATGATGATAAACAATGCCCAATAAACACGATTAGGGAATAAAGAAGCCATTAAAAGCGAAAAAGATTAATATAAACACTTTGATTATAATTTCTCAAAAATGACTTTAAAGACTTTATTTTAATATAATAAGAGATCCCACTGGTAAGTGCTGACAAAAATATATAGCACATGCAGCCCTAATTATCAGCTACACTTGATGTGCTTTACAAAGCTGATAGATGAATAGATTAGAGGCAAAGAACAGTTCAAGAATAGAAATAATGTGAAATGAGGTGGGAACGGCAGCCATAGTATTTGCAAGAAAAATTATTAATAGTATATACTATCCAAGCAGAATGTAAAATCAAAGAACTCGTTTCAAAGGTATTTCAGCATCTCCAACAGAGAACGGATTAAAGAAGTAGTTAACATCTGTGAGGTGGCTTCTTTGTGTGTTAAAAAAAAGTACACCTGTGAAACTTTCTAATTCCAGAGATTAGTGCCATTAAAAATAAAATCCCCATGTGGCTGTTGACAGAAGTTTAAGGAACTTGGAAGCAGAAAAAGCATCAGTTGTCAAAAAGGCATTTATGAGCAAAATGAACAAGGGGACAGATCAAACGTAACAGAAAGGCTCAGATCCATTTTATTATTTTATCAAAGCGGCAGCCTAATGTCCTCTCAAATAGTCTGCCGGAATGCCAACTTTCTGTCTTACAGAAAAATGTTCCAATTATGGACCATTTTTGTATGAAATGTTTTAATGACATTTTTTTTCTTTTCTTTTATTTACAATGTTGTTAATTACAAATTGACTGCCCCATTACCAGCATGGAAATAATATATAATAGACAAGTGTTTTTTTTTTTAATCAAATCTCAGCCAATTGCCCAAAAAAATCCTCAAACCAACAATCTAAAACATTTAATTTATTCAATGTGATTAAATATTCTCAGATAAGAAAAAAAACATCCATAACTAATATAAAATACATCAGCAAAACATCATTCACCTCTTCAATCTCCTGTCAAAACAGAACCTGTCGTCCTTTGGTCTTTGTCTTCCAGATCGGAGTGATCCTGTGCCATATCACTAACATCATGGCTTAACACTGACTAGTAATAATGTCAAAAAAACATGGCTCTGGACTGCTGCAACCACTAATCAACTTAAGTGAGCACATGCTGGCCATTTCTACTCAATAATAGAAGAGATATTTTTTCTATTTTTTTATTTCACATTTGTACAGATTTTACTTTTCATAGGAACTGGATAACCCGTTTAAATGTGAGTCGAGTATATACTGATGAATCAAAGTGCTGGGTTTTCTATTTCACAATTGTATATCTATTACCTAAAATAATTATATTGATACATTAAAACATTGTTGTTTATTGTTTATAGAGTTGCAAATGCTGCTCTGAAGCTGACCGATCACTGATCTGACCAGCTTGCGTCACTTTGGGAGCATCAGAGAGTGCATAGTTCGGGCTGGCAGTTTAGGCATTCTGCAAGTCCAAACTGTTAAGTGTACCGCTACCAAAATAAGCAGAAAGCTGCACGGCAGAACAGCTGTGTGCTCCTGAAGATGGAAGATGAGACAACCACTTTAAACCTTTTCAAAAAATGTGTTAATCAAATATATATATACATATACTGTATAAACAGTACAGACCAAAACTTTGGACACACCTTCTCATTTAACGATTTTTCTGTATTTTCATGACTATGAAAATTGTACATTCACACTGAAGGCATCAAAACTATGAATTAACACATATATTATATATTTAACAAAAAAATGTGTAACAACTGAAATTATATCTTATATTCTAGGTTCTTCAAAGTAGCCACCTTTTGCTTTGATGACTGCTTTGCACACTCTTGGGATTCTCTTGATGAGTTTCAAGAGGTAGTCACCGGAAATGGTTTTCACTTCACCGGTGTGCCCTGTCAGGTTTAATAAGTGGGATTTCTGGCCTTAAAAATGGGGTTGGGACCATCAGTTGTGTTGTGCAGAAGTCTGGTGGAAACACAGCTGATAGTCCTACTGAATAGACTGTTAGAATTTGTATTATGGCAAGAAAAAGCAGCTAAGTAAAGAAAAATGAGTGGCCATCATTACTTTAAGAAATGAAGGTCAGTCAGTCAGAAAAATTGGGAAAACTGTTATGAATGTTTTAGAAATGAATTCTGAGCAGAAGCTCCCTTTGGTGGTTACAAACAGTACTAAACCATTCAATGAGGATTGGCAATCAGGAATTACAGACTGGCTGGATATAAAGGAGGATTCCCCTCATCATGGTTGCCGGTGATCAATTGTTCCTGTCTCAACGTTGTTTCCTGGTTCACTTGGAAGCTTGCTGAGTCTTGCCTCTTCTCCTGCTCACAGATAAAATATTTTCTGTTTCTTGTTTTTGTGCTTTCCATTTGCATTTTTCTCTGCATTTCTGTGAGGTTGGCCAGGTTCCCCTCCCCGGGGGGCTTGGGCCCCTCTCGGTCCCTCTGGAGCCACTGTTGTTTGTTCATTTGCCTTTTCCAGTTTTTTCAGTGGCTGCGGCTGAGTTTTGTTACACCAGAGAACTAATTTAGGTGGTAGAGGTCGTGTGATCTCAGGTGTTTTTGCAATTAGTAGTGTTGGCTTTTTTTTAGGGTTTTTTGGATTGCAGTAAGTATCCTTCCTATCCGTTTCTGTCTAGGCAGATTGGGCCCAAACGTTTGCTCATACTATTTTCTGTCAGTGTCTGTATTTCCTCTTGTCTAACCGCCATTACATGTTTGGTGGCTTCCTATGTTCTTTGTGGATCTGCTCCGGGGCAGATAGCTTTCCTCTTTCTATCTTTAGGTGTAGTTATCCTCTCAGGCTGTGACGAGGCGTCTAGGACCAACGTAGGAACGCTCCACGGCTGCCTTTAGTTGTGGTGGTTAGTCAGGGTACTGCAATTCAGTAGAATCCAACCTCTCTGGTGTATTGCCGTTTTTGCCTGCTTTCCTCAGCTACCAAAACATAACATTATCACCGGCCTAACTGAAAATTATATGGTACTCACAGAAGGGAAAAATAGTGTGGAAACAAAAAAGGTTGTCAGAGTTTTTTTATTTTTCTGCTTGTTGCATTTTTTCCCTCTTTTTCTCTGGGTGCTGAGGAGGATTTTTTTTTTCTCAATGGAGTTTGCACAGTTGTCTGGCCGTGTGGATCAGCTTGCCACTGAGGTTCGGAGTATTGCTACCTATCTTGCTAGGTTGCCAGTTGTGGTACCCAGGATCCCCATGCCAGATTTGTTTTGGGAGATCGAGCTAAATTTCTGAATTTCAAAAATAACTGTAAGTTGTTTTTTGCCTTAAAACCTAAGTCCTCAGGTAACGCAGCACAGCAGGTTCAAATTGTCATCTCTCTCCTGCGCGGCGATCCTCAGGATTGGGCTTTTTCCCTGACACCTGGGGACCCTGTTTTGAGTAATGTTGATGCATTTTTTCTGGCTCTGGGGTTATTGTACGATGAACCTAATGTCACTGATCAAGCTGAAAAAACCTTGTTGGCATTAAATCAGGGGCTTGAAGACGCTGAATTGTACTGTCAGAAATTCCGAAAGTGGGCAGTCCTGACCAAATGGAATGATGATGCTTTGGCAGCCCTTTTTCGGAAGGGTCTGTCAGAGAATGTAAAAGATGTTATGGTGGGTTTCCCTGCTCCCTCTGGTCTCAATGATTCTATGTCATTAGCGATTCAAATTGACAAACGTTTGCGTGAGCGTAGAGGTATGCGTGGAATGGTGTTGCCTTGTGAACCAACTTCTGAACCCATGCAGTGTGATAGAGTGGCTTCTGGGGCACAGCGTCATGAGTTTCGAAAACTCAATGGGTTATGTTTCTACTGTGGCGATGCCTCTCATGCTATTTCAGTCTGCCCTAAGCGGGAAGACGTTTTGCACGCTCAGTTGTCTTGGGTAGTGTTCAGACTAAATTTCTGTTGACTGTTACCCTGATTTGCTCCCTGTCCACATTTTCTGCTCAAGATTTTGTTGATTCGGGAGCAGTTATTAACCTGATGGATTTTGATTTTGCTAAACGTTGTGGGTTTCCCTTGATGCCCCTACGGAAGTCTATTCCCCTACTGGGGATTGATTCTACCCCTTTGGCGGAGAAAAAACCCCAGTTTTCTACTCAGGTGATAATGAGAGTTGAACCTGATCATCAGGAGAGTTGCAAATTTTTGGTGTTGTATAATCTGCATGACATTATTGTGCTAGGTTTCCCTTGGTTACAGTCTCATAATCCTGTTTTGGATTGGAAATCTGTGTCTGTAACCAGTTGGGGCTGCCAATGTGTTAATGCCAACACTCCTGTTTTTTCTGCCTCTTCCCAGGCTCAAGATGTTCCTGACTTTTTGACTGATTTTTCTGATGTGTTTAGCGAAAGTAAATCTGCATCCTTGCCCCCCCATAGGAGCTATGACTGCGCTATTGATTTAGTGCCTGGTAGTAAATTCCCTAAAGGTCGCCTTTTTAACTTGTCTGTACATGAACATGACGCTATGCGGTCTTATATCAAGGAGTCATTGGAGAAGGGTCATATCAGACCATCCTCTTCACCCTTGGGTGTCGGTTTTTTCTTTGTGGCCAAAAAGGATGGTTCATTAAGGCCGTGTATTGATTATCGTCTCTTGAACAATATCACTGTGAAATATCAATATCCGTTACCCTTGATTTCTGACCTGTTTTCCAGGGTGAAAAGTGCTACTTGGTTTACCAAGCTTGACCTCACGGAGGCGTATAACCTTAATCGCATTAAGCACGGGGATGAATGGAAGACGGCGTTTAATACCCCAGAGGGGCATTTTGAGTATCTAGTGATGCCCTTTGGGCTCACTAATGCTCCTTCTGTTTTCCAGTCCTTCATGAATGACATTTTCAGGGATTTTGTGGATAAATTTCTTATTGTTTATTTGGATGATATCTTGATTTTTTCCAATGACTGGGACTCTCATGTGAAACATGTTCGACTGTGTTCCAGATTTTGAGAGAGAATGCTCTGTATGTGAAGGGATCAAAGTGTCTTTTTGACGTACAGAGGATCTCATTTCTGGGACTCATTTTGTCTCCATCTGTTATTGAAATGGACCCGGTCAAGGTTCAGGCCATCTGTGATTGGGTCCAACCTACTTCATTAAAGGCTCTTCAGAGATTCTTGGATTTTGCCAATTTTTATCGTAAATTTATTGGTAATTTCTCTGTTATTGTTAAACCATTGACTGATTTGACCAAAAAGGTTCTGATGTGGTGAATTGGCCTCCTGAGGCAGTCCTCTGCGTTTCAGGAACTTAAACAGAGATTCACTTCTGCTCCTGTTCTACGGCAGACTGATGTTTCTCTGCCATTTCAGGTGGAGGTTGATGCCTCTGAAATTGGGCAGGTGCCGTTTTGTCCCAAAGAGATCCTGAGACCTCTAAAAGTAACCCTTGTGCTTTTATCTCTCAAAAATTTTCTCCAACTGAACGTAATTATGACATGGGTAATCGGGAGTTATTGGCCATGAAGTGGGCTTTTGAAGAGTGGAGACATTGGATGGAGGGAGCCAAACATCAGGTGGTGGTCTTCACCGACCATAAAAAACTGGTTTATCTGGAATCAGCCAAGCGACTTAATCCTAGACAGGCCAGGTGGGCCTTGTTTTCACACGTTTTAATTTTGTGGTTTCCTTTCTTCCTGGCACTAAGAATGTTAAGGCGGATGCCCTCTCGAGGAGTTTCCTTGCGGACTCTCCTGAGTTATCTGATCCTGCTGTTATTTTGAAAGAGGGTGTAGTTCTTTCCGCCATCTCGCCCAATTTGAGACTGGCTCTGGAAGGGTGTCAGGAGGATAAACCCGAGCGCTGCCCTGTTGGGAAATTGTTTGTCCCAGACCAGTGGAAGAAGAGTGTGATGTCTGAAATTCATTGTTCCGCGTTGGCCGGTCATCCCGGAATTTTTGGTACCAGAGACTTGGTGAGTCGGTCCTTTTGGTGGCCTACTTTGTCTCGTGACGTCAGGGAGTTTGTGCAGTCCTGTGGGACTTGCTCTCGCTCCAAGCCTTGCTCTCGCTCTAGTGGTTTGTTGATGCCATTGCCTGTGCCCAAGAGACCATGGACCCATATTTCTATGGATTTTATTTCCGACCTCCCTGTTTCTCAGAGAATGACCGTTATCTAGGTGATTTGTGATAGGTTTTCCAAGATGATACATCTTGTGCCATTACCTAAGTTGCCTTCCTCCTCCGAATTGGGGCCTTTGTTCCTTCAGCACATGGTTCGGTTACACGGCATTCCTGAGAACATGGTGTCTGACAGAGGAGTCCAGATTCTTTCCAGATTTTGGAGGACTTTTTGTTCTAAACTTGGTGTTCAATTGTCCTCCTCGGCTTTTCATCCTCAGACCAATGGGCAAACTGAGAGAACAAACCAGACATTGGAGACTTATGTGAGATGCTTTGTGTCTGCTGATCAAAATGACTGGGTCTTTTTTTTGCCTTTGGCTGAGTTTGTTCTTAGTAATAGGGCAAGCTCTGCCACTTTGATGTCTCCATTTTTCTGCAATTTTGGGTTTCACCCTCTATTTTCTTCGGGACAGAGGAGGCTTCTGTCTGTCCGGGTGTTGACTCTGTTGTGGAGCGTATGCAGCAGATTTGGGACCAGGTAGTGGAGAGGTTGTCCCTCTCTCAGGAGAAGGCCCAGCGGTTTGCCAACCGGCATAGGACTGATGGTCCTCGGTTTAAAGTGGGGGATTTGGTCTGGTTGTCCTCAAGAAATATCCCTATGAGAGTTGCATCTCCTAAGTTTAAGCCTAGGTTCATTGGACCTTATAAGATCATGGAGATTCTTAATCCTGTTTCCTTTCGTTTACTTCTTCCAGGGACATTTAAGATCCATAACGTGTTCCACAAGTCCTTATTGAAGAGGTTTGTCGAGCCATTGGTTCCTATGGCTGCGCCTCCTGAACCTGTTTTGGTTGAGGGCAATCTGGAGTATGTGGTTGAGAAAATATTGGATTCTCATTTTTCTAGACGGAAACTCCAGTATTTGGTTTAGTGGAGAGGTTATGGTCAGGAGGACAATTCTTGGGTGTTTGCTTCGGACATCCATGCTAGGAGACTGATCCGTGCGTATCACAGAGCTCATCCTGACCGACCTGGTTGCACAAATGAGGGTTCGGTGACCCCTCCTCAAGGTGGGGTACTGTTATGAATGTTTTAGAAATGAATTCTGAGCAGAAGCTCCCTCTGGTGGTTACAAACAGTACTGAACCATTCAATGAGGATTGGCAATCAGGAATTACAGACTGGCTGGATATAAGGGAGGTTTCTCCCCATCATGGTTGCCGGTGATCAATTGTTCCTGTCTCATCGTTGTTTCCTGGTTCACTTGGAAGCTTGCTTAGTCTTGCCCCTTCTCCTGCTCACAGATAAGATATTTTCTGTTTCTTGTTTTTGTGCTTTCCATTTGCATTTTTCTCTGCATTTCTGTGAGGTTGGCCTGGTTCCCCTCCCCGGGGGCTTGGGCCCCTCTCGGTCCCTCTGGAGCCACTGTTGTTTGTTCATTTGCCTTTTCCAGTTTTTTCAGTGGCTGCGGCTGAGTTTTGTTACACCAGAGAACTAATTTAGGTGGTAGAGGTCGTGTGATCTCAGGTGTTTTTGCAATTAGTAGCGTTGGCTTTTTTTTAGGGTTTTTTGGATTGCAGTAAGTATCCTTCCTATCCGTTTCTGTCTAGGCAGATTGTGTGACGAGGCGTCTAGGACCAACGTAGGAACGCTCCACGGCTGCCTTTAGTTGTGGTGGTTAGTTAGGGTACTGCAATCCAGTAGATTCCAACCTCTTTGGTGTATTGCCGTTTTTGCCTGCTCTCCTCAGCTACCAAAACATAACAGAAAACTTTGAAAGTGTCCCCAAGTGCAGTTGCAAAAACCATCAAGCGCTACAAAGAAACTGGCTCACATGAGGACCGCCCCAGGAAAGGAAGACCAAGAGTCACCTCTGCTTCTGAGGATAAGTTTATCCGAGTCGCCAGCCTCAGAAATCGCAGGTTTACAGCAGCTCAGATTAGAGACCAGGTCAATGCCACACAGAGTTCTAGCAGCAGACACATCTCTGCAACAACTGTTAAGAGGATACTTAATGGTAAAATAACTGCAAGGAAACCACTGCTAAGGACAGGCAACAAGCAGAAGAGACTTGTTTGGGCTAAAGAACACAAGGAATGGACATTAGACCAGTGGAAATCTGTGCTTTGGTCTGATGAGTCCAAATTTGAGATCTTTGGTTCCAACCACCGTGTCTTTGTGCGACGCAGAAAAGGTGAACGGATGGACTCTACATGCCTGGTTCCCACCGTAAAGCATGGAGGAGGAGGTGTGATGGTGTGGGGTGCTTTGCTCAAAAGGGAAGGAGCCTCAATTGACTTTTGGAACTCAAAATTGGCTGAAGTAGATAGCAGACACCAAACCGTATTTGCAGAGTCCCTAATGTGCCTAAACTGTGGAAACCCCCACAAGTGACCCCATTTTGGAAAATACACCCCTGATGAAACTTATCTGGAGGTGTGGTTAGCACCTTGAACCCACAGGTGCTTCCCAGAATTTATATTGTTGAGCCATGAAAATGAAAAAATACATTTTTTTTCACAAAAGAAAAGTTGTTATATGCCCAAATTTTTCATTTTCACAAGGGTAACAGAAGAAAACCGACCATACAACTTGTTGTGAAATTTGTACTGATTACACAAATACCCCATATGTGGTAGAAAACTGCGGTTTGGGAACATGGCAGGACTCGAAAGGTAAGGAGTTCTACTGAATTCTGGAGCGGAATTTTGGCTGAAACAGATTGGGAATGCCCCTGACATGCCAGAACAGCAGGAACCCCCACAAGTGACCATTTTTTGGAAACTACACATCTAATACGTAAAAATAGTTCAACAGAGATAACAGTACCATTATTAGTTATTAAACTATATTGCAATATCATATTATTCATTGTGGTGCACATATAGTGGACAAAGTAACGGACTGATCATCAATATTAAAGATAAGAACCAAAAAAAAAAGATCAATGATCATGCAGTCCAAGATGATGTAAAAACTGTAAACACTTTATTGACATTCAAATAAGTGAACAGGTTAGAAAGGGGAGAATACAAGGTGCATATGTGCAGCGTACAAAACGGGCCGCAATGTGCTAGTATGGAGGTCAGCCAAAAGTTATACTAGTTATATTTGGCAAATAGCCATCTTTAGTATAAAACAATGAAGACCTACTGCCCCACAATATGAACCCCAGTGGTATGGTAGTCAATCAATCACATGACATCTGCACAAAGAGCACTCAGGCAATAGAAAATAGAGAAATATACAAGTTATATATCATAAGTTCAAAGAGGCATAACTCAGGTAGACACCGTATAGATGGGGCCACAGCAGCACATGCATCCACCCCATTGTACAAGGTGTCACACCTGTCAATATTTGGACAGGCCACGCAATGGCCACACGGAGCACATCCACATCTAATAGCAGAAGTGCTCAAAATGAAGTCCTAGGGTTACCAATACAGTGTCTTTGCACAAGTAAGTCACAGAGGTTTTTAGACCACCATGTAGTGATAGCAGGTCTCAGAGATATATTTAGAAATGATTGGATCTGCTCTAAGGATAGTCCATGATCTAGTGAGAGCCTCTCTTACCTGTGCAAATTGTGTATAGTAATTGGTAACAAATCTCACTTTTTCATCGGACTGTCAACAGATTTGTAGAACAAATCATATCGTGATGAATATTTGGCAATCATTTCTAAATATTCGAATGTCAATAAAGTGTTTACATTTTTTACATCATCTTGGACTGCATGATCGTTGTTCTTTTTTTCGCTGCTTACATCTAATAAGTAGTAGTAGTTGTAGTATGCTAGTAAACCACTCTACTAGCCTCCTGACCTCTGCAGATAATCACAAGGTCTTGGTTGTCAGGCAATCAATGAGCAGGACATCAACTCTCTCTGTCCTGAAAGAGAACTCCAAACCAGCCTTCGCTGGACCCATGGAAGTGGAACTCTCTATTTATTTTCTAACAGTCTTACCTTCTAATTTTTTTTTTTAAATTGGGTCAAATGTATTAGCTTATTATTCCTAGATCTGGCAAAGCTGATTTACCCACTTAGATGACTTGACCTTGCATCTAATAAATCCACGCAGTAAATGAACCTGAGAAATTAAATTTAACAATGCTCCTTCCTGCAGAATGTAGAGGAAATTTATCTAGATTGCTCTGCCTTTAGTCAAAGCTTAGTCTTACCTGCAACTTGCCCCATCCATTCATGTTGCACTCTTCCTCAACAAGCCATAATGTATCTGAAATAAATATGTTCCTGCTCAGTCTGTCACTAGATGCTAGACTGATGAAAGCAATTCTATTTTTTTACAGGCACTGAAGACAAATGAAGAAACAGACATTTGTCGCGCTGTCACTTTCTTACAATGTTGAACAGATGGATCAATGAGTTTTGATTGCTGTGGTAACAAATGATTGAGGGTATTTTTACGCCTGGGGGCCGAGCAGCAGAGAAGACCTTATGGAATACTGTATGCCTTTCATTCATCCTATTATAACTATTTTCTGGTTCAGCAATTTATTATAAAATCACTGTGTTTCAGGCCATGCTTTGGAAAAAAACACATTACTTTTAAAAAAGCCTCTATAATAATGCAATAAATAATATTTTTATCCGTTCTTAGTGCTTGCATTAAAACACTTTAACCGATAAGACGGAATATTGAGGAAGGTTTATCAATAGACAGAGAACCAGTCCTTTCCCCATTGCAGCATACGCCAAATTCATTTACAGGGTACATACAAAAAATGGCGTCAATACATTAACAATTCCATCCCATTTTTGCAAAGAATTTGTAAGAAATGCAACTGTTTGACCCTTTAAGGACATGGACAAATTTTGTTTTTGCACTTTCAGTTTTGTTCCCGTTGTTCCAAGAGCCATAACTGTTTAATTTTTCCATCAACATAGAAGTATGCAAACTTTTTTTTTGCTGGGTAACTTGTAACTTTGAATGACACCATTCATTTTACATTATAATATACTGAAAAACAGGAAACAATTCTGCCATTGTTTTTGAAGATTTGTTTTTATACCGTTCATTGAGATGTAAAAATTACAAAATAGAGCAAAAATGCTACCACTGTTTTCAGGATTTACGGTACTTTTATGGCGTTAATTGAATGGTAAAAATGACAATATAATTATTCAGGTGAGATTATGGTAATACCAAACTTGACAGTTTAGTCAATTAACAATTAAGTACCTTGCAAAAAAAAATTGATTGTGCCACCATTTTCTGAAACCAGTAACTTTTTACCTTTCCATTTATGGAGCTGGGTGGAGGCTTTATTTTTACACGCTAAGTTGATATTTTTATTGATGTCATTCTGGGGTATGCATGACAATTTGATCACTTTTTATTGTATATTTTTAGAGAAAGGTGGAGACTAAATACTGTATGGTCAATTCTGGCGTTTTGATTTTTTTTCATTGTTAACATGGTTTGAATAATTTTATATATCGGAATTGTTTGGACATGATTATACCTAATATGATATAGATCTTTTGGTTATTTATTTTTCAATATGAAAAAGTGATTGCTTTCAAGTGTCATATGTTTTTGTTTTCTTTATATTCTTAAACCTTTCTTATGTTTATTAGCTGTTTTAGGGGACTTGACTCTGAGATTGCTTATAGTATACACTGCAATACTATAGTACTGTAGTATGTAGTGAAATTGTGGTTCTCTTACCCAACAATACCAGCCACGGACCTTCAGCAGATCCAATGACAACCCACTGGGTTCTCATGATCACATCACAATTTAAATGCTGCTGTCAGTGTTTTACAGCAAAATCTAAATGGTTAACCACAGCAAATAGAGTTTGGTCCAGGTGCTGCTGTTACAGGCAGATGTCGACTATTTGACGCAGATGCCATCTTCTATGTATGAGCTTGCTCCAGACAACCCCTGTGAAGGTCATTAAATGTTTAATTTTGCAGGAATTTTGCAGGAATACCTTTTTTCACTGTACAGATATGCACATGTTGAAAACAATAAACATTCCAATAAATACCCTCCCTAAGGCCGAGTTCACATTAGCGCTTCTGTGTGCAGCGTAGGTCTGCGCACTTCTTTCCTTAAGATCCGCATAGATCTGCATGCATCTTGCGTACCTATATTAAACATTGTGTATGCAGGGACATGAGTTGTATGCGGATGCGTCCCCGTGCATCGTTTTGACGTGTCCGCCGAACGTAACATAAAAAATTGCAACAGGACACCATGCAGAAATAAAGGCAGTCTCTCTGAAGATGAATATTCTCTGAAGGCCTTTACTCACAGATGGAACCAAACCTGTGGGTCCTAACAGTCTTTCCCCAGGGTGTCTATGATTACAGCACGTCTTCATCTCAGCTAAACTATCTACTGCCTCTCTATAGCAGCCATAGTCTAGGCTCTGACTTTAGCAATACTTTATTATCCCTCTCTCCACCATATGCAGTTTATCTTGCATTGTCCATTATTCAGACAATCCTTGTAACATTATCCCCCACTAGGCCTCGCTACTTTTGTGCTAATAGATAAATACCTAAACTGCAATCCTTATATATAAGCCATAAATCCATATACCATGTCATGAAAATAAATATACCAAAAAGAAAGCATTATATATAGGCCAAGTAAAAATTAATAACTTTATTTAAGCAGACATATATAAAACCAAGAGATAAATAAATCCAAAAAGAGAAACACCACAGATGAGGCAAATGGTGGGTATGCCTGGACATAAACATACAAATCTTAGTCAAATGCCATGAACATAGTTTAAATAGCACATCTACTGCATAAAGAATTATGTATATATACATATACGAGTGCACAAATATATCTACTGGTACATACATCAACCTAAGTTTTATATCTATATTCCCTTAGAAACAGCATATCTCCTTCCTCTCCATTTGATTTGTACCACTAATTATCAGGGTTGCCAACTTGACTTATATTCTCTGGGCAGCTTATGAAAAATTCAGGAACATACAATATTTTTTACAGACACATTGAAAAACTAATAAATTATTATGACAGCAAGTGATAAATGTTTACAGATGATAAATCTGATATGAAGACCTCAGCTGCCTTCATTGTAAACTTAAAACTGATGATTACAGTCAAACTATTCTGTATAAGGTTCTTCAGCCTCAAAAAGTCATGGACTCCTCAATCTTTTTTACGTAGAGGGCAAAAATGTGCCATAAATTTACGGACTGTCCGGGAATTTTTGGACAATTGGCAACCTTGATCATCACCCATCATTTGACAACTTGACCAACCAGTGGGAGTTGCAGCACATAAGACCAGACAGCCATAAAATATAAAAGATACATTTTATTTTCATGACCTAATAAAATAAGAGGAGAAAAACAACTAACCCCTTTCCGAAATCAGGCATAATAGTACGCTGATGTCTGACTCCCTCCCTTTGATGTGGGATCTGGCGGTGAGCCCACATCTTTCCCGGAACATGTCAGCTGTTTTGAACAGCTGACATTGAGCCGCCCTCCCAGAGCAGTGGGGTACTCGGATCCGAGCCTAATAACTTCTATAGGGGATGTCACGGCAACACAGCTCGGTCCGTGGCCCTGGGCGCTCACCCATTAAATGTGGGATATTTACAGGGGAATTGAATTTGGTATGGGGATTCGTGACGCCACCTGTGATACCTGGTCAGGGTGACCAGCGCTGCGGTGCAGATCCGCTGAAGGGTTGGTGTTGTGCAGCTAAAGGTGTTAGGCCTCCCACAGGTGAGGCTGAGTCCTTCAGGGCAGATAGATGTGGGGGGATGCAGGATGAGGGGAAGACCCGGCAGTTAAAGGTAAGAAGATGGACACACACACAAGTCACTTTGGTACCTTTACTGATGATGTTGCAGGCACTCCCCGGAGCACTGCAGGGTGAAGGGTGCACATCCAGATTCTCCCACTGAGTAGGTATGTGACCTCCTGTTCCTGTAGGGGAATAATAATAAAAAAAAGTGAAAAAAGTTTTTAAAAATATGAAAACTGAAAAGAAAACAATAAAAAATACACATATTTGTTATCGTGGCATTCAAAAATGTCCAATCTATCAAAATATAAAATGAGTTAATCATATTTGTAAACTGCATAATGAGAAAAAACATTAAAACGCAATGGAATTAAATACCAGGCGATTAAAACATCATATCTATCCTAAAATAGTATCAATAAATACATCTGCTCACAGTACTAAAAATAAGCTCTCACACAGCCCTAGATTACGAAAAATGAAAATACTATGGGTCTCAGAAAATGGTCACAAAAGCAAAAACTTTTTTCTTTAAAATTTTGGATTTTTTTTCACCACTTAGGCTTCTTTTACACTTACCGTGTTTTTTGCGGCCCGTTTTTGCGGGCCGTATTGCCGTATTTTTCACTGCCTTCCCCAAAAATCTTCTCGTATCGCCATTTTTCTGGTTTGGAATAGCTTTTGAAAAGTCGGGGGAAAAAAAAGGGACATTGTCAATAAAATTGAAAAAAAAAAACATGAAATTGTCAAGGAACAATAAAAAAAAAACCTCAAAAAAAAAGAATCCACCCTTTCTCCAGTGAAATTTTCTTCTGGTCTTCACAGTGTGCAGAGCTCTGTGTCCTTTGTTAGTCACAAACTTTGGATTTCAGTTTTCTGACCATGTCGAGGCATTTTGAAGATGATGTGATTCTGTGTTGGTTGCTTAACCAGCATTTAGAGCATGAGCAGATGCACTTGCCCCAAGGAGGCTGTGGGTGCACCTAAGTCTATTGCAGCATTCGTGGAAGGGTCATTTCCATACGGTGTACAGTGACTTGCGTAAGCACCTGAAGGAACTCTTTACATACATTGATTTGCTGTTGTCAGAGGTGTGGCCCTGGATTACATTCTAGGATACCAGAATGCGTCGCTGCATTTCTCCGTAACAGTGGCTTATTGTGACATTGAGGTAATAATGACAACCTTTTTTAAAATTACGAATTTAGGCTTTTAATATTTCATAATACTGTGTATTACTAATGTCTACCTCCCCCTTTTTTTTAAATTACAGATTCCTTGCAACAGGCGACTCTTTTTCGGCACTTCATTTTGAGTTCTTGTTAGGGATTACTACAATGTCTAAGATAGTTGCACATACCTGTTTGGTATTGTGGGAGCACGTAAAAGAAATTGTTTTAGCTCCACCAAAGCAGGAAGGCTGGCTAGCTGTAGCAGCTGACTTCCAAAAAAATGCAGTTTCCACACTGTATCAGTGCGCTGAATGGGAAGCATATCCGGGTCAAAAAAACGGCCTTCTCTGGCTCTAAATTTTTCAATTATAAACATTATTTTTCAATTGTACTAATGGCTATTGCTGACAGCAATTACAATTTTGTAATGGTCAGCATTGGGGCTTATGGAAGCACATCTGTTGCAAGGATCTGGAGTAGCGCTCAAATTAAGTACCATTTGAAGAACAACCAATTAAATGTCCCCGAACCTGCTGCATTACCGGACTACACCAACCACCAATTTCCATATGTCCTGGTTGCTGATGAGGGTTTTGGACTCTCCCCAAATTTAATTTGCCATTCCCCGATGATTTTTAGATTCACGGAAGAGGATCTTTAATTATAGACTTACTAGAGAACGAAGGTAAGTTGAGTGTGCCATTGGGATCCTGTCGGGAAAGTGGCAATGTACTCATGAGCTGCATGGAATAGGACAAGAGAGTGCAGCAAATATTGTAAAGGCGTGTGTGGTGTTACACAATTTTGTTCGAAAACATGAAGTTAACCAAGAACACTTGTTTTATGTGGAAACTCCATCGGACAACACCATCAACACCTCGGATCGGCAAGTTAATTTTGGATGCCCTGCTGCAGCTGCAATTGCAATTCGAGAGGTTTTTGCAGATTGTTTTGTGTCTTCCCAGGGATCCTGGCAGCAGGAGGCCATTTAATCAAATGATTATTAGGACCCAAAGTATGCAAAAACAATAAAAATTAGTTAGTTTACGGCATTCACATTCTGTATTAAGTAGTTAGGTTAGTGACCCACAACACAATGAGGAGCCTTGACGCTGGCTTGTGGGCTAAAGGATGTTAATATGGTTGGTAGTCAATCTTTACTGATCAAACTTCAATGTATAATCAGTAAAGAGGCTATGCATCCTTTAACATTCTTTCTAATGCCTCATGAAGAATAGTCACATGATTTATGTCCCTTAAGTGTGTGTAAAAGCATATGAAAATCACCAGCTTTGCAAGAGGTGAGTATTTGTGTACATTCACATGTGGCGGGATTGTAGTGGCTGATTTCCCTGCACGTTTTGAAAAGCACACAATGAAATCAGTGTTTTTACCATCTGCAAATTTGGTGGGTTTTTTTTTGTTACAAACATTTTTGCTTCCAGCCTGTATGCAGCTACATGCTTACAGACATGGAAACTATTGTCACTCAGTTCACATGTCACTAATCCAATTTGATCTACTCTACAATTGTCGTTAGTTCCGATCTTGTGTGGCACACTGAAACTAGAGTACTAATCAAGTCACAGTCTGCTACACAAGATCTGAATTAACGGCTACACTTATTGATCCCAATAATAAACCTTCTCACAAAGTTAGTTTGATAAATTTCATGTAACAAAATAAAAAATTTTCAGAGATAAATTTTGTACAGAAATTTTTTGGAAATACCAAAAAACAAACATTTCCTACAGGCCTTACAAAAAAAAATAAGAAAAAATAATAAACCGAAAAAAAAAAAAAAAAAAAAAAGAATTTGTCATTTGTCATAAGAACTGGTCATGTTCAAGATTCACATGTTAAGAAAGTTGGGGATGTTGTGGTCAAGCATCCCCTTTTGTGAATGCTCAGAAGATTGTGGAGTGCTAAAAAGACTAGATGAGTCCTAAAATTACAATGTACCCCCGGAAGACTGTGGCTGATTTGCACTAGCCTGACGCAACATGCACAAAAGAATCTACGCCTCGCTGACTGCTTAAACCCATCAATAGCCTCCTCCAAATCAATCGGACGGGGTTCGTGAGAACATATATTAATTACACTATTGATCATACTAATGCAGCTCTGATTGTTTTCTGGGAGCACATCGCGAAAATATGGGCTGAAGATCCTTAACAACTCCTCCTCTGGGCCTTCTGGCTTTTTTTCCGCAAAAAAATCAAGGATTTCGTGTGATGTCCCAGACGGAGGCATCATTTCAAGCGCAGCAGCAGAAGCAGAAGCAGCAGCAGTACCTCTCCGCTTCTCACAGCTACCTCCACCTGTGCTCGGCTGCGATGTAATGTCTACAGTGACCACCTTTTCTGCAGTGCATTCGAGCTCTCTTCTACAATGATTCTTGGTTCGCTTGAATCAAAACTGATGCTTGACTGCTTCAGCTGTGATTGTGTGGACCCTGTTGGAATACTTTCTTCAGTTCTGCAAATGAGAACAGACAATTTAAGTAGCTGGACAACAAACATCAACATGGAGGATACATATCTATGTATGTATACTTACTAGCACATGATAAGGACAGGAAGAAGAAATTAAAGCTGTTTAGTGAATCTGTAGGCTTCTTTTCTTTTCCACCAGCCTCTCCATATCTCTCTCTCTGGGCTTTGGCCTTTATTTCTCTTTTTAATTGTTCTCTTGCAGATCCCCACTTGGTCTTAGTGGATTTCACTGTAGTGGAAGAAAAAACATAACTCAATTTAGTACTTTTTAATTTGTAAACACAAATTATATCATGTCATGTGCTGAGTACTTACATGGCAATTGTTGCTCCTTGAAATCTGCACATTGCCAGGAGTTTGGGATGAGGGATTGGGCCACATTCTCCCAGGCCGTGATAGCTTTCACACCTGGAATCCCAAATGCATGGATGATCCTGATGCAAAAAAAGGGGGGTGATCAGCAATAGCATATTTTCGAAAAACAAACAGCACCAAAATAAAATTACTAATCTGCCACCCCTCTTTTGCACTCTATGCAACCCTTCTTTTGCACTCTGCCACCCCTCTTTTGCACTCTGCCATCCCTCTTTTGCACTCTCTGGAAACCCCTCTTTTGCACTCTGCCACCCCTCTTTTTCTATCTTTTAACACCCCCCTCCCATCTCTGTATGGCCCCAATCACAGCAAAAACTAACAATACTGAAAGCCGGTGAAAGCTCTTCACCAACGGTCCCCCATAATAACCTGGAGACTCCCCTACACTCCTGTACATCGAAGGGAGAGCAGGGGGGCTTTTCAGCACCTCGACATTCCTGAACGAGAATGATGATTCTCTCCAGGTCCATCTTGTGCCTCTGCAGGCATGGAGAAACTTCAAAGTAATCAATAGGAAGTACATGGGAGTGTCCTAGTAAAAAAAAGGCATGCCGCAAATACGTTTTTTACGGTGTACCGCAAAATCAACACACTGGGCAAGCTTCCATTGTTTTTGTGACCCCATTGAATTTCAATGGGGTCCGTGTCTGTAAGCAGTGAAAAATGTTGAGCAAGCTCGATATTTTTACACAGCCTAAATACGGCCATGCGGCATATGGCACTCCAACGATTTTTTGCGGCCCATTTTTGCGGCGCCATAGAAATCTATTGGGGACACAAAAAAGGGCCGCAAAAACACGGCAAGTGTAAAAGAAGCCTTAGAAATTAAAAATAAACTATACCTGTTTGGTATCTGCACACTCATACTGACCTGGGGAATCATATTATCATATCAGTTTTACCATAAAGTAAACATGGTAACTATAAAAACGCCCACAATTTGTGGAATTGCACTTTTTTGCAATTTCACCGCACTTTTTTTTTTATCGTTTTCCAGTACACTATGTGGTAAAATTAATGGTGTGATTCAAAAGTACTTGTCCCGCAAAAAAAAAGCCTTTTCATGGCTATGGTCATGGAAATATAAAAAAGTTATGGCTCTGGGAAGAAGGGGAGGAAAAAACAAAAAAAAAATGTCAAATGGCCATGTCATGAAGGGGATTAAGGAATTGAATAGTGCATTTATTAACAAAATGTTAATAAGAGGAATATATTTTTTTGCAGACTTAGATAACACAAGACATTTTATCACAGATTTTTATGGTGCTGTAACTGCACAAAACTTCAAAATCAGTGCTATGCTTTTTTCCTTCTACAGTATAATAAAGTGCTCTGAATATGAGAACCTTTTCTATGAAAAGCATTAAAGCCGTACTTTGATACAATAATGAATTGGCCCATTGTTGTTTAGCATGGAAAGTGCATTTACATTCGCAAGATACTTTCCTTCTTTTGTGACAACTCAGAAAATAATTTTCAGATGAATTGGTCACCATCCAACTCATTTTGTATTAATGTGGCAGTCATTACACTGTTGACCAGTAGGATTTGATCCGGTTGGCAGGCAGCCATTACCTTTCTTTTACCATTCAGCACAGAATATTAAAAGCACCAGACTTGACATCTTATAGAAAAGAAAATTTGACATGGCAACAAAAATTAAACTGTTGATGTATAATGTTAAAAATAGGGACAGTGTTAAAGTTATCTAAATTATATTAGATTAGCAGCTCATTAGCAAAGTCAATATTGTTTCACGATAAACAGAATGTCCAATAGGAAGAAAACATCTTTTTATATATTTAAAATATTAAAATACACAGCTTACCTATATACTCGAGAGTCTACCACCCTTATCTTGCCTTTTTTGCAGATTTTGTTTACTTTTCTGTTGCAGCATCCAGAGACTGTAAGATTTAGGTTTCTCTGGGGATGATTCCTAAATGGCTTCTCTTTCCACTGCTCACAACTCCAAACCAAGTCCAAAGTATACCAAGCTATCACTGGCAACTACCCAATCTAGGAGGTGAGTACTCATACCAGAGGATAGTGGAGAAAATCAGAACAGCTGAAATAACTCAGAGCAGAAGACTTTAGGAGACAAGCAGGAGAGTTTAGCCCCTTTACCAACATGAGTTTTTGCATTTTCGTTTTTTGCTCCCCTTCTTACCAAAGCCATAACTTTTTTATTTTTCTGTCAATATGACCATGTGAGGCATTGTTTTTTGCGGGACGAGTTGTACTTTTGAAAAACACCATTGATTTCATCATATAGTTTACTGGAAAATAGGAAAAAAAATTCAAAGTGCAGTGAAATTGCAAAAAAAGTGCAATTCCAAAATATATACATATATTTTTTAAATATTTTTACTAAATGCTAAAACTACCAGCCATTATGATTGTCCAGGTCGTTACGCGTATGTAGATATCAAACATGTTTAGGTTCTATTTTATTTAAGTGGTAAAGAAATTCAAAATTTGTAAAAAAAAAATTACTCCATTTTTCGGGAACATTGCGATACTAAATATGTGTATTTTGTTTTCATTGTTTTATTTTAAATGGGGCAAAGGGGAGTGATTTGAACTTTTATCTTTTTTTAATTTTTTAAACCTTTTTTTTACCGTTTACATGGTGTAATAGTCTCCTTGAAGCTGCGATCATCTGATCGCTTGTGCTACACATAGCAGGGCTAAATAATTTTTGTTTAAAGAAATGTGGCACTGCCATGGGCATGATCTTTGCGTGCGCAAAGCTGTTGTTAGGCGCCGGGATTCTTCCTCTGCACAGGATGGATACCAAGCTTTGTCTTCTCCTGTGGTCTCCCATTCAGTCTCGACTGCTGTAGATGCTGCTCAGCAAAGATGTCGGTCTCAGCGTCTTGCTCAGAATCAGGCTGTGTGTGCTGCCTCTCCAGGTTCAGCTATGGTAACCAACACTAGACAGCGGCAAACAGTCATTCCTGAGGCTAAGTCCAGGATTCGCTCTACTAGGCATACTCGTGAGGTGGCGACCTCTCATTGGTGGTCGGTTGTCAGCTGCTCAGGTCCTGCGCCGGCTCCGGATTGAACCGCGAGTAATGTCCTTTCTGACTGGACTTAGGCGCAGTCTATGAAAGATCTTTGGGGCGCCCGTCGACACACTAGGATCATTTATACTTACTGTGTGTGTGTTGACGGAAGCATGACCATTCCGTATACACATGTGCTGCTACGTGCTCTATGAGCGTATTTCTTATCAGGCAGTGTATTGTGGGAATTCCTGCTTGGCTTGGTAACTGATCCCATTCTGTGTGCGGTTAACACAGCAGAGTTCAGAACAAGCACAGCCACCAGCTCAATGGGGGTGATAAGTTATAGGGACCCACATCTAGCGTCTATACTCAATGTACCCATGTGACGACTAACAGGGTACCGCTTTGAGTGCTCTCAGTCTGTTGGCTCTGTGGAGTAACGGAGTAAGTTACTTAGCACTCTGTTCACACCGAGTGACATTTAACTCCGTGTGTATATGGTGCTTATTCGCAGCAACGCTCCGCCATTGTTTTCTAGCTGTGATTTTTCCATCTTTGCACTGTGGACCCCGGATCGCGATTGAACCTTCCTCTAATTTATATTCGTTGTGATTCGCAGACCCTAACAGTATCCTAGTGCCAGAGTCTGGCCAGTAATGGTGGACGAGCAGCATTTACAGCGGTACCTCCAACAGTTGGAGGGCAGGTTGTCCGCTCTTGAGCGTATGATCTCAGCAGAGGATGTTTCCACAGTAGCTGCTCATGCATCCACTGAAGATGCATCTCGTGTGTCTGCTGCGCCTGTTTTGTCTCTCTCTCGTCTCCCTCTGCCCGATAAGTTTACGGGTGACAGTAAAACCTGTAGGGGATTCGTGAACCTGTATGCGATACATTTGGAGCTGCGATATCACGTTTCCCATCTGAACGGGCTAAACTGGGATTCGTGATCTCACTGTTAACGGACAGAGCATTGGAGTGGGCCACGCCGCTGTGGGAGTGCAATGATCAGGTGGTGCAGAGCGTCTCTCTTTTTCTGAGCACTCTGAAGCAGGTCTTTTTAGGACCTCGTGTCACCCCTGAAACCGCGCTCCAACTTTTGGCTTTAACCCAGGGCTCCTCCATGGTCAGACATTTCGCCATCCGTTTCTAGACTCTAGCCTCGGAGTTGGAGTGGCCGGAGAAAGTCCTCATCCCTGTCTTCTGGAGGGGACTGGCTGATCATGTAAAGGATGCCCTGGCCACTAGGGAGTGTCCAGCCACACTGGAGGAACTAATATGTTTCCACCCTCATCGACCTTCAGCATTCTGAGCAAAGGTTGGAGCAAGTCCAGTGTCAACAGTGGTTTCGGCTGGCTCCAAATTTCTCCAGCCCAGGCTTTGAACCACAGCAGGCCATGGAGGTTTCTCGAGCAGAATCCAAGTCTCGCCCCGCTCAAGCGCCTCTGATCTGCCATGTTTGTAGGCAGACTGGTCATTATGCTAACAAGTGCCCCAGCGGCAGGGAAAACAACCTCATCTAATGGCCATAGGAGGAGGCTTACTAGACAACTGCAGCGTTGTCCTCCAAAGTGACCTTTAGGGTTACACTTTCTTATGGCTCGACCACCCATTCTGCGGAAGGTTGTGTGTATTTCGGGACTGAGGGCAATTTTATGTCTTCTGCCTTCACCCAAAGGCACACAATACCGCTGGTGTTGCTCACTAAGCCAGTTACCATACGGGTGGTATATGGGTCCGCACTGCCCTCGCAAATCACACATCAAACCATTCTGTGAAGAAACCAGATTGTATGTTAATTTCCCAGACAACCATGTTTTTGTAAACCCAGAAGAATTGACTCATTATCTGTATATTGGCTTGTCGATTTAAGTGTTTATGTCTGGTGGGTCAAGAAGACTGACTTGCATACCATTTAACACACCATGTAAATTTGTAATAGTGACTTGTACATAGTGTATGTTTATCTGTGTTTACTGTGAGCTGATATGCTAATTGTGTATTGTATTCTATGACAAGTTTGATGACTTCGAAGGTAGATAGGGAAAGGTTGTGAGGATGAACTGAAGCACACTGGGTAATTCTAAAAATAGCTTACATGTGTTGGGTATAAAAAAAAGAGACAGAGAGAGCAGTTCAGATCTCATCTCATCACATAGAGCTACCAGTCAGACATTCAGCACAACACTCAACGGATGAGAGACAGAACTGCAGATAATTCATCATGGCACCATCACGAGGGACACAGATCTGATACAGTAACCATCTCTGAACCATGGTTATGTTTGGAGAAAGCCAGGTTTTGGGACCCGCTGGTCGCCTGGTTCCATGGAGATGGTCGGATAAGCCAGGTGGTGACTCTCGTGTCAAGCTTTGGACCTTGTATGGACAGTATGGACTGTCATCTTCCTACGCTTGTTGTTATCTCTTCTCTGTATGTATATCACAGGTGGAATAGCGACCCTGGGAGCTGTGAAGTTGTGTTAATTGTCTTTGGACCTTCTGCGGACTCTATGGACTGCTCTCGGTCATCTCCCCACGCTGGTCAATATCTCTTCTCTGTGTGTATATCATAGGTGGAATATCGAGCCTGGGAGCTCTGACGTAACATCTACCATTATCCAGGTGAGTCAGCTGAAGGGTTAGGCCCTGTAATGTGCACCATGTTGGGGGTAATTGCTGGGATTGTTCTGTTTGCTATTGGGTGTTGTGGTTCAATAAAGTATTGCCACACTGTTTTACCCTAACCCTGTGTTGTCTGTGTAGTGTTATTCCCACATCTAACAGGAGAGCGGGTGTTAGGCGGGATGATCCCTGGTCCATGCGGTTTTGGCTAGCAGACTTGGGTGCCCACCGACCCCCATTTCTCCACACATTCCTCTCCCTCTGGTCATGTCTCCAAAACAACAGGAGATAATTTAATTGTCGATCATTCCCGAGGGAATTGACAAGGTATTGTTAGGGATACCCTGGTTACGTCATCATTCCCCTTGTATTAACTGGTCTACGGGGAACATAGTGGGATGGAGTGGGTCATGTGTGGAAAGGTTTCTGCGGGCTCAGGTTCAGGTTGCTACGTCTGAGGTCACCGCAGATCTGACTTCTCTTCCTAAACATTATTGGCAATATGAGGATGTGTTCTCCAAAAGAGCAGCGGAGAGCCTTCCGCCTCGTCACTCATATGACTGCCCTATAGATCTTTTGCCGGGCGCCAAGCCCACCAGATAGATGTGGACGTGAGTGCTGGGCGTGCGGAAGAGTGGGACACCTGTCCAGAAATTGCCCTACCCGAGTAAAACGACGGCAAAGATCGGCGCACCCCTCTAAAGGTCCTGCTAATGGGAGGGAACATCGCCACTGGAGGGAGTGGTACAGCAGTAAAAGAAGAGCCCCACGTAGAGCAAGACAGTACCACAATGTCAGACGCCGAGGAGAGGTGGAGAAGGTGTTGAACGTCTATGGTGGAATGACTGCGCTGTCTCGACGCGTGGAGACCCCAACTTGGGACTGAAGGTTCTGTCTGTAAGACTCAGTCCGAAGGAAAGGAAGGGATGTCCATCCTAGAAGACAACCAAAGTGTTTTGCACCTTGCCTAGCACAAGTTCCCGAAGGAGGGGAGAGAGCGCCAAGTGTTCCTTCAACGCTAGTTCTCGTCGATGAGAAGAAAGAACCACTAATATCGTCCCCTGATGTGGAGAGTGTGCCGGCTGTCAGCTCACGATATCCTGACTGGATGGAAGACATGAAGCAGCTGTGTGAGACAGTGTCACGCTGTATAGCAGATAAATATATATATATATATATATATGTGATGACAGTAATCTATATCAAATGGGCAACATACTATATAACATGCGCATAGATATATGATAACATAGAATTACCTGACAGAATGTCCAGTGGGTCAATACGGAATCCGTTATACGCTGTCTCCGGCTAGAGGGTGACCGGGGTCTATGCTGACCCTAAACTGGGGTCCTAACTAATCCCTCTACCTGGAGGTACTGTTAAAGGTACAGAGGTCCAGGCCACCAGCGTAAACCCTGTCTCCTATCAATCCCTGCCAACTGTAATCTAGTCCTAAGAAGGACCCTGATTTCACCAAAGGGAATGAACAGGTAACGGTTAATGAACAGAAAGACATACAAGAAAGACAAGAAATAAAGTAAATAAAGTCTTACATACAACACTCACACACAGTAGGAACACCTAAGGTCTCAGAGATAAACTATAAGCTATAAGAGTAAAAACAAATAAGGAACTCTTAGCTTAAGTATTCTCAGAACCGATCCAGTCTGCTAGACTACATGAATGCTTTCACCGGCATCTAACAAGCAGACTGGCAGGTATATGAAGGAATCTAATTAGAACATAATCAAAAGCAGCCGGCGAGGCTGGACCTAGTCTTAGCAAAGAGCTAGGTAAAATTAACTCCCTCATTACCAAACACAAAGAAACAGCAACTCAGCTGTGAGAAGTCAGAGTGTGTAATCGCGATGATCCTCGTGGCGATACACCCATGACAGTACCCCCCCCTCTACGAGGGGACTCCGGACCCTCAGGGCCAGGTCTGCCCGGGTGAGTTGTGCGAAAGGTCCGAACCAATCGATCTGCGTTAACATCAGATGCAGGAACCCACGTCCTCTCCACAGGACCATACCCCCTCCAATGAACCAAGTACTGAAGGGATCGGCGACTGAGACGTGAGTCAATGATTTTCGACCCATGAAATTCCACGTTATCATTGACCACCACTGAAGGAGGAGGTAGAGGTGACGGTATGACTGGTGCCACATACTTTTTAAGTAATGACTTGTGAAACACATTATGAATTTTAAACGTAGGAGGGAGGTCCAGACGAAATGCCACAGGATTAATTATGGAACTGATCCTGTACGGCCCGATGAATCTGGGACCCAACCTCCAGGAGGAAACTTTAAGTTTTATATTCCTGGTAGACAACCAAACCAGATCGTTCACCTTCAGATCTAGACCAGAAACTCTCCCCCTATCAGCCATCCGTTTGTAACGGTTCCCCGTAACCTTCAGTCTTAACCGATCTGGAACTATCAGTCTCCCTGGAAGTCCCACAGGGGCGTCCCCCTGAGCCCCCAATACCTCCCCCTCAAGCTCAGAGCATACAGCTGACACTACAACTCTCTCCTGAGGAATAGGAACCGGATCATCCGTCTTCCCGGCCCCTGGGAAAGTACGAGATAAGGCATCAGGAAGCAACTTTATTGAGCAGTCATATGCGCGATGAGGAGGTAACTCTTTACACCCCTCCTCTGAGAACATCTCCCCAAAGTCCTCCAGAAAAGGAGACAAAGTCCTAGGCACAACCGCACCGATGACCGTGCTCATGCAGTTATTCCTGCAAAATTCACCCCACTGGCTTATCTTTCCGGATTGCCAATCAACCACTGGGTTATGTTTAGCCAACCAAGGAAGTCCCAACACAATAGGAGTAGGTAGACCCTCCAACACATAACAAGACAATTGCTCTTTATGTATTGCCCCTACTCGAAGATCTATGTTATGAACCGCTTGTACCAAGCTACCTTGACCGAGAGGTCTAGAATCAATAGAGACTATAGGGACCGGTTTGGCCAATACACTCAGTTGCATACCATGCACCTGGGCAAACCGAGCGTCCACCAGATTAGCCCCGGACCCACTATCAAGAAAAACAGAAATCCTCTCAGTTCTAGTACCAATCACCACCTCCGCAGGCACGAGAAACTGAGAGGGATTTGGGGACGAAATACACACTCCCAGGTTAACTCCTTTGCTCAAAGAGCCCGGGATGGACACCCCCCAACAAAATGTCCCTCTCTCCCGCAAAGAAACACCTTCTAGTCTTGCGGTGCACCGCCGATTCCCTCCTACAAAAAGATGTCCCTCCCAACTGCATGGGTTCCTCAGAACAGACCAGGGGAACCTCAGTATAAAGGGACTTTAGTAGTAGGTGGAGTCATCACGGGAGGCGGAGTTACCTCGCGTCTTCCCCGAATTCGTCTATCAATGCGAATAGCGAGGGCCATAGCAGCCTCCAGTGATGGAGGAGAATCATACTGAGCTAACACATCTTTTAATTTGTCAGACAACCCTTGACAAAACTGGCTCCTAAGAGCTGGGTCATTCCACTGAGTATCTGTTGCCCATCTACGGAACTCAGAAGAATATTCCTCCGCTGGACGATTTCCTTGCCGTATTTTACGTAACTTTGTTTCAGCAAGGGAAACTCGATCCGGATCATCATATACCAGACCCAGGGCAGTAAAAAATCGATCCACTGACTGGAGATCTGGGGAGCCTGGAGGAATAGAGAACGCCCAAGATTGAGGGTCCCCTTGTAAGAGCGAGATAACAATTCCCACCCTCTGCTCTTCACTCCCAGATGACCGAGGCCGCAGCCGAAAGTACAATTTACATGCCTCCCGGAAAGTAAAAAATTTGTCCCGCCCACCAGTGAACCTGTCCGGGAGAGCAACCTTAGGTTCAGATCTGGTTTGCTCCGGGGGGGACAAAACCTTGGACTTAATGTCTGCCAACTCCATGGACAACCCCTGCAACTGCCGGGCCAGCTGGGCTACTGGATCCATGACAGCTGGGGAGAATCTTTAGTATGGCCGGTGAAAATGTCACGCTGTATAGCAGATAAATATATATATATATATATATATATATATATATATGTGATGACAGTAATCTATATCAAATGGGCAACATACTATATAACATGCGCATAGATATATGATAACATAGAATTACCTGACAGAATGTCCAGTGGGTCAATACGGAATCCGTTATACGCTGTCTCCGGCTAGAGGGTGACCGGGGTCTATGCTGACCCTAAACTGGGGTCCTAACTAATCCCTCTACCTGGAGGTACTGTTAAAGGTACAGAGGTCCAGGCCACCAGCGTAAACCCTGTCTCCTATCAATCCCTGCCAACTGTAATCTAGTCCTAAGAAGGACCCTGATTTCCACCAAAGGGAATGAACAGGTAACGGTTAATAAACAGAAAGACATACAAGAAAGACAAGAAATAAAGTAAATAAAGTCTTACATACAACACTCACACACAGTAGGAACACCTAAGGTCTCAGAGATAAACTATAAGCTATAAGAGTAAAAACAACTAAGGAACTCTTAGCTTAAGTATTCTCAGAACCGATCCAGTCTGCTAGACTACATGAATGCTTTCACCGGCATCTAACAAGCAGACTGGCAGGTATATGAAGGAATCTAATTAGAACATAATCAAAAGCAGCCGGGCGAGGCTGGACCTAGTCTTAGCAAAGAGCTAGGTAAAATTAACTCCCTCATTACCAAGCACAAAGAAACAGCAACTCAGCTGTGAGAAGTCAGAGTGTGTAATCGCGATGATCCTCGTGGCGATACACCCATGACAGACAGGGAGTGTGGCTGAGAAGCCATGGGAAGTGATGCCCGCAGAGCCCGGCGCGGATGACGAAGGGTCCGGCCTGCATGGTCTTAATCCATCGGAGTCTAGTTTTGATGAGAATGCTCCTGTCAAAGAGAGGGGAAGCTATGGAGAAGAATTACCTGCACTAAGCCCCAGACTGAAGAGCCCAAGCAAGAAGTCCATAAAGTTTCTGATAACGACAAGAAAAAGGACGAACCGTCTATGCAAACGTTTGCTAGCGGCAAAGCCAAGAAGAGGAAGAAAAAGAAGAAGAGGACAGTGGATGCCATTGGAAAATTTAATGTGACAACAAAAAATTTGTCTGAGGAATTTTCTTCTATGGCTGTGCCGATGAAGTAGGGGAAGAATATCTCAACCTAACTGATGAACAACTCCTAGACTATTTAGTTTGGCAGTATGTGAAAGAAGAAAGGCAGGAGAAGATGCGAGAATTGCAGGTATCTGTCTCCCCTTAAAAAAGCAAAGAAATGCATGAAGAGTCCTCGCCCATGGAACAGCGAGCTTTAAGAAAGGGGGAATGTGAGGAGGTTGACCGGACCATGGGTACCTGCATGCCTGGTCCAGCTCTGAAAGGGCTGCATCTTCTGTTTCTAGAGTGAAGCCTGAGAGAGGCAAACCTTCCCCTGCTGCAAGAGGGGAGGAGGAGGGAGACGGGGCTTCCTACTGAGAGGTGGGGGCGGGGAGAGCCTGGATAGAGCACGCTGTTGTGAATGTGCTAGAGATGGTTTCTGAGCAGAGTCTTCCTCTGGTGGTTACAGACAGTACTGAACATTTCAGCGAGGAATGGCAATCTGGGATCACTCACTGGACTGATATAAGGGAGGTGCCCTCCCATGATGGTCGCCGGTGATCAAATGTTCTTGTCTCAATTGTGGTTCCTGGTTCATTTGGAAGTTTCTGGAGTCTTGCCCGCACCTGCTGCTTTCAGATAAGATATTTTCTGCTTTTCTTTTTGTGCTTGCTTTTTTCATAGTTTTGTGCACTTTTGTGGAGGTCAGCCGGGTCCCCTCCTGGGGCCTGTGCTCCTCTCAGTTTATCTGTAGCCACTGTTATTTGTTCATTTGCTTTTTCTTGTTTTATCAGTGGCTGCGGCTTTGTTTTGTTACACCAGAGATCTGATTTAGGTGGTAGAGATCGTGTGATCTCAGGTTTTTTGGCAATCAGAAGTGCTGGTATTTTTTAGGGTTTTTGTTGGATTGCAGTCAGAATTCTTTCCTGTACTTTTCTGTCTAGACAGATTGGGCCCCAACATTTGCTCATTCTATTTTCTGTCTGTGTCCGTGCTATCTTCTTGTCTAACCGCCATTATATGTTTGGGGGCTTCCTATTTTCTTTGGGGATCTGCTCCGGGGCAGATAGCTTTCATCTTTCTGCCTTTAGGTGTAGTTATCTCTCAGGCTGTGATGAGGCGTCTAGGATCAACGTAGGAAAGCTCCACGGCTACCTCTAGTTGTGTGGTTTGTTCAGGTTACTGCAATCCAATAGGTTCCAGCCTCTCTGGTGTATTACCGTTTTTGCTTTTTCTCCTCAGCTACCTAAACATAGCAGCACGCTGACACAGGGGTATAAGAAGGAAAAGCGCGTGCTGCAGACAGAGTTGGCGCCAAGTAAGTGCAGCGCGCAGAACGGTGAGCAGCGCGCTCTGCTTCCACCACCTGATGTAAGGTTCTATGTATATATTCCTGAAACTCAGTTTGTTCGTCAGCCATTTTACTTTCTGTCTTGCTGCAGCTATCTTGCCCTCAGTCAAAATGGAGTTTCCAGCTTGCATGTTCCCGCCCTGATTCTCTCCTTTGCTTCTTAAGCAGCCACAGCTGAGCAATCAGTGCTTCAGAATCTAGCCTGCAGTGAACCTGTGACTTGACTCCTGTAAGCCTTGGACCTTGTACTCCAGCTATTCCTACTGAGGAACTCTGAAGCACTTGTGGACTCTGAACCCTGCTCTTTGAAAGACCCACGTTTGCATGGACTTACGGTAACAGAGAAGAAGATCCTGAATCTGTATTGGAGAGTGATTGCTGAGCTTGGATTACTCTGGCCTGCTGTGTCTCCTGTTTCTGTGTCTGCAAACTGTGTGACTATTTCTGCCAACTTGTATGAAGTAATACAGGACTTTTCTATATCAAACCTGTGACTCCTGTGTTTTCATCGCACCCAAGCACAAGACGCTATATGAACTGTACTACATACATTAAAAGATTCTGAAGCCAAAACGTTAGTGTCTGCTGGGTCTGGAAGGCTGTGTCTGCTGTACTGTGGATATCAGACGTCCGGTTGTACTTTCTGTGATGATAGTGGTTGTGACTTCTCACAACCATTCCAGGTGAGCAGTTCCCTTAATTTTTTTTTCTCTCTGCAGTGTTGCCACAGGTGAACACTATTGTTTTGTTTTTTTTCTCTCCTCTTCTTCCAGTAATCCTGTCTTAAAAGATCTGGAAAATGGAGGCCCGCATAAAGGAACTTTGCGGAGTGACTGATAATATCCTTGCAGATTTGCAGAATATAAAGACCCGTTTTACAAATCTACAGGACCTCAATAATCACAATTTGCAAGTGGTTGGACAGACTACCCAGGATTTGCGAGCCAGGATTGAGGTTCTAGAGGGGCGAGTCCAGGCTCCTGCCGTAGCCCCGAGTGCTGGGATTCCCAAGTTGCCCCCTTTTCGTTTTGGCGGTGAACGTGAGAAATTCAGGGGATTTATTAATCAATGCAATCTTTTTTTTTCTGCACATGCTTCACAATTTCCCACTGAACGATCTAAGGTGCTTACTATAATTATGTTGCTTACCAACAAGGCTTTAATGTGGGCAAACCCTCTGATTGAGACTGAGGATGATTGTTTGAATCACCTTGATGATTTTATTTCAGCCATGGGGCAGGTGTTTGATGACCCCAATCGAGGTGCAACAGCTGAAGCAGCCATGTTAGCTTTGCGCCAAGGTAAGCACTCGGTAGCTGAATATGCCTTGGATTTCAGGAGATGGGCCCTTGATACCACCTGGGACAGTTCCGCCAAAAAATCTATTTTTCGAAAGGGGTTATCTCCACTGATTAAGGATGAACTTGCTCGTGCCGACCCTCCCACTGCGTTAGGTGACTTTATTAACTACTGCATCCGTATTGATACTCGTCTGACTGAACGCAGGCCAGAGAGATGGTTCGAAAGCAATCGTACTAACCTTTTCCTACCTTCCTCTCCAGCTAAGGAACCTTTGAGTAGGATTACACGGGAACCTGAACCTGAACCCATGCAGGTAGACTCTTTACAACGACGGGTTAGTGATGCACGCAAGGAACATCGTTTTAAGGAGAATCTATGTTTCTATTGTGGTAAGTCAGGGCACTTCATTATAAACTGCCCCAGCCGTTCTCGTAAGACTACTGCAGCACTCATTCATTGTGAGTGTTGCGAGAGGGGATCTGTCAGGTCCGAGCCTCAGGCTCCAGAGAGATCTGCAGCAACAGATCTTGATTTCTCGGACTTAAACTCCGTTACCTCTGAGGACGTTGACTGTGTAAACGCTGCCATTTTTCAAGTTTCCTCAGCGGTGTCCCAGCTGAGTTGTAAGAAAAACAATTCTCATTGCTTTCTTTCCATCAAACTCTGGGTTGACTCAGCTTGGGTGTCTAGCTCTGCTATGATCGACTCAGGGGCAAGTGGAAATTTTATGGATGTCTCCTTTGCTCTGAAACAGGGAATACGTTCAGTGAAGAAGGCTACTCCAGTACAGATGGAAACTGTGGATGGCTCCCTGCTGACCTCTGGACCAGTGGATCAGGAAACAGAGCCTTTGAGGGTTCTTATGGGTAAAGATCATCAAGAGAAACTGTCCTTTATGCTTATCTCTTCTCCCCACTTTCCCATTATTCTAGGGCTACCATGGCTGCAGGCTCAGAATCCTACCATTAACTGGGAGACCAAGGAATTACACTTTCCAGAGAAACAGATGAGTCCAAAAGTTTCAGCTTGCTCTGTTCCTAAAGGAATCATGTCAGTCCCTGAACTACCAGCTGTATACCAGGACTATGTGGATTTATGTGACAAGAAGAACGCTGACCAGCTTCCTCCTCACCGTCCATATGATTGTCCAATTGAATTATTGCCTGGAGCAGAGATACCTTTTGGTAAGATCTACCCCCTGGCGGGGCCCGAGCTAAAGGCTTTAAAGGATTACATAGATGAAAATCTAGCCAAGGGCTTCATACGCCCCTCTTCATCTCCTGCAGGTGCACCCATCTTCTTTGTAAAGAAGAAAGATGGATCTCTGAGACCATGCGTAGACTATAGGGAACTCAATAAGGTTACTATTAGAAACCGTTATCCATTGCCTTTAATCCCTGAGTTATTGGAGAGAGTGCGACATGCCAAAATTTTTTCTAAACTAGATCTTCGTGGGGCCTATAACTTAGTCCGTATTAGACCTGGGGATGAATGGAAGACTGCATTCAGGTCACGCTATGGACACTTTGAATATCTAGTTATGCCTTTTGGTCTGAGTACCGCCCCAGCCACTTTCCAACACTTGGTGAATGACATCTTCAGGGATCTCCTAGATACATTCGTGGTAATTTATTTGGATGATATTCTAATTTTTTCTAACTCCACAGAGGAACATCATGGACATGTGAGAATGGTCTTGGAACGTCTAAGACAAAATCATCTTTACATCAAACTTGAAAAGTGTGAATTCCAAAGGACCGAAATTCAATTTCTGGGGTATGTACTGTCTACACAAGGAATTAGTATGGATGGAAGCAAAACCCAAGCCATCAAGGATTGGCCAAGTCCTAGAAATGTGAAGGAGGTACAGCGCTTCATCGGGTTTGCCAACTTCTATAGACATTTCATTAGAAATTTCTCTGAGGTAGTGTCACCTATCACTCAACTTACCCGGAAAGAGTCTAGGTTTTCCTGGACTCCCCAAGCCCAGGAAGCATTTTCCCGTCTAAAAGATAAATTCACCACTGCACCTATCCTAGTACATCCCAACCCCGAGCTTGCCTTCATAATAGAGGTGGATGCTTCAGACTGTGCCGTTGGAGCTATACTCTCTCAGAGAACAGGTGAGAAGAATGTCTTGCATCCCTGTGCCTTCTTTTCCCAGCAGTTGTCTTCGGCTGAGAGGAACTACGATGTGGGCAATAGAGAGTTGTTGGCCATTATTGCCGCCTTCAAAGAATGGAGACACCTTCTTCAGGGGGCTGAACAGCAAATAGTCGTCCTGACAGACCATCGTAACCTTGAGTTTATCAGGTCGGCTAAGTGCCTGACTCCTCGCCAGGCTCGCTGGAATCTTTTCTTAAACCAATTTAATTTTATCATCTCTTATAGACCAGGATCGCGCAATGGAAAGGCTGATGCACTCTCTAGGATTTACTCAGCAGAGACACGTCCAATTACTCCTCCTAAGACTATTCTTCCTGACTCTAGATTCCTAGGAGTAATTCATAATCAAGACCTACTTAAGGACATCAAGGAAGCATACCATGCGGATTCCTTTTTGGCACAACCCCCAAGGGACGTAAGTCTTGTCTTTAAGAATGGTGTGTGGATTCAGGGACAACGTCTGTATATTCCTGAAACAGTCAGATTAAGAGTATTGCAACTCATTCACGATTCCAAGATAGCTGGGCATAGAGGAATTCTAAAGACACAGGAATTTTTTTCTCGTTTCTTTTGGTGGCCCACTTGCAGGAAGGATGTTTTGAATTATGTCACTTCATGTGAGGTCTGTGCAAGATGCAAAACACCTCGCTCCTCACCAACTGGTCTGTTACAGCCTCTTCCCACCCCGTCCCGCCCGTGGGGATCCATTTCTATGGACTTCATTGTGGAGTTACCAACCTCTCAGGGGAAGAACACCATTCTAGTGGTGGTTGACCGTCTAAAAAAGGCAGCTCATTTTATCCCTTGTGTCGGCTTACCCACTGCAAAACAGACATCAGATTTGATGATTAAAGATGTGTTTCGCTTACATGGAGTACCGGATGAGGTTATTTCGGATCGAGGGGTGCAATTCACTTCTAGGTTTTGGCAAAATTTCTGTGCAGCATTGGACATTAAAGTAAACCTTTCTTCTGCTTTTCATCCCCAGACTAATGGACAGACCGAACGAACCAATCAAACCCTGGAGCAGTATCTCCGCTGCTTTATCTGCCACCTACAGGATGATTGGGTGGATCTACTTCCATTAGCTGAGTTCTCGTATAACAACTCTCAGAGTGCCTCCACTAAACAGTCTCCTTTTTACTCTAATCTAGGTTATCATCCTAACATTCTACCACGATTTCCCATAGAAACGCCTTTACCAGCAGTGGCTGAAAGAATCACGTCTTTACAGAAGAATATGGATCTTCTAAAGGAAAATCTGGAATCGGCTCAAGAAAGGTACAAGAAAGCAGCAGATAAATTTCGTAAACCTGCACCAGCTTTCAAGGTAGGAGACTTGGTCTGGCTGTCAACCAGAAATCTTAAGTTAAGGATTCCATCGTCTAAGTTGGGACATAAGTACATTGGACCCTATAAAATCAGTAAAATTATAAGTGCTGTTGCTTGTCGTCTTCAACTGCCCAGAACTATGAGAATCCACCCTGTCTTTCATGTATCCCTACTAAAGGCTGCGACACCCAATACGTTTCCTGGACGTTCCTCTCCTTGCCCTGACCCAGTGCTAGTCGATGGTCAGGAAGAATTTGTGGTGGAAAGGATTTTAGATTCCAGGTTGTATAGAAATCAGTTACAATATCTGATTAAATGGCAGGGCTACCCAGTGGAGGACAACTCATGGGAACCGGTCAATAACGTTAATGCTCCTCGCTTGCTCCGTCAGTTTCATCAGAGGTACCCACACAAGCCTGGTCTGAGGTCATCCGGAGGTTGTCCTTAAGGGGGGAGTAATGTAAGGTTCTATGTATATATTCCTGAAACTCAGTTTGTTCGTCAGCCATTTTACTTTCTGTCTTGCTTCAGCTATCTTGCCCTCAGTCAAAATGGAGTTTCCAGCTTGCATGTTCCCGCCCTGATTCTCTCCTTTGCTTCTTAAGCAGCCACAGCTGAGCAATCAGTGCTTCAGAATCTAGCCTGCAGTGAACCTGTGACTTGACTCCTGTAAGCCTTGGACCTTGTACTCCAGCTATTCCTACTGAGGAACTCTGAAGCACTTGTGGACTCTGAACCCTGCTCTTTGAAAGACCCACGTTTGCATGGACTTACGGTAACAGAGAAGAAGATCCTGAATCTGTATTGGAGAGTGATTGCTGAGCTTGGATTACTCTGGCCTGCTGTGTCTCCTGTTTCTGTGTCTGCAAACTGTGTGACTATTTCTGCCAACTTGTATGAAGTAATACAGGACTTTTCTATATCAAACCTGTGACTCCTGTGTTTTCATCGCACCCAAGCACAAGATGCTATATGAACTGTACTACATACATTACACCTGAAAGTGCTGGGCAGGTGACAGGTCATGCTGCTGCTGTCCAGGGCAGGAGCTGTAGTGCTGAAGAAATTAGCCGTGCGGAGCCATGCCAGCAGAGCTGTAAAGAGCCGTGCCAGCAGAGCCATACAGAACCATCCAGAGCCGTACAGAGCCGTGCCAGCAGAGCGGAGCCGTGCGGAGCTAAGCCAGGTGCCATATCCAGCATGATAGTGAGTACCGCACACGCTCTGCCCAAGAGTGACCGCATACCTGACAGACCCCTTGCATACAGGTCCACTGGAGGTGGACAATAGACTGACAGCGCACCACCACCTGTCACGTCAAGAGGTGACTCAACTTTAGAGAGAGAGACTGTAATGTACGCGCTACGCAGTGAGGTGCAGGTGACTAAGCCAGAGCATCTTGAATCTCTATGTGTCTTGTACACAGGGTGATGCACATGTCGCTGATTAGATATACCTTTCTATTTATTGCCTTCATCCGATCTTTAGTCAATCTACACATCCTGAATTTTTTTTGCTGCCTTGTATGTAAAGTAACAAGCTCCGCCCCTACTGATCACATGACCTCTCCTCAAACATACGCTCTAGATCCTGATATCTCGCGTTATTTCTGCTTCTGCTTGTTGTGGGTATGTCTGGTCTCCGGGGTAACAGCTAGGCGCCAGCCGCCCCAGGTGATTCAGCCTCCCCTCTGGCATCAGAACATGCGCAGTATCGATCTGAGAGGCTGCTGCCTAATCACAGGCTTTTACATGGGGCACTACAAATGGTCATTTGTAGACATATGATCACTAGGGCAGGATATTTAATGAGACCTCTAAACCCCTTAAACATGCCCCCTGAAGAAGGTGTACCGAAACGTACGTCGGGGATTGCGGTGTCCTGCGCCCCTTTTAACACCACTATGACCGGTAACTATTACTAATGGCTGATGTATCATTGATTATTTTTTGCTGTGTGCCTAATGATGAAGCTGTTGCTTCATGAGTTGTAATCTCAGCGCTGAGCTGTCCCTCTGAGTGCCAGCAATATACTTACTTATCATGATTTCCATTTAAAACCGCCCTGTGCAGTTTTTCCTTATTTCAATAGCACTTGGGTCCAACTCAGCGCTGCGTATCACAATATATACAACTGCGACTTTGTACTACTCAGTTATTGGCCCTGAGAAACTCTGACTTATATATTTATGGCTCAGCTCTTGCTACTATTCATGTGGTGCAGGTGTTAACAGGACACCTTTGTTTTTTCAGTTTGGTATTCTGGTTTTCTATTATGACCGCATACTATTCCTGATTCATGTACTAAATCTGCTCCCAGTTACTTCTCCACACGGTTGGATTATGTTTATATTTCTGTTTTCTTCTTGTTTGAGATTTTTATAATTTGTTCCAATAAAATTAGTTTTTTATTTAGCATTTTGACTCTTGGTTCTGAGTTGTTTATATGTTAAGATGAGTCGCAGCTATGTTGCTATTTAGTGTAATTTGATAGTGGATTTCCACACCTATTCACTCAACTAATATATTTTGGAGGAACCTTTTGTTAAGCCAGAGCCCCGTAGCCGAGGACCTGTGCACACCGAGGAGCAAAGTCTCGCTCTGGCGAACCCTCACACTGGACTCAGTACCGTGCTAGACACGTTTGAGCACAGGAAATCTTCTTGCCTCTCAGAGACTTCACCGAGACGTCAGGTGCCGCTTTTGCCATTGCCACCATGGGAAATCTGCCCGTAATACAGAGACAGCAACGAGACGACCCGCGGTGCTGTTGTCGGTGCCACTGTTGGCACCCTGAACTTCCTCACAATAGTAGTCTACAGTCCGATAAGTTTACTTCTTTATTACTGAACTCTCGTTCGTCCCTCACCTACCCTGCCATCCTCCCAGTTCTGCCCCATTCCTTACCGTCACCCTAAAAACTCTCACTCCCTGCATGAAGTACATCCCCCTCTAAATGAACCTGTTTAACCCTTGCTCTGCCTCCCCGTGCGTGACTGCATCCCATGTTTCCTGCAGGTTATTACACTGGCAATAAGCCTCATTTCATAATCAAAATCTTTAGGGCTAATACTCTTGTGCAGGCATTAGTCCTCATTTCATAATATAAATCCTTTGTGCTAATACTATGGCACAGACACCAGGCCTAATTTCATAATCAAAATGATTTTGGCTAATACTCTGGTGCAGACACCAGGTCTCATTTTCTAATCAAAATAGCTTTGGCTATTACTCCAGTTAAAGCACCAGGCCTCATTTCATATTCCAAATAATTTTGGCTAATATACTGGGGCAGACACCATGCCTCATTTCATAATTAAAATAGATTTGGCTTAAACTCTGTTGCAGGCATCAGGCCTTATTTCATAATCAAAATTTTTGGACTAAAAGTCTGTTGCCTGCACCAGACCACATTTCATAATATAAATCCTTTGTGATAAGACTGTGGTACAGGCACCAGGCCTAATTTCATAATCAAAATGGTTTTGACTAATGCTCTGTTGCAGGCACCTGGCTTCATTTCATAATCCACATGATTTTGGCTAATACTCTGGTGCACGCACTAGGCCTGATTTCAAAATCAAAATTGTTTGAACTAATACTCTGGTGCAGATCCCAGTCTTCATTTCATAATATACATCTGATGACTCTCTGCCACTATTCACACTAAGTAGGTTTTAACATTAGAGAGTGAAGGTACTATACCAATGGGGTATAACTTGTCGCGGTGGGACAGCTTTATGCTTCTTTTTTAATCAAAATCAGCGTTTACTAAGTACCCTATGTTAATTATTTAATGCACATGCTTTTACTTATTTATTTTCTTCAGGGTATATGCACACATTGTCTTTTCTTTGGTTTTGTTTACTGGAGAGAACCTGTTTGAAGTGTATGCCAGGAGTGCAGTTGTCTGTATTGGGTGCTGATTCATCCAGGACATTCTGCAATGTATTATTATAACACAACAATGCAGAGTCTGGACAGGAGAGGGAGAAAATTAGGGCTAAAAATGACTGTAGATTGTTCATAAGCTGCTGGGTATTGATGGCACATAGATTTCTGTATGTGTGGTAAGTGGGGGGTATCCTGTGTGGGGTGACAGTTACTAACATAGAAGGAAAGAAGGTTGTGCTCACAGAGTGAGAGAGGGGAGTTAGTAAAGTCATACACAGAGCAGGGAGAAGAACAGATTCAGAGTATTCCCATCCTCATAAGTAGGAGAGTTAGTAAGTTGTGCAAGGCTGAAGGTTAGAGAAAGAAGATGAATGGCAGATGTGTGTATGGATCGATGAAAACTCTGTGGGTTAATGTCCAAGAAAAAAAACGGTCAGCACATGGACATGACACAAGGATGTGTGAATGTAGCCATTAAGCTTATACTATAAGCTCAGATGATGGATACAAGTTAGTTTACTCAGTTTAAGATTAGATCTCTCAAATAATGTATACCTGTATCAGCAATGTATCCCTACTCTAATTAAAAGCTTTCTCTGCTACCTGTATGTTGCGACTTATGCGCTTGAAGTATTGTGTTGTGTCAATGAATGCAAGCAGAAATATCATCTGTGTAGTGAAACTCAATGAAACTGTTTCCCCTTTACCACTCCAGGCCACTTTTTTTGGGAATATATCATGCACACTGACATATTTGACTTTCTCTACTATACATAGAATATTGAAGATGACATGAAGCTTACTGTGCTTATAAGATTGTTTTTTATAGCCTAAAGGAAGCATTGTGCTAATGATTAAATATGTTGTGTACAAAGAAGAATAACAAAGGTTTGTTCTTCCTCCAAGCTATTTAGAATATTTTCTTTGGAATGGCAGATCTACAGGGGTCCTTTGCGTATTTTAAAAGGAATTTCATCCAAAATGATCTTGCAAGAAATTATATAAAGTATATCAGAAAACTGATGGTAGCCCTCACATTTTTATAAATATTTTATTATATCGTTTCATGAAATAACACTGAAGATATGACACTTTGAGGATGGAGGCTCCCCTCACTAGTAGAGGAGGTGGCTGCTTTTAAGGGCCAGCTCACATGTCCGTTTTTCAAGTACGAGTGCAATCTGTGGTTTTCACAGATAGCACTTGTACCTATGATATTCTATGAGGCTAGTAAGCAAACTTGGAGATGAAAGTGGATGTAAAACTGCGCTGCTGAGAATCCAATATATAGGAGACCAGATGCTTTATGGATGAGGTTTTATTTGTCAATGGGTTTCAAGGTAATCATACCTGATATGAATGTGTATTTTTGTAATCTCTGTGTCCTTTGTTGGTGTATAGTAGCTTGAAACAGTTTGGGCACCCCTGGTCAAAATTACTGTTAATGCGAACAGCAAGTTGAAGATGAAATGATCTCTAAAAGTCCTAAAGTTAAAGATGACACATTTCCTTTGTATATTAGGCTACATACAGTACAGACCAAAAGTTTGGACACACCTTCTCATTTAAAGATTTTTCTGTATTTTCATGACTATGAAAATTGTAAATTCACACTGAAGGCATCAAAACTATGAATTAACACATGTGGAATTATATACTTAACAAAAAAGTGTGTAACAACTGAAATTATGTCTTATATTCTAGGTTCCTCAAAGTAGCCACCTTTTGCTTTAATGACTGCTTTGCACACTCTTGGCATTCTCTTGATGAGCTTCAAGAGGTAGTCACCGGAAATGGTTTTCACTTCACAGGTGTGCCCTGTCAGGTTTAATAAGTGGGATTTCTGGCCTTATAAATGGGGTTGGGACCATCAGTTGTGTTGTGCAGAAGTCTGGTGGATACACAGCTGGTAGTCCTACTGAATAGACTGTTAGAATTTGTTTTATGGCAAGAAAAAAGCAGCTAAGTAAAGAAAAATGAGTGGCCATCATTACTTTAAGAAATGAAGGTCAGTCAGTCCGAAAAATTGGGAAAACTTTGAAAGTGTCCCCAAGTGCAGTTGCAAAAACCATCAAGTGCTACAAAGAAACTGGCTCACATGAGGACCGCCCCAGGAAAGGAAGACCAAGAGTCACCTCTGCTTCTGAGGATAAGTTTATCCGAGTCGCCAGCCTCAGAAATCGCAGGTTTACAGCAGCTCAGATTAGAGACCAGGTCAATGCCACACAGAGTTCTAGCAGCAGACATATCTCTACAACAACTGTTAAGAGGAGACTTTGTGCAGCAGGCCTTCATGATAAAATAACTGCTAGGAAACCACTGCTAAGGACAGGCAACAAGCAGAAGAGACTTGTTTGGGCTAAAGAACACAATGAATGGACATTAGACCAGTGGAAATCTGTGCTTTGGTCTGATGAGTCCAAATTTGAGATCTTTGGTTCCAACCACCGTGTCTTTGTGCTACGCAGAAAAGGTGAACGGATGGACTCTACATGCCTGGTTCCCACCATGAAGCATGGAGGAGGAGGTGTGATGGTGTGGGGATGCTTTGCTGGTGACACTGTTGGGGATTTATTCAGAATTGAAGGCATACTGAACCAGCCTGGCTACCACAGTGTAAGGTTCTTTGTCTCTGTTGACATGTTCCTTGAAACTCAGTTTTCCGTCGGCCATTTTGCTTTCTGTCTTTCTGCAGCTCTTGCCCTCAGTTAATATGGAGTTTCCAGTTTTCATGTTCCCGCCCTGATTCTTCCCTCTTGCTTCTTAAGCAGCCTCAGCTGAACAATCAGTGCTCCTGAATCAAGCCTCAGTCAGTCTGTGACCTGACTTCTGGAAACCTTGGACTTGTACTCCAGCTATTCCCTACTGAGGAACCTTGGAACACTTTTGGACTCTGGAAACCTGCTGTTTGGTGAATCCATGTTTGCAGAGGAAGTACGGTACAGAGAAGAGATCCTGAACCTGCTTTGGAGATTTATTGTAGTGCTTGAAGTTACTCTGGCCTGCTGTGTCTCCTGTCGCTGTTCCTGCAAACTGTGTGAACTTTTCAGCATGCTTGTATGAAGTAATACAAGTCATTTCATTTCAACCTATGTCTCCTGTGTTTTCCTCGCACCCAAGCACAAGACGCTATAGGAACTGTACACTATACATGACAAGATTCAGGAGCCAATGTTTAGTGTCTGCTGGGTCTGGGAAAGCCGTGTCTGCTGTGACTGTGGATATCAGATGTCCGTTTAATACCTTATGTGATGACAGTGGTTGTGACTTCTCACAACCATTCCAGGTGAGCGCATTCCCTTAAAATTTTACTCTGGAGTGTTACCACAGGTAAACACTATTGTTTTTTTTTTTTTCCTTTCCTCTCTTCCTTCCAGCACTTCTGCCTTAAAAGATCTGGAAGATGGAGGCCCGCATAAAGGAACTTTGCTGAGTGACTGATACAATCCTTTCAGATGTACAGACTTTAAAAACCCGTTTTGCAAGCCTACAGGACCTCACTAATCATAATTTGCAAGTGTTTGGACAGACTACCCAGGAATTGCGAGCCAGGATTGAGGCTCTAGAGGAACGAGCCCAGGCTCCTGCCATAACCCCGAGTTCTGGGATCCCCAAATTACCTCCTTTTCGTTTTGGCGGTGAACGTGAGAAATTCAGGGGATTTATTAATCAATGCAATTTATTTTTCTCTGCACATGCTTCACAATTTCCCACTGAACGATCCAAAGTGCTTACTATAATCATGTTGCTTACCAATAAGGCTTTGATGTGGGCAAACCCTCTGATTGAGACTGAGGATGATTGTTTGAATCACCTTGATGCTTTTATTTCAGCCATGGGGCAGGTGTTTGATGACCCCAATCGAGGTGCAACAGCTGAAGCAGCCATGTTAACTTTGCGCCAAGGTAAGCGTTCAATAGCCAAATATGCCCTGGATTTCAGGAGATGGGCTCTTGATACCACTTGGGACACTTCCGCTAAAAAATCTATTTTTCGGAAAGGGTTGTCTCCACTGATTAAGGATGAACTTGCTCGTGCCGACCCTCCCACTGCGTTAGGTGACTTTATTAACTATTGTATCCATATTGATGCTCGTCTGACTGAACGCAGACAAGAGAGATGGTTCGAAAATAATCGCACTAACCTTTTACTACCTCCCTCCTCAGCTAAGGAACCTTTGAGTAGGATCACAAGGGAACCAGAACCTGAACCCATGCAGGTGGACTCTTTACAAAGACGGGTTAGTGATGCACGCAAAGAACATCGTATAAAGGAAAATCTATGTTTCTACTGTGGTAAGTCAGGGCACTTCATTATAAACTGCCCCAGCCGTTCTCGTAAGACTACTGCAGCAGTCATTCACTGTGAGTGTTGCGAGAGGAGCTCTGTCATGTCCGAGCCTCAGGCTCCAGAGAGATCTGCTGCAAGAGATCTTGATTTCTCGGACTTAAACTCTGTTAGTTCTGGGGACGATGACGGTATAAACGCTGCAATTTTTCAAGTTTCCTCAGCGGTGTCCCAGCTGAGTTGTAAAAGAAACAGTTCTCATTGCTTCCTTTCCATCAAACTCTGGGTTGACTCAGTCTGGGTGTCTAGCTCTGCTATGATCGACTCAGGAGCAAGTGGAAATTTTATGGATATCTCCTTTGCTCTGAAACAGGGGATACGTTCAGTGAAGAAGGCTACTCCAGTACAGATGGAGACTGTGGATGGCTCTCTACTGACTTCTAGACCAGTGGATCAAGAAACAGAGCCTTTGAGGGTCCTTATGGGTAAAGATCATCAGGAGAAAATGTCTTTTTTGCTTATCTCTTCTCCCCACTTTCCCATTATTCTATGGCTACCATGGCTGCAGGCGCAGAATCCTACGATTAACTGGGAGACCAAGGAATTACACTTTCTGGAGAAACAGATGAGTCAAGGAGTTTCAGCTTGCTCTGTTCCTAAAGGAACCATGTCAGTCCCTGAACTACCAGCTGTATACCAGGACTGTGTGGATTTATGCGACAAGAAGAACGCTGATCAGCTTCCTCCTCACCGTCCATATGATTGTCCAATTGAATTATTGCCTGGAGCCGAGATACCTTTTGGTAAGATCTACCCCCTAGCGGGGCCCGAGCTAAAAGCTTTGAAGGATTATTGTAACGGGTCTGGGAGGCGGAACCTCTGAGCTTTATTATACAAGGAGGCTTTCCTTGTAAAGGAGCGGGTGGCGCCCGGGGAGACGGATAGGAAGTCACTGCAAGTGACGGGGGAAGTCTCTGGATAGACAGGCGGGTAGTCACGGCAAGTGACCGGGGCAGTCTCTGGGTAGACAGGCAGGTAGTCACGGCAAGTGACCAGGGCAGTCTCTGGGTAGACAGGCAGGAAGTCACGGCAAGTGACCGGGGCAGTCTCTGGTTAGACAGGCAGGAAGTCACGGCAAGTGACCGGGGCAGTCTCTGGTTAGACAGGCAGGAAGTCACAGCAAGTGACCGGGGCAGTCTCTGGTTAGACAGGCAGGAAGTCACAGCAAGTGACCGGGGCAGTCTCTGGATAAACAGGCAGGCAAGGAGCCGGGGCAGTCTATGACTGGACAGGTATATACGACCTGAGACGGTGGAGCCTCCCGGTAGGCTAGCAGGCAGATGACAGATGAGTGCCCCCAAGTGAGCAGGCGAGAGTCTCTGAAACAGCCGATGAACACCGCAGGTGATGGCCGAACCTTCAGGTGGGCTTGCAGTCAGATGGCAGATGAGCGCCCCCAAGTGAGCAGGCGAGAGTCTCTGGAATTGCCGATGGTCACCGCATGTGACGGCCGAACCTCCAGGCAGGCTTGCAGGCAGGTAGCAGACAGCAAACTGGCAGGAAACAGGCAGGTAACTGGTAACGGACCCTGAGGGCTGAAGCAGAGTAAACAGTGCAACAACAACATTGCTCGGGCACTTCCATTAAGGAGGAAGTACTTTATATAGGGTGGAGTCCTCCGGCATTGGCCGGGGACCTTTTTGAAAGATGCGCGCGGCCCCTTTAAGAGCGGGGGAGGGCGCGGGGCGCGGCCCTAAGTTCAGCAGCAGGGAAGGAGCGCGCGGCCCCAGCAGGGCGGAAGGAGGACGCTGAGTGCGGGTAAGGGGGGCGACGTCCCTACCTGGCAGAGGACGCTGTCGCAGGGGAACAGCGTCCCTGCCTGGCAGAAGGCAGGGACGCCGATGCTACAATTATATAGACGAAAATTTAGCCAAGGGCTTCATACGCCCCTCTTCATCTCCCGCAGGTGCACCCATCTTCTTTGTGAAGAAGAAAGATGGATCTCTGAGACCCTGCATAGACTATAGGGAACTCAATAAGGTTACTATTAGAAACCGTTATCCATTGCCTTTAATCCCTGACTTGTTGGAGAGAGTGCGGCATGCCAAAATTTTCTCTAAACTGGATCTCTGTGGGGCCTATAACTTGGTCCGTATTAGACCTGGGGATGAATGGAAGACTGCTTTCAGGTCACGCTATGGACACTTTGAATATCTAGTTATGCCTTTTGGTCTGAGTACCGCCCCAGCCACTTTCCAACACTTCGTGAATGATATCTTCAGGGATCTCCTAGATACATTTGTGGTGATTTATCTGGATGATATTCTAATTTTTTCTAACTCCACACAGGAACATCATGGACATGTGAGAATGGTATTAGAACGCCTAAGACAAAACCATCTCTACATCAAACTTGAATAATGTGAATTCCATAGGACCGAAATTCAATTTCTGGGGTATGTACTATCTACGCAAGGGATTAGTATGGATGGAAGCAAGACCCAAGCCATCAAGGATTGGCCAATTCCTAGAAATGTGAAGGAGGTGCAGCATTTCATCGGGTTTGCCAACTTCTATAGACGTTTCATTAAGAATTTTTCTGAGGTAGTGTCACCTATCACCCAACTTACCCGGAAACAGTCTAGGTTCTCCTGGACCCTGCAAGCTCAGGAAGCATTTTCCTGTTTAAAGGATAAATTTACCACCGCACCTATCTTAGTACATCCCAACCCCGAGCTTGCCTTCATAATAGAGGTGGATGCTTCAGACTGTGCCGTTGGAGCTATACTCTCTCAGAGAACAGGTGAGAAGAATGTCTTGCATCCCTGTGCCTTCTTTTCCCAGCAGTTGTCTTCGGCTGAGAGGAACTACGATGTGGGCAATAGAGAATTGTTGGCCATTATTGCCGCCTTCAAGGAATGGAGACACCTTCTTCAGGGAGCTGCACAGCAAATAGTCGTCCTGACAGACCATCGTAACCTTGAATTTATCAGGTCGGCTAAGTGCCTGACTCCTCGCCAGGCTCGCTGGAATCTTTTCCTAAACCAATTTAATTTTGTCATTTCTTATAGACCAGGATCGCGCAATGGAAAGGCTGATGCACTCTCTAGGATTCATTCAGCAGAGACACGTCCACTTACTCCTCCTAAGACTATTCTTCCTGACTCTAGATTCCTGGGAGTGATTCATAATAAAGACCTACTTAAGGACATCAAGGAAGCATACCATGCGGATTCTTTGTTGGCTCAACCCCCAAGGGACGTAAGTCTTGTCTTTAAGAATGGTGTGTGGATTCAGGGACAACGTCTGTATATACCTGAAACAGTCAGATTGAGAGTATTGCAACTCATCCACGATTCCAAGATAGCGTGGCATAGGGGAATTCTAAAGACACAAGAATTTCTTTCTCGTTTCTTTTCGTGGCCCACTTACAGGAAAGATGTCTTAAACTATGTCACTTCATGTGAAGTCTGTGCAAGATGCAAAACACCTCGCTCCTCACCAACTGGTCTGTTGCAACCTCTTCCCACCCCGTCCCGCCCGTGGGGATCCATTTCTATGGACTTCATTGTGGAGTTACCAACCTCTCAAGGGAAGAACACCATTCTAGTGGTGGTTGACCGTCTAACAAAGGCAGCTCATTTTATCCCTTCTGTCGGCTTACCCACTGCAAAACAGACATCAGACTTGATGATTAAGAATGTGTTTCACTTACATGGAGTACCGGATGAGGTCATTTCGGATCGAGGGGTGCAATTCACTTCAAGGTTTTGGCAAAATTTCTGTGCAGCATTGGACATTAAAGTAAACCTTTCTTCTGCTTTTCATCCCCAGACTAATGGACAGACAGAACGAACCAATCAGACCCTGGAGCAGTATCTCCGCTGTTTTATCTGCCACCTACAGGATGATTGGGTGGATCTACTTCCACTGGCTGAGTTCTCTTATAACAACTCTCAGAGCGCCTCCACTAAGCAGTCTCCTTTTTACTCCAATCTAGGTTATCATCAGGGGCGGAACTATAGTGGAAGCAGGGGAAGCAGCTGCCACAGGGCCCGGGCTAGAAGGGGGCCCGTCCCTGCTGCAGTTGCCCTGTGATTTAGGAGCAAAAAGGGGGGCCCGAGCACGCTGGCAAATGGATCCGCGCTCGGGCCCCCTCCCAACATTTTGTTCAGGCTTCTGACTCTGAACGCTGATGCATAACAACACTGTGTTGTTTTAAAGAGACACTACAGTGTTGTAAATGCAGACAGCGAACAGAAATGAGCACTGTAGCTTTAAGCTGCGGCCCAGTGCATTATGGTCCGTCTGTCACAGCGTGTGTGCATGTGGGGGCGGACAGCAGACGGCCAGGCAGACCACATGAAGCAGCAGACTGACTGGACAAGCAGGTGGAAGCCCGGGCGAGCAGGGTGAGTACCGTGAGTCTCTCAACAGTGAGAAGAGGCTTGGCTGCTCAATGGTGACTGGGAGGGCAGGTGCAGGCAGGATCTAACAGGGCCCACATTCAACAGGGCCCAGGCCCCAGGCTGCAGTGCAGGGGGCCCACATTCAACAGGGCCCAGGCAGCAGGGGGCCCACATTCAACACAGGGCCCAGGTTGCAAGGGGCCCGCATTCCAACAGGGCCTCGGGCTCCTGGGCCCTGTTTGACGCAAGCCTCAAGTCACCACTAACCTCCCCCTGGGCCCTGTTGGGCACGGGACCTCAGTCACCAGTAGCCTCCCCCTGGCCCAGTAACAGCCTCATGGTTGCTACAAGTGACGAGTGACACCCTGATCTCTGCTACATGTGACAAGTAACAACCTCAGCTCTGCTACATGTAACAAGTAACAACCTCAGCTCTGCTACATGTGACAAATAGCAACCTCGGCTCTGCTACATGTGACAAGTAGCAACCTCAGCTCTGCTACATGTGACAAGTAGCAACCTCGGCTCTGCTACATGTGACAAGTAGCAACCTCAGCTCTGCTACATGTGACAAGTAACAACCTCAACTCTGCTACTTGTGACAAGTAGCAACCTCAGCTCTGCTATTTGTGACAAGTAACAACCTCAGCTCTGCTCATGTGACAAGTAACAACCTCAGCTCTGCTCATGTGACAAGTAGCAACCTCAGCTCTGCTACATGTGACAAGTAACCTCAGCTCTGCTACATGTGACAAGTAACCTTAGCTCTGCTACATGTGACAAGTAACAACCTCAGCTCTGCTACATGTGACAAGTAACCTCAGCTCTGCTACATGTGACAAGTAACAACCTCAACTCTGCTACTTGTGACAAGTAGCAACCTCAGCTCTGCTATTTGTGACAAGTAACAACCTCAGCTCTGCTCATGTGACAAGTAACAACCTCAGCTCTACTCATGTGACAAGTAGCAACCTCAGCTCTGCTACATGTGACAAGTAACCTCAGCTCTGCTACATGTGACAAGTAACCTCAGCTCTGCTACATGTGACAAGTAACAACCTCAGCTCTGCTACATTTGACAAGTAACAACGTCAGCTCTGCTACATGTGACAAGTAGCAACCTCGGCTCTGCTAGATGTGACAAGTAACAACCTCAGCTCTGCTACATGTGACAAGTAGCAACCTCAGCTCTGCTCATGTGACAAGTAACAACCTCAGCTCTGCTCATGTGACAAGTAGCAACCTCAGCTCTGCTACATGTGACAAGTAACCTCAGCTCTGCTACATGTGACAAGTAACCTCAGCTCTGCTACATGTGACAAGTAACAACCTCAGCTCTGCTACATTTGACAAGTAACAACGTCAGCTCTGCTACATGTGACAAGTAGCAACCTCGGCTCTGCTAGATGTGACAAGTAACAACCTCAGCTCTGCTACATGTGACAAGTAGCAACCTCAGCTCTGCTCATGTGACAAGTAACAACCTCAGCTCTGCTCATGTGACAAGTAGCAACCTCAGCTCTGCTACATGTGACAAGTAACCTCAGCTCTGCTACATGTGACAAGTAACCTCAGCTCTGCTACATGTGACAAGTAACAACCTCAGCTCTGCTACATTTGACAAGTAACAATGTCAGCTCTGCTACATGTGACAAGTAGCAACCTCGGCTCTGCTAGATGTGACAAGTAACAACCTCAGCTCTGCTACATGTGACAAGTAGCAACCTCAGCTCTGCTCATGTGACAAGTAACAACCTCAGCTCTGCTCATGTGACAAGTAGCAACCTCAGCTCTGCTACATGTGACAAGTAACCTCAGCTCTGCTACATGTGACAAGTAACCTCAGCTCTGCTACATGTGACAAGTAACAACCTCAGCTCTGCTACATTTGACAAGTAACAACGTCAGCTCTGCTACATGTGACAAGTAGCAACCTCGGCTCTGCTAGATGTGACAAGTAACAACCTCAGCTCTGCTACATGTGACAAGTAGCAACCTCAGCTCTGCTCATGTGACAAGTAACAACCTCAGCTCTGCTCATGTGACAAGTAACAACTTCAGCTCTGCTACATGTGACAAGTAGCAACCTCAGCTCTGCTACATGCGAGGAGTGACAGCCTCATCTCTGCTACATGCGCGGAGTGACAGCCTCAGCTTTGCTATACAAGTAGCAGAGCTGAGGCTGTCACTCCTCATATGTTGCAGAGATGAGGCTGTCACTCCTTACATGTAGCAGAGCTGAGGCTGTCACTCCTCGAATGTAGCAGAGCTGAGGCTGTCCCTACTCACATGTAGCAGAGCTGAGGCTGTTCCTCCTCACATGTAGCAGAGCTGAGGCTGTCACTCCTCACATGTAGCAGAACTGAGTCTGTCACTCCTCACATGTAGCAGAGCTGAGGCTGTCACTCCTCACATGTAGCAGAGCTGAGGCTGTCACTCCTCACATGTGTAATTGGTGAGGGCGTGGTGCAGAAGTACGGTATACAGAACAATCTTAGATTATTCTGTATACCGGACTGTTGTTCTACTGAATAAATCATCTGTTTTGAAAGCAATTTGCAGGCTGGATTACAAGTTTCTTCACATATTTACTCTGGAGAAAGCCTACCTTTGTCACTACCTCAGTTGCTTCCTGGGAGTTGGTTCCTTTCTGTTATTTCACTATCATTACTCCAAAAACCTCTAATTTTGGATAATAAAGGTATCTTTCTTAACACAACTTGGGTAGACCGGGATTGGCAACGCACGCGAGGGGGGGGGCCCCATTGTGAAGTTTGCTGTGGGGCCCTGCCGTTCCTAGTTACGCCCCTGGTTATCATCCTAACATTCTTCCTCGATTTCCCATAGATACGCCCTTGCCGGCAGTGGCTGAAAGAATCACTTCTTTACAAAAGAATATGGATCTTCTAAAGGAAAATCTAGAATTGGCTCAGGAAAGGTACAAGAAAGCAGCAGATAAATTTCCTAAACCTGCACCAGCTTTCAAGGTAGGAGATTTGGTCTGGCTGTCAACCAGAAATCTTAAATTAAAGATTCCATCGTCTAAATTGGGACATAAGTACATTGGACCTTATAAGATCAATAAGATTATAAGTGCTGTTGCTTGTCGTCTTCAACTGCCCAGAACTATGAGAATCCACCCTGTCTTTCATGTATCCCTACTAAAGGCTGCAACACCCAATACGTTTCCTGGACGTTCTTCTCCTTGCCCTGACCCAGTGCTGGTCGATGGTCAGGAAGAATTTATGGTGGAAAGGATTCTAGATTCCAGGTTGTACAGAAATCAGTTGCAATATTTGATTAAATGGCAGGGCTACCCAGTGGAGGACAACTCATGGGAACCAGTCAATAATGTAAATGCTCCTCGCCTGCTCCGCCAGTTTCATCAGAGGTACCCTGACAAGCCTGGTCTGAGGTCATCCGGAGGTTGTCCCTAAGGGGGGAGTAATATAAGGTTCTTTGTCTCTGTTGACATGTTCCTTGAAACTCAGTTTTCCGTCTGCCATTTTGCTTTCTGTCTTTCTGCAGCTCTTGCCCTCAGTTAATATGGAGTTTCCAGTTTTCATGTTCCTGCCCTGATTCTTCCCTCTTGCTTCTTAAGCAGCCTCAGCTGAACAATCAGTGCTCCTGAATCAAGCCTCAGTCAGTCTGTGACCTGACTTCTGGAAACCTTGGACTTGTACTCCAGCTATTCCCTACTGAGGAACCTTGGAACACTTTTGGACTCTGGAAACCTGCTGTTTGGTGAATCCATGTTTGCAGAGGAAGTACGGTACAGAGAAGAGATCCTGAACCTGCTTTGGAGATTTATTGTAGTGCTTGAAGTTACTCTGGCCTGCTGTGTCTCCTGTCGCTGTTCCTGCAAACTGTGTGAACTTTTCAGCATGCTTGTATGAAGTAATACAAGTCATTTCATTTCAACCTATGTCTCCTGTGTTTTCCTCGCACCCAAGCACAAGACGCTATAGGAACTGTACACTATACATGACACACAGCATCTTGCAGCGGCATGCTATTTCATCTGGTTTGCGTTTAGTGGGACCATCATCTATTTTTCAACAGGACAATGACCCCAAACACACCTCCAGGCTGTGTAAGGGCTATTTGACCAAGAAGGAGAGTGATGTGGTGCTACGCCAGATGACCTGGCCTCCACAGTCACCAGACCTGAACCCAATCGAGATGGTTTGGGGTGAGCAGGACCGCAGAGTGAAGGCAAAAGGGCCAACAAGTGCTAAGCATCTCTGGGAACTCCTTCAAGACTGTTGGAAAACAATTTCCTGTGACTACCTCTTGAAGATCATCAAGAGAATGCCATGAGTGTGCAAAGCAGTAATCAAAGCAAAAGGTGGCTACTTTGAAGAACCTAGAACATAAAACATGATTTCAGTTGTTACACACTTTTTTGTTAAGTATATAATTCCACATGTGTTATTTCATAGTTTTGATACCTTCAGTGTGAATGTACAATTTTCATAGTCATGAAAATACAGAAAAATCTTTAAATGAGAAGGTGTGTCCAAATTTTTGGTCTGTACTGTATATATATATATATATATATATATATATATATATATATATATATATATATATATAATATATAAAGCTGAATGTATGTATGTGTGTATGTATGTGGGTATGTTTGTCCGGGATTGGAATCCGCACCGTCGCACTTACGGGCATGAAATTTTGCACGCCCGCACGTCTCGACCCCGAAAGAGTCCTAGGCTATGTTTTGAATCGAAATTTTAACCCGCGCGTTCCAAATCGCCAAACAATTTTGGCCCTATCTACATAATGGGGAGAAAGCTGAATGCTGTGTGTATGTCCGGCATAGGAATCTGCATTTACGGGCATGAAATTTTGCACACCCGCACGTCTCGACCCCGGGAGCGTCATAGGCTAGGTTTTGAGTAGAAATTTTAACCCCGCGCATTCCAAATCGGCAAATAATTTTGGCTCGGGATAGGAATCTGCACCGTTGTACTTACGGGCATGAAATTTTGCATGCCCGCACATCTCAACCCCAGGAGCATTATAGGCTATGTGTTGAATGGAAATTTTAACCCCCGCACGTTCCAAATCGCCAAACAATTTTGGCCCTATCTACATAATGGGGAGAAAGCTGAATGCTTGTGTGTATGTCCGGCATAGGAATCTGCATTTACGGGCATGAAATTTTGCACACCCGCACGTCTCGACCCCGGGAGCGTCATAGGCTAGGTTTTGAGTCGAAATTTTAACCCCGCGCATTCCAAATCGGCAAATAATTTTGGCCCGGGATAGGAATCTGCACCGTTGTACTTACGGACATGAAATTTTGCATGCCCGCACATCTCAACCCCAGGAGCATCATAGGCTATGTGTTGAATGGAAATTTTAACCCCCGCACGTTCCAAATCGCCAAACTATTTTGGCCCTATCTACATAATGGGGAGAAAGCTGAATACTTGTATATAGATATAATCATTACAATTTGTTATAACTAACCGTAGTTAGGTACTATGCCCGGGCAGCGCGGGGCTCTTCAGCTAGTATATATATATATATATATATATATATATATATATATATATAGTCATTTATTACATTTTAAAAATTACAAAATGGAAAATTGGTTGATGCAAAAGTTTGGTCACCTTTGGAGATTTGTGTGCTCAGATAACTTTTACCAAGGTTTCAAACTTTAATTAGCATGTAAGGGTTATGCCTAGTTCACTATCATCATTAGGAAAGGCCAGGTGATGCAAATTTCACAACTGTACAAAAATCCAGTATCCTCTAACCTTGTGCCAAAAACATCAGCCATGGTTTATACTAAGCAGATGCCTAGCACTCTGAAAATTTTGGAGGTCCACAGAGCAGGAAAAGGCTATAAGAAGATAGCAAAGCGTTTTCAAGTTGTCCTTTCCTCAGTTCGAAATGTAAATAGAAAATGGCAGTCAACAGGACCAGATAAGGTCTGAAAGCAAAATTTCAGTCAAAGCTGCTTGTAGGATTGATAGAGAGGAAATCAAAACTACTGCTTAACTGCAAAAGACCTTCAAAAAGATTTAGCAAACTCTTTAGTTGTGGTATATTGTTCTACTGTTCAGAGACACCTGCACACATATGGCCTTCATGTCAGTGTCATCAGAAGAAAACCTTTCCTGCATCCTCACCATAAAATTTAGCATCAGAAGTATGCAAAAGAACATCTAAACAAGCCTAATGCATTTTGGAAAAAAGTCCTGTGGGCCGATAAAGTTAAAATAGAACTCTTTGGCAACAAGAAGATCAAAGGTATGTGTAAAGAAAAAAGGGCACAGAATTTCAGGAAAAGAACGTTTCGCCAACCATTAAGCATGGAGGTTGATCAATCATTCTTTGGGGTAGTGTTGCAGCCAATGGCACGGGGAACATTTCACGGATAATGAACATTTCACAAGGATGGCTTCTACAAATGGATAATGATCATAAACCCCTGTCAAAATCCACAAAATACTACCTCAAAAAGTGCAAGCTGAAAGTTTTACAATGACCCTCATAGTCCCTCGAAGAAGGAGCTGGTCCAAAACATGCGACGGGGCGAGTGGGAGGACCATATGAGATCTTGCTGGTGAACCTTTTAAGGTTATGAGCGAACAGAGTACACTATTGATCTTTAAGCATTCCCCAATACCTCCTATTGACTTGGGTATATTTATATATGCACATTGTACTAAACTTCTAGTTTACTTGGTATCTCACCCTGACACTTTAACCCCTTCACCCCAAGGGTGGTTTGCACGTTAATGATCGGGCCAATTTTTACAATTCTGACCTCTGTCTCTTTATGAGGTTATAACTCTGGAATGCTTCAACGGATCTTCGCAATTTCTTTTCTCGTGACATATTGTACTTCACGTTAGTGGTAAAATTTCTTCGATATAACTTGCGTTTATTTTTGAAAAAAATGCAAATGTGTCAAAAATTTTGAAAATTTTGCAATTTTCAAACTTTGAATTTTTATTCCCTTAAAACAGAGAAATATGTCACACAAAATAGTTAATAAATAACATTTCCCACATGTCTACTTTACATCAGCACAATTTTGGAACCAAATTTTTTTTTGTTAGGAAATTCTAAGGGTTAAAAGTTGACCAGCGATTTCTCATTTTTACAACAAAATTAACAAAGCCATTTTTTTAGGGACCACCTCACATCTGAAGTCACTTTGAGGGGTCTATATGGCAGAAAATACCCAAAAGTGACACCATTCTAAAAACTGCACCCCTCAAGGTACTCAAAACCACATTCAAGAAGTTTATTAAAACTTCAGGTGCTTCACAAGAGCTGAAGCAACGTGGAAGGAAAAAATGAATATTTAACTTTTTAGTCACAAAAATGATCTTTTACAAACTTTTTTCATTTTTACAAGGGTAAAAGGAGAAAATGGACAGATAAAGTTGTTGTGCAATTTCTCCTGAGTAAGCCAATACCCCATATGTGGGGGAAAACCACTGTTTGGGCACATGGCAGAGCTCGTAAGGGAAGGAGCGCCGTTTGACTTTTTCAAACCAAAATTTGCTGGAATTGAGATTGGACGCCATGTTGCGTTTGGAGAGCCTCTGATGCGCCTAAACAGTGAAAACCCCCCGCAAGTGACACCATTTTGGAAACTAGACCCCCTATGGAACTTATCTAGATCTGTTGCGAGCACTTTGAACCTCCAAGTGTTTCACAAAAGTTTATAATGCCTGGGTGAGAAAAAAAAAACAATTTTCCACAAAAATGATTTTTAGTCTTAAATTTTTGATTTTCCCAAGGAAATTGGACCCCAAAAGTTGTTGTCCAATTTGTCCTGAGTACGCTGATACCCCATATGTGGGGGGAAAACTGTTTGGGCACACGGCAGGGCTTGGAAAGGAGTAATAACGTTTTGGAATGCAGACATTGATGGGGGACATGTTCCGTTTGCAGTGCCACAGATGTGCCTAAACAGTGGAAACCCCCCACGAGTGACCCCATTTTGGAAACTAGACCCCCTAAGGAACTTATCTAGATCTGTGGTGAGCACTTTGAACCCCCAAGTGCTTTACACAAGTTTATAATGCCCGGGCATGAAAATATAAAATCCTATTTTTTTTCCACAAAAAATATCTTTTAGTCAACAATTTTTTATTTTCCCAAGGGTAACAGGAGAATTTGGACCACAAAAGTTGTTGTCCAATTTGTCCTGAGTACGCTGATACCCCATGTGTGGGGGGAACTACTGTTTGGGCGCAAGGCAGAGCTCGGAATGGAAGGAGCACCATTTGACTTTTTCCAACCAAAATTGGCTGGAATTGAGATTGGACGCCATGTTGGATTTGGAGAGCCCCTGATGTGCCTAAACAGTGGAAACCAGCCACAAGTGACCCCATTTTAGAATCTAAACCCCCTAAGGAACTTATCTAGATCTGTGGTGAACAATTTGAACCCCCAAGTGCTTCACACAAGTTTAGAACGTAGAGCCATAAAATTAAAAAATCATATTTTCTCCTCAAAAATGATCTTTTCACCCCAATTTTTATTTTTCCAAGGGTAACAAGACCCCAAAAGTTATTGTGCAATTTGTCCTGAGTATGCTGATACCCCATATGTGGGGGTAAACCACTGTTTGGGTGCATTGCAGAGCTCGGAAGGGAAGGAGCGCCGTTTGACTTTTTCAACGCAGAATTGGCTGGAAGCCATGTCGTGTTTGGAGAGCCCCTGATGTGCCTAAACAGTGGAAACCCCCCACAAGTGACCCCATTTTGGAAACTAGACCCACTAAGGAACTTATCTAGATGTGTGGTGAGAACTTTGAACCCCGAAGTGCTTCACAGAAGTTTATAACGTACAGCAGTAAAAATAAAAAATCTTTTTTTTTTTAAAAAAAAAATGATTTTTTTCGCCCACAATATTTTATTTTCTGGAGAGTAACAGGAGAAATTGGACCCCAAAAATTGTTGTCCAATTTGTCCTAAGTACGCTGATACCCAATATGTGGGAGAAAACTACTGTATGGGCACACCTCAGGGCTCCGAAGGGAAGTAGTGACGTTTTTGATTGTAGACTTTGATGGAATGGTCTGCGGGCGTCATGTCCCATTTGGAGAGCCCCTGATGTGCCTAAACAGTGGAAACCCCCACAAGTGACCCCATTTTGGAAAATAGACTCCCAAAGGAACTTATCTAGATGTTTGGTGAGCACTTTGAACCCGAAGAGCTTCACAGAAGTTTATAACGTACAGCAGTAAAAATAAAAAATCTTTTTTTTTTTTTTAAAAAATGATTTTTTCGCCCACAATATTTTATTTTCTGGAGAGTAACAGGAGAAATTGGACCACAAAAATTGTTGTCCAATTTGTCCTGAGTATGCTGATACCCAATATGTGGGAGAAAACTACTGTATGGGCACACGTCAGGGCTCGGAAGCAGTGGCGCTGCTAGGGCTGGTGTCACCCGGTGCGGTATAAAATGGTGTCACCCCCACCCTCAATCATTTTTTTAGCCATATAACAAGAAATATGTTGGAAGAAATCTAAGTTACTGCTTCTTAACCAAAAAATTAAAGTTTTTTTTAAGTTCAACCTTTACTGCATAAACATTTTTTCAACAGGAGGAAAAAAATTCTAAATAATAAAATAACACAAAATTGAACAAGAACAAGTATAAGTGCACTTAAAGAACATCTCAATTAATTCAGAACTTTGCTTTTCTGGCTTTCAAAGCCGCAAATCTGTTAATTATTTCATCAAAATCGATGGTTTGCACTAACTCACTTTCAAATGACAACAGTGCTGATACACACAGAGCCCCCCATATAGTCATGCTTGTTGATGCACACAGAGCCCCCCCATATAGTCATGCTTGCTGATGCACACAGAGCCCCCATATAGTCATGCTTGCTGATGCACACAGAGCCCCCATATACTCATGCTTGCTGATGCACACAGAGCCCCCCCATATAGTCATGCTTGCTGATGCACATAGAGCCCCCCCATATAGTCATGCTTGCTGATGCACACAGAGCCCCCCCATATAGTCATGCTTGCTGATGCACACAGAGCCCCCCCATATAGTCATGCTTGCTGATGCACATAGAGCCCCCCCATATAGTCATGCTTGCTGATGCACATAGAGCCCCCCCCATATAGTCATGCTTGCTGATGCACACAGAGCCCCCCATATAGTCATGCTTGCTGATGCACACAGAGCCCCCATATAGTCATGCTTGCTGATGCACACAGAGCCCCCCCCATATAGTCATGCTTGCTGATGCACATAGAGCCCCCCCATATAGTCATGCTTGTGATGCACACAGAGCCCCCCCATATAGTCATGCTTGCTGATGCACATAGAGCCCCTCTCTGCTGTGAATAAAAAAAAAAATTCTTTACTCACCTCTCGGCCCGCGCTGCTTCCGCTCTGCGCGCCTTCACCATCTGACGTCAGCACGTCAGCATGGGGGAATCCTCACGTTCCTCACGCTGACAGCGATCATGTGACACAACCCTGTGTCACATGATCGCTGGAGAAGACCGGGGAGGATCGTCACTAGGTAGCAGAGTGGCCCGGTAAGCATAACTTTTTTTATTTCTGACTGTACACAGGGATGCTCCGCAGTCCGCTGCAGTGCCGATGCCGGGGCCCGGGAATGACATCACTGGTGTGCAGTGGCGTTGCTAGCAGGGGCGTACATAGAAATCATGGGGCCCCATAGCAAAAGTCTGAATGGGGCCCCCCCCCAAAAAAAAAAAGCCAGAGCCATTGTAAATGTAAAGTGCCAGCACAGTGAGGGGACACATTAAACAAAAAAATGTATTATGCCCCCATAGATTGTGCCCCCATAGATGCTCCATAGATTATGCCCCCATAGATGCTCCATAGATTATGCCCCCATAGATGCTCCATAGTTCATGCCCCCATAGATTGTGCCCCCATAGATGCTCCATAGTATAGGCCCCCATAGATGATCCATAGATTATGCCCCTATAGATGCTCCATAGATCATGCCCCCATAGATGCTCCATAGTATAGGCCCCCATAGATGCTCCATAGTATAGGCCCCCATAGATGCTCCATAGTATAGGCCCCTTATGCTGCCGCAGCTGCTGCAACCAAAAAAAAAAGACATACTCACCTCTCGTCGCTGAGGGCCAGGTGCCGGTGTCCTGAGCAGGCAGGGACACCGGCGCGCTATAGGGGACAGGTGCCGGTGTCACCGCTCGCTCAGGGCCCGGCACCTGAGATATTTACCTGTCCTCTCTCCACCGCTGAGCGCCGCTGTCTTCGGGGTCCTCCAGCAGTGAATGATCAGGCAGAGGGCGCGGCGCGCAGTAACCACGTCATCGCGCCCTCTGCCTGAACATCGCAGCAAGAGGACCCGAGGACACAGCAGTGGAACGGGACAGGTAAATATCCCTTATACTCACCCTTCCGCCGGCCAGGGCTGTATTTAGAGTTTATGCTGCCCTAGGCACTTTTCGTTCTGCCTCCCCCATTGGTGAGTATGACTAATGCAGATACAGTCGTCAGTGACTTAGGCTACTTGCACATCAGTGATTTTTGCCATTCGTGGCAGATCCAGCAGTTTTTCCGCATCTGCCCTGTAACGGATCACTTATGGAAACACTGCATTCGGCCTCATTCATTCCCTATGCGACTTGCAGGCATGTGCGACACTTGCAGTTTTGACGCGATCCCGCAAATCCGATACTTGCAGCAACGGAAAAAAAAAACGCTACTAGCAGTGTTTTTTTGTCTCACCGCAAGTGCCGCACATGTTTGCAAGTCCCATAGGGAATGAATGAGGCCGAATCTATGTGTTGCCCATGTAGCTCTTTCAAAGACAGTGGTTTCCTACCACACTCAAAAGACATACAAATAGGATGTTTAGAATGTGAGCCCCAATGGGGACAGTGTTGATGATGTCTGTAAAATGCTGTGGAGTTAATAGCGCAATATCAGTGAATAAATATTATTCTTAATATTAGGTTACAATACCAGGATCGGAGGATTTTCTGTTTTGAGGTCAAGCGCTCTCTGATGTGATGTAGCTGCCTGTCTCGCTGTCTTCCTCTTTTTACACTGCAGTGTGGTGGACAAGAAGACATTAACTGGTTAACAGCAAGAAGCCTGGTGTCTGTGTACTAGCTGAGCTAGAAACTCTCCCCACACAAATCTATACTGTATAATGTCCAGAGGCAGAGATATATTTAGGGTACGTCTCCACGTTCAGGAAACGCTGCGGGTTGGACGCTGAGAACAGCCGCAGAATCCAATCCGCAGCGTCCAATGTTACAGCAGAGTGGAGGGGATTTTATGAAATCCCATATCCACTATGCGTACAAAGATGCAGGTGGCAGACCTGCGTATATGCACATGTGGAGCGTCTTTCTACACCGCAGCATGTCTATTTATCTCGCGGAGACGCTCAGTCTACACAAGATAAATAACACCGTCCTATGTATAGGATGCGGTGATTCCACACGGTTCAATGAACACATGTGGAATCACCGCAAGTACAAAAGCCGGCAAAGCTTTGGACGGAGCTGTGTCCTCTTTGCAGCGTTTCCTGAACGTGGAAAGATAGGCTTAGGGTCTGTGCACGCGCTGCAGATTTGTCTGCAGAAGTTTCCGTACATAATCCGCATCTCTTGGCCGGAAAACGCAGGTGGTATTTGATGCGTTTTTTACATGCGGATTTGTATGCCTTTTTGTAAGCTAAATAAAGATGTCATTTAACAAAAAAACAAAGATTTGTGATGTCATTTCTGTCCAACCTCCTCTTTTACATTAGTCCAGCGCTCATTCCACCCGAGCGCTCATTCCCCACCGAGCGCTCATTCCCCACCTCAGTGCTCATTTCTCCCCCCCAGCGCTGACTGCCCCCCCAGACACAGGGCTCATTGCCCCCCCAGCCCTAGCACTCACTGCCCCCCCCAGCATTCACTATCCCCCCCCAGCACCAGTGTTCACTGCCCCCCCAGCCCCAGCGTTCACTGTCCCCCCCAGCCCCAGAGTTCACTGTCCCCCCAGTACCTGCGTTCACTGTCCCCCCAGCCCCAGCGTTCACTGTCCCCCCAAGCCCCAACGTTCACTGTCCCCCCAGCACCAGCGTTCACTGTCCCCCAGCCCCAACGTTCACTGTCCCCCCAGCACCAGCGTTCACTGTCCCCCCCAGCACCAGCATTCACTGTCCCCCAGCACCAGCGTTCACTGTCCCCCCAGCACCAGCGTTCACTGTCCCGCCAGCACCAGTGTTCACTGTCCCCCAGCCCCAGCGTTCACTGTCCCCCCAGCCCCAGCGTTCACTGTCCCCCCCAGCACCAGCATTCACTGTCCCACCAGCCCCAGCGTTCACTGTCCCCCCAGCCCCAGCGTTCAGTCCCCCCCAGCACCAGCGTTCACTGTCCCCCCCAGCCCCAGCGTTCACTGTCCCCCAGCACCAGAGTTCACTGTCCCCCCAGCCCCAGCGTTCAGTTCCCCCCAGCACCAGCGTTCACTGTCCCCCCAGCCCCAGCGTTCACTGTCCCCCCTAGCCCCAGCGTTCACTGTCCCCCCCAGCCCCAGCGTTCACTGTCCCCCCCAGCCCCAGCGTTCACTGTGCCCCCCCAGCGTTCACTGTGCCCCCCCCAGCGTTCACAGTGCCTACGCCCCAGCGTTCACTGTCCCCCAGCACCAGAGTTCACTGTCCCCCCAGCCCCAGCGTTCAGTTCCCCCCAGCACCAGAGTTCACTGTCCCCCCAGCCCCAGCGTTCAGTTCCCCCCAGCCCCAGCGTTCACTGTCCCCCCCAGCCCCAGCGTTCACTGTCCCCCCCAGCCCCAGCGTTCACTGTCCCCCCCAGCCCCAGCGTTCACTGTGCCCCCCCAGCGTTCACTGTGCCCCCCCCAGCGTTCACAGTGCCTACGCCCCAGCGTTCACTGTGCCCCCCAGCATTCACTGTGCCTCCCCCCAGCGTTCACTGTGCCTCCCCCCAAGCCCCAGCATTCACTGTGCCTCTCCCCCAGCCCAGCGTTCACTGTGCCTCTCCCCCAGCCCCAGCGTTCACTGTGCCTCTCCCCCAGCCCCAGCGTTCACTGTGCCTCTCCTCCAGCCCCAGCGTTCACTGTGCTTCTCCCCCAGCCCCAGCGTTCACTGTGCCTCTCCCCCAGCCCCAGTGTTCACTGTGCCTCTCCCCCAGCCCCAGCGTTCACTGTGCCTCTCCCCCAGCCCCAGCGTTCACTGTGCCTCTCCCACAGCCCCAGCGTTCACAGCCCTCCCTGCTCATTCCTCCCCCCTCATCATACTCACCTCCTCCTGCAGCTCCACCGTCCAGCGCCGACATCCTGTTCCTGTATGAGCGTGCGGACCACTGGTGGCACCGCTCATTAAGGTCATGAATATGGATGCCACGCCTATGACAGTGGAGTGGCATCCATATTCATGAACTTAATGAGCGGTGCCATCAGTGGTCCACACGCTCATACAGGAAGATGTCGGCGCTGGACGGTGGAGCTGCAGGAGGAGGTGAGTATGATGATGGGGGAGTCGCTGAAGATTCTTGCTCGGGCTAGTGTCACCCCCCCGTGTGGTGTCAACCGGTGCGGCCCGCACCCCCCGCACCCGGGTCGCTACGCCACTGCTCGGAAGGGAAGTAGTGAAGTTTTGGATTGCAAACTTTGATGGAATGGTTTGCGGGCGTCATGTTGCATTTGGAGAGCCCCTGATGTGCCTAAACAGTGGAACCCCCCACGAGTGACCCCATTTCGGAAAATAGACCCCCACAAGGAACTTATCTAGATGTGTGGTGAGCGCTATGAAGTCCCAAGTGCTTCACAGAAGTTTATAACGTACAGCCGTAAAAACAAAAAATCTTTTTTTTTTTACAAAAATGATATTTTTGCCCCAATTTTTTATTTTCCCAAGGGTAACAGAAGAAATTGGACCCAAGAGTTATTGTGCAATTTGTCCTGAGTACATTGATACCCCATATGTGGGGGTAAACTACTGTTTGGGCGCATGGCAGAGCTCAGAAGTAAAGGAGCACCATTTGACTTTTTCAACGCAGAATTGGCTGGAATTGAGATCAGACGCCATGTCACATTTGGAGAGACCCTTATGTGCCTAAACAGTGGAAACCCCCAATTCTAACTCAAACCCTAACCTCAACACACCCCTAACCATAGTCCCAACCCTAACCATAACCCTAACCACAAACCTAACCCTAACACACCCGTAACCCTAATCCCAATCCTAATCCTAACCCTAACTTTAGGCGAAACCCTAACTCTAAATTTAGGCGCAACCCTAACCTTAACCCTAATGGGAAAATGGAAATAAATACATTTTTTTAAATTTTATTATTTTTCCCTAACTAAGGGGGTGATAAAGGGGGTTTGATTTACTATTTATAGCGGGTTTTAATGATTGACAGCTGTCACGCTAATTGACTCTTTTTATTGCAAAAAATAGTTTTTGCATCACCACAATTTGAGAGCTATAATTTTTGCATATTTTGGCCCACAGAGTGACGTAAGGTCTTATTTTTTGCGGCACGAGTTGACGTTTTTACTGGTGCCATTTTTGGGCACGTGACATTTTTTGATCGCTTTTTATTTCGATTTTTGTGAGGTTAGAATGAACAAAAATCAGCAATTCATGAATTTCTTTTGGGGGGTGCGTTTATACCATTCCACGTGTGGTAAAATTGATAAAGCAGTTTTATTCTTCGGGTTAGTACGATTACTGCGATACCTCATTTATATCATTTTTTAATGTTTTGGCGCTTTTATACAATAAAAACAATTTTATATAAAAAATAATTATTTTTGCATCACTTTATTCTGCAAGCTATAACTTTTTTATTTTTTCGCTGATGATGCTGCATGGCAGCTCGTTTTTTGCGGGACAGGATGACGTTTTTAGCAGTACCATGTTTATTTATATCCGTCTTTTTGATTGCGTGTTTTCCACTTTTTGTTCCGCGGTATAATGATAAAGCATTGATTTTTTCTTAGTTTTATTTTTTAAGGGGTTCACTAAAGGGTTTAACTAGTAGGACAGTTCTATAGGGCAGGTGTTTATGAACGCGGCGATACCAAATATGTGTACTTTTATTGTTTGTTTTTTTTATTTACAGGAAGAAATGAATTTATTGGGGAATATTTTTTTTTCTTTATTTTGGAATTTTTTTTACACTTGTTATTTCTATAACTTTTTTACTTTGTCCTAGGGTGGGACATTACAGTATAGGGTCAGATCGCTGGTCTCACAGTGTGCACAGCACTCTGTGAGACCAGTGATCTCACAGGCAGTGCTGCAGGCTTCCTCAGCACCTGCTGTCAGGAATCGAACCCAGTACCGCTTGTCCACGGCCAGCAGCTCTACCATCTGAGCTATTCTGCTGGCTGCAAGGTTCCTTGCTGAACCCAGATACCATTGACTGTTCTTCCTGATCGGCTCCACCCAGTGCTCTCTTGATTGGCCTCTGTTTACCAATTACACACCCTGTATAAACCTGGCCCTGTGGGTGTGTCATTGCGAGATTATTGTGCTCTTAGCCTCTAGTCAAGCGTTTCCTGCTGTTCCATTGCTACTAACACCGCTCTCCTGTGAACTGACCTCGGCCTGCCCTTCTGACTACGCTCTCCGCCTGATCCATATCCATTGCTACTAACACCTCTCTCCTGTGAACTGACCTCGGCCTGCCCTTCTGACTACGCTCTCCGCCTGATCCATTGCTACTAACACCGCTCTCCTGTGAACTGACCTTGGCCTGCCCTTCTGACTACGCTCTCCGCTTGATCCATTGCTACTAACACCGCTCTCCTGTGAACTGACCTCGGCCTGCCCTTCTGACTACGCTCTCTGCCTGATCCAGTGCTACTAATAACGCCTTTCCAGTGTACCGACCCGGCTATCCTCTGACCACGTTACCTGCCTCTGCTTCCCCTAGTGTTTGCAGCAACATCGGCTCCAACCCAGACGGGATCCTGACAGAATAATCTCGCGCCAAAATGGAGTCCGCTGTAAGCACCCTGAGGCAGCAAGTTACGGAACTTCAAAATTTTTATACTAACTGTCAAGGAAAATATTCTAAGTTACAAACGGAGTTCACGGGTCTACAACAGGAAGTAATTGAGCTACAAAAACAACTTCTGGACGTGCGCAATTCAGGGTCCGAATCAAACGCACGGCTGCCGCTGCCTGCAAAGTTCAGTGGGGATCGCCAGCAGTACCGAGGATTCCTCAATCAATGCCGCATATACTTCCAGATGCAACCTGCTCCCTTTACCAGTGAGAGGAAGAAAGTTTTTTTCATGATAAACCTCTTGACGGATGAAGCTCTTGCTTGGGCTTTACCTTATGTAGAAAAGGACTATGACCTCCATAATGACCTGGAAGCTTTTACCGCAGCTATGAATCAAGTTTTTGATGACCCAAACCGCTGTGCCACAGCAGAAACCAAATTACATAATTTGCGCCAAGGACGTCGCTCTGTTGCGGAATATACATCGGAGTTCCGTCGCTGGGTGGCCGACACCAACTGGAATTCAGCGGCCCAGAGAAGTCAATTTCGACGAGGGTTATCAGAACCAGTGAAAGACGAGCTTGCCAGGGTTGAGACCCCTGACCGTTTGGAGGACTTTATTCAACTGTGTATCCGGATAGACCAGAGACTTAATGAAAGGAGAAAGGAGAGACTGCGAGCACTTGGGAATAGCCCTGGCTTCTCATTTTCAGCATCAGACCACCAAGAAAAGACGCAAGGCGTGTCTGAACCGATGCAGATCGACGTCATCCGAAGACCACTCTCTGCACAGGAGAAGGAGAGGTGACGTGCAGAACATCTCTGCCTCTATTGTGGGGACTCTGGACACTATGCCATCAACTGTCCTAACAAAAGGACTATAGCCTTTACCAACAACAGGTCTGCCAGCAATATGGACCTTTCTCAGCAGTCGGATTCCATCTTGCAGACTATCTCATCAGTAACGCCAGAAACAGACAAAATATATACTACATCATCTCATTTTGTAATCCCAATTCAGGTTGTAATGGGCACCCAAAAATACAATGCTCTGCCCTGTTGGATTCGGGAGCAGTAGGAAATTTTATGGACTTAAAATTTACACGTGATAACAATATTTCCAGTAGGACCAAATCCACACCAATTGAAATGGAAACTGTGGATGGATCACCCTTGTCTTCTGGACCTGTCACGCATGAGACAATCGAACTTGAGATTTGTATCGAACCGGATCATCATGAAGCTGTCAGTTTCCACCTTATTTCATCTCCGAAATTTCCGGTTATTCTAGGGATCCCCTGGTTTTCAGTCCATAACCCTTCTATCAACTGGGCATCAAGGACCATCACCTTTCCATCTGACTACTGCAAGAATAATTGTCATAAGGAACCCCCTGTTCTCCAACAAGTCCAAATCTCTGAGATTTTGCATGAGAAGGAAGAGAAACTACCACCTCAATATCAGCAGTTCTCTGATGTCTGCAGTAAGAAGAAAGCAGATCAATTACCTCCTCACCATCCTTACGACTGTCCCATTGAATTGCTGCCAGGAACAACCATTCCATTTGGGCGGATTTACAATCTTTCCGAACCTGAATTGAAGGTATTAAGAGAGTTCCTGGATGAAAATTTAAAGAAAGGCTTTATTCGACCTTCCACATCTCCAGCTGGGGCACCCCTGTTCTTTGTTGAAAAGAAAGACTCCACTCTGCGGCCATGTATTGACTACAGAGAGATTAATAATATCACCGTCAAGAATCGCTACCCGCTACCCTTGATTCCTGAACTATTCGAGAGACTCCGTTCTGCGAAAATCTTTACGAAGCTGGATCTTAGAGGGGCTTACAATCTCATACGGATTCGCCCAGGAGATGAGTGGAAGACCGCCTTCAGAACGAGATATGGACATTTTGAATCTCTGGTTATGACCTTTGGCCTTAGCAATGCCCCAGCCACCTTTCAACATTTTATTAATGATGTATTTCGAGATTTCTTGGACCAATTCGTTGTGGCTTATCTCGATGACATTCTTATATTTTCAGACACCTTGGAAGAGCATCGCAGGCACGTCCAGTTAGTCTTGGAACGACTACAGGAGAACCATCTTTACATTAAACTTGAAAAATGTGAGTTTGAACAAACCAGTATCCAATTTCTGGGATATATCATCTCCCCAGAAGGTCTGAGCATGGATCCCAGCAAAATCAATGCTGTAGTGGACTGGCCTGTTCCAAGAAATTTAAAAGACGTCCAGCGTTTCATAGGATTTGCAAATTTTTACCTAAAATTTATAAAGAACTTTTCACGGATCATACTACCAATTACTACACTAACAAAAAAGACCAAAGCATTTTTCTGGTCTCCGGAGGCACAGGAGGCTTTTGACAAGTTGAAAACTCTTTTTACGTCTGCTCCATTGTTAGTACACCCAAATCCTGAATTGCCATTTACTATCGAAGTGGACGCCTCGGACTCTGCAGTAGGAGCCATTCTGTCTCAGCGAGTTGGGGACAAAATGCAACTTCACCCATGTGCGTTTCTTTCCCACACCATGTCATCTGCAGAAAAGAACTATGACATCGGTAATAAAGAACTGTTAGCCATTAAAGTTGCCTTCTCCGAGTGGAGACATCTTCTGGAAGGTGCCAAGCACCCTGTGACTGTCCTCACGGACCACATGAATCTTGAATTCCTCCGTACAGCAAAAAGATTGTCTGCAAGACAAGCACGATGGGCCTTATTTTTCTCAAGATTCAATTTTATAATTTCTTACCGGCCTGGTTCAAAAAATGGCAAGGCTGACGCCCTGTCCAGGATGTGTTCGGAACTTCAGGAGAGGTCTAGTAATGACGATACAATTCTAGGCCTTAAAATTTTTTTGGGAATATTGCACTCTAAAGGACTATGTAATAGAATTAAAGATGGATACCAAGAGGACTCTTTCCTTAACCATCCTTCGGAAGACGTCGATCTTTCATTCAAAGAGGGGTTTTGGATACAGAAACACAAAATATATGTACCTGAATCTTCTCGCCTTGAAGTCCTCAAAAGTGTCCATGATTCTAAACTGGCAGGACATCCTGGAGTTGCAAAAACACAAGACTTACTACTTCGTTTCTTTTGGTGGTCTAATTGTAGGAAGGACGTAAGGAAATATGTTTCAACCTGTTTAACATGCGCACGAAACAAGACCCCACGATCGTCTCCTCTAGGACTCTTGCTACCACTCCCAGTTCCATCCAGGCCTTGGGGATCTATTTCCATGGATTTTATTGTGGAACTACCCCCTTCCAAACAGATGATCGTCATCCTTGTCATAGTGGACCGACTCACAAAAATGGCCCACTTTATTCCAACTGAAGGAATTCCTACTGCTGAAAAAACTGCAGAACTGATGATCAAAGAGGTATTCAGGTTACATGGAATTCCTGACAGCGTGGTGTCTGACAGAGGCATTCAGTTTACGTCAAAATTTTGGAAGAATTTCTTTCTACCGCTTTCCATCCTCAGTCCAATGGCCAGATGGAGAGAACGAACCAGACTTTGGAGCAATACCTCCGTTGCTTCATTTAATATCTTCAGGATGACTGGGTGGACTATTTACCAACAGCAGAGTTTGCCTACAACAACTCCATACATAGCGCTACATCTCAAACCCCATTTTTTGCTAAATATGGATTACATCCAGTATTTATCCCTAATCTGCCAGTGAACACTCCCATTCCTGCTGTTAATGACAGGCTTGCAAAATTAAAGGAATCCAGAAGGAACTATCAGAGATGTTACTCAAGACCCAGGAAGAATATAAGGAAAAAGCAGATAAACATCGGAGAGTGCCCCCTGCTCTTCAGGTTGGAGACAAAGTTTGGCTGTCCACTAAAAATCTAAAGACACATGTACCATCCTCCAAATTGGGCGAAAAATTCATTGGACCTTTTCAAATTTCTGCAAAAATTAACCAGGTTGCTTTTCGTTTAAAACTTCCCCAATAATCTAAAGATTCATCCAGTATTTCACATATCCTTGCTCAAACCCTTTTGTGAAAACCCGTTTCCAGGAAGAATTCAGCCACTTCCTCCACCAGAAAGGATCCGTGGTGAAGAAGAATACATTGTGGATAAGATTCTGGACTCCCGAAAATTCAGAGGTAAACTGCAGTATATGGTGCAGTGGAAGGGTTATGGACCAGAGGAAAATTAATGGGAACCAAAGGACAACATCCATGCTCCTAGACTGACAAGAGCCTTTCATCAGAGGTACCCAGATAAGCCATCTCCTGAGATGTCCAGAGGCCATCCTGGAAGGAGGGGAGTACTGTCAGGAATCAAACCAGTACCTCTTGTCCACAGGCCAGCAGCTCTACCATCTGAGCTATTCTGCTGGCTGCAAGGTTCCTTGCTGAACCCAGATACCATTGACTGTTCTTCCTGATCGACTCCACCCAGTGCTCTCTTGATTGGCCTCTGATTACCAATTACACACCCTATATAAACCTGGCCCTGTGGGTGTGTCATTGCGAGATTATTGTGCTCTTAGCCTCTAGTCAAGCGTTTCCTGCTGTTCCATTGCTACTAACACCGCTCTCCTGTGAACTGACCTCGGCCTGCCCTTCTGACTACGCTCTCCGCCTGATCCATTGCTACTAACACCGCTCTCCTGTGAACTGACCTCGGCCTGCCCTTCTGACTACGCTCTCCGCCTGATCCATTGCTACTAACACCTCTCTCCTGTGAACTGACCTCGGCCTGCCCTTCTGACTACGCTCTCCGCCTGATCCATTGCTACTAACACCGCTCTCCTGTGAACTGACCTCGGCCTGCCCTTCTGACTACGCTCTCTGCCTGATCCAGTGCTACTAATAACGCCTTTCCAGTGTACTGACCCGGCTATCCTCTGACCACGTTACCTGCCTCTGCTTCCCCTAGTGTTTGCAGTAACATCGGCTCCAACCCAGACGGGATCCTGACACCTGCTCTCAGCAGGCACTGAGGAAGCCGCCTCCCTGCAGGACCTGGCGGACATCTTGGATCCGGGGTCCTACAGGGTAGAGGCCTTCAGAACAGCGCGGTCACATCGAGCTGTTCTGAGGGCCTCAGGGGAGCACGCAGGGAGCCCCCTCCCTGCGCGATGCTCCCCTGTGCCCCGTTACACCGCGATCATGTTTGATCGTGGTGTGCCAGGAGTTAATGTGCCGGGAGCGGTCCGTGACCACTCCTGGCACATAGTGCCGGCTGTCAGCTGCGCTCCCCCATACTATCCTGTCCATGAGCAGATTGTCACGGGTTTTATGGACAGGATAGTACGTCGGATGGCAGAGAGGGGTTAACGCAGGTTATCCCCTCCTAATTTTCACATAACTTGTGCTGTGGATTTTATCTGTGATGTCTATGAAAGTTATGTGTTGGATTGAATTCAAATGACATTGTTTGCTCATATGGTCCCATGAACCCTCTGCGTTTATAGTTGTATGTTCATCCATTTTTAACCCACGCCTATTCATGTTTTTTTATAAGATTTAATAAACCTATTTTGTATTCACAAATATGGACTATGAGATTGTCTTTTTGGCTCTCTTACTCCTCCTTTCATGATATTGATGACAATCAGTCCTTATTCAGTCCAGCCTATTTGGTAGAGGTAGCTGGTCATATATCTATATATATATACATATATATATATGTATATATATATATATATGTATATATATATATATATATATATATTGTAGCGTGGCTAATGGTCACATAGTCGAAGGGAGTTATGTGTCATAGAGATGGCTTGTCTCTGTGATGTAACCTGGAGTATTTTTGTCTAGTGCATGAAAGCACTAAGAGGTTCGTTTGTTGCACCTGAGTCCGGGTTGTGGGTAGTTATGAGAGATAAGCGGGTCTGGCTACCAACATACCTCACATCTAGGTGTGGTTACAACCTATTTAATGGAGGTTGTTTGTCACATGGTCTGTGACTGGAGGCACGGAGGCTTCCAGTGTGTGTTTTGATAAGACACTGACCTGAGCGGGCGGATCCACTGTGCTATATGAACTGTTTGTTTTTCTGTTTGTTTCCATTTTGTGCCACAGAAGGCCATATTTTGTTTCCTTAAACTTAAGCAGGTTTATGGAGCAAATAAACCTGATGGACATTTTTATGAAACCGCTTCCTGTGCTTACCTCAACCCGCAGCTAAGTGAATAAAACCTTACAATATGTACACTATTTTTATACTATTTGTTACTCTATTTATGGTACGTTGTTCCCCTAACATATCAATGCCTGTCACCAACTTCTTATGGTATTATACACAGAATGAGTCAAAAAAGGCTTTCATCGATTGAATTGTAGAACGTCGTGGAAAGCAATGGACCACGTCAAATCTGCGAGTGACCCTTATTTTCTAATAAATTGGTAAGCAAGAGACAGTATCTTGTTTTTATTTCTCTTGTGGTGGATCGGTTAACTACATTTTCAATTTGTTTATATAAGTACAGCATAAAACAGGGCAGGGATAGCAACATAGACACGGTCTTTCAAGCCTAATGGGAGAACAAAACAAAAACAAATGTCACAGCCTGTGTTGCTGCAGGGATCTGCCTGCTCAGGAAACAAAGGTAGATAAAAAAAGAGGTTCAACTTTCCTTATCTTCACACAGTTCTGGAGCTCACTTCTCCAGGCACATTCAACATTCAATGGCACAGAAGGCTAACTTTTTTCTCCTAAACCACACCCTGGGGTGGAGATTTGATGAACAGCCTTCCACACACTCTTCAGCTGTTCACTACTCCTAGCCCTTAACATGGCTGTAGATTGTGAGCCTTCGAGGGCAGGGTCCTCTCTCCTTCTGTACTTATGTGTGTCCTGTATTGCTCATATTTATTGTACTTGTCTATATTCGCCCCCTGTCACATGTAAAGTGCCATGGAATAAATGGCGCTATAAAAATGAATAATAATAATAATAATAACTAACTCAGCACTTTGTCTGCTGGAGCATTCAACATCAACCACAAGCCCCATTACCCCAATTGCCACCACATCAGGGCATTTGGGAAGAGTGAAGGCAAAGTGCCGTAATTGGTGCATCTAATGTGATGTGCCACTTCTGGGGTGGCTTGGGGCTGGTATTTGTAGGCTGGGAAGGGACTCAATAACCAGTGACCTTCCCAGCCTGATAATATCAGCTCACAGCTGTGTGCTTTAAATTTGCTGGTTATCAAAAATAGGGGGGACCTCACGTTGCTTTTCAAATTATTTATTTATTAGGTTATACAAAGTTAAACACCCTTTAGTGCCACATGGAAGGCACTAAAATATGCGAGTTTATAACATTTAAAGGGGTTGTGAAATTATATATCTGCAGGATTTCTATCTTTCTATCTATCTATCTATTCTCAGGGTTTTGGCTGTGAACTTCCTGGTCTTCGCTGGTGAAATTTCACCGTTTCTTTGCGTAAAAATTTTAGTTTTTTTCTCGCATCCAATGACTTGCATTGCCGATATACATGTCACTCTGGGTGAAGGACAAATGAGTGCACAAGAATAGGGAGATGGAAGGGGGAACTCAAACATGAGGGAATTGGGGAGAGGAGACCCCTAGGCAGATCTAAGATCTCGCTATCTGCCCTAACCATCTTTATATAGGTTCTGCACCTATCGTCTGACCCTAGCGATAGGCCCTGGTTAGAGAGGGGATGAGGTGCACACTAGTCAGTACCCACTATAACAAAAGGCAGAGAGGGTAGACGAATGAGGGGAATACTTAGCTGGAGAAGACAACCGAGATGTCATGCCAGCAATCCTCCAAGAGTCCTCTAATAAGGAACTAAACAACTGTTCGTACTTCCAACTAGACAGAGACAAGTAAGAGATAACACCAGCACCATGTTGCAGCAATTGAATGTATTTAAACCTACCGCACAGTTTTGTAATTAGCAGCAGAAGGTGGAGGTAACTGGTGGGTCCTAAAGGGAGAAAGATATCGCTTCATAACAGATGAAAATCAAGAAGGTGCTTGAGCTAATTGCAAAGACCTTCTGCAGCCCGATCCAGGATGACTGTCTGTCACACCTGACACACCCTTGACAATACGTGGCCACTTGCATCATACTGAAACTTTTTCCTCAGCCCAATTACAGCCGAAGAAAAATTTGCAGATCAGCACTGACTCATTGAATAACATTGGTCAGAGTTCAATGCAATTTTTTTCTCACATTGTACTCATGCAATTTATACGCAGATGTGGGTGAGGACTAAAAGTTGCACATAAAACTTAGCATACCCGCAAGAGTAATTGACATGTTGTACATGTCAAAAATGAACCACACTTTTTTGACATCCATAAAAAATAAGCATAGTAGACTGGAAATTTCTTTAAATACCATCCATTTTGCTGGAACTGTAAGGTGTGTTCATTTTTTTGTGCAGAAAAAATATACATTAATTAGTGTCAAAAACTCATTAAATGTGCATTGTAGGAACTTACCTTTAGACACAAGTTAACCTAGGCTTACTTTAGCAATAGATGTTAGAGACATGAAGATGTGTAATTCAGTACAGATAAGTCCAACCTTTATTATGTGTGGCTTGTTGGGTGCCATATATGTATTATCTGATGATTTTTATGGTAAAACACAGGTTTTGAATTTCTGGTTAAAAAGGCTTGGGGAGTTGCCCTATTAGCTATTGAACCTATGCGGTACAAGTACTGGTTTTGTTCTTGATGAAATATAAACTATAAAAAGTGAATTAAACCTTTTTTTACAAATTATTATAATTTTACAGATTTGCTTAAAAAAATATAGATTTGGAGGATAACTGCAAGCAATCAGTTGCTAAGTAAATACAAAAGGATTATTCCATTTATTGTCTATGAAACAGCTGAAAAAAGCCGACTATATTTCTCAGCTATTTCTGTAAGTGCCATTGACAGTGAGTAGATCAGAGGTCGAGCATTCGCACCTCTTCACCATTCAAGGTCTTTGCAGCTCACAGCTCTCGGATGCAAAACCCTATTCTGGGGACCTCTGTCAGGCACAGCAGTCAGATCCAGGAATCAGTAAGTTGTTCCATTTTTGAAGGGAACAATTATCTGAAGGATAGAGGATAACTTAAAATTTGTGGAGTTATTCTTTAACCTCTTCATGCCCCAGCCTATTTTGACCTTAAAGACTTGCCATTTTTTGCAATTCTGACCAGAGTCCCTTTATGAAGTAATAACTCAGGAATGCTTCAATGGATCCTAGCGATTCTGAGAATGTTTTTTCGTGACATATTGGGCTTCATGTTAGTGGTAAATTTAGTTTATTTGTGAAAAAATGGAACTTTGGCGAAAATTTTGAAAATTTTGCAATTTTCAAATTTTGAATTTTTATTCTGTTAAACCAGAGAGTTATGTGACACAAAATAGTTAATAAATAACATTTCCCACATGTCTACTTTATATGAGCACAATTTTGGAAACAAAATTTTTTTTTGTTAGGAAGTTATAACGGTTAAAAGTTGACCAGCGATTTCTCATTTTTACAGCAAAATTTACAGAACCATTTTTTTTAGGGACCACCTCACATTTGAAGTCACTTTGAGGGCTCTATATGGCAGAAAATAACCAAACGTGACACCATTATAAAAAACTGCACCCCTTAGGCTGCTCAAAGCTTATTAACCCTTCAGGTGCTTCACAGGAACTAAAGCAACGTGGAAGGAAAAAATGGACATTTTAATTTTTCCAACAAAAATTTTCTTTTAGCATCAATTTTTTTCATTTTTACATGGTTAACAGGATAAAATGGATCCTAAAATTTGTTGGGCAATTTCTCCTGAGTACAGCGATATCTCATATGTGGTTATAAACCACTGTTTGGGCGCACGGCAAGGCTCAGAAGGGAAGGAGCACCATTTGACCTTTTGAATGGAAAATATGCAGGAATATTTAGCGGTTGCCATGTCGAATTTGGAGAGTCCCTGTGTGCCTAAACATTGGAGTTCCCCCACAAGTGACCCCATTTTGGAAACTAGACCCCCAAGGAACTTATCTAGGTGCATAGTGTGCACTTTGAACCCCAGGTGCTTCACAAATTGATCTGAAAAAAAATAAACTATTTTTTTTTCACAAAAATTATCTTTTAGCCTAAGTTTTTTCATTTTCACATGGGCAACAGGATAACATGGATCATAAAATTTGTTGGGCAATTTCTCCTGAGTACACAGATACCTCATATGTGGTCATAAACCACTGTTTGAGCGCACGGCAGGGCCCAGAAAGGAAGGAATGCCATTTGACTTTTTGAATGGAAAATTAGCTGCAATCGTTAGCGGACACCATGACGCGTTTGGAGAGCCCCTGTGTGCCTAAACAGTGAAAAAAAACCCACATGTGACACCATTTTGGAAACTAGACCCCTTAAGGAACTTATCTAGATGTGTTGTGAGGACTCTGAATCCCCAAGTGCTTCACAAAAGTTTATAACGCAGAGCAGTGAAAATCAAAAAATAATTTTTTCCTCAAAAATGATTTTTATCCCGCTATTTTTTATTTTCACAAGGGTAACAGGAGAAACTGGACCACAAAAGTTGTTGTGCAGTTTGTCCTGAATACATCGATGCCCCATATGTGGGGGAGAACCACTGTTTTGGCACATGGGAGAGCTCAGAAAAGAAGGAGCGCCATTTTCGAATGCAGAATTAATGGAATGTTCTGCGGGCGTCATGTTGCGTTTGCAGAGCACCAATGTGCCTAAACAGTAGAAACCCCCACAAGTGACCCCATTTTGGAAACTAGACCCCACAAGGAGTTTATCTAAGTGTGTATTGAGCACTTTGAACCCCCAAGTGCTTCACAGAAGTTTATAAACGCAAAGCACTGAAAATAAAAAAATCATTTTTTTTCCCCAAAAATGATTTTTTAGCCTGCTATTTTTTATTTTCCCAAGGGTAACAGGATAAATTGGACCACAAAAGTTGTTGTCCAGTTTTTCCTGAGTACGCTGGTAACCCATATGTGGGGGGAACCACTGTTTGGGCGCACGGCAGGGCTAAAAAGGAAAGGAGCGCCATTTGACTTTTTGAGTGGAAAATTAGCTCCAATCGTTAGCGGACACCATGTCCTTTTTGGAGAGCCCCTGTATGCCTAAACTTTGGAGCTCCCCACAAATTACCCCATTTTGGAAACTAGACCCCCTAAGGAACTTATCTAGATGCATAGTGAGCACTTTGAACCCCCAGGTGCTTCACAGAAGTTTATAACGCAGAGCAGTGAAAATGAAAAATCATTTTTTTTCCTCAAAAAATCATTTTTTTTTGCCCCTATTTTTTATTTTCACAATGGTTACAGGAGAAATTGGACCACAAAAGTTGTTGTCCAGTTTGTCCTGAGTACACTGGTACCCCATATGTGGTGGGAGCCACTGTTTGGGCACATGTCAGGGCTCGGAAGGGATGTAGTGACACTTTGAAATGCCGACTTGATGGAATGATCTGCGGGCATCTTGTGACATTTGCAGAGCCTCTGATATGCCTAAACAGTAGAAACCCTTACAAGTGACCCCATTTTGGAAACTAGACCCCCAAGGAACTTATCCAGATGTGTGGTGAGCACCTTGAACTCCCACGTGCTTCACAGAAGTTTATGATGCAGAGCTGTGAAAATAAAAACATCATTTTTTTCCTCAAAAACTGATTTTTAGCCCGCAATTTTTTATTTTCACAAGGGTAACAGGAGAAATTGGACCCCAAAAGTTGTTGTACAGTTTTTCCTGAGTACACTGGTACCTCATATGTGGGGTTTATAACACCAGGGCATGAAAATAAAAAAAATCTTATTTTTTCCACAAACATGATCTTTTAGTCCCCAATTTTTTTTTTCACAAGGGTAACAGGAGAAATTAGACCCCAAAAGTTGTCCAATTTGTCCTGAGTACGCTGATATCCATATGTTGGAGAAAACTACTGTATAGGCACACGTCGGGGCTCGGAATGGAAGTAGTGACATTTTGAAATGCCGATTTGATGGAATGGTCTGCGTGCGTCATGTTACGTTTGCAGAGCCCCTGATGTGCCTAAACAGTGGAAACCCCAAGTGACCCCATTTTGGAAACTAGACCACCCAAGGAACTTACCTAGATGTGTAGTGAGCACTTTGAACCCCCAAGTGCTTCACAGAAGTTTATAACCCAGAGCTATGAAAATAAAAAATCATTTTTTTCCTCAAAAAATGATTTTTTTAGCCCACAATGTTTTATTTTCACAAGGGTAACAGGAGAAATTGGACCCCAAAAGTTGTCCTGTTTATCCTGAGTACGCTGGTACCCCATGTGTGGGGGGAACCACTGTTTGGGCACACGCCATGGCTCGGAAGGGAAGTAGTGACGTTTGAAATGCCGACTTGATGGAATGGTCTGCTGGCGTCATGCTACGTTTGCAGAGCCCATGATGTGCCTAAGCAGTAGAAATCCTTTACATGTAAAGATAATTATGGAGTATTCAAAGAGAAAATCATATGTAGGAACCCCAAGAATAAAAAAATATAAAAATATAACTTTTATTAATTATTTACTAAAAGGGACACACAAAACATCACACATAATTTTAAAAAGTGCACACTGAAATGACCCTGAAATACAACCCTGCACTGTATACTGCCTTGCCGCGGAGGTTGGCACCCTATGATAGCCCATACGAGATTGGCGCCCCGCTCAACGTAGGCTGACCCTAAGGTCCTATAATTGCCCTAACAACACGTGAGCCTTATATCTCTCACAACAAATGAAAATACACCCATTATAGGTGGGAAAAGTGGCAGAATATACTTGTTGATAACAGGTTAAGGGAGATCAGGTTGATATAATGCATCTTAATTGTATAACAGAGATCCCTCAATATCAGAAATCTGAACGGCTGATCCCTGCATAACAGCACGTTATTTTGATAATCATACACAGCAATGGTGTCTTTTGCTCTTAATATGGATGAGATAACGTGTCCTGATTCTATGAGTGTAGTGTAACACTGAATAACAGTTAATAATAATCTAAGCAAACATATCAGTAGATGTTTAACAATAGTCTTGATATGCTGGTCAATAAATATGACCCTCACACACACTTCATAGGGACATCAATCTCAGAAAATGGTCACAATCGACCTCATATTTCACCCATATATATAATAAAGAGTCTCATGACTGAGGGATACTCATCTAGTAAGTAGTTGAATTAGCCTCTACGCGTTTCGCCAGCAATGGCTCATCAGGAGGTCAGATGTATTGATATTGCATGATGTCTGCAGCATCTTGTGAAATAAATAGACTCTGGCAACTCAAAAGTACCGCCCCCATGCTTTTGATGATAGGCTGTGAGCCCGGTATATTTGATGTCCCTATAATGTGCTCATAATACCACAGTATCAGATGGATTACTGCAGTATGGCTACTACAAAATGGCCCCCATCACATTCACGCTCTGCAATCAAGCCAACAGGTGTATTGTGTGCATCTGATGATGGGCGCATGCGCTCTAGAATGGGCCGCCTCATCAGTGACCGGATTTGACGTCAGCGACCTCGTGCATTCAGCGTGCGTTCCACACTGGAACGTAAAACCTTTTTGGGCGCATGCGCGACAAAAGTAAGCCACCTGATTGATTTTGTGATCTAAATGAGATCGCATGGGAAAAGTACGTTCCAAAATGGGACGCAAAATAACTACGTCGTGTGCGATCAAAACCGAATCACAACGATTATGCCAGAGTATAGAACCTGTATGCGTTCTAAAATGGGACGCAATCCATTACAGAGATTTTTGGAGAGTAATGTACTTGAAGATAAATTTTTCTTTCTCCTTTTAAATACCATCCCACCAATGAGGTTGTAAAAAGTCACCATCATTATATGGCAAATAATGAAGAATTAAATTTGTGTACAGATATGTTGGGATGTGTATGGCGATACTAAATGATAAAGACACATATGAGATATTGGAATCAGATCCGTCAACAAAATATAGAGATGAATTGAAAGTCATATTGGACTGTGCAAGAGAGGAAGCACTAATATCCAAACATGAGTATGGTTTTCTGTTCCCGACATACCCACTTTTGGCAACATTCTATACCCTCCCCAAGGTACATAAGGGTTTGGAACCTCTGAAGGGACGCCCAATTGTGTCTGGCACAGATTCTTTGACACAGAACTGTGGGGTCTATATTGATAAGATAAGACTTTTTACATCCTCATTGGTGGGATGGTATTTAAAAGGAGAAAGAAAAATTTATCTTCAAGTACATTACTCTCCAAAAATCTCTGTAATGGATTGCGTCCCATTTTAGAATGCATACAGGTTCTATACTCTGGCATAATCGTTGTGATCGCACACGACGTAGTTATTTTGCGTCCCATTTTGGAACGTACTTTTCCCATGCGATCTCATTTAGATCACAAAATCAATCAGGTGGCTTACTTTTGTTGCGCATGCGCCCAAAAAGGTTTTACGTTCCAATGTGGAACGCACGCTGAATGCACGAGGTCGCTGACGTCAAATCCGGTCACTGATGATGCGGCCCATTCTAGAGCGCATGCGCCCATCATCAGATGCACACAATACACCTGTTGGCTTGATTGCAGAGCGTGAATGTGATGGGGGCCATTTTGTAGTAGCCATACTGCAGTAATCCATCTGATACTGTGGTATTATGAGCACATTATAGGGACATCAAATATACCGGGCTCACAGCCTATCATCAAAAGCATGGGGGCGGTACTTTTGAATTGCCAGAGTCTATTTATTTCACAAGATGCTGCAGACATCATGCAATATCAATACATCTGACCTCCTGATGAGCCATTGCTGGCGAAACGCGTAGAGGCTAATTCAACTACTTACTAGATGAGTATCCCTCAGTCATGAGACTCTTTATTATATATATGTGTAATGTATGTAGTACTGTTCATATAGCGTCTTGTGCTTGGGTGCGATGAAAATACATGAGACACAGGTTTGATATAGAAAGTCTTGTATTACTTCATACAAGTTGGCAAAAATAGTCACACAGTTTGCAGACACAGAAGCAGGAGACACAGCAGGCCAGAGTAATCTAAGCTCAGCAATCACTCTCCACAACAGGTTTAGGATCTTCTTCTCTGTTACCGTAAGTCCATGCAAACGTGGGTCTTTCAAAGAGCAGGGTTCAGAGTCCACAAGTGCTTCAGAGTTCCTCAGTAGGAATAGCTGGAGTACAAGGTCCAAGGCTTTAGGAGTCAGGTCACAGGTTCACTGCAGGCTAGATTCTGAAGCACTGATTGCTCAGCTGTGGCTGCTTAAGAAGCAAAAGGAGAGAATCAGGGCGGGAACATGCAAGCTGGAAACTCCATTTTGACTGAGGGCAAGATAGCTGCAGCAAGACAGAAAGTAAAATGGCTGACGAACAAACTGAGTTTCAGGAACATGTACACAGAACCTTACATTACTCCCCCCTTAGGGACAACCTCCGGATGACCTCAGGCCAGGCTTGTGTGGGTACCTCTGATGAAACTGACGGAGCAAGCGAGGAGCATTAACGTTATTGACTGGTTCCCATGAGTTGTCCTCCACTGGGTAGCCCTGCCATTTAATCAGATATTGTAACTGATTTCTATACAACCTGGAATCTAAAATCCTTTCCACCACAAATTCTTCCTGACCATCGACTAGCACTGGGTGAGGGCAAGGAGAAGAACGTCCAGGAAACGTATTGGGTGTCACAGCCTTTAGTAGGGATACATGAAAGACAGGGTGAATTCTCACAGTTCTGGGCAGTTGAAGACGACAAGCAACGGCACTTATAATTTTACTGATTTTATAGGGTCCAATGTACTTATGTCCCAACTTAGACGATGGAATCCTTAACTTAAGATTTCTGGTTGACAGCCAGACCAAGTCTCCTACCTTGAAAGCTGGTGCAGGTTTACGAAATTTATCTGCTGCTTTCTTGTACCTTTCCTGAGCCGATTCCAGATTCTCCTTTAGAAGATCCATATTCTTCTGTAAAGACGTGATTCTTTCAGCCACTGCTGGTAAAGGCGTTTCTATGGGAAATCGTGGTAGAATGTTAGGATGATAACCTAGATTAGAGTAAAAAGGAGACTGCTTAGTGGAGGCACTCTGAGAGTTGTTATTCGAGAACTCAGCTAATGGAAGTAGATCCACCCAATCATCCTGTAGGTGGCAGATAAAGCAGCGGAGATACTGCTCCAGGGTTTGATTGGTTCGTTCGGTCTGTCCATTAGTCTGGGGATGAAAAGCAGAAGAAAGGTTTACTTTAATGTCCAATGCTGCACAGAAATTTTGCCAAAACCTAGAAGTGAATTGCACCCTCGATCCGAAATAACCTCATCCGGTACTCCATGTAAGCGAAACACATCTTTAATCATCAAATCTGATGTCTGTTTTGCAGTGGGTAAGCCGACACAAGGGATAAAATGAGCTGCCTTTGTTAGACGGTCAACCACCACTAGAATGGTGTTCTTCCCTTGAGAGGTTGGTAACTCCACAATGAAGTCCATAGAAATGGATACCCACGGGCGGGACGGGGTGGGAAGAGGCTGTAACAGACCAGTTGGTGAGGAGCGAGGTGTTTTGCATCTAGCACAGACTTCACATGAAGTGACATAGTTTAAAACATCCTTCCTGCAAGTGGGCCACCAAAAGAAACGAGAGAGAAATTCCTGTGTCTTTAGAATTCCTCTATGCCCAGCTATCTTGGAATCGTGAATGAGTTGCAATACTCTCAATCTGACTGTTTCAGGAATATACAGACGTTGTCCCTGAATCCACACACCATTCTTAAAGACAAGACTTACGTCCCTTGGGGGTTGTGCCAAAAAGGAATCCGCATGGTATGCTTCCTTGATGTCCTTAAGTAGGTCTTGATTATGAATTACTCCTAGGAATCTAGAGTCAGGAAGAATAGTCTTAGGAGGAGTAATTGGACGTGTCTCTGCTGAGTAAATCCTAGAGAGTGCATCAGCCTTTCCATTGCGCGATCCTGGTCTATAAGAAATGATAAAATTAAATTGGTTTAAGAAAAGATTCCAGCGAGCCTGTCGAGGAGTCAGGCACTTAGCCGACCTGATAAACTCAAGGTTACGATGATCTGTCAGGACGACTATTTGCTGTGCAGCTCCCTGAAGAAGGTGTCTCCATTCTTTGAAGGCGGCAATAATGGCCAACAACTCTCTATTGCCCACATCGTAGTTCCTCTCAGCCGAAGACAACTGCTGGGAAAAGAAGGCACAGGGATGCAAGACATTCTTCTCACCTGTTCTCTGAGAGAGTATAGCTCCAACGGCACAGTCTGAAGCATCCACCTCTATTATGAAGGCAAGCTCGGGGTTGGGATGTACTAGGATAGGTGCAGTGGTAAATTTATCTTTTAGACGGGAAAATGCTTCCTGGGCTTGGGGAGTCCAGGAGAACCTAGACTCTTTCGGGTAAGTTGGGTGATAGGTGACACTACCTCAGAGAAATTTCTAATGAAACGTCTATAGAAGTTGGCAAACCCGATGAAGCGCTGTACCTCCTTCACATTTCTAGGACTTGGCCAATCCTTGATGGCTTGGGTTTTGCTTCCATCCATACTAATTCCTTGTGTAGACAGTACATACCCCAGAAATTGAATTTCGGTC
>JARQOD010000004.1:403669590-403718045 GCA_033576555.1 Oophaga sylvatica
TTTTTTTATTCAAATATTTATTTAGTGACAGAATAAATATTGATTTTTTTTTCATTTTTTATTATTTTTAAAAAATATTTTTTACAATTATTTAAAAAAAATATTTATTTAATTCTTTCTTTTACACTTTGTCCCACTATGTGACATTGATTTTGTGCAGGCTGATCGTCTCTATAGCATGCAGATGAAGCAGCATCTGCATGCTACAGAAGCTGTCAGCGCTTCAGCTTCTGTGCACTGACCTGTGAGACTTCCTGGCATGCCCTGCACATGACAGGAAATTTCACAGATTTGGAGACCCAGATATCGTCATTACGACATCGGGTCTCCATGGTAGCGATCGGGACCCCGCAGCATTCTGCGGAGTCTCCGATCCAAAGGCAAGGGGCTATTAGCCCCTGTGCCAGCTCAGGAATGCTGCAATCATGTTTGATCACAGAGTTCTGGGTTAAAGTGCCAGGAGCAGTCTGTGACCACTCCTGACACTTAGTGCCAGGTGTCAACTGTGAGAATAGCTGACGTCCTGCTGCAATCGGCCACTCCCCCCCCCATGAGAGCGGCCGATCGCTTATGATGCACTATCCCGTCCAAGGTCATTAAGGCCCAGGTCACATGGACGGGATAGTACGTCAAAGGTCAGAAAGGGGTTAAGGATGGACTGGAAAGGGGAATGTCAAGTGAGGGGGAGGCCAATTAATAGAGCGTTACAGTAGTCCAGACGGGAGTGGATAAGGGCAACAATGAGGATTTTTGTTGTCTCCATGGTCCCATGGTGAGAAAAGGACAGAGTCTAGAGAAGTTTTTTAGGTGTAAGCGGCAAGAGAGAGCAAGAGATTGTATATGGAGGTGAAGGAGAGATTGGTGTCAAACATAACACCCAGACAGTGCACCTGCTGCTGGTTTGTAATTATGGTGCCACCCACAGAAAGAGAAATGTCAGATTTAGGGAGGTTAGCAGACAGCAGGAGCAGAAGAAGTTCAGTTTTGGAAAGACTGAGTTTCAGATAGAGAGCTGACATGATGTTGGAGACTGCAGACGGACAGTAATGCAAAGCACACACCTGAATCACACTTCCCTATCTGTCATCCTGACAAATGACAAGAGAATGTTATAAACCTAACTACATTGTAAATCCAAACTCACAACTCAAGCATTACAAAGCAACAGAGATAACCACTGAGCTACTATACTGTCCGAGAGCCTAAAACCACCAAGCTCAATGCCAATCCAAGCATTGGATAAAGTAATGTAAAGCACACACTCCACTCAAGCTTCCCAATCTCACAATCTGAGGAACGCCATGAGAACATTACATGCCTAACTACATTGTGGCAACTGTAAAGTTTGGTGGAGGAGAGAAAATTGTATAGAGTTGTTTTTAAGGTCTAAGACTAGGCTCCTCGGTTCCAGTTAAGATAAATTGTAATGTTTCAGAATGACAAAACATTATGGACAACAGTCTGTGCCCTAGTGCACCAAGCTTCGTCCATAAATGCATGGTTTAGGGTGGAAGATCTTGACAGATCTCCACAGATCCCTGATCTCAAACCTTTGTGAGGAACTAGAACAGAGATTGTAAGTAATACCATCTGAGCCAGTGTTTGACTCTGACCTAACAAATTCCCTGCTGATTGAATGGGCACAAATCCCTACAGACACACTCAAAAAGCTTGTAAAAAGCCTTCCCAAAGTAGAGAAAGCTGATTTTTCTGCAAATTCAAGATCAATTCCATATTAATGCCTAGAAATATAGAATGGGATTATATTAAAGGAGATAGTCTACAGTAGAGGTTCCAATACTTTCATGAATATGTACTGTATTTGTCCTATTCATTTTTAGTAAAGATGTGACGGCATATGCATGTAGATATAGTGGTATGTGTGAACTTTGTACATCTTTTATTTTTTAAGGAGGATTTGTATACCTCTGCCTGCTCCAGACTTTCAGACACAAAAAGGTTTATGCTTTATTTATAAAATATTATGACTTGATGCAAAATCTGTAAAAGTTGTCTACTATCGCCTAGTGTCAGATGGCATTTTCAGATGCTTAGTTTAAATAAAATGATGGATGTGGGGGATACTGTTACATCTATTTATCTGTTATATATGTACAGTTAGTGAATATACACTGTGTTAAGGGCCTGCGGAACACACCTAATAGATATTAAGGAGAGGTGCGTTCGCAGCCCGGGGTCCACCATGCAGGCAGAGCCTGCTGCTAGGAAGATGGCGCAAATAGGCAGTATGAGCGAACTCTGTTATCCCGCAGAGTCGCAGATGTAAATGCCGTAGCACTATATGGCGTTATGGGCAAACTCTGTTATTCCACAGAGTCACTAACTAAAATGCTGTAGCGCTATATGGCGATATAGCGGACTCTGTTAATTCACAGAGCCGCTGTGACAAAGACTGTGTCCTGTCAGACTCACAGGGGACACAGATGACTGCTAAGCCGATTGCAGTCTGTGGTCATGCAATCAGAACACAAGCAATAATCTCCTCACCGGAGTAGCCGCTATTCTAATGGCTTTTCAGTTGAGTCCTGAACACGTGCATACAAAACTCCTCACTGGAGGTGCCGATATTCTAGGGGATTATTTCAGCCGGACCTAACCACATACACACACTGGCGCAAGCACGTAACAGATTTGATACTAGCGCATGGCCGTGCGGTCATTCACACCTTTTATAGTAGCAGCTACAGGACCTTCCAGAAAAGTACCAATGGGAAAGCTGCTCCAGAACTAAAGCAGCTTCAGGACCTTCCTGGAGGACCAATGGGAGTCCTGCAGTATCCGACCATGTGACCCCTGATCTCCTATGAGAGATCTTACCCAGAGCATGCTCAGAAGGGAACACACGGGACTTAGTCCCAACTACGTCTGCTTGCCGCTGACCTGCACTGGTTATAATGGCAGGACCTGGGGAGGCAGCAGTCATCCTCTGCACAGTATTAGACTGGGCGAGATGCTGCGACCGACGTCTTTGCTGAGCAGGTTCCACTGCGGCCAGAGACCACGGGTTTCAGGAGGGACACATGAAAAGTGTCGGAGATACCTAAGCGAGGCGGAAGGGCTAAGCGATAAACTACAGGGTTGACCTGCTCGAGGACCTTGAAGGGCCCAAAAAGTGGGGTGCCAACTTAGTGGACTCCACTCGCAGCCTGATGTTTTGGATGGAGAGCCACACTAGGTCACCAGGAGCAAATGTCTGAGCGGGGCACCGATGTGCGTCGGCGGAAGACCTCATTCTCTCCTTGGAGGCCTGAATGGCATCCTGAGTGCGGTCCCAAATGTCCCGGCCCATTCTGCCACCCTGGAGTTGGCGGAAGACACGGGCATGGGCACCGGTACCCGCGGATGCTGACCATAGTTTAAGAGGAATGGGGTCTGTCCAGTGGAGTCAGCCACAGCATTATTTAGAGCGAACTCAGCCCACGGTAGCAAGTATGCCCAGTCATCCTGCCTGGCAGAGACAAAATGTCGCAAGTATGTGACCAAGGTCTGGTTGGCCCTCTCTACCAACACCATTTGTCTCGGGATGATATGCCGAGGAGAGATTTAACTCAATGCTGAGTAGACGACACAGCTCTCTCCAGAACCGAGACGCGAATTGGGGACCTCGATCACTGGCAATTTTGTCTGGCATTCCGTGTAGATGGAAAATGAGCCTGATAAATAATGCTGCAAAGGCCCGTGCGGAAGGTAACCGAGGTAACGGCACCAAGTGCAACATTTTGGAGAAGTGGTCGGTTATTACCCAGATGATGGGCCTCATATATTTCTCCATACAGCATTTTGGGCCCCATTTATTGCTCCTTATAGTATAATGGGACTCATATATATTACCCCATTCAGTATTAAGGACCAAATATAATGCTCCATATAGAATAATGGGCCCCATATATTGCCCCATACAGTATAATGGGCCCAGTATACTGCTCCATATAGTGTAATGTGTCCCATTTATTGCTCCATGCAGTTTATGGACCCCAAATAATGCTCCATCCACAATAATGGGCCCCGTACAATGCTCCATAAAGTATATTGGGCACCATATAATGCTCCATACAATATTATGGGCCCGATATATTGATCCAAACAGTGTTATGGGCCTCATATATTTCTCCATACAGCATTTTGGGCCCCATTTATTGCTCCTTATAGTATAATGGGACTCATATATATTACCCCATTCAGTATTAAGGACCAAATATAATGCTCCATACGGAATAATGGGCCCTATATATTGCCCCATACAGTATATTGGGCCCCATATAATGCTCCATACAGTATTATGGGCCCGATATATTGATCCAAACAGAGTTATGGGCCACATATATTTCTCCATACAGCATTATGGGCCCCATATATTACTCCATATATTATAATAGACCCCATATATTGCTCCATATTGTATTATGGGCCCTATATATTTGTCCATACAGTATAATGGGCCCATGTAATGCTCCATACATATATTGCTCCATATAGTATAATGTACAGTACTCCACATATTTCTCCATGCTGCATTATGGACCCCATATAATGCTCTATACAGTAAATAGTTTTTTAGAGCCTCCTGCTCTGTACACTTGAAAAACCAAACTGACCAAACTCCATTTCCTCTCCGGTGAGAAGAACATTCGGGCCGGTGCTCTGTCTCGCTCCGTCGTGTCATCTGAGGAGGTGGAGGAGGAGCCTCGGCTTATTGTCCCCTGTGAGAGCCTAAGAACTGTGGCTCCTGTTTCGCTTGAGTCTGTGCCTCCGGGCAAGACTTTTGTACCCACCAATTTGCGACTGGAAGTACTTTCTTGGACACATTCCTCCAGGGTGGGTGGACATTTTGGTACAAAAAGGACATCTGAGTTGCTGGCGAGGACATATTGGTGGCCACATATGGTCCGAGACATCAGGGAATATGTTCAGGCGTGCGTGTCCTGCGCCAAGAATAAGTCCCCTCGACAACGGCCAGCTGGGTTAATTTTTCCTTTGCCGGTGGCAGACAGGCCTTGGGAGATGGTCTGGATGGATTTTGTGGTGGGCTTACCCAAGTCTCGGGGCTGCACCATCATCTGGGTGATAACCGACCACTTCTCCAAAATGGTGCATTTGGTGCCGTTACCACGGTTACCATCTGCACGGGCCTTGGCAGCATTATTTATTAGGCATATTTTCCATTTACACGGTATGCCAGACAAAGTCGTTAGTGACCGAGGTCCCCAGTTTGCATCTCGGTTCTGGAGAGAGCTGTGTCGGCTACTCAGCATTGAGTTAAATCTCTCCTTTGCGTACCATCCCGAGACGAATGGGTTGGTAGAGAGGGCCAACCAGACCTTGGTCACATATTTGCGACATTTTGTCTCTGCCAGGCAGGATGACTGGGCATTTTTGCTCCCGTGGGCTGAGTTTGCTCTCAATAATGCTGTGGCTGACTCCACCGGACAGACCCCATTCCTCTTGAACTACGGTCAGCATCCGTGGGTCCCGGTGCCCATGCCCGTGTCATCCGCCGACTCCAGGGTGGCAGACTGGGCTGTGGAGGCACGGGACATTTGGGACCGAACCCAGGATGTCATTCAGGCCTCCAAGAAGAGGATGAGGTCTTCAGCCGATGTTCAACGGCGCCCCGCTCCGACATTTTCCCCGGGCGACTTAGTGTGGCTCTCTGCCCGGAACATCAGGCTGCGAGTAGAGTCTACCAAGTTGGCACCTCGCTATTTGGTCCCCTTTAAGATCCTTGAGCAGGTAAACCCTGTAGTCTACCTCCTAGCCCTTCCACCTCATCTTGGTATCTCTGATACCTTTCACGAGTCCCTTTTGAAACCTGTGGCCATCTCCCGGTTTTCCGAGTCATCTGCCGGGACGTCGGGTTCATCTACCGACGATCATGAGGTGAATGCCATCGTAGGATGTAAGGTGGTACGAGGCAAAAAATTTTATTTGGTGGATTTGAGGGGTTATGGGCCTGAGGACAGGTCCTGGGAGCCTGCCGAGCACGTTCACGCTCGGCAGCTCATCGCTGCCTTTGAGCGCAGCGAGGCCCAAAGAGGGGGGGCCTAGGAGGGGGATAATGTTAGGGATCGAGTTCCCGCTTCTGCACAAGGGGAATCTCGAACCATCCCCACTGCAGTCTCCCATCCGTCTCCGGCTGCAGTGGACTCTGCTCAGCAGAGACGTCGGTCCCAGCGTCTCACCCAGTTTAATACTGTGCAGAGGATTACTGCTGCCTCTCCAGGTATTATTAGTTACAAAAATAAAAATGTATGTGATAAGAATTAATACATATAATTATAAACAAGAAACCCAATAAAGTTTATACTTTATAAAGAGTGGTTTCACTAGTTGACACTCATTAGTGTCCTTCATGCACTTTGCACTTTTTTGGGGCACTTTTTGCACCTTGTTTTTTACATTTGGATTCTTGTTTATAATTATATGCATTAATTCTTATCACATACATTTTTATTTTTGTAACTAATATTTTGATTGCACTTGTACATTTGCATATCTTATACCGGACTAAATATGCCCTTTTCTTGCTTCATATATGCATACATATATTTGCAATTGTTTTAAAACTCTGTTGCCCTTGTTTTTATGCACATTTTAACTAATAAATATCTTTATATCGGACTTAAAGTTGCTCTTGTCTATTTTGGTTTGTGGTCTAAATAAAATGGGAATGGTTGGTGATATCAACTTCCTGTTTGTGGCACATTGGTATATAGGAGGGGAAAACTTTTCAAGGTGGGTGGTGACCATGGCGGCCATTTTGAAGTTGGCCATTTTGGATCCAACTTTATTTTTTTCAATGGTAAGAGGGTCATATGACACATCAGACTTATTGAGAAATTCACAAAAAAACAATGGTGTGCTTGGTTTTAATGTAACTTTATTCTTTCATGAGTTATTTACAAGTTTATGACCACTTATAAAATGTGTTCAAAGTGCTGCCCATTGTGTTGGATTGTCAATACAACCCTCTTCTCCCACTCTTGACACACTGATAGCAATGCCACAGAAGAAATTCTAGCACATGCTTCCAGTATCCGTTGTTCCAGATGCTGCACATCTCGTATCTTCATAGCATAGACAATTGCCTTCAGATGACCTCAAAGATAAAAGCCTAATGGGGTCAGATCAGGAGACCTTGGTGGCCATTCAACTGGCCGACGACGACCAATCCACTTTCCAGGAAACTGTCCATGTAGGAATTCTCGGACCTGACACCCATAATGTGGTGGTGCACCATCTTGCTGGAAAAACTCAGGGAACGTGCCATTTTCAGTTTCCTGGAAAGTGGAGGCGCTTTGCACACATGCTGTCATGTGCCAACTAGAGAGTTAGCCATGTCTGAAGTGCCCTATTCACTGACATAGCGGACACTAGTTGTCACTTGGCTGCAAGACTGACAGCGCTGGAACCAGCAGAACTGAATGCTAACTGATATATATATATATATATATATATATATATATATATATGTATATTTATTACACACACACACGCACTTAATGTATATATCTCAATCTAAGTGAAAAAAAATATATATTTTTTAATAGGATTAGACAATAATATAAAAAGCTGAAAAAGGGTACTGTATCACCAGATACCAGGTATAAATAGTAAAGTGAAAGTATTGAAAATCTCCGTATATATTTCAGGAGTAAGACACAGACGCTCACAGGCTCAGGATGGATTAGACAAGAATATAAAAAGCTAAAAAAGGGTACTGTATCATAAGCGTACAGCTGTATACAGTGTTGGTGTAATTTTAAATCTCCGTATATATTTCCGGAGTAACAGACAGACGCTCTCAGGCTCATGATGGATTAGACAAGAATATAAAAAGCTGAAAAAGGGGACTGTATTACCAGACACCAGGTATATATAGTATAGTGAAAACATTGTAAATCTCCATATATATTTCTGGAGTCAGACAGACGCTCTCAGGCTCAGTATGGATTAGACAAGAATATAAAAAGCTGAAAACGGTAATGTATCAGAAATTACAGCTGGATACAGTCTAGGGTAATTGTAAATCTCTGTATATATTTCTCGAGTAACAGACAGATGCTCACAGGCTCAGTATGGATTAAACCAGAATATAAAAAGCAGATCCGTAAGGCATAATCACACATGTGGGTCAATTTTCAGGTGTCAATGATGCACTGACAGTGGTGCATGGAGGAGGACTTTTTGCCTAAAAGGGTACTGTATCACAAGCGTACAGCTGTATACAGTCTAGGGGTAATTGTAAATCTCCGTATATATTTCCCGAGTAACAGACAGACGTTCACAGGCTCAGTATGGATTAGACCAGAATATAAAAAACAGAAAAAGGGTAATATATCACAAGCGTACAGCTGTATACAGTCTAGGGGTAATTTTAAATCTCCGTATATATTTCCGGAGTCAGACACAGATGTTTACAGGCTCAGTTTGGATTTGACCAGAATATAAAAAGCAGAAAAAGGGTACTGTATCACAAGCGTACAGCTGTATACAGTATTGGGGTAATTTTAAATCTCCGTATATATTTCAGGAGTAAGACACAGACGCTCACAGGTTCAGGATGGATTAGACAAGAATAGTGTTGAGCGATACGATAATGCAAATATCGGCTATCGGCCGATATTAGCTCTATCGGCCTTTCGATAATTCGTTTCGATATTTTCGTCTTATCGAAAACCGGAATCGGAAGTTCCCATAATTCTTTGCGAGGCAATGTGATTTTAGTCAGCCAATGAGGAATCCTAAGAAGTGTGGGCACATCCTGTACTGCTGCGGTCATGTTAACTAATGCCATGGCTGTGATTGGATGCTGAAATGATGTCAGAATGCACTATAAAAGGCGCCGCCGCCATTTTAGCGTCACTGTGCTGTGAATTCAGAAAGGGACAGAACGCTGCTGTGCTGACTCTGAGGGACAGTTAGAGATTGCGATTTAGTGTACTGTGCTGTAGGCAGGCTAGCACCAACCGCTGTGTAAAGCTTCCTTTTGCCTGCAGTGTTGTTTTAACAGCTCTGCAAGGTGTGTGTGAGTGCAGGTGACGCTGCAGTTTGCTCTGCATGCAACGCTGTCTGTAGGCATCTGCACATGTCACTCACAGACTATTTTTTTTTCCTTCAGTGTAATTCTTGCAGCTCCATGCAATTTAACTATTAGTGTGACGCGCTTCCATCCGTATCCAATACATTGGTTGCAAACACTATAGAAGTAGACAAAGGAGTAGCCTTTCACAGATTGTGAACAGTTGTGTTTCAGTGTTCACTGCAGTCTGTGAGGTTTTGATTTTTTGAGTGCAGATCACGCTCCAGTTAGTTCTTCAACCACTGCTGGTTGTAGTCTGCTGAGCGTGTGTTACTGCCTCATCCTTCACATTTTTCTCTAATTGGTGCTGCTCCATTATATTTGAAAAAAATCTAATCCATTAGTGTGACGCGCTTCCATCCGTATACAATACATTGGTTGCAAACACTATAGAAGTAGACAAAGGAGTAGCCTTTCACAGATTGTGAACAGTTGTGTTTCAGTGTTCACTGCAGTCTGTGAGGTTTTGATTTTTTGAGTGCAGATCACGCTCCAGTTAGTTCTTCAACCACTGCTGGTTGTAGTCTGCTGAGCGTGTGTCACTGCCTCATCCTTCACATTTTTCTCTAATTGGTGCTGCTCCATTATATTTGAAAAAAATCTAATCCATTAGTGTGACGCGCTTCCATCCGTATACAATACATTGGTTGCAAACACTATAGAAGTAGACAAAGGAGTAGCCTTTCACAGATTGTGAACAGTTGTGTTTCAGTGTTCACTTCAGTCTCTGCGTAATAACCACACTTAGGCCTTATAACTTTTCTGACTTTCTTTATCAATCTACCAAGATGAAGAAGTCAGTGAGTAAGGCACGTGGTCGTGGCCGTGGAGTTTCAGCAGGGAGAGGACGTGGGGATTCTGTGTCTGCTGCCGCCCTCAGTGACACAGCATCCACCATTTATCCCCGTGAGCGTTCCTTTATGCGCACTTTGGTAGGAGCTCGGCGTGCCCCCCTGCTGCGGGAAGAACAAATTGAAGCCGTTGTTGGTTGGATGGCAGCCAATGCATCGACTTCAATTCCTTCCACCTCCTCTCAGGAACACAACACTGTTGAGCAACCATATGTCTGTTCACCGCCTGTCAAATTGCCAAGGCAGTCAGAGAGTTCTGTACAGGAGCCAGCTGAGTCTCTGCTTCTGTTCTCAGAATCTGTTGGCTCTCAAACACGGGCATAGGCAAGCAGCATTCTGCAATTTGAAGAAGAGGGAGTATGCAGTGATGCGCAACAGCTGTGTCTCTCTCAATCTGAAGAGGCGGGTGAGCCAGTGCCGATGGACAGCACACCGCAGAACGCATCTTATGATGATGATGAGACTCAGGTGCCAGGTTTTGTGGAGCATGGTGCTGCCCAGACCATCCAACAGCAGCAGGTGTTGGAAGAGGGTAGTGGAGATGATGAAGTCCGAGACCCAACATGGCGTGAGCAACAGGAAGGTGGTGGGAGCAGCTCTGAGGAAGAGATTGTCCCAACGGTACAAAGAGGAGGGAGAGGTAGGCTGCAGACTCGCTTGCCTGTAGCCTCCAGTTTGGCACCTGTTGGGAGCAGTTCTCTTAGAACTGTCAAAATTGGCGCTCCCATGACTTGCACTGCGTGGTCCTTTTTTGACAGACTTGTACATGATATTTGCTATGTTCAATGCAAGCTGTGTAAGCAAAAAGTTAAAAGAGGTAAAAATATCAGGAACCTGAATACCACAAATATGTGGACACATGTACGGACAAAGCACGTAGCTGAGTTCCAAAGACACACTGGAGATGTAGGCCAACCTACAGCAGCACCTACATCTTTAGGTCATGTTCGAGCCTCTACCTCCAGCTCTCACACACCTGTTTCGGCTTCCTCACAGGATCTCCATGGAAGAACCTCGGTCACTGTTGTCCATAGAGAAACTGTTATTCCACCCACTGCAGCAAGTTCACAGTCATCGTCACACTCCCAGTACAAAAAACAGCCATCGGTAACACAGGCATGGGATAAAAGACGGCCATACTCGACAAACCATCCACGAGCACAGGCTCTGAATGCTGGCCTTGCAAAACTCCTGTCCCTTGAAATGCTGTCATTCAGGCTGGTGGAGACTGACAGTTTCAGGAACTTTATGGCATTGGCAGTCCCACAATATAATGTGCCAAGCCGATTTTATTTCAGCAGGCAAGCTGTCCCTGCTCTGCAAAAACATGTCGAGGGAAACATTAAACATGCGCTACTAAACGCCGTCAGTAGCAGGGTCCACCTGACCACCGATGCGTGGACCAGTACCCATGGCCAGGGACGATACCTTTCCCTCACTGCCCATTGGGTCAATGTTGTGGAGCCGGGTACAGATCTTGCCAGTGGCGCTGTACGTGTTCTGCCAACTCCAAGGATTGCAGGAATCCAGTCTGTGCACATTGATTCCTCCTCCTACTCCAGTTCCTCAGAATCATCGCTGCACGAGCCGTCACGGTATACCTCTACATGGACCCCTGAACGCTTACCTGTTGCGACCGATATGAGCACAGCCGTGGCCAAACGTCAACAGGCCGTACTGAAATTAATTCCCATGGGGAATCGAAGCCACACAGTGCAGGAGCTCTGGGATGCCATCAAGCAGGAGAGCGATGTGTGGTTTTTGTCAGCTAATCTCCAGCCAGGCTTGGTAGTGTGTGACAATGGCCGAAATCTGGTGGCAGCTCTGGGCCTTGGCAACCTCACTCACATACCATGTCTGGCACATGTGCTCAACTTGGTCGTGCAGAGTTTTTTGAGGGACTATCCGGATCTTGATGCACTGCTGCACAAGGTCCGCCTAGAGTGCGCTCACTTGCGACGTTCCAGCATGGCCAAATCGCGCATTGCAGCTCTGCAAGTCAGATTTCGCCTTCCTGAACATTGCATCATATGTGACGTACCCACCAGGTGGAATTCCACGTTACATATGTTGGAGCGGTTGTGTGAGCAGCAGCCAGCAGTAATGGAGTATCAGCTGCAACAGGCGCAATCAACTCGCAATTTGCGCCGTTCACACTTCACCACTACTGAGTGGGCCTCTATGAAGGACATCTGCGACGTTTTGCGTGCGTTTGATGTCTCAACGCGGATGGCGAGTGCAGATGATGCACTAGTCAGCATGACTGTCCCCCTTATCTGCCTGCTTCAGAAATCACTGAAAGCACTAAAGGAAGAGGTTTTGAAAGAGGTGGAGGATGAGGAGTCACAAATTCAATTACCTTCAGGACAGTCAGCGCAATGTGGTTCCTCACAAAGGGCTGGGCAGGGCTCACTTTGTGAGGAGGATGAGGAGGAGTCAATGGAGGAGGAAGAAATCCCTACAGAGGGAGGTACACAACGCTGTAGTCAGTATGTAGAGCGAGGGTGGGGTGATGCAGAGGAGACAGAGATGACGCCTCTTCCAGAGGACAGCCTTTGTTGGCCAGTTGGGAGTCTGCAGCACATGGTTGATTTCATGCTTCAGTGCGTGAGAAACGACCGCCGCATCGCCCACATTCTCAGCACGTCAGATTATTGGGTGTACACCCTCCTAGACCCTCGCTACCGGGATAACTTACAAACCCTCATCACACCGGTGAACCGGGACCGTAAAATGCAGGAGTACCAAGACACACTGGTGCAATCCATACTGTTGTACATTCCAGCCGAGAGAGGTGCTGCTGCTGCTGCTACTGCTTTACAAAGCAGCTCTGTGCGTCGAGGCAGTGTAGACACCTCTACAACAAGAGGGATCAGAAGCAGCGCCTCTGCACAGGGCAAGAACTGTATGTTACAAATGTGGCAAAGTTTTGTGACAGCGCCAGCAAGGTCTACACCATCCGAGACGGCTCCAGTCACCAGGAAGAAACGTTTCCGTAAGATGGTGACAGACTACTTGGCTTTCCCTCTAAGTGTACTCCCAGATGCCTCTTCCCCTTTCAAATTTCGGGTCTCTAAGTTGGATACATGGCCAGAGCTTAGCCAGTATGCATTGGAGGTGCTGGCTTGCCCTGCTGCCAGTGTATTATCTGAGCGTGTCTTTAGTGCTGCAGGTGGTGTAGTAACAGACCGTCGCATGCGACTATCCTCAGAGAATGTAGACCGCTTACTTTTCTGAAAATGAACAAGGCATGGATCTCACCTGAATTTGCCTGTCCGTTTTCAGATTAAATAACTGTTTGGCAACGTTTTCCATGTCTCCTGTTATGTTCATCTTTCTACCACCTGAACTCTACTCCCTGGGCTACAACACCGCCATTTGTTGCTCGTAAGTAATTGGCAGGGGTACTGACTCCTGGCCAGCCTGGTTACAGCACGACAGCTGTTTCCTGGCAGTGTGAACGTCAATTATCCTCCAATAAGTTGTGCTGTCGTGTTGCATTCGGGTTAGCCGACTCTATGGTGCCTGCAGTTTAGGTGATTCCTATGTGTGCTGTGGGATATGTAAATAAAGGCGGTTTCCATTGTGACAATAGGATAAGCACCCACTGTAGACTGTGTGATTCGGTAACTGCGGACGGCTTGCGTCCTGTCAACTTACATTTCATGGTGCGTTCTTCTACCCGTCCGGGTCCAGTACCGTCAATGTTCTCCCAGTGCCTTTGGCCTAGGTGCCTCCATCTCCGTATCCGAGTTCCAGCAACGTCTGCTGGTCCTTGGTAGTGCTTTGGAGCACAGGTACCTCCTGCTTAGTAACCGTGTCACAGTAACGTCAGCTGGTACTCGGTTGTGACATGCCTCTTTCCTTCTGCTACCCGTCCGGGGTCCAGTACCGTCAAGTGGTTCTCCCCAGTGCCTTTGGCCTAGGTGCCTCCATCTCCGTATCCGAGTTCCAGCAACGTCTGCTGGTCCTTGGTAGTGCTTTGGAGCACAGGTACCTCCTGCTTAGTAACCGTGTCACAGTAACGTCAGCTGGTACTCGGTTGTGACATTGCCTCTTTTCCTTCTGCTACCCGTCCGGGGTCCAGTACCGTCAACTGGTTCTCCCCAGTGCCTTTGGCCTAGGTGCCTCCATCTCCGTATCCGAGTTCCACCAACGTCTGCTGGTCCTTGGTAGTGCTTTGGAGCACAGGTACCTCCTGCTTAGTAACCGTGTCACAGTAACGTCAGCTGGTACTCGGTTGTGACATTGCCTCTTTTCCTTCTGCTACCCGTCCGGGGTCCAGCACAGTCAGCTGGTCCTCGTTACTTCCATTGTCTCTTGCTCCATCTGATACCCGTCAGGGTTCCAGTAACGTCAGCTGTTTCTCGGAAATTAGACGACATTAAAGACCACCCAGAAGAAGATGACGACAACAAGGACGACGAGCATGAAGCCAACCAGCCTGAACACCATCACAAAGAAAAAATAAAAGATTACCCAGAAGAAGATCACCAACAGGACAAAGAAGGTTAAGACAAACTACAAGATACAGAACAAGAGACAGAAGAGAAGAACAATAAGCAAAAGATCAAAAAGCAGAAGAACATGAAGTATAAGACCAAAATGAAGAGCAAAATATATGCTCTAAATTCTAAGCAGAAGAAGACTAAGCAGTGTATGGGGGTGAGTCCGTTCCTCCTCGTGGTGCCCCTGGAAAATGCCTGCTGCTGCAGACTAAACTGAACACGGACAAATACTGTTGTAATTTAAATCTTTTGTGACAGCAAGAACGGAAGGATGAACAATTCATACTTTTACAGATTACAAGTACAGGAATCTCTGTCACAAATAAGAATATGATGAAGAAGATGAAGAGGAAGAAGATGAAGAATTTGAATATGAAGAAGATTAATTAGTTTAATAATAACAATATGAGTAATGTAAACAAAAACATGAATAGCAAGAAGTTTAAGAAGAAGATTAAGAAGGTGAAGATGAAGAATAATTTGATGAGAAAGATGATGCTGCTGCTGAAGATTATGAAGGAGAAAGTGTGGCACTGGCAAAAGTTAAAAAGGTGAAGAGCATGGAAGTTGTGAAACATACATATTTGCCAAAATAGAAAAAAGGTTAACAACATTGTCAATTTGTTAGTCAATCCAAACGTATTTCCAAAAAAATATATATTAATGCTATTCCAATGCATTGGGTTAAACATGTATGCCTTTATTGTCTCCTCAACCTCCCCCAATACATTCTACATTAGTCTTTGTTGTTTTCCTTCATGTACAATTAACCAACAAGGCAAGAATGGTTTTTTTTAATTTCGATATTTTGTTCCTGTGAGGAACTCAGCCGGCCGCCACACGGTAGCCCGGGTATCACAGCTTCTGATACCACCGCCGCTACCAAATGTGACGGACGATCCCTTTCCTCCCACGTCACCAATGGGACGTAACTCCACAGGTACAGCTCTCCGGGCGCCCCCCTTTGTCTCTCAGGTCAGTAAGAGAACTGCACCTAGAGCAAATGGCCGCCGGGGAAGGTGTCCTGCTACCCACTGGGTATTCTAAGATTCGTGATCAGAGTAAAAGCATCAGCCCAAGATTAATTTTATGGTTTAATTTGCCTTAAGGCGCACTAGATAATTACAGAAATATACAGTAAAGCTATACAACGTAACTACAATGGAATGGCAGTCAGAGTAAAAATACAACAATAATGTACAAGGCTTAAAGGTATAAGCTATGGATCAATATTACCGGGTATTATGGTCATGGGAAGGCCTTGGCTCTGCCATTCCCAGGTACAGTCTTCAGTTCCTGAATAGTCCCTTGGTCTTTCCTAGACCATCTTCTTGGCTTCTGTGTGTGAAATGGAATGAGACCAGCAGCCTGGTCATGGCTAGTTCTTAAACCTGCTAGGCCCATCCCCATTGCTTTGAAGCACGCATATTAATTGGCCTGCAATTCATATGGAGCAGGAAACAATGCCTGAGCTTGGGCTATTTACCATACGACTGACCATCTTATTCAGTCACTGGCCTAAACTAAATTAGCATGTAGGCCTATTGATTCCTAGTGGACATCAAACCTGTCGTACTGGATATGCTAATAGGCAATGTGTAGCTAAAAGTCTGTGGCTGTGTGAACTGACAAAATGGAGGCTGGTACAGGCCTATACAAATGGCGACAACCTTTTCCTTACACCTCCCTGCTTTTGAGGGCGCTAGGGGGTATCACATTCCTGTGTTCCCCCATGCGCCCTACCGCACCCTCTCTTTGGCTAGGTGGCAGATCCATGACGATTTCTGACTCTCTGTCCTCTCCTTCCTCTGGAAGGTTGCACACTGGGTGAGCATAAGCTTCTGCTCATGGTGGGCCTTCATCATGTTCACATGGAAGGCCTTCCTCCTTCCACTGGCGTGGTCCAGGGTGACCAGGTAGGTGACGGCGTTGAGCTGCTCGTGCACGAGGTATGGACCCTCCCAGCGCCTGAGCTTGTTTTGGGTACGGGGACCAGTACCCACACCTTTTGACCCACCTGGTAGGTCCGCCACAAGCATTCTGGTCGTACCATCGCTTCGGTCAGCCTGGCTTGGCCATATGTCATGCACCAGCCGTGTCAAGGCCATCAGTCGGTCCGGAAGCGCACGACATACTCAATGACCGACACTCCAGGGGTGGCTAAATCCCCTTCCATGCTTCCTTCACCGAGCTAGGGCACCCGTACACGTCGCCCGTACAGGAGTCTCAAAGGGGAGACCCCGTTGAGGCCTGTGGAACCTCCCGGTAGGCAAACAGCAGGTGTGGGAGATACCGCTCCCAGTCTCTCCCGTGGGAGTCGACCAACATCTTCAGCATCTGCTTTAAGGTGCCATTGAACCGCTCACACAAGCCATTGGTCTGTGGGTGATACGGGCTGGCCACCAGATGTTGCACCTGTACCTGCTTACAGAGAGACTCCATCAGCTGCGACATGAACTGGGTCCCTCGGTCGGTGAGCATTCCTTGGGAAAACCCACTCTGGAGAAAATCTCCAGTAAGGCAGTGGCCACTTTGTCGGCCCGAATGGACGACAAAGCTACCGCCTCCGGGTACCGGGTGGCATAGTCCACTACCGTTAGTATGAAGCATTTCCCGGAGCGGCTGGGAGTGGACAGAGGTCCAATGAGATCCACAGCCACCCTCGAGAAAGGCTCTTCGATGATGGGCAGAGTTACCAGTGGGGCTTTGGGGCGCGGCCCCGCCTTCCCCACCCTCTGACAGGTGTCACACGAACGGCAGTAGGCTATCACCTCGGTCCTCATTCCAGGCCAGTAGAAATGCTGAGCTAGCCTGGCCCTGGTTTTAGTGATCCCTAAGTGTCCGGCCATTGGAATCTCGTGTGCGATCCGCAACAATTCCGCCCTGAACGGATGGGGCACCACTAACTGTCGGTCCCTGGGCCACGCCTCCGGTGAACCCTGCTGGACCGTTACCCGGTACAGCTGTCCCTGGTCCCAGACCACTCGCTCGCGGTCGGACTCCAGGGGAGGCTGTGCCGCCTGTTCCTTGAGTGTCTTCAGGCTAGGGTCAGCTTCCAACGCTGCCTGAAATCCCTGACTAGATATGGCAAGAATTGATGAAACTGCCCTGTCCTCTGTCAGTTCCCCGGGATCTGTCTCCTGGCTACTGTCTGACTCGGCAGCCACTTGGTCAGAGAGGGGGAAACCGTCGGACCTCCGCGAGGCTCCTTGGGCTTCAGCGCTCCCACTCCTGGTAACAGCGGCCACGACCGCTGAGACCACGGGTAGCGCCTGCTTTCCCTCATCCTCTGACCAAGTCGCCGGGTCAGGCAGACTTCCCTGACTTCCTGACATCCCGGATGTGGGGAACTCCTGACCTGGGGTCCTACCTGGTGGCTCCTCTCCCGGGACACCCCCTCCCCCCATGGCCTGTTCCTCTTCCTGCAGGGGCCCTAGACCCAGCAGGCTGGATTCACTTAGGGGCCCTACACTGCCCATAGCAGCCCCTCCCTCCACCTCTGAGCTCTCCCCTACAGCCTCCTCACCTGTCCTCACTGTGAGCCCTGTGTGTGTAGTGTCAGTGCATGGCTTACCATCAGGTTTCACTCCCTCCTCCTCTGTTGGAGGCACATTCAATACATTAACATTGGCATTCACAGTAGAGTCATGACATTCTTGGGGAGCCGGACTTGGGGGTTCAGTGGCCACATACTGGGACACTAGCCGCCCCAAATCGGTCCCAAGCAACACATTTGCAGGAATATTCGGCGTTACTCCCACCTCCCGCATCCCCCTCCCGGCACCCCAATCCAAATACACCTTGGCAACGGGCAGCGCCGGTTCAACGCCTCCAATTCCAGAGACGGAAAGGGTTTTCCCAGGTACCAAGTCTTGAGGGGACACCACCTCAGGGCGTACCAGGGTTCGTTCAGCGCCTGTGTCCCGCAGTCCCATGACCGCTGAGCGGCCGATGGTGACGGGTTGGTAATTGTCTAGGGACCTCCCACACCCCCTCCCACACACAAAACAGTGGACGGTTTCTGGGACAGGGATGGGGCCTTCTGGCGCTGGGGACATGCAGCCTTAAAGTGTCCTGGCTGATTGCAATTATGGCAACGTCTGGGTTCTGTTCCTGGCCTGGAGGGGGCAGCAGGGGGTACACCCCTTGCACTCTGGGGGCTGGATATGGGGCTGGGGCAGGATTGGGCTTACCCCCTCTCCAGGTACTGCTGGCAGGCTTCTTTGGCTCCGGCGCCCTGTTGTTGGCATACTCGTCTGCCAGGGCGGCTGTAGCAGAAGCCCCCTTTGGTTTCCGGTCACGGAGGAACTGCTGGAGGTCTTCTGGGCAGTTCCACAAAAATTGCTCCACGACAAACAGTTCCTGGACCTCCTGGCGGGTAGTGAGCTCTAGACCCGAGGTCCAGTGCTCCGCAGCTCTCAACAGGGCCCGCATGTGGTCGGTCCAGGTGTCCTTTGAACCCCGCTGCAGGCTCCTGAACTTCCTGCGGTACGACTCCGGGGTGAGGTTGTAGTGCTGGATCAGGGCCCGCTTGATGCTGTTGTAGTCCTGCTCCTCCCCGGCAGGTAAGTCCCCCAAAACTTCCAGGGACTTACCCCTCAAACGGGGGGTCAGGTACCTTGCCCACTGATCCAGGGCCAGATGATGTTGGAGGCATGTCCTCTCAAAAGCCAGCAAAAAGGAATCCAGGTCTCCATCCTTTTCAAGCAAGGGAAAGTCCTCCGCCCGGACCTTGGAAGCCCTTGTCTCCGGTGGGCCTGGTGCGTCCAGTGAGGGCCCGTGCTGAGCCATCTCCAGTCGGTGCCGGTGCTCCGCAGCTTCACGGCGTTCTGTATGCTCCCGCTCCGCTGCTCTCTCTGCCGCTGCTTGCTCACGCTCCGCAGCTCTCTCTGCCGCGGCTTGCTCACGCTCCGCAGCTCTCTCTGCTCTCTCACGCTCTGCTGCTTTCTCTGCCGCTGCTTGCTCACGCTCTGCTGCTTTCTCTGCCGCCACCAGGAGTCTTTCATAGGCGGCGTCATTACCAGCCTCGAGCTGCGCCATAGCCGCTTGGAAGAGGGTCTCCGATCTGGACAGGCTGAGACGGGCAGGGGGTGGGCAGTCCACTGTGAGACTGAGCACGGGGGTCGGGCTCCTTGGGGAGCCCTGGCTGAGCTCCCCCTCATCGGTATCGAACCCCTCATAGGCCACAGCATTGGCCTCCCCCTTTGCCCTACTCCTGGTGCCTTCCGCCATCTTGGGAACCTTTGGTTACTGAAACACAGCTGCAACCCTGACCTTGCACACAACTTGTTATATTTACACTCTGACCGTCTAGTGCTGGGCTGACCTTAAGACCCCAGCAGTGAAAGTACTGCTGGTAGTCTCTAGTGTCTGGGAGTAGGGGTCCCACGCACACTATTACTCTGATCCCACCGCTGCCACCAATTTGTGAGGAACTCAGCCGGCCGCCACACGGTAGCCCGTGTATCACAGCTTCTGATACCACCGCCGCTACCAAATGTGACGGACGATCCCTTTCCTCCCACGTCACCAATGGGACGTAACTCCACAGGTACAGCTCTCGGCGGCCCCCCTTTGTCTCTCAGGTCAGTAAGAGAACTGCACCTAGAGCAAATGGCCGCCGGGGAAGGTGTCCTGCTACCCACTGGGTATTCTAAGATTCGTGATCAGAGTAAAAGCATCAGCCCAAGATTAATTTTATGGTTTAATTTGCCTTAAGGGCGCACTAGATAATTACAGAAATATACAGTAAAGCTATACAACGTAACTACAATGGAATGGCAGTCAGAGTAAAAATACAACAATAATGTACAAGGCTTAAAGGTATAAGCTATGGATCAATATTACCGGGTATTATGGTCATGGGAAGGCCTTGGCTCTGCCATTCCCAGGTACAGTCTTCAGTTCCTGAATAGTCCCTTGGTCTTTCCTAGACCATCTTCTTGGCTTCTGTGTGTGAAATGGAATGAGACCAGCAGCCTGGTCATGGCTAGTTCTTAAACCTGCTAGGCCCATCCCCATTGCTTTGAAGCACGCATATTAATTGGCCTGCAATTCATATGGAGCAGGAAACAATGCCTGAGCTTGGGCTATTTACCATACGACTGACCATCTTATTCAGTCACTGGCCTAAACTAATTAGCATGTAAAGGCCTATTGATTCCTAGTGGACATCAAAACCTGTCGTACTGGATATGCTAATAGGCAATGTGTAGCTAAAAGTCTGTGGCTGTGTGAACTGACAAAATGGAGGCTGGTACAGGCCCTATACAAAATGGCGACAACCTTTTCCTTACAGTTCCCATAGACTTACATGGGACTTCCGCTATCGAAATCGGATATCGACGATATTTAGTGCTATCGGCGATACAATTTCGATACGATATTTTTAGATATCGAGCACTATCGCTCAACACTAGACAAGAATATAAAAAGCTAAAAAAGGGTACTGTATCACAAGCGTACAGCTGTATACAGTTTTGGAGTAATTTTAAATCTCGATATATATTTCCGGAGTAACAGACACGCTCACAGGCTCAGTATGGATTTGACCAGAATATAAAAAGCAGGAAAAGGGTACTGTATCAGAAGCGTAGTACAGCCGTATACAGTGTTGGGGTAATTTTAAATCTCCGTATATGTTTCCGGAGTAACAGACAGACGCTCACAGGCTCAGTATGGATTAGACCAGAATATAAAAAGCAGAAAAAGGGTACTGTATCACAAGCGTACAGCTGTACACAGTTTTGGGGTAATTTTAAATCTCGATAAAAAGCAGAAAAAGGTTACTGTATCACCAGATACCAGGTATATATAGTATAGTGAAAAAATTGTAAATCTCCGTATATATTTCCGAACTCACACACAGATAGTCATCATGTTTTTGTCCGTGATACCAGCCGGTACACGGTATTGTGTGAGGAGCAACAGCTCTATACGGTGAGGGAAAAAATTAACGCTCGGTAACTGTGCAGAAAAAAAGAATAAAAGTATTAATGCTGCGTAAAAAGCAGTCTGCACAGCAGTGTACACACAGCAATACAGCTAGCAGGCAGCCTATTAACCAGCTCTGCTGCTGCACAAAAGAAAATCCTCCCCTGTCACTGTACACTAACTGTACAGCCCAATTGCTATCAGCACAAGCACAGAATCACTTTTCTTTCCTGCCTGACTCTCTCCCTACTGAGTACCAGCAGCAGCAACCTCTCCCTGCGCTAAGATCGGCAGAGGTAAAATGGCGGTAGGCGGTCAGGGCTTTTATAGCCACTGTGACGCCACACAAAACAATCCAATCACTGCAATGCCCTTCTCTAAGATGGTGGTGGCCGCTGCCCATGTCATCTCATTGCCCACAGTGTGCATCCTTGCTCATTGGCTGAGAAAAAGCGCCTGCAAGCATTATTGGAAAAACGACTTTGGCACTCGGGTCGACGACCACATGGCCGACCTCATGTCATGGTCAGGTTTCGCTCGGCGAAACACGACTTTGGCGAAAGTCGGTGATTTTTTAATCTGACCGACCTGTTTCGCTCAACTCTAGCTGCCAACATCATGTTTCACTGTTGGGATTGTATTGGGCGGGTGATGAGCAGTGCCTGGTGCTCTCCACACATACCGCTTAGAATTATCACCAAAAAGTTTTATCTTTGTCTTATCTGACCAGAGAATCTGATTTCTCATAACCTGGGAAGTCCTTCATTTGTTTTTTTTAGCAAACTCTGTGCGAGCTTTCATATGTCTGGCACTGAAGAGAGTCTTCCGTCGGGCCACTCTGCCATAAAGGCCTGACTGGTGGAAGGCTGCAGTGATAGTTGTCTTTGTAGAATTTCCTCCCATCTCCCTACTGCATCTGTGGTGCTCAACCACAGTGATATTGGGGTTCTTCTTTACCTCTCTCACCAAGGCTCTTCTCCCATCATTGCTCAGTTTGGCAGGACGGCCTGGTCTAGGAAGACTTCTGCTGGTCCCAAACTTCTTCCATTTAACCCCCTTACCCCCAAGTGTGGTTTGCATTTTAATGTCAGGGCCAATTTTTCCAATTCTCACCACTGTCTCTTTATGAGTTTCTAACTCTGGGACGCTTCAATGGATCTTCGCGATTCTGAGAGTGTTTTCTCGTGTCATATTGTACTTCATGTTAGTGGTAACAGTTCTTCGATATAACTTGCGTTTATTTTTGAAAAAAAACGCAAATATGGCGAAAATTTTGAACATTTCACAATTTTCAAATTTGAATTTTTATTCCCTTAACCCCTTAACGACCGCCGATACGCCTTTTAACGGCGGTCATTAAGGGTACTTAAACCACAGCGCCGTTCATTAACGGCGCTGTGGAAAAAGTGAATAGCGCCCCCCAGAGGCGCATTTTCTCCGGGGTCTCGGCTACCGGGGGTAGCCGAAACCCCAGAGAACATGAATCGGGTCGGTTTTTACCGACACCGATGTTGCGATCGCCGTTATTAACCCTATAACGGCGACCGCAACAACAACAAAAAAAAAATGTTGTTCCATTTAATTTCTCTGTCCTCTGATGTCATCGGACATCAGAGGACAGAGAAAAAGGGTCCCCGGGACCCCCATGTGGCCCACAATGTCCTCCATGTGGCCCCCGTGCCCCTCTGCCTTCCCCGGTGCCGCCGCCATTGAGAAAATGGCGGGCGCATGCTCAGTGCGCCCGCCGCTGTGCTGGGGGGGGATGGGCAATTTTCTCTGGGGTCTCAGCTACCGGGGGTAGCCGAGACCCCAGAGAACATGATCCGGGTCGGTATTTAACGACCCCGGTGTCGCGATCGCTGTTATACTAAGTATAACAGTGACCGCAAAAAAAAAAAAAATGATTTCTCTCCCCTCTGATGTGATCGCACATCAGAGGGGAGAAAATGATGGTCCACCGGTCCCCCGATCGCCCTCCCCCCTATACTTACCGGTGTCCTCCGTCCTCCCGCAGGCCCCAGGATTCCGGAATCTTCTTCCTGGAAAAAAAAAATGGCGGGCGCATGCGCAGTGCGCCCGCCGATCTGCTTGGCGGCAGATTCAAAATTTTTTCATTCATTCTCATAAAAGTGCATTTTGATCACTGTGATAAACTATCACAGTGATCAAAATAAAAAAAACAGTACATAACCCCCCCATTTATCACCCCCTTAGTTAGGGACATATAAAAAAAATAGAAATTATATTTATTTTCATTTTTCCATTAGGGTTAGGGTTAGGGTTATAATTAGGGTTAGGGTTATAATTAGGGTTAGGGTTAGCATTAGGGTTAGGGTTAGCATTAGGGTTAGGGTTATAAGTAGGGTTAGGGTTAGGCTGGGTTCATACTGCGCTATGGCAGTCCATTAGACGGACTGCATTACACCACGGTATAACGCGGTGTAACGCAGTCCGTTAACGCTGCCATTCACCCCCATTTGAGGGCGCATCGCGACGCGTGCCGTAAAGCAGCATTCGTTCGCGACGTGCCATCATTCAGTGATGGAGCCTCGGACGCGGGCTGCAGCATCTGGGCTCCATCACCGCTAGCGCAGATGAATCATCTGCTGATTCATCTGCGCTAGCGGGTATAGCATAACGCGATCGTGTTATGCTATACCGTTACCAGCCCGTCAACGCTATGTGTTGAACGGGCTGGTAAAACGCAAAATGAACTTAGCCTTAGGGTTAGGGTTATAATTAGGGTTAGAATTATGGTTAGGGTTACAATTAGGGTTAGGGTTAAAATTAGGGTTAGGGTTACAATTAGAGTTAGGGTTACAATTAAGGTTAGGGTTACAATTAGGGTTGAAATTAGGGTTGGGATTTAGGTTAGGATTAGGGTTGGGATTAGGGTTAGGGGTGTGTTGGGGTTAGGGTTGGAGCTAGAATTGAGGGGTTTCCACTATTTAGGCACATCAGAGGGTCTCCAAACACGACGTGGCGTTCAAAAAGTCAAATGGCGCTCCCTCCCTTCCGAGCCCTGCCGTGCGCCCAAACAGTGGTTTACCCCAACATATGGGGTATCAGCGTACTCAGGACAAATTGCACACCAATTTTGGGGATCTAATTTCTCCTGTTACCCTTGGGAAAATAAAAAATAGCTGGCTAAAAAAAAATCATTTTTGAGAAAAAAATTATTTTTTATTTTCACAGCTCTGCGTTTATACATTTCTGTGAAACACTTGGGGGTTCAAAGTGCTCACCACACATCTAGATAAGTTCCATAAGGGGTCTAGTTTACAAAATGGGGTCACTTGTGGGGGTTTTCCACTGTTTAGACACATCAGGGGGTCTCCAAACACGATGTGGCGTTCAAAAAGTCAAATGGCGCTCCCTCCCTTCCGAGCCCTGCCGTGCACCCAAACAGTGGTTTACCCCAACATATGGGGTATCAGCGTACTCAGGACAAATTGCACACCAGTTTTGGGGTTCTAATTTCTCCTGTTACCCTTGGGAAAATAAAAAATAGCTGGCTAAAAAATCATTTTTGAGAAAAAAAAATATTTTTTATTTTCACAGCTCTGCGTTTATAAATTTCTGTGAAACACTTGGGGGTTCAAAGTGCTCACCACACATCTAGATAAGTTCCTTAAGGGGTCTAGTTTCCAAAATGGGGTCACTTGTGGGGGGTTTCCACTGTTTAGACACATCAGGGGGCCTCCAAACACTACGTGGCGTTCAAAAAGTCAAATGGCGCTCCCTCCCTTCCGAGCCCTGCCGTGCGCCCAAACAGTGGTTTACCCCAACATATGGGGTATCAGCGTACTCAGGACAAATTGCACACCAATTTTAGGGTTCTAATTTCTCCTGTTACCCTTGGGAAAATAAAAAATAGCTGGCTAAAACAAAAATTTTTGAGGAAAAAAATTATTTTTTATTTTCACGGCTCTGCGTTTATAAATTTCTGTGAAGCACTTGGGGGTTCAAAGTGCTCACCACACATCTAGATAAGCTCCTTTTGGGGTCTAGTTTCCAAAATGGTGTCACTTGCAGGGGGTTTCTACTGTTTAGGCACATCAAGGGCTCTGCAAACACAACATGACGCCCGCAGAACATTCCATCAAAGTCTGCATTACAAAATGGTGCTCCTTCCCTTCCAAGCACTCCCATGCGCCCAAACAGTGGTTTCACCCCACATATGGGGTATTAGCGTACTCAGGAAAAATTGCACAACAACTTTTGGGGTCCAATGTCTCCTGTTAACCTTGAGAAAATAAAAAAAATAGCGGGCTAAAGAATCATTTTTGAGGAAAAAAAATGATTTTTTATTTTCACGGCTCTACGTTTGTAAATTTCTGTGAAGCACTTGGGGGTTCAAAGTGCTGACCACACATCTAGATAAGTTCCTTAAGGGGTCTAGTTTCCAAAATGGTGTCATTTGTGGGGGGTTTCCCCTGTTTAGGCGTATCAGGGGCTCTCCAAACGCGACATGGCGTCCAATTTCAATTCCAGCCAATTTTGGTTTGAAAAAGTCAAACGGCACTCCTTCCCTATCAAGCCCTGCTGTGCGCCCAAACAGTGGTCCCCCCCCCACATGTGGGGTATCAGCGTACTCAGGACAAATTGGACAACAACATTTGTGGTCTAATTTTTCCTGTTACCCTTGGGAAAATAAAAAATTGGGGACTAAACGATCAGGTTTGTGGTAAAAATATGACTTTTTATTTTCATGCTTGGGAGTTATAAACTACTGTGAAGCACTTGGGGATTCAAAGTGCTCACCACACATCTATATAAGTTCCTTAGGGGGTCTAGTTTCCAAAATGGTGTCACTTATGGGGGGTTTCCACTGTTTAGACACATTAGGGCCTCTACAAACGCGACATGGCATCCAGCCAATTCTGCGTTGAAAAAGTCAAATGGTGCTCCTTCCCTTCCAAGCTCTGCCATACACCCAAACAGTGGTTTACCCCCACATATGGGGTATCAGCATGCTCAGGACAAATTGCACAAAAACTTTTGGGGTCCTGTTACCTTTGGGAAAATAAAAATTGGGGTGAACAGATCGTTTTTGAGGAAAAAATATGATTTTTTATTTTCACGGTTCTACGTTATAAACTTCTGTGAAGCACTTGGAGGTTCAAAGTGCTCACCACACATCTAGATAAGTTCCTTAGGGGGTCTAGTTTCCAAAATGGGGTCACTTGTTGGGGGTTTCCACTGTTTAGACACATCAGGGCCTCTACAAACACGACATGACATCCAGCCATTTCTGCGTTGAAAAAGTCAAACGGCGCTCCTTCCCTTCCAAGCTCTGCCATGCACCCAAACAGTGGTTTACCCCCACATATGGGGTATCAGCATGCTCAGGACAAATTGCACATAACTTTTGGGGTCTTGTTACCCTTGGGAAAATAAAAATTGGGGTGAAAAGATTGATTTTGTGGAAAAAATATGATTTTTTTATTTTCACTGTTCTATGTTATAAACTTCTGTGAAGCACTTGGAGGTTCAAAGTGCTCACCACATATCTAGATAAGTTCCTTAGGGGGTCTAGTTTCCAAAATGGGGTCACTTGTGATGGGTTTCCACTGTTTAGACACATCAGGGCCTCTACAAACGCGACATGGCGTCCAGCCAATTCTGCGTTGAAAAAGTCAAATGTCGCTCCTTCCCTTGCGACCTCTGCCGTGCGCCCAAAAGTGGTTTACCCCCACATATGGGGTATCGGCTTATTCAGGAGAAATTGCACAACAAATTTTGTGGTTCATTTTTTCTTTTAACAGTTGTGAAAATAAAAAAAATTGGTTCCGAAGTAAAGTTTTTGCAAAAAAAGTTAAATGTTAATTTTTTCCTTCCACATTGCTTCAGTTCCTGTGAAGCACGTAAAGGGTTAATAAACTTCTTGAATGTGGTTTTGAGCACCTTGAGGGGTGCAGTTTTTAGAATGGTGTCACTTTTGGGTATTTTCTATCATATAGACCCCTCAAAGTGACTTCAAATGTGATGTGGTCCCTAAAAAAAAAATGGTGTTGTAAAAATGAGAAATCGCTGGTCAACTTTTAACCCTTATAACTTCATAACAAAAAAAAATTTTGTTCCCAAAATTGTGCTGATGTAAAGTAGACATGTGTGAAATGTTATTTATTAAGAAATTTGTGTGACATATCTCTCTGATTTTAGGGCATAAAAATTTAAAGTTTTAAAATTGTTAAATTTTCAAAATATTCGCCATATTTCCATTTTTTTCATAAATAAACACAAGTCATATCAAAGAAATTTTACCACTAACGTGAAGTACAATATGTCACGAAAAAACAATCTCAGAATCAGCTGGATTCGTTAAAGCGTTCCAGAGTTATAACCTCATAAAGTGACAGTGGTCAGAATTGTAAAAATTGGCCCTGTCATTAAGCTGCAAAATGGCTCTGTCACTAAGGGGTTAAAACAGAAATATGTCACACAAAATAGTAAATAAATAGCATTTCCCACATGTCTACTTTACATCAGCACAATTTTGAAAGAATTTTTTTTTTTTGTTAGGAAATTATAAGCGTTAAAAGTTGACCTGCGATTTCTCATTTTTACAACAAAATTTACAAAGCCATTTCTTTTAGGGACCACCTCACATTTGAAGTCACTTTGAGGGGTCTATATGGCAGAAAATACCCAAAAGTGACACCATTCTAAAAACTGCACCCCACAAGGTACTCAAAACCACATTCTAGAAGTTTATTAACCCTTCAGGTGCTTCACAGGAGCTGAAGCAATGTGGAAGGAAAAAATTAACATTTAACTTTTTAGTGACAAAAATGATCTTTTACAAACTTTTTTTATTTTCACAAGGGTAAAAGGAGAAAATGGACAGAAAGTTGTTGTGCAATTTCTTCTGAGTACGCCAATACCCCATAGGTGGGGAAAACCACTGTTTGGGCACATGGCAGAGCTTGTAAGGGAAGGAGTGCTGTTTGACTTTTTCAAACCAAAATTGGCTGGAATTGAGATTGGATGCCATGTCACGTTTGGAGAGCCCCTGATGCACCTAAACAGTGGAATCCCCCCATTTTGGAAACTAGACCCCTTATGGAACTTATCTAGATCTATTGTGAGCACTTTAAACCCCCAAGTGTTTCACAAAAATTTATAATGCCTGTGTGTGAAAAAAAAACAAATTTCCACAAAAATGATTTTTTTAGTCCCAAATTTTTTATTTGTCCCAAGGAAATTGGACCCCAAAGTTGTTTTCCAATTTGTCATGAGTACGCTGATACCCCATATGTGGGGGGAAACTGTTTGGGCGCACGGTAGGGCTTGGAAAGGAAATAATACAGTTTTGGAATGCATACGTTGATGTGTGTCATGTTCCATTTGCAGAGCCCCCGATGTGCCTAAACAGTGGAAACCCCCACAAGTGACACCATTTTGGAAACTTGACCCCCTAAGGAACTTATCTAGATCTGTGATGAGCACTTTGAGCCCCCAATAAAAATAACAATAAAAAATCCTATCTTTTTCCACAAAAATTATGTTTTAGTCACCAATTTTTTACTTTCCCAAGGGTAACAGAAGAAATTGGACCCCTAAGTTGTTGTCCAATTTGTCCTGAGTGCGCTGATACCCCATATGTGGGGGGGAACCACTGTTTGGGTGCACGGCAGAGCTCGGAATGGAAGGAGCGCCATTTGACTTTTTCCAACTAAAATTGGCTGGAATTGAGATTGGACGCCATGTTGCATTTGGAGAGCACCTGATGAGCCTAAACAGTAGAAACTGTTATGTTAGGTAGCTGAGGAGGACAGGAACAACAGCCGGGTAGCCGAACACCTAAGATGTTGGTAACTAATGGGTTGCAGATTCCTAAACTAACCACACAACTAGAGGTAGCCGTGGAGCGTTCCTACGTTGATCCTAGACGCCTCGTCACAGCCTGAGAGATAACTGCACCTAAAGGCAGAAATATGAAATCTATCTGCCCCGGAGCAGATCCCCAAAGAAAATAGGAAGCCCCCAAACATGTAATGGTGTTTAGACAAGAAGAAAGCACGAACACAGACAGAAAATAGAATGAGCAAACGCTGGGGCCACAAGCTGACTAAATAGGATAGGACAGGAGAGATTACTTTCTGCAACCCAGAAAACCCTACAAAAATCAAACAATTCTGATTACAAAAATACTGAGATCACACGATCTCACCACCCACTAAATCAGATCTCAGTGTGAACAAAACCAAGCCGCAGCCACTGAAAAAACAGGAAAAAGAAAATGAACAAATAACAGTGGCTTCAGATAAACTGAGAGGAGCACAAGCCCCCGGAGGGACCTGGCTGACCTCCACAGAAGTGCAGGGAACAATGCAAAAAGCAAGCACAAAAACAAAAGCAGAAAATATCTTATCTGATTCCAGAAGATGCAGGCAAGACTCATCAAACTTCCAAATGAACCAGGAACCACAATTGAGACAAGAACAATTGATCACCGGCAACCATCATGGGAGGGAAACTCCCTGATATCAGACCAGTCAGTAAACCCAGATTGCCATTCCTCGCTGAAAGGTTCAGTACTGTCTGTAACCACCAGAGGGAGCCTCTGCTCAGAAACCATTTCTAGCACATTCATAACAGGAAACCCCCACAAATGACACCATTTTGGAAACCTAGACCCTCAAGGAACTTATCTAGATGTGTGGTGAGAACTTTGAACCCCCAGGTGTTTTACTAAAGTTTATAACTCCAAGCATGAAAATAAAAAAATCATATTTTTTCCACAAACATGATCTTTTAGTCCCCAATTTTTTATTTTCCCAAGGGTAACAGAAGAAATTGGACCCCTAAAGTTGTTGTCCAATTTGTCCTGAGTATGCTGATACCCCATAGGTGGGAGAAAACTACTGTATGGGCACACGTCGGGGCTCGGAAAGGAAGTAGTGATGTTTTGGATTGCAGACTTTGATGGATTGGTCTGCGGGCGTCATGTCGCGTTTGGAAACCCCCTGATGGGCCTAAACAGTGGAAACCCTCCACAAGTGACCCCATTTTGGAAAATAGACCCCACAAGGAACTTGTCTAGATGTGTGGTGAGCACTTTGAACCCCGAAGTGCTTCACAGAAGTTTATAACGTACAGCCGTAAAAATAAAAAATCTTTTTTTTTTACAAAAATGATTTTTTTCGCCCCCAATATTTTATTTTCACAAGGGTAACAGGAGAAATTGTACCCCAAAAGTTGTTGTCCCATTTGACCTGAGTACGCTGATACCGTATATGTGGGAGAAAACTACTGTATGGGCACACGTCGGGGCTCGGAAGGGAAGTAGTGATGTTTTGGATTGCAGACTTTGATGGAATGGTCTGCTGGCGTCATGTCGCATTTGGAGAGCCCCTGATGTGTCTAAACAGTGGAAACCCCCCCCAAGCGACCCCATTTTGGAAAATAGACCCCACAAGGAACTTATCTAGATGTTTGGTGAGCGCTATGAAGCCCCAAGTGCTTCACAGAAGTTTACAACGTACAGCCGTAAAAACAGAAAAATCATTTTTTTTTACAAAAATGATATTTTCACCCCCCAACTTTTTATTTTCCCAATGGTTACAGAAGAAATTGGACCCAAAAGTTATTGTGCAATTTGTCCTGAGTACGCTGATACCCCATATGTAGGGTAAACTACTGTTTGGGCGCATGGTAGAGCTCAGAAGGGAAGGAGCACCGTTTGACTTTTTCAACGCAGAATTGGCTGGAATTGAGATCAGACGCCATGTCACGTTAGGAGACCCCCTGATGTGCCTAAACAGTGGAAACTCCCCAATTCTAACTTCAACCCTAACTCCAACACACCCCTAACCCTAGTCCCAACCCTAACCTAAACCCTAACCACAAACCTAACCCTAACACACCCTTAATCCCAACCCTAACCCTAATCCTAACTTTAGCCCCAACCCTAACTTTAGCCACAACCCTAACCCTAACCCTAATGGGAAAATTGAAATAAATACATTTTTTTAATTTTATTATTTTTCCTTAACTAAACGGGTGATAAGGGGAGGGGTTTGATTTATTATTTAGGCTATGTGCACACGTTCAGGATTTTTCCTGTTTTTTTTTGCGTTTTTTCTGCGATTTTCCGCAGCAAAAACGCTTAAAAAATGCATGCAGTAAGCATCCTATTATTCAGAATGCATTCTGCAATTTTTGTGCACATGGTGCATTTTTTCCGCGCAAAAACGCATCACATTAAAAAACGCAGCATGTTCATTATTTTTGCGGAAATTTTCATATTTCCCGCTATATTGTTTAACTAGAATGTTCAGGAAAAATCGCGGTAAAACGCGCAAAAAAACGCGGTAAAAACCTGCAAAACTGCAATAAAAACGCATGCAAATTACCTGGGAAAAAGTCCGTTTTTTTCAGGAAATTTCTGCAATGATTCCTGAAAGTGTGCACATAGCCTTATTGCGGGTTTTTATGTTTGGCAGCTGTCACGCTAAAAGACGCTTTTTATTGCAAAAAGTAGTTTTTGCATCACCACATTTTGAGAGCTATAATTTTTGCATATTTTTGCCCACAGAGTCATGTGAGGTCTTATTTTTTGGGGTACGAGTTGACATTTTTATTGGTACCATATTTGGGCTTGTGACATTTTTTGATCGCTTTTTATTTCGATTTTTGGGAGGTTAGAATGAACAAAAATCAGCAATTCATGAATTTCTTTTGGGGGGTGCATTTACACCGTTCTGCGTGTGGTAAAATTGATAAAGCAGTTTTATTCATTGGGTCAGTACGATTACAGCGATACCTCATTTATATCATTTTTTTATGCTATGGGAATATTTTTTTTTCTTTATTTTGGAATTTTTTTTACATTTGTTATTTTCATTTTTTTAACTTTTTTACTTTGTCCCAGGGTGGGACATCACATCACTGTATAATGTGTAGATCGCTGGTCTGACAGTGTGCACAGCCATCTGACAGGCACTGCTGGAGGCTTTCTCAGCCCCTGCTCTCAGCAGGCACTGAGGAAGCCGCCTCCCTGCAGGAACAGGAAGGACCCCGTGGCCATCTTGGATCCGGGGTCCTGCAGGGAGGAGGGTCCCTCAGAACAGAGCGATACATCGCGCTGTTCTCAGGGTCTGACAGAAGCACGCAGGGAGCCCCCTCCCTGCACGATGCTTCCCTGTGCCCCCGGAGTTAATGTGCCAGGAGCAGTCCGTGACTGCTCCTGGCACATAGTGCTGGGTGTCAGCTGTGATTATCAGCTGACACCCGGCCGCGATCGGCTGCGCTTCCCCGGAGCGCGTCGATCGCTGAGACGTACTATCCCGTCCATGGTCATACGGGCCCAGGTCACATAGACGGGATAGTACGTCGGATGGCAGAAAGGGGCTAAAGATTATGGAGGCCACTGTGCTCTTAGGAACCTTGAGTACTGCAGAAATTCTTTTCTAACCTTGGCCAGATGTGTGCTTTGTCACAATTCTGTCTCTGTGCTCCTTGGCAAGTTTCTTTGACCTCATGATTCTCATTTGGTCTGACATGCACTGTGAGCTGTGACGTCTTATATAGACAGGTGTGTGCCTTTCCAAATCAAGTCCTATCAGTTTAGTTAAAAACAGCTGGACTCCAATGAAGAAGTAGAACCATCTAAAGGAAGATCACAAGGAAATGGACTTAAATATGAGAGTCTGAGAAAACGGTCTGAGTACTTATGACCATGTGATATTTCAGTTGTTCTTTTTTAATAAATTTGCAAACATTTCTACATTTCTGGTTTCTTTCAGTCAAGATAGGGTGTGAGTGTACATTAATGAGAAAAAAATGAACTTTTTTGAATTTACCAAATGGCTGCATTGAAACAAAAAGTGAAAAATTTGAAGTGTTCTGAATACTTTCTGTACTCACTGTATATACAAAGTCTAAGGCCAGGATCACACATGCGAGGAAATCGTCCGACACTCGCATGTGAAATCCCAGCTCTGGCCGGCACTCGGGAGTGGAGTGTGCGGTTGCATGTAGTTCTATGCAGCCGCTCGCTCCACTCCTGAGTGCCGGCGCCAGATCTGGGATTTCACATGCGAGTGTCGGACGATTTCCTCGCATATGTGATCCCGGCCTTATGGACATTTCCTTCGCCACATGAACCATAATACCAGTATCCTTCCTTAGTAGTATACTCCATGGATATTTATGCCTGCTGTTTCTTACTACTTCGCCACAACCTAGCTTTAATGCTACAGACCTGACTAACAAGTTTCCTTTACTTGTGCAGCTGTTCCACGTTCTATTTCTTACATTACCAGTGTCCTAAAATGTCTGCTCAGGACCCTTCAATGTCCCCCATAATCAGTCCTGTTAGGCCCGTTACCCCTCATAACTACAAGCCCAATATCTCATGGCTAGATGTCCTCTCCTAGGACCAGTCTCCGAAAGGCAACTCTGTCTCTCTTAGTCACTTATCTTCAGGATATCACTATCCCTCCTGACTGATCTCTTCTCATTTAGGGTCACCCTCATGAGCAGTACTGCTCAATCTGCCCTCCAGACCTTATCTGCCTTCCTTGCAGGAAGCAGTCACTGTCATGGGTGCATCGCCACGAAGATTGTCGCGATTGCACATTCTGACTTCTCGCAGCTGAGTTGCTGTTTCTTTGTGTTTGGTAATGAGGGAGTTAATTTTACCTAGCTCTTTGCTAAGACTAGGTCCAGCCTCGCCCGGCTGCTTTTGATTATGTTCTAATTAGCTTCCTTTATATAGCTGCCAGTCTGCTGGTTAGATGCCGGTGAAAGCATTCATACAGACTGCAGATAGGATCGGTTCTGAGAAGACTTAAGCTAAGAGCTCCTTTGTTCTTTCTCCTCTCCTTGCTTATAGTTTATCTCCTAGACCTTTGGTGTTCCCTCTGTGTTTAAATGTTGTATGCAAGACAGTATTTACTTTATCCCCTGTCTGTCTCGTCTGTCTTTACTGTTTGTTAACCTTTACCTGTCCATTCCCTATGGTGGTAATCAGGGTCCTTCTAAGGACTAGATTACAGTGGTCAGGGATTTATAGGAGACAGGGTTTACGCTGGCGGCCTGGACCTCTGTACCATTAACAGTACCTCCAGGTAGAGGGACTAGTCAGGACCCCAGTTTAGGGTCAGCATAGACCCCGGTCCACCTCTAGCCAGAGACAGCGTGAAAAGGATTCAGTATTGACCCACAGGATATTATGTCAGGTAATACTATGCTATATATACATGTTAATGTTACCTATTTATATGTTATATAGAATGTTGTCCCACTTGATAGATTACTGACATTATATATTTATACATCTGCTAGACAGAGTGACATTTTCACTGGCCCATCTATAGATTCTCCCCAGCTACCATGGATCCAGTAGCCCAGCTTGCCCTGCAGTTGCAGAAATTGTCCATGGAGTTTACGGACATTAAGTCCAAGGTTTTGTCCCCCCCGGAGCAAACCAGATCTGAACCTAAGGTTGCTCTCCCGGACAGGTTCACTGGTGGGCGGGACAAATTTTTTACCTTCCGGGAGGCATGTAAATTGTACTTTCGGCTACGGCCTCGGTCATCGGGGAGTGAGGAGCAGAGGGTGGGAATTGTCATCTCGCTCTTACAAGGGGACCCTCAATCCTGGGCGTTCTCTCTTCCTCCGGGCTCCCCGGCCCTCCAGTCAGTAGATCGATTTTTTGCTGCCCTGGGGCTGGTGTATGATGACCCGGATCGGGTCTCCCTTGCTGAAACGAAGTTACGTAGGATACAGCAGGGAGATCGTCCGGCGGAGGAATTTTCTTCTGAGTTCCGTAGATGGGCCACAGATACTCAGTGGAATGACCCAGCTCTTAGGAGCCAGTTTTGTCAAGGGTTATCTGACAAATTAAAAGATGTTTTGGCTCAGTATGATTCTCCTCCGTCACTGGAGGCTGCTATGGCCCTTGCTATTCGCATTGATAGACGGCTTCGGGGAGGTGCGAGGTAACTCCGCCCCCTGTTATTACTCCACCCACTACTAAAGTCCCTTATATGGAGGTTCCCCTGGTCTGTTCTGAGGAACCTATGCAGTTGGGTGAGACATCATTTTGTAGGAGGGAATCGGCGGTGCGCCGCAAGACAAGAAGGTGTTTCTTCTGCGGGAGAGAGGGACATTTTGTTGGGGGGTGTCCCTCCCGTGCCTCATTGAGCAAAAAAGTCACCGAAAAACTGTTAATCCCAGGTTGTGTGGTGGACGACAACCTGGGAGTAGGTATTTCGTCCCCAGGTCCGTCTCAATTTCTCGTGCCTGCGGAGGTGGTGGTTGGTGCGAGAGTTGAGAGGATTTCTGTTCTTCTTGATAGTGGGTCTGGGGCTAATATGGTGGACGCTCGGTTTGCCCAGGTGCATGGTATGCAACTGAGTGTATTGGCCAAACCGATCCCTATACTTTCTATTGACGCCAGACCTCTCGGTCAAGGTAGCTTTGTACAAGCTGTTCATAACATAGACCTTCGAGTAGGGGCAATACATAAAGAACAGTTGTCTTGTTATGTGTTGGAGGGTCTTCCTACTCCTATTGTGTTGGGACTTCCCTGGTTGGCTAAACATAACCCAGTGATTGATTGGCAATCCAGAAAGATAAGCCAGTGGGGTGAATTTTGCAAGAATAACTGCATGAACACGGTCATCAGTGCGGTCGTGCCTAGGACTTTGCCTCCTTTTCTGGAGGACTTTGGGGAGATGTTCTCAGAGGAGGGGTGTCAAAAGTTACCTCCTCATCGCACGTATGACTGCTCAATAAAATTGCTTCCTGATGCCTTATCTCGTAGTTTCTCAGGGGCCGGAAAGACGGATGACCCGGTTCCTATCCTTCAGGAAGGAGTGGTGGTGTCGGCTGTGTGCTCTGAGCTTGAGGAGGAGGTGTTGGAGGCTCAGGGGGATGCCCCTGTAGGACCTCCAGGGAAACTGTTTGTTCCTAATCAGTTAAGACAAAAAGTTATCGAGGCACATCATAGTTCTGCTTTAGCAGGACATCCAGGGAGTAAAGCAACTGTGGATCTCCTTTCTCGCCGGTTTTGGTGGCCTAACTTAAATAAAGAGGTAATAACTTTTGTCGCGTCCTGTGGAGTTTGTGCTCGCTCTAAGACCCCACATACCCGTCCATCTGGGGTTCCTGAGGAGGAACGATTCTCGTCGTCACTTGCTTCAGTTTGGAGAGGAGTGCTGAATGGTCTGAGTGCTATGGGGAACTGTTTCAAGCGGAGGTCTGATAGGAGGAGAGGGTCTGGTCCGGACCTAGGTGTGAACGATCTGGTGTGGTTGTCTACCAAGAATATAAAACGCAAAGTTCCCTCCTGGAAACTGGGTCCCAGGTTCATCGGTCCATACAGGATCAGTTCTATAATTAATCCTGTGGCATTTCATCTGGACCTCCCTCCTACGTTTAAAATCCATAATGCATTCCACAAATCGTTGCTTAAGAGGTACGTGGCGCCAGTTATACCGTCACTTCTACCTCCTCCTCCAGTGGTGGTCAATGGTAACTTAGAATTTCAAGTATTGAAGATCATTGACTCACGTCTGAATCGCCGGTCCTTTCAGTATTTGGTTCATTGGAAGGGATATGGTCCTGAGGAGAGGAAGTGGGTCTCTGCGTCTGAGATTAACGCAGATCGATTGGTTCGGACCTTCCACACGACTTACCAGGACAGACCTGGCCCTGAGGGTCCGGAGGCCCCTCGTAGAAGGGGGGGTACTGTCATGGGTGCATCGCCACGAAGATTGTCGCAATTGCACATTCTGACTTCTCGCAGCTGAGTTGCTGTTTCTTTGTGTTTGGTAATGAGGGAGTTAATTTTACCTAGCTCTTTGCTAAGACTAGGTCCAGCCTCGTCCGGCTGCTTTTGATTATGTTCTAATTAGCTTCCTTTATATAGCTGCCAGTCTGCTGGTTAGATGCCGGTGAAAGCATTCATACAGACTGCAGATAGGATCGGTTCTGAGAAGACTTAAGCTAAGAGCTCCTTTGTTCTTTCTCCTCTCCTTGCTTATAGTTTATCTCCTAGACCTTTGGTGTTCCCTCTGTGTTTAAATGTTGTATGCAAGACAGTATTTACTTTATCCCCTGTCTGTCTCGTCTGTCTTTACTGTTTGTTAACCTTTACCTGTCCATTCCCTATGGTGGTAATCAGGGTCCTTCTAAGGACTAGATTACAGTGGTCAGGGATTTATAGGAGACAGGGTTTACGCTGGCGGCCTGGACCTCTGTACCATTAACAGTACCTCCAGGTAGAGGGACTAGTCAGGACCCCAGTTTAGGGTCAGCATAGACCCCGGTCCACCTCTAGCCAGAGACAGCGTGAAAAGGATTCAGTATTGACCCACAGGATATTATGTCAGGTAATACTATGCTATATATACATGTTAATGTTACCTATTTATATGTTATATAGAATGTTGTCCCACTTGATAGATTACTGACATTATATATTTATACATCTGCTAGACAGCGTGACAGTCACCTCTCGAAACACAAGCCACTCCCACTGCTGGCTTTCCCAACTATTATTTCTAAATATTCTTTATGCTGTGCATTACATTATTGCACACTATATATTTATACAGGCAAAAATCTCAATACAATACAGTTCATATGGCGCAATATTAACATAATATGCAAGATACATTTTACATCACAGTGATGCGATCTGAGTCTTCAGGAGTAGGGATGTGACATTTACCATTTTATTCTTTTGAAATACTCAGTACACTGACAGGAGAATAGGAATAGTTGTGGCATTATCTTTGCTTTTACATTTAAAACCTGCTTGTTACAGGTGGCAGACAGAAGGTAATATGAGAGGAAGGCAGAGAATTCAGCTCAACATAGTTTACACTGGCCAGCCATAGATGTGTGCACTTTGGAAGCCCATTTGATTTGCCTCCCCAATGACAGAAGAGAGCAAAAGTTATTCTTTTGTGTTTCCTTTCACTATAAAAAATGAAGGACTACTGTTTGTGGTCCTCAACTGATTTTACAGACTTAATCTAACAACAATTACCCACCAATTTAAATTGAGATGTTAGTTTCTTTCATAATAGTACAAACCTATACTGCTCTTTATATGGTCTTCTTAACCAATACTACATTCCTATATGTATATGACTGCATAAACTCAATCTTTTTCCCTATGTTTAACTGTCTCCTCACACTACAAATCAAAAAAAGACACAAAATACTGTTTCTATATGTTGTCAATCAAAAGTTCAAAGTTAAAGCGTTGCCATTGTTAACACCCTTGTAAAAGGACTTGGAGGAGGACAGACTAATTGAGAGTGATTATGGACTAGGCAAATATCTGAATTAGAGAATATGTCGTTCTTGTCCTCATTCACTTTATATATTATAAACTCAATTATGTTCCTTGACTAGGAATTTGTCATTTAATAGTTAACATTATATTATTTTACAAAATTATATATGTGCTCTATATAATTGTCTATTATGCTTTTAAGATAAATAGCATGTCTACCTACGCACTTTATTGTGCTTTAAAATTGCCCTGTTATTTTTTTCATGGAAAAGTCAATAATAATAATAATAATAATACTTTCAAAATGTGACATAATTGCTCTATTTGTACTTAAGTTTCTAAGTTGGTCTCTACTTCTGGTCAACTTTTATAACATCGAAATAACTCCATAATTTTGTATTATATCCCAATTCCAAAAAAGTTTGGATGCTAAATTTGAATGGTAAATATAAAGAAAACAAGAATGCATTGATTTGGAAATCTCTTACAGCCATACTTTATTCACAATAAAATAGAGATAAGAAGTTGAAAGATAGACATATTTCCATTTTATTTGAAAAAAATAGCTTAAGAAATTTATTGCAGCAACACATTTACCAATTGTGATAATTAAGAAAATCTACAGTACTAATACCAATATTACTACCCTGCAGTGATCATATAGCGGTACAGTAGATAGTAGTCCTACACCAGCAGTCTGAGTACTTTACAAGCGATTACAAGTATATCAATGAGTTGGCTCACTTCCCCCTATATTTTCCATTTGTTCTAGACTGCCAAGATGACTTCTTCTGTCCATAATTTGACTCTGCATAATGTTTGACTCTTCACTTATCCAGCATTCTCTTCACTTTTTCCCCACCTGTATACTGCTATAGCCAAGCAGAGTTCCCTCAGTAGTAATAATTGGTCCACAGTGACCTTCAGAGTAATTGTGCCCCTTTTAATGCCTCAAACAGCAACAGTGCCCCTCTCTTTCTCTTTATCGTAGTGATACCCTGCAGCAGTGAGTAAGTCGGCATCCCTGCCGGGGGAGGGAGCAAGTGTGCAGGGATGCCGGCGCTACATTTATCAGGCACTTGAATTATCTGCAGATTGGTACACTCCATACTACAATAGACTACTGAGAATAGCCCAGCTCAGCAGATAGGACACATCTCATATCTGAGCATGCACAGAGCAAGTTCAATACAAATCATAAGTTGTGAAGCCTATGCTTTCTAAGGAATCAAGACTGCAGACTACTATGTCTGTGCTTTTTATTGAATCCATACTCTGGGCTGTGCTCTTGAAAAGAGAGAAGCTAAATGCTCCTGTCTGCTGAGCTGCGCACTTTAACCCCTTTACCCAAGAGGTTTGTTTGCATGTTAATGACCCGGCCAATTTTTTTTTTACAATTCTGACCACTGTCCCTTTATGAGGTTGTAACTCTGGAACGCTTCAGTGGATCTTGGCGATTCTGAGAATGTTTTCCCATGACATATTGTACTTGATACTTGATTGTAGATGATATTAGTAAGATTTCTTCTATATAACTTGCGCTTATTTATGAGAAAAACATAAATATGGCAAAAATTTTGAAAATTTTGCAATTTTAAAATTTTAAATTTTTATGCCCTTAAATCAGAGATATAGCGCACAAAATAGTTACTAAATAACAATTCCCACATGTCTACTTTACATCAGCACAATTTTGGAAACAATTTTTTTTTTTGTTAGGAAGTTATAAGGGTTAAAAGTTGACCAGCGATCTCTAATTTTTACAACACCATTTTTTTTTTTAGCAACTACATCACATTTGAAGTCATTTTGAGGGAGGGGTCTACATGATAGAAAATACCCAAAAGTGACACCACTCTAAAAATGTCACCCCTCAAGGTGCTCAAAACCACATTCAAGAAGTTTATTAACCCTTCAAGTGCTTCACAGGAATTTTTGGAATGTTTTAAAAAAATGAACATTTAACTTTTTTTCACAACACCCCACATGTGACACCATTTTTGAAAGTAGACCCACCAAAGAACTTATCTAGATGTGTGTTGAGCACTTTGAACCCCTAAGTGTGTGGAACCCAGCTGCGACTGGATCCATATCTTCCAGAAGGGTGCACTGAAAGAATATACCACTAGAGGTCATTATACACATTCACACACGTTCACTCATTCCAAAGACCACCAGAGGGAGCTGTTTAGACATATAAAAAAGAGTGAACACAGGAAACATCAAGTCAGTCAGCCAGTCACCTTAGAGAGTGTAGAAGGTGAGAGCACTGAGCTTGGTTTGTGCAGACTAGCTCACTGAGCGTTCTGAAGAGAGAGAGAGGCTTCAGAGCTATTCAGTTCAAGAGAGAGTGGAGTCTAGTAAAGGTTGGAACAGAAACCACTCCAGCCTAGTCTGAGCTGAATCTAGTGAGTGCGGCTCAGTAAGAAAGCGTGCCGACGCTTAGAGAGCGGTGAAGAGGCAGCCCACCAACTGCCAGTGTGTGATCGTGTGAGGGTCCGGGTAGGCTGAAGGCGAGTGGAAAGTTAATGAGACAGAGGAGCCTCCATAGCTCATCTCAGCAAGTATTACCGGACACCGGGGTCGAGTCTATAGGGATCTCCACGACCCATTAGGAGAACACCGGAGTTCCTGGAGGACTACAAGTCCCAGGAGTACCACAGAGCTGATACGTAACCGGGCCAGGAAGACAGAGTCCGGCAAGCAGGACATTGCAAGCAGGGACTGTGTACTTTAAGAGAGAAGGTCCAACCACAAGGTCAGCCAGGTGCAGGAAGGAGACCAAGTTAGGCCTAGCTACAAGCAGGTCAAGACTCTATTACAAAAAGGCAGAGAACAGGAGGCCACACACCTACTCAGTGGAGGAATCTGGATGTGCACCCTTCACCCTACAGTGCTCCGGGGAGTACCTGCAACATCTTTAGTAAAGGTACCAAAGTGACTTATGTGTGTGTGTCTCCCTTATTACTCCTAACTGCCGAGTCCCCGTCTGTCCTAACCCCTGCACATCTATCTGCCCTGGAGGACTTAGCCTTTCCTGTTGAAGGCCTAACATCTAGCTGCACAATATTAACCCTTCAGTGGATCTGCATAGCAGCGCTGGTCACCCTGACCAGGTACCACAAGTGGCGTCACGAATCCCCATTCCAATATTCAATTCACCTGTAAATATCCCACATTAAAAGGTGAGCCCCAGAGCCACGGACTGAGCTGTGTTGCCGTGACATCCCCCATTGTAGTCTATAGGCTCAGATCCGAGTTCCCATTGCTCTGGAGGGCGACTTAAGTGCTTCACAGAAGTGTATAACGTAGAGCCGAAAACATACAAAGGTATGAAAAACACACAAAGGTATATAAATCTAGAGTAAACTAGCTGCAGCTACATTTCTTTTCTAACTTGGTCAGTCAGATGCTTGGAGGAATACTCTGCCATTGCTGACTAGATGTTAGCAAACTTAAAGAAAAAACAACCAACACAATCAGGTTTGTCCACTATTTGGTTGTGTGTGACACACTGTAAGGGTAACGTGATGCCGTCCTCCTCTCATCCTCAGCACCTCTTACCTTTTATTCTTTCTTTTAGGTGGAGTACAGTTCTGTGGATTTTTGTGGCTCACAAGCTCTACCATTTGCAAGTTTCTTATAGAAACAAAGAGACTGAAAATGAATCAGATGTCCTCCCAGCTTCATATCATCACAGGTCCTTCAGCAATTAGTTCACAGTGTATACTGTCCTCATTACTCTCTACACAGCTCTTTACTGTGTTCAGAAGAACCAGAGATGATGTCATGTCCTTATCACTCCCTCCCAAAATCATATGACATCCTCACATGGCATGATCCACCCCTCGGCCCCTCACCATCAACCCTGACTACAAATAAAGTAAATTGAGACACAAACACTGCTGAGTACAAGATAAAAATAACAGGGGCCTAAAAAAAACCCTTTCCATACAGTTGTGGTTTTCCCCAAAAAGCACTGTTACTCCAAAATACCTATCAAAAAAATGATATGAACAACTGGATATTACCAACAACAACATATTTGGGGAATACCTAGAGTTTCAAAATTCTAACTAAAGCTGCAATTTTGCTTAATTGTAGAGGGCCAGGGAAGCAGAAAAAAAGCATTCATCTCACCACTCACCTCTCCTGCCACCCCTTAACTTTCCCTGTCATGTGCATCCTCTAAGACCGCTTCACTCCACGTTATGGCTTCCATCACTGTCTAGAACTCTGACATCACCGTGTGCCTTGCTGTCATGACACAAGTATCACAGGGTTCTGGATGTATGTCAGCTGAGCCTTAGTCCTAGATGAAAGTCATGGCATGGAGTGAAGAGGCAAAATATGATTTGCTTAACTGAGAAAGGGTAATAGGAGAGATGCAGAAGATCAGACAGCAAGTTGCACAGTGGTGGGAAAGGTGAGTGGTAAATTAAATATTATTTTTTTTTGGATCTTTCATTTATTATCCACTTTGTTCTGCAAAGACACCAGATTGTAATAAAGAACATGCAATTTGCATCGATTAACTTACCTGCAAATTAAATTTTGCTAGAAGAAAAATGTATAAATTGTACAGGAAAATAGTGTGTTAACATGTGACCCTCTAAAAACAATACTAATTTATTTGTATTAATTGAAAAACACTTTTACAAGTGTAATTTGGACGAAAAAGTGTTCAAATGGAAAAAAGAGAAGGATCACCGTACTATCATTGATATTATTAACAAGATTCCTTCAACTTCAACAATATATCTAGCCAACAGTATTCTTTAGATTCCCTATTCTTTGACTGAACTGATACTGCCTATCATGGAGGTATGCACACTAATATAGGCAGATTGACGCTCGTTGGCAGCTGTCGCTCACTCTCCTTGTTATGTTCTGATATAGTGAGCTAACATAGAGAATAAGTGACAAAGCTAATATACAGTGGTGGCCAAAATTATTGGCACCCCTGCAATTCTGTGAGATAATACTCAGTTTCTTGCTGAAAATGATTGCAATCACAAATTCTTTGGTATTATTATCTTCATTTAATTTGTCTTCAATGAAAAAACACAAAAAGAATTGACCTAAAGCCAAATTGGATATAATTCCACACCAAACCTAAAAAAGGGGATGACAAAAGTATTGGCACTGTTTGAAAAATCATGTGATGCTTCTCTAATTCGTGTAATCACCAGCACCTGTAACTTACCTGTGGCATCTAACAGGTGTTGACAATAACTAAATGACACTTGCAGCCAGTTAACATGGATTAAAGTTGACTCAACCTCTGTCCTGTGTCCTTGTGTGTACCACATTTACCATGGAGAAAAGAAAGAAGACCAAAGAACTGTCTGAGGACTTGAGAAACCAAATTGTGAGGAAGCATGAGCAACTCAAGGCTACAAGTCCATCTCCAAAGACCTGAGTGTTGCTGTGTCTTCCGTGTGCAGTGTCATCAAGAAGTTTAAAGCCCATGGCACTGTGGCTAACCTTCCTAGATGTGGAAGGAAAAGAAAAATTGATGAGAGATTTCAACGCAAGATTGTGCGGATGGTGGATAAAGAACCTCGACTAACATCCAAACAAGTTCACGCTGCCCTGCAGTCTGAGGGTACAACAGTGTCAACCCATACTATCCGTCGGCATCTGAATGAAAAGGGACTGTATTTAGGATACCCAGGAAGACCCCACTTCTTACCCCGAGACATAAAAAAGCCAGGCTGGAGTTTGCCAAAACTTACCTGAGAAAGCCTAAAACGTTTTGGAAGAATGTTCTCTGGTCAGATGAGACAAAAGTCGAGCTTTTTGGGAAAAACCATCACCATATAGAGTGTACAGGAAAAAAAAGAGGCATTCAAAGAAAAGAACACGGTCCCTACAGTCAAACATGGCGGATGTTCCCTGATGTTTTGGGGTTGCTTTGCTGCCTTTGGCACTGGACTGCTTGACCGTGTGCATGGCATTATGAAGTCTGAAGACTACCAACAAATTTTGCAGCATAATGTAGGGCCCGGTGTGAGAAAGCTGGGTCTCCCTCAGAGGTCATGGGTCTTCCAGCAGGACAATGACCCAAAACACACTTCCAAAAGCACTATAAAATGGTTTGAGAGAAAGCACTGGAGACTTCTAAGGTGGCCAGCAATGAGTCAAGACCTGAATCCCATAGAACACCTGTGGAGAGATCTCAAAATGGCAGTTTGGAGAAGGCACCCTTCAATTATCAGGGACCTGGAGCAGTTTGTCAAAGAAGAATGCTCTACAATTCCAGCAGAGCATTGTAAGAAACTCATTGATGGTTACCGGAAGCGGTTGTTCGCAGTTATTTTGGCTAAAGGTTGTGCAACCAAGTATTAGGCTGAGGGTGCCAATACTTTTGTCTGGCCCATTTTTGGAGTTTTGTGTGAAATGATCAAGGATTTGATTTTTGCTTCATTCTCTTTTGTGCTTTTTTCCTTGCAAGCAAATTAAAGAAGATAAAAATAGCAAATAATTTGTGATTGCAATAATTTTCAGGAAGATACTGAGTATTATCTGACAGAATTGCAGGGGTGCCAATACTTTTGGCCACCACTGTAGAGACCTTTCTAACAATAAAGTATAAAAAGAGGACTTAGCATTAATTGTTGAAACTGCCTCAACATGTTTCTCTGTCCATTCGGTTCTTCAGGAGGATCGATATATGGATGATTTGAGTAATAACTGCAAGCTCATGATGAGCAGTCATAGGCTAAGATTGTCTGCTGATCCAGAGTCTGAGCTTTAAATCTGTTACCAAATTGACTCTTTTGTCAGTATCATACACCCACTTAGTGTTTGGCCTGTTAATCTGTAATTTATTCCCCAGTCCTTAAACCCTATGATTTAGCTTTAAGTAGATCCTAGAGGTTGCGTTCCACCGATATGCCAGAGCGCATATGTAGTTATGTCACTTCCAGATGCAGAAGAGACTTGTGTTCTCCAGGCTGGAGCGCACAATCTCTGATACAAGTGCACAATATAACCAGATGTGACATATGGACTTCACACTGGAGTGCAAATAAACACCCAAAATCAGGTATGATGTAATCGCTTCCCACTGGATCATAGGGGAATCAAACATCAGTCCTACTATCATGCTGCTGTGATGCAATTAGGTGGAGGCTCCACAAGATTGCAGTAGAGTGGAAGCAGGACAGCATGTAAACTGAGCTGGCCTTCAGTGCAGCAGCAAGGCTACCACAGGTGGCAGCAGAATAGTCAGACAAGCTGGGTCAAATCCTAGACTGTAGCACAGTACCAAAGGAATAAGCAAACTCAAGGTCAGAGACAAGTCAGGGAATCAGCAATGGTCAGAAGTGGATAAGAAAAAGACAGAAGCAGGTCGGATACAAGCCAAGTCACAACAAGGGAGTCAGTTCACAAAAGGGAAACACTGGGTCAGGAAAGGAATGGGAGAGAACAGAGACACGGGTTCAGATAGCAAACTTAGCAGGACCAATCAGAGCCATCAGAGTCAGCTACTGCAGCCCTAGGCAAAAACTATAATTGACATCGCCTGCAGTAAGCAGAGGCAATAAATAGCCAACCTGAACCAAACTGAGGCTGAGAAAGGTTAACCCCTGACGTGACCAGACCAGGAAAAAGGAAAACGGGACTCAAAACCCAGTCTGGATCATGACACCTACTGGGCATATTTCTTATTATAAAATACTGATAAACCCAGAGGCTTTACCTGTTTTGAGAGACCACCATAATAAATCATTACATTCACATGTCTGGTCTGATGAAGTCAGGCAAAGCCTCCTTATAATATGAGATCATCAAAGGGGAAGGAAATAGGAGTATCGGCCAATCTTTAAAAACTTGATATCAGTACATCCAATCATGTCTTAAATTCTAATAACTAATATAAGTCCTGCAATGGAACTACCACTGGTTTAGTGGCAACCAGACATGGCATTCTAGAAGGATATTAAATCTTGTCTTGAAACAACTGGTGGAGATGCAAACAAGAATCCTTTCAAAGCAGAGCCAAGGCCAATCAGAGGGAGGATAGGGAAGACCACAAGGGAACCAGATTCTTATAGAAACCATGTATAAGAAAGCTGTTCATTTAAACCTTTTGAGGATTAAAAGCACATGAAGAGTGACTTTGTGAACAAAACCCAAAATGTTTGGTCACATTAATAATTTGCTTTTTATGCTTAATCTGAGTCACTGTCTACCTGCACTTAAATTTTAAAATAAAAAGGAATTGGATTCGACACAAGAGTGTGCATTGAATTTACCTCACTAGATGACCCAGGGGCTCACAAACCCCTTTCCTCTGGACCTCACCTCTACCACTGTGTGCACGCCAATCATCCTCTGGCAGCATACAGTAGAAACCATAAACACCCAAATACTGTTTTGAGAAACCTTACCTGATGTGGTCTTCATGGAAAAATTGTGACTACAAAGCCATACCATTGACATGAAAACAAAGCCAAATGACTGAACTAGGCATGAAGACATAGGAACTGGGATACAGAAAAATGGCAGCTTATGCTCTAGATTGATGAGATAAAGCTTGAAATATTTGGCATCAGCAGAAGACAATTTTACTAAAGGGCTGGAGGGTGGTACAATGAATGTCTGGAAGCAAAAGTGAAGCAAGGTGGACATTCCTTGCAAGTTTGGGACTGCATTTCAGCTAATGGTGTTAAGAGTGGAGAGCACCTGTTTCAGTTCCTATGTTTCCTTGCATTGCTGAGTCGCTTTGCCGTGTTTCCATGTTGATGATATTGCGTTTTGGCCACAATTCTTTCATGAAGATTACTTCTGGCCAGACTTGTCAGAGCACTAAATGGATGTTGCTGGGTCTCACTGGTTTTTGTCTGCTCTGAGCCGATAGCTCATTGTTCGATATATTCTGATTTCTGAGGGAAGTAAACATTGATGTGTCTTTCATCTGCTGCACTAAGTTTTCTTTGCTGAACACTACTTCAGTGGTCATTTCTATGGGATACTGGATATATAGTGTGTTTTCACATAAATGCTGTAAATTGTTATGTGGACTGTGCATTTTAAATACATTGTGATACCTGCTGACAGGCAGCACAGAAAGGGTTAATCTGCTCCCAGGCTTGATCAGGTGACCCAGCTCTGTTATAATATGCAGAAGGTTCTGGAAAAATGACTCAGGGCAGTCAGCCAATGATTGCAGCTCCACAGTCACACAGAAAAGGGAGGAGCCAAGTCCTGGGAGATAGTTTTTAAATTTGAAGTGGTAGTTGGTGTTCAGACATCTTGAGAAGAGGAAGCCATTTTGTAGGTGATGGAATTATCTTCTTTCCCCCTGCCGGCTTTGCTTTTTAAAAAGGGGAAATGGCACGATAAGAGGAGTTAATATTTTTCATATGAGGAAGACTACCATTGCACCTCTAGAAGGAAAAAATTACCCAGGGGAGAAACAGAGCACCAAGCTGAAGAAAAAAATATTCAACTTAATAAAACCAGAGGTTACTAAGATCTGTTGCCTGCAGGGACACAGCAATCATCAACCCTAGTTTTAATCCTGTACCTCGTTTACTGCTGTTTTAAATAAAAATTTGTCCCATTACCTTCAGTAAAAAAAAACTACTGTTTCAAATTCGTATGCTGCTTTATGACTGGGGCTCAAAAAACACCAACTACTACCACCATTCATCATCTTCTGCCTAGAGGCAGTTTTACTGTGCAAACATTGTATTGTGGATTTCCCTGTGTGTGTGTAATTTGAGAAGGAAAAAACTCTTTTGACAGAAAGCTTGGCCTCCGTAGATACATCTACCCTGGAGAACAAC
>JARQOD010000004.1:403718145-403765504 GCA_033576555.1 Oophaga sylvatica
AAATTCAGGTGAGATCCATGCCTTGTTCATTTTCAGAAAAGTAAGCCGGTCTACATTCTCTGAGGATAGTCGCATGCGACGGTCTGTTACTACACCACCTGCAGCACTAAAGACGCGCTCAGATAATACACTGGCAGCAGGGCAAGCCAGCACCTCCAATGCATACTGGCTAAGCTCTGGCCATGTATCCAACTTAGAGACCCAAAATTTGAAAGGGGAAGAGGCATCTGGGAGTACACTTAGAGGGAAAGCCAAGTAGTCTGTCACCATCTTACGGAAACGTTTTTTCCTGGTGACTGGAGCCTTCTCGGATGGTGTAGACCTTGCTGGCGCTGTCACAAAACTTTGCCACATTTGTAACATACAGCTCTTGCCCTGTGCAGAGGCGCTGCTTGTGCTCCCTCTTGTTGTAGAGGTGTCTACACTGCCTCGACGCACAGAGCTGCTTTGTAAAGCAGTAGCAGCAGCAGCTCTCTCGGCTGGAATGTACAACAGTATGGATTGCACCAGTGTGTCTTCGTACTCCTGCATTTTACGGTCCCGGTTCACCGGTGTGATGAGGGTTTGTAAGTTGTCCCGGTAGCGAGGGTCTAGGAGGGTGTACACCCAATAATCTGATGTGGTGAGAATGTGGGTGATGCGGCGGTCGTTTCTCAGGCACTGAAGCATGAAATCAACCATGTGCTGCAGACTCCCAACTGGCCATCAAAGGCTGTCCTCTGGAAGAGGCGTCATGTCTGCCTCCTCTGCATCACCCCACCCTCGCTCTACATACTGACTAGAGCGTTGTGTACCTCCCTCTGTAGGGATTTCTTCCTCCTCCATTGACTCCTCCTCCTCCTCATCACGTTGCGCTGACTGTCCTGAAGGTAATTGAATTTGTGACTCCTCATCCTCCACCTCTTCCAAAACCTCTTCCTTTAGTGCTTTCAGTGATTTCTGAAGCAGGCAGATAAGGGGGACAGTCATGCTGACTAGTGCATCATCTGCACTCGCCATCCGCGTTGAGACATCAAACGCACGCAAAACGTCGCAGATGTCCTTCATAGAGGCCCACTCAGTAGTGGTGAAGTGTGAACGGCGCAAATTGCGAGTTGATTGCGCCTGTTGCAGCTGATACTCCATTACTGCTGGCTGCTGCTCACACAACCGCTCCAACATATGTAACGTGGAATTCCACCTGGTGGGTACGTCACATATGATGCGATGTTCAGGAAGGCGAAATCTGACTTGCAGAGCTGCAATGCGCGATCTGGCCATGCTGGAACGTCGCAAGTGAGCGCACTCTAGGCGGACCTTGTGCAGCAGTGCATCAAGATCCGGATAGTCCCTCAAAAAACTCTGCACGACCAAGTTGAGCACATGTGCCAGACATGGTGTGTGAGTGAGGTTGCCAAGGCCCAGAGCTGCCACCAGATTTCGGCCATTGTCACACACTACCAAGCCTGGCTGGAGATTAGCTGACAAAAACCACACGTCGCTCTCCTGCTTGATGGCATCCCAGAGCTCCTGCGCTGTGTGGCTTCGATTCCCCATGGAAATTAATTTCAGGACGGCCTGTTGACGTTTGGCCACGGCTGTGCTCATATCGGTCGCAACAGGTAAGCGTTCACGGGTCCATGTGGAGGTATACCGTGACGGCTCGTGCAGCGATGATTCTGAGGAACTGGAGTAGGAGGAGGAATCAATGTGTACAGACTGGATTCCTGCAATCCTTGGAGTTGGCAGAACACGTACAGCGCCACTGGCAAGATCTGTACCCGGCTCCACAACATTGACCTAATGGGCAGTGAGGGAAAGGTATCGTCCCTGGCCATGGGTACTGGTCCATGCATCGGTGGTCAGGTGGACCCTGCTACTGACGGCGTTTAGTAGCGCATGTTTAATGTTTCCCTCGACATGTTTTTGCAGAGCAGGGACGGCTTGCCTGCTGAAATAAAATCGGCTTGGCACATTATATTGTGGGACTGCCAATGCCATTAAGTTCCTGAAACTCTCAGTCTCCACCAGCCTGAATGACAGCATTTCAAGGGACAGGAGTTTTGCAATGCCAGCATTCAGAGCCTGTGCTCGTGGATGGTTTGCCGAGTATGGCCGTCTTTTATCCCATGCCTGTGGTACCGATGGCTGTTTTGTGGTCTGGGAGTGTGACGATGACTGTGAACTTGCTGCTGTGGGTGGAATAACAGTTTGTCTATGGACAACAGTGACCGAGGTTCTTCCATGGAGATCCTGTGAGGAAGCCGAACAAGGTGTGTGTGAGCTGGAGGTAGAGGCTCCAACACGACCTGAAGATGTAGGTGCTGCTGTAGGTTGGCCTACATCTCCAGTGTGTCTTTGTAACTCAGCTACGTGCTTTGTCCGTACATGTTTCCACATATTTGTGGTATTCAGGTTACTGATATTTTTACCTCTTTTAACTTTTTGCTTACACAGCTTGCATTGAACATAGCAAATATCATCTACAAGTCTGTCAAAAAAGGACCACGCAGTGCAAGTCATGGGAGCGCCAATTTTGACATTTGTAAGAGAACTGCTCCCAACACGTGCCAAACTGGAGGCTACAGGCAAGCGAGTCTGCAGCCTACCTCTCCCTCCTCTTTGTACCGTTGGGCCAATCTCTTCCTCAGAGCTGCTCCCACCACCTTCCTGTTGCTCACGCCATGTTGGGTCTCGGACTTCATCATCTCCACTACCCTCTTCCAACACCTGCTGCTGTTGGATGGTCTGGGCAGCACCATGCTCCACAAAACCTGGCACCTGAGTCTCATCATCATCATGAGATGCGTTCTGCGGTGTGCTGTCCATCGGCACTGGCTCACCCGCCTCTTCAGATTGAGAGAGACACAGCTGTTGCGCATCACTGCATACTCCCTCTTCTTCAAATTGCAGAATGCTGCTTGCCTGTGCCCGTGTTTGCGAGCCAACAGATTCTGAGAACAGAAGCAGAGACTCAGCTGGCTCCTGTACAGAAATCTCTGACTGCCTGGCCAATTTGACAGGCGGTGAACAGACAGATGGTTGCTCAACAGTGTTGTGTTCCTGAGAGGAGGTGGAAGGAATTGAAGTCGATGCATTGGCTGCCATCCAACCAACAACGGCTTCAATTTGTTCTTCCCGCAGCAGGGGGGCACGCCGAGCTCCTACCAAAGTGCGCATAAAGGAACGCTCACGGGGATAAATGGTGGATGCTGTGTCACTGAGGGCGGCAGCAGCCACAGAATCCCCACGTCCTCTCCCTGCTGAAACTCCATGGCCACGACCACGTGCCTTACTCACTGACTTCTTCATCTTGGTAGATTGATAAAGAAAGTCAGAAAAGTTATAAGGCCTAAGTGTGGTTATTACGCAGAGACTGAAGTGAACACTGAAACACAACTGTTCACAATCTGTGAAAGGCTACTCCTTTGTCTACTTCTATAGTGTTTGCAACCAATGTATTGGATACGGATGGAAGCGCGTCACACTAATAGATTATATTTATTTTAAATGGAATGGAGCAGAACCAATTGGAGAGAAATGAAAAGGATGAGGCACTGAGACACGCTCAGCAGAGTACAAGCAGCAGTGCTTGAACAAGTAACTGGAGCGTGATGTGCACTCAAAAAATAAAAAACACAGACTGAAGTGAACACTGAAACACAACTGTTCACAATCTGTGAAAGGCTACTCCTTTGTCTACTTCTATAGTGTTTGCAACCAATGTATTGGATACGGATGGAAGCGCGTCACACTAATAGATTATATTTATTTTAAATGGAATGGAGCAGAACCAATTGGAGAGAAATGAAAAGGATGAGGCACTGAGACACGCTCAGCAGAGTACAAGCAGCAGTGCTTGAACAAGTAACTGGAGCGTGATGTGCACTCAAAAAATAAAAAACACAGACTGAAGTGAACACTGAAACACAACTGTTCACAATCTGTGAAAGGCTACTCCTTTGTCTACTTCTATAGTGTTTGCAACCAATGTCTTGGATACGGATGGAAGTGCGTCACACTAAAATTTAAATTGCATGGAGCAGCAAGAATTACACTGAAGAAAAAAAAAAGAGTCTGTGAGTGACACGTGCAGATGCCTACAGACAGCGTTGCATGCAGAGCAAACTGCAGCGTCACCTGCACTCACACACACCTTGCAGAGCTGTTAAAACAACACTGCAGGCAAAAGGAAGCTTTACACAGCGGTTGGTGCTAGCCTGCCTAAAGCACACTACACTAAATCGCAATCTCTAACTGTCCCTCAGAGTCAGCACAGCAGCGTTCTGTCCCTAACTGAATTCACAGCACAGTGATGCTAAAATGGCGGCTGCGCCTTTTATAGTGCATTCTGACATCATTTCAGCATCCAATCACAGCCATGCCATTAGTTAACATGACCGCAGCAGTACAGGATGTGCCCACACTTCTTAGGATTCCTCATTGGCTGACTAAAATCACATTGCCTCTCAAAGAATTATGGGAACTTCCGATTCCGGTATACGATATATGGAAAATATCGAAACAAAGTATCGAAAGGCCGATAGAGCTAATATCGGCCGATACCCGATACTTGCGGTATCGTATCGCTCAACACTATTGGCGAACAAACAAACAACTCTGGTAAACCGTTTGTTAGAGGCATTCCCAGCACACAGCAGCGATGCAGGTTCTACCACAAGCCGTACTGGGTCAAATGTAAGAGGTGTTCGTGGTGCACACAGCCGAAGTGGCGTTGTAGACAGGGGTTTCATGACCATGTTGTGGTCTGATTTCTCGAGTAACGCTCACACGACTGGTAAAACTGAATCGATTGCAACAGACAGGAGACAACAGTTGTCAACTATGGTTCAAAATTACCTCTCCTCCCCTATCGATGTTCTCCCTCACAGTTCATTCCCCTTTGACTACTGGGCCTGTAAACTGGACACCTGGCCTGAATTGGCACAATATGCCTTACAGGAGCTCGCTTGCCCTGCTGGTAGTGTGCTATCAGAAAGAGTCTTCAGTGCTGCTGGATCAATCCTGACATAAAGAATGACCCAGCTGTCGATCAAAAATGTAGGTGATCTCACCTTCATTAAAATGAACCATGCCTGAGTTTCAAAGGATTTTGTACCACCTTCCCCTGATGACACATAGGTTGCCAGCAAAATAGCTCGCTTTATCCTCCTCTTCCTCTGACTTCTCCAATTCCTCCATTTGCAGCTGCTGAACGTCCAGCCTGCATCTCAACATATGCCAGTTTTTCCACCTCCTTAACTGGGCTAAACCCACCCCCCAGGCCGGCGTCAGCATGTAGTGCACCCGGGCAAGTGCCGGGGCCCTGAGCAGGTGGGGGGCCCACTCACCGTCAGAGACACTGACGTACTATGAGAGACCCTGTGCCAGTTCCCGGCGCCCATGAGTGTGCCCCCCTGCTTGCTCAGTGCCCCAGCACTTACAATACTTATATCTCCCTGCTCCACCGCTGTGACGTCTTCCGCATTTCCTGACAGTGATATTCAGGTCAGAGAGCGCGATGTCATGTCTATGTACCCTATGCCTGAACAGTCACAGTGCAGAGAGCTGGAAGATGTCGATGCTGAGGAGTCCATAGTAGAGCAGTGCCCAGCCAGTAGAGGTATTTCATTTTTTTAATTGTTGGAGCAATATATGGGGAGCATTATACAATGGAGAATTATATACACTGAGCATCATAGATAGGGCCATTATACACTGGAGCATCATCCATGGGGCACATCATATACTGGAGCATCATATGGGGTCCATTATATATGGCGCATCATATGGGGCACATTATATATGGAGCATCACATTGAGACCATTATATATGGAGCATTATATATGGGGACCATTATATTTGGAGCATTATATGGGGCTCATCACACGCTGGAGCATCATGTATGGGGCTCATCATATACAGTCAGGGCCAGTTTATTTGGACAGTGACACAATTTTGGACAGTGACACAATTTTCGCGAGTTGGGCTCTGCATGCCACCACATTGGATTTGAAATGAAACCTCTACAACAGAATTCAAGTGCAGATTGTAACGTTTAATTTGAAGGGTTGAACAAAAATATGTGTTAGAAAATGTAGGAATTGTACACATTTCTTTACAAACACTCCACATTTTAGGAGGTCAAAAGTAACTGGACAAATAAACATAACCCAAACAAAATATTTTTATTTTCAATATTTTGTGGCGAATCCTTTGGAGGCAATCACTGCCTTAAGTCTGGAACCCATGGACATCACCAAACGCTGGGTTTCCTCCTTCTTAATGCTTTGCCAGGCCTTTACAGCCGCAGCCTTCAGGTCTTGCTTGCTTGTGGGTCTTTCCCTCTTAAGTCTGGATTTGAGCAAGTGAAATGCATGCTCAATTGGGTTAAGATCTGGTGATTGACTTGGCCATTGAAGAATGTTCCACTTTTTTGCACTCATGAACTCCTGTGTAGCTTTGGCTGTATGCTTGGGGTCATTATCCATCTGTACTATGAAGCGCCGTCCAATCAAGTTTGCAGTATTTGGCTGAATCTGGGCTGAAAGTATATCCCGGTACACTTCAGAATTCATCCGGCTACTCTTGTCTGCTGTTATGTCATCAATAAACACAAGTGACCCAGTGCCATTGAAAGCCATGCATGCCCATGCCATCACGTTGCCTCCACCATGTTTTACAGAGGATGTGGTGTGCCTTGGATCATGTGCCGTTCCCTTTCTTCTCCAAACTTTTGGCTTCCCATCATTCTGGTACAGGTTGATCTTTGTCTCATCTGTCCATAGAATACTTTTCCAGAACTGAGCTGGCTTCTGGAGGTGTTTTTCAGCAAATTTAACTCTGGCCTGTCTATTTTTGGAATTGATGAATGGTTTGCATCTAGATGTGAACCCTTTGTATTTACTTTCATTGAGTCTTCTCTTTACTGTTGACTTAGAGACAGATACACCTACTTCACTGAGAGTGTTCTGGACTTCAGTTGATGTTGTGAACGGGTTCTTCTTCACCAAAGAAAGTATGCGGCGATCATCCACCACTGTTGTCTTCCGTGGGCTCCCAGGTCTTTTTGGATTGATGAGTTCACCAGTGCTTTCTTTCTTTCTCAGGATGTACCAAATTGTAGATTTTGCCACTTCTAATGTTGTAGCAATTTCTTGGATGGGTTTTTTTCTGTTCTTGCAGCTTAAGGATGGCTTGTTTCACCTGCATGGAGAGCTCCTGTGACCGCATGTTTCCTTCACAGCAAAACCTTCCAAATGCAAACACCACACCTCAAATCAACTCCGGCCCTTTCATCTGCTTAATTGAGAATGACATAACAAAGGGATTGCCCACACCTGTCCATGAAATAGCCTTGGAGTCATTTGTCCAATTACTTTTGGTCCCTTTAAAAACAGGGTGGCACATGTTAAGGAGCTGAAACTCCTAAACCCTTCATCCAATTTTAATGTGGATACCCTCAAATGAAAGCTGAAAGTCTGGACTTCAACTGCATCTGAATTGTTTTGTTTCAAATTCATTGTGGTAATGTCTAGAACCAAAATTAGATAAATGTTGTCTCTGTCCAAATATATATGGACCTAACTGTACTAGAGCATCATAAGGGGTTCATTATTCATGGGGCATCATATAGGGCCCTTTATATATGGAGCATCATATGGAGCACATATGGGGCCTATTCTGTATGGAGCATTATATGGAGCCCATTCTGTATTGAGCAATATATGGGGCTCATTATTCTGTATGGCACACTATGTGGTGCCCATAATACTGTATGGAGGAATATACTGTCCGTTTTTTGAGCTATTGTTGAATTTAGGCATTGTACTATACCTATATTTCTGTGCCGTATCAGAGCATCATGAATTGTGGTGTGTGTTAAAGGGGCCCACTGAGACTCTTTCGCCCGGGACCCCCAAAAACCTATAGCCAGCCCTGTCCCCCACAACTTTAGCCAAATAACCCCCAGTTTTTTCGACTCCGACCCGACCTTTTCCGTTAATCGGCCGACTTCGTTCGACTCGACTTTTGAGAAAGTCGGGTTCACGAAATCCGACTCGACCCTAAAAAAGGCAAAGTCGCTCATCTGTAGTGGACTATGAAATTCTAGTTGAACCAAATTAACACAAAGATGATACAGTTATTATAGCTGCTATAAGTTTGGCTACTGTAACTCACGGTTGAGTACCCATGCATCTCATAATTGCAGGGACCAAACTGTGACCCTGCATAAATATACCACTGTAGCAAAACTGATTAGACTATATTTTCAGGATATCCTTGAAGAATCCCAATGCTCTATCCAAGTGAAACCTTCCCCAAGTGCAGAAGCTGAAAAGGAATGGTGGCATGAACTCTACATAGGCACTGAAGAAACCCCCCTCGAGCAAAAAGATGGAGTACTTAGAGTTGCCAACGAATATCAGCATATATTCAGCAAGTTTGCTTTTGACTTCTGGAGAGTCGGTACAATCGAGCACCCCATTCCCACTGGTTCCCATTCTCCAATCAAAGAAAAGTACAGACTTATACCTCCATCCATGTACCAGCCAATAAAGAAGATGATACAAGAAATAAAGGATGCTGATGTGATTAAAGGCAGTTGCAGTCCTTGGGCCGCACCAATTGTTCTTGTCAAAAAGAATGATGGGAGTATTCGTTTTTGTGTTTATTATCGCATACTTAACAACAATACCCACAAAGATGCATACCCCCTGCCCAGAATAGAGTAATCATTGACTGCCATGAAATCAGCAGCCTTTTTCTCCACCCTAGATCTCACCAGCAGATACTGGCAAGTACCAATGGCCCCAGAGGACTAAGAGAAGACCGCATTCACTACCCCCAAGGGTTTGTTTAAATTTAACTGCATGCCCTTTAGCTTGTGCAATGCTCTCGGAACCTTCCAGAGACTTATGGAATGCTGCTTGGGTCACAAGAATTTTGAAACTGTTCTACTGTATTTAGATGATGTAATCGTCTATTCCAAAACCTATGAGAAACATCTCCAGCATCTTGCTGAGGTCTTTTCAGTTCTAGCCAAGCATGGCCTGAAAGTCAAACCATCCAAGTATCATCTTCTAAAATCTAAGGTCCAATATCTAGGGCATGTAGTTAGTGCAGAATGAGTTATTCCAGATCCTGAGAAGATTGCTGTGGTAAAAGACTGGCCTATCCCAACTACCATTTAAGAAGTTTGCGGATTCCTCGGATTTGCTAGCTACTACAGAAGACTCACCATCCTCTGGAGCTCGTTGCCCTTGACCATGTTAAATTGCAAACCAGTTGCACTGGATACCTCTATGCTCTGACCATTAACGATCACTACACTAAATTTGTTGTGGCTGTGCCAGTCAGAGATCAGACTGCCCAGACCACTGCCACAATATTTTGGAAACATTTTGTAAGGCCTTATGGATACCCCGAGTAGATCCTGACAGATCAATGTCCATCAATTGAGTCAGAGTTATTCCAAGATCTGTGTGCACTCTATGGCTGCATGAAACTTCGCACAACTGCTTACACAGTGCAATGGACTATCTGAAAAGATGAATAAAACTTTGAATTGACATGTTAAAAAATGTTCCAGCCAAAGAAAGACAAGAATGGTCTGAGTTGCTCCAATAGTTAACTTACCTGTATCACAACACCACCCACTGCTCCACCAGTTACACTCCATATTACCTGATGTTTGGCCATCCAGGGAAACTGCCTGCAGACTTTCATTTAACCATTCAAGTGGAAGATCACTCTAATTCCATAACACAGTCAGATTGGGTGGTGGACCATCGAATACATCGCCAAGAAGCTAACGAAATTATGGAAGACCGAATGAAAGCTGTCCGCCAAAAGCAAGAAGATGATTTCACTGCAAGGGCCAAGGTGAAAGCCTTACAAGTAGGAGACAGAGTTTGGGCTAAAAATAACCACCGCTCCCATAAACTGGATGACCAGTGGGAATCATACCCTTATGTCATCACCAGTATCCTGTTCCCAGGGATAGAAGTGTATAAAATTTTCAGAGAGGACATTCAACAAGAAAAGGTGGTCCATTGTAGCCAGATCAAGATTTGCATACACCTGGAAGTTCCAGTCCCGTCAGTTTCTAACCCTATTACACCAGAAAAGATTTTCAGAACCCTCACCACACTGTTTGTTTGGCTTCATGCGCCCTGTTTTCAGTTTATGCTGCCAGTGCCTCATTCTTCATTAGAGGATTCTGACATAGTTCCTACATCAACCCAAGAAGAAAGGGAAGTGTCTGCTCTGTGGAGAGCCAAACGAGCAACCAAGGGACACTTACCTGCTCGTTATCTGGACTAGTTTCTCACTACTTATCTAAATTGGGGAGACTTTGCATGTGTGGCTCCGATTGAGATGGATTTGCACTACGTAATAAGAGAGACTCCATGGCTTATGAGAGCATTATTACTGTTTCTTAGCCCTCCCAAAAACAGCTGGTGAAGAAAGTTTCTTTATGGTCTGTGTGCCCGACTGCACCTGGGGATGAAGCAAAGAAGTTAAAACGGGTTTCCTGTTATCCCATTCCCCACTTAGTGTGGGTTGTTGCTGCAAAGTGCTACTTCAGGACATAAGAAGGACTATTTTATTACACTTACATATTATTTTACCTTTACCAGAGGTTACTAAGATCTGCCTGTCTGCAGAGTGTAATCCTGTATCTCAGTTTACTGCTGTTTGTAAATAATAACTTGCCCAATTACCTTCAGTAAAAAGACTTCTGTTTCAAATTCTTACGGCTGCATCTTGACTGGAGCTCAAATATACCAACTACTACCACCATCATCATCTTCTGCCTAGAGGCAGTTACTGTGCAACCATTATATTGTGAAGTTCCCTGTGTGTGTGTAATTTGAGAAGGACAGACTCTCCTCCTGACAGAAAGCTTGGCCACCCCCTGTCAGGAGTACAACCCTCAGTCATACACCACTTGAGAACTCCACACTTCTATTGTCCTTAAAGTGTCACATTTTATGGGGCTTCTTCTAAAGAGCTATAACAGTACATCTTGAAACCCAAGTTTGCTTTGAAATCTTTAAATGGGAGAGACTTTGGTAATGAAGTATTGCTACCTTCTGTCCTGTTGCTGGGCTTAGTCTTGCCATATTACATGAAATATGACATGAAATTACAGCAAGTCAGAGGTTGTGGAAAATAAAGTTTGTATGTTCCTAACACAGCTTTAAGCCGTCTCCGAAGCTTTTTCTGCTTCAGTTAATGACTGTGTTTCAACCTGCATATGAATAAGATGTTCATTAACACCTGTTGGGTATAATTGGTTACTCCTACACATGACTATAATCTTAACGAAATCTCTGATTTTGTGTTAGTGTACCTAGAAGATTTGGTTCTGTTTTGAAGGCAAAGGCTGATCACATCAAACATTGAATCGATTTCAATTTTTTTTTTGTTTATTTTTTTTATTGAAGACAATATACTATTAATGTTTCTAATTTTTAAACATTCCTACTTTGCAAAATTTTTAGGCTAGTGTGGAGAAATACTGCATAGTAGTGTGTATAATTATGAATGGGCATAAAAAGTCAAACGAAATATGGAATCTATGGACACAAACCGACGCTGGTTAGCTTTAAAAGTTATAGCTATTATAGTTATAAAAGTATTTTTTTTTATTTCTTCAGAAAAAGTGGAAAAATAATAAAAGTTCATCTTGTTTCTGTTTTGATCCCACTATTGAAGATGATGGGTCTACTTTCATTCTAACTCTATTTATTTTTGACATATAGATTTCCAGAGGGCTATTTGGCATGTAACAACAAAACAGATTCTTCAGGAAATGTGCTTTCTATCAGGGTTGAGATCCAGAGGAACTCAGTCTGTGATATAAGACTCTGGAGAGATGTTCCATTGATGTCGGGTGTAAATCCCAGCAGACACAGATAACACACTGTCCTGACTCTACACACTAGATTGACAGCTCCTGTCTGACTTGCTAAGTGTATAAAGCTGTCAAATTCTGGAGTGCCTGCCCCAGAGATTCACAGACTAAACAAGTGTAATACAAATCTTCATGTTATAAGTATGGGCACATTGCACAAAATTCATATATGCACAAAACCTAACATAATTTTGCATTAATGAAAATCAATTACATTGAGAAGTTGGAATGGTTCAACATATTGACTACCCCTAATAAAGAAAATATTAAAATAATATTATCCTTTCCCCACCTTACCCTATCTTATCAGCCAAAAGCTCCTACAGGATTTAGATGTATTGTAAGTAGACATAATCAAGCGCTCATCCATCTTTATGAACTGTCCTTAATGTTCTCTTTGAGAGATGGGTGACCAAACAAGTGTTGGAAGTATTGGAGTTCAGCAAAAAGGAAACCATGGTTGGTAATTTATGTGAAACTAAATCTGTGTTCTTAAAATGCTTACCGCAAGATTAGCAGGAAGTCAATACCTATACCGGTGAATTGCACTACTGCATGGATCGCATGGTTATAAATTACAAGCAATTAAAGGGGTTGTCCGGTCTAAAATGAAAAGTAAAGAAAAGATTAAGTTGCACCCTGAATTGCTAAGAATAATAACTTTAGAAAATTGGAAATGCATTACTGCCATAGAAAATAGGAAAACACTATATTATGTTCATATGGAATATTGCAAAAATTAAACTGCAATAATGTTCTGAAAAATTACAGTAAAAAACTAGGTACTTAATGCATAGCTTGGCCAATATATGTGAGCCCAACAGCCAACATCCTTCATTTTTGGGACCCTGTCCTCATAAGAAACTTTTGGGCAAGACGTATATGTACATAATGTAGCATTTTCAGATTTTCGATGGCAGTATTGCAGTTCCAATTTTCTAAAGTTATCATTCTTAGCAATTCAGGGTGCAACTTATTCTTTTCGTGTAGTTATATTTTTTTGGTTGGCACCTGTACACACTAGTTTGGATGTGCTGGTGGTAATTTTTTCTATCTAAAATGAAAAGTCTGCAGTCACTCTGTGTGACTGCAGACTTTTGAAACTTCCACCGGATGAACATTGCTCTGTGAGGATTTCCAGTTTCTGAGCCAGAAACGGAGGTTACGTATGCTGTGAAGGAAACCCGGTTCCTCCCACGTCACCAATGTGACGTAACTACACAGTCACAGCTCTCCGGCGCCCCCTTTGTCTCTCAGGTCAGTAAAGGAACTGCACCTAGAGCAAATAGCCGCCAGGGAGGATGTCCTGTTACCCGCTGGGTATTCTAAGATTCGTGATCAGAGTAAAACCATTAGCACAAAATAAATTTTATGGTTTAATTAACTTAAGGGCGCACTAGATAATTACAGAAATATACAGAAAGCTATACAACGGAATTACAGTGGATTTGCAGTCAGAGTAAAATATTACAATAAGGTACAAGGCTTAGAGGTATTAGCTAAAGGTCAATGTTACCAGGCTATAGGTTGCATGTGGAAGCCGGGAGCTCTGCAATCCACAGGTATGAATCTTAGTTGCCGGACAGTCCCCAAAAAGTATGCCGCTGCTCCCTTGGCAGATCTGTCCCTTGTTCCTTCTTAGATCTTCATTGTCTTGTTCTTCTGAGTGAATAGCCCGAATCTGCCATCTGCTCACAGTTCTTAAACCTGCTAGGTCCCTCCCCTCAGTGTCAGAGGGTGGGTTAATAATCTCCCAATATCTAAGAAAGGGGTTAACTTTCTCCAGGATGATCGGATCAGGACACGAGAGGTACCAGCGAATGCAGTTTGTTTTGCCTGTCACGTGGAGATCAAACATGGCCAGATTGGCATTCCATCGTGACCCAATCTCTATATCTCAGGTCTCCGAGCCATCACCGACTCGGGAGTCACACTGTCAGATGCCCGAGGTCCGCAGGATCATGCAGATATTTTTTATGAGTCTGTACCTTGAAAGATGTGCTCATAATTCATAATCTTAGAATGGAGTCGTATTTGCTGGGAGAGACAATGGATGTGTTTTCTGTGTCTAGCTGACAGGTTTAACCTAATTGAAGCCACCAGGCATCTCCAGGCCCCATGCTGTCGTGGCTCCAGACTCCCGCTTTGAGGTCCAGTTTTGGCCTGACCTACTTAGCATACTAAAGAATTAGTTATTCACAGTGGAGACTAAACCCTGTTGTCTTGAATATGCCTACAGGCCATGGGGGTTAGGAGCAGTTAGCTGCCTGTGGCTCTGTGAACAGACAAAATGGCAGCTGGAACAGGCCAGGCTCAGTCATGAGGCGGGCATGAGGCCCCATTTCTAAGATGGTGGCTGTTCCTTCATCACATATGTGATATGCATATTCACAGGCAGAAGCCATCAAGTGGCCGCGGTCTCACTGCATACAAGGGTATTGAGCACGACTGCGCCCACTAGATTGTCGCATCCACTAAATTACCTCTCCCTCGCTGCATACATTTTCCTTGAAATTTTGGATTTGACTGCAGCTTGCATCTTTGTGGAGGGTTTTCCAAGTTTGCATGAACTGTGGAATGGTGGACGGAATATGTCAGGGAGATAGATGTCCAGCCCATAGATCTTATTAGCACATTTGCATAGTAGGAAAAATGTGGATATCTATGGAATACGACAACAGATCGCAGATATCAAGGTATCATTTTATTCAATATTCTATTACCTATATGTCCATATAGTCAGCATATGATCGTTGATCCTACAGACAAATGCCCTTTAAATTTATCACAGAGGTGGCGTGGTTAAGAGCTGAGAGGTCGCACCAGAACAGAACTCCTGTAATCCTGACTATTGATGAGCGAGCATACTGGTTAATGCTCGGTACTCACCCTTACATTGCTGTACTTGCAGTGCTTGGCGACTGCCGAGCATTTCTGGGATTGTTTGACGGGAGTTTGGATACACGCCTGCATGTCGGGAGCTCTTTAGAGCGCCAAACAACATGCAGGGATTATATGCCTAGTTGGTTGTGGCATTACAGTGATTGGCTGGCCGCAGAGCATCATCAGGTCTATATCAGACCTGGTGCCACAATGTTCACCACATTCAACTCTGGAATCAGCTAGTGTAGTTAGAGTTGCTGCCAAGATAGGGTCAGATTTGGGAGTTTCAAAGATAGTGTGGGTATACCATAATTGAATAAACAAATCCAGCTAAATCAACAGTCCTTCTAAGGGCTAATTATGGAGTATATAGATTGCAGAGCTAGGTAGGCAGGGAGTGTATGTGGGTATATAGATATCAGTAGCAGGCAGGCATTGTATATGGCATACTTCATTGCATACATCAAGAGGGTCCACTCCATTACTGTCTGCTGCTGCTGCCTATTACATAAACTGATCGTATATACATAGACCCAGGTATCATTGGCCAGGAATATTTTTTTTTGCATCTTAATCCTGATTATTTAATCCAAAAGCAATCCAGAGCACATGTTTTTTCTCTTCCTTTGCTTCTTGTGACTGCAGAATACAGCCAGATCCTTTTCATAGTACAGTGTGAAAATCCAGTTATTTTAAATGGGTTTGCCCATCCCAGCGATCACATCTGAGTGTGCACATAAAATTCTGTCATTTTTGTGGTAATGTAACATTTTTTTGGAGTGTCTTATACAATTTCTTGACACCATTTTCCTGCCAAAAAAATATTTAGCTGCCAAAATAACATTTAGCTACAGGGCAGATATTTTACACTGGGTTTTGTCCACCACACAGACTGCATATCATTGCGCTCAAAATTGTGCCATTTCAGGCCTCCATAGAATTGTTTTTGTTGTGTCTTAGCCTACTCATTGACACAATTTTGCTGATCAAAAAAAAATAAAAAATACAGGCCACATATTTGAAAGTGGGCTATCTCGGTCAGATGTCTGATCTATCTGTGGGCTACAAATTGTGGCATTTGAGACCTCCATTCAACTGTTTTTGCATGTGTTACTCTAGTTCTTGACACTATTTTCCTATAAAAAAAATAAAGGCCACATATTTTACGGTGTAGTATCTCCATCACACGCCTTATCTATCAGTGGGCTACAAATTGTGGCTTTTGATGCCTCCATTCAACTGTTTTGCTGTGTGTTACTCCAATTATTTACACTATTTTGCAGAAAAAAAAATACAGGCCATATATTTTACAGTGTGGTATCTCCATCACAGGCCTCATCTATCTGTGGGCTACAAATTGTGGCATTTGAGGCCTACATTCAACTGTTTTTGCTATGTGTTACCCTTGTTCTTGACGCTATTTTCCTGTAAAAAATTAAAATACAGCCACATATTTTACAGTGTAGGATCTCCGTCACAGGCCTTATCTATCTGTGGGCTACAAATTGTGGCATTTGAGGCCTCCATTCAACTGTTTTTGCTGTGTGTTACACTAGTTCTTGAAGTTATTTTCCTGTAAAAAAATAAAAATACAGGACACATTTTACAGTGTAGTATCTCCGTCACAGGCCTCATCTATTTGTGGGCTACAAATTGTTGCAATTGAGGCCTCCCTTCAACTGTTTTTGCTATCTGTTAATCCAATCTTTAACATTATTTTGCTGTAAAAAAATTACAGGCCTTTGAGGCCTCCATTCAACTGTTTTTCCTGTGTTTTAGCCTAGTTATTGACACCAGTTTGCTGAAAAAACAAAATTATTACCTACAGGCTAGATATTTTAAACTGTGTTTTTCCAGCACACGGATCACATATAAGTTCGCTCCAAATTCAGCCATTGTAGTGATCGTGGAAAATACTGTAGACCATTTAAAATGGGCAAGGCGCTTGTCAAGGGACAGAGAAGTGGACGTGATGGTGAATGCAGAGGCCAAGGCCGTGTGCAAGCTGAAATTGAGCCACAACAAACACCCAAATCTTCTCACTCGACCTTCCTGTCTCAATTACTAGGGGACTGCAGCAGCAATCCACTATTGAACCCAGAGCAGTGTCAAAAGATTGTTGGTTGGATAGTGGATAATGCTTCCAGTCACTTTGCCAACACAATCACCACCTTGTCTTCCACTTGGTTAAGTCTGAGTAGCCGTGAGTCTGGACCGCATATTCCTCACCGTGATCCTTATTCCTCCCATCATGCCGAGTGCCCTGAGACAACTGATCCCACACTTTGACACTCCAAAGAGCTGTTCACTTTTCAAGTGGAAGACGAGGTGGTGGATGATATAGTAACTGACCCAACCTGGCAGGAGGACATGCAGAGCGAGGACAGCAGCACACAGGAGGAGGGAGGCATAGCACCACAACAGGCAGGAAGAAGCAGTGTGGTGGCCGCAGACAGAAGGTGGGCAACCGTTCCTCATAACACCAACACGACGGAAGTTGGCAGTAAAACTGTTAGGTCTTCCCTAGTCTGGTTGTTTTTTAAAGACTGCTGATAAACCTTAACAGGCCATTTGCACCACATGCCATGACCACATCAGCAGTGGTAGCAAAACTACCAGCCTGACCACCACCAGCATGATCAGGCACATGGCAGCAAAGCACCCGACTTTGTGGGCTGAAACCAAGGCTCCAGGAACAGTGTCTGCGGGTGACACCACTGCTTCTTCCACTGTTCTGCATGCAAGCCAATCCTCTGTCCATGGTGGGCGGTGTATTCATACCGCGAAACATGCGTTGGGGTTAGCAGAGCCTGTGTCCACTTTACTAACAACGCCATGATGGGTATGTGTTTATGAGCAATCTTATCCAATGTTGATATCCTGTTATTTTCCTTATATAGGTCTCTCACATGTGGATCATTGTTATTTGCAGGATGACTAGCTAGGAAATGTTTTTGCACTGTTGCACCTTATCCCAGGATATAGCATGCAGAGCTGCTTTCTGAATATAATACAATTGTAATATTACATACTATTTGAATGAACGCACAGAGAATGTCCACCATTGAGTCCTATGGGAGTACTCCTTTACTCCCTCTGTGTGATTCCTTCTATAAACTCTGATCCTATACATTACTATGGGCAACATGCAATATGTTTTTCCTTTCCCACTGGAATATTATGCCTAGCTGCACAATACCATACATAGGCAATATATATATATTTGGACAGTTATAGTGGTAGTACTCTCTGCTTTCTTGTTGTCCCTGATTCAGTGTTTATTGTAAACCCTTGTTATATAATTAGCATATGTCCTGTTCTCACTATGTGTTCTTTTTATTAATAAAATAATTTCATATAATAGTTAGGACTCTTTTTCTCTTGCTTATTACATTATAGTGTGAGTCGTCACTATTTGATCTTTGGAGGCAATTTTTTCTCTTTATGGTACTTACCATGTATTATTAAATACAATGCATATTTGGAGCATTTTTCTCACATATATATATATATATATATATATATATATATCTTTACTCTAGCTCTGTGCACCCCATGCACTTTTGTACCGCACATATGCACTTTCTTGCTCCCCTTGCCTGTAGATGATGTTTCAATAAATTGATTTTATTTTTGTACCGTACTCTGGACTTGTGATCCTTCCTTGAGATATGTATACTCATTATATCTGGATGGCCACCGCTGCTCTTATAAGCATTTTAAACAGGAATTTAATCTGAGCAACTTTAAATTCTAAGTTATTTACAATTAAGACATACAGTGAGAACACAATAAAAACATCTGTGACCTCACTATTTCATATAATGATCATGTGGTAGGTGCTGAATCTAATAGCGGCATTATTTTATTAATGTATAATTCTCTGTTACCGGGTATTCTGGAGATCCAATGGCTGTGGTTACAACAAGGTGGAAGAGTGATATGGAACATATACTGTATCGTCTGAGAAGTGGGAGGATGTATTGGAATCAATTGGAAAAGTGTCAATTAGAGATGAGCGACTTTGCCTTTTTTTTTTTTAGGGTCGAGTCGGGTTTCATGAAACCTGACTTTCTCAAAAGTCGAGTCGAACGAAATCGGCCGACTATCGGGAAAAGTCAGTGGTCTGACTGAAACACAAAACCCAATGCAAGTCAATGGGGAAGCAAAGTCGGCAGTGAGTGGAGGACAGTAAACACTCCTACAGTGCCCATTTCAATGCCAACTACATCAATTCTTATTCCTTAAGCTTGACAACCTTAATTTACTTTATAATAGTAGTTACTCATTAAAAACTGGGGTTATTTAGCTAAAGTTGTGGGGGGCGCTGGCTCCAGGTTTTCGTGTGCCCCGGGTGAAAGAGTGTCAGTGGGCCCCTTTAACACATGCCACAATTCATGATGCTCCGAAACGGCACAGAAATATAGGTATAGTACAATGACAAATACTTCACTTCTTACATTACATGACTGATACCTATTTTAAAATCTACAATAGCTCAAAAACCGGACAGTATATTCCTCCATACAGTATTATGGCCACCTCATAGTGCGCCATACAGAATAATGAACTCCATATATTGCTCCATTCATAATTGGTCCCATATAATGTTCCATACAGTATATGATGAGCTCCACATAATGATCCAGTATATGATGGTCCCCATGGATGATGCTCCAGTGTCTTATGGGCCAATATAATACTCCATATATAATGGGCCCCATTTATAATGCTCCAGTGTATAATGGGCCCCGTATATGCTGCTGTAGTGTCTGATGTGGCCCATTTAGAATGCTCCAGTATATGATGGGCCCCATGGATGATGCTCCAGTGTCTTATGGGCCAATATAATGTTCCATATATATTGGGCCCCATTTATAATGCTCCAGTGTATAATGGGCCCCGTATATGCTGCTCCAGTGTCTGATGTGGCCCATTTAGAATGCTCCAGTATATGATGGGCCTCATGGATGATGCTCCAGTGTATATTGGGCCCCATATATGCTGCTCCAGTGTCTGATGTCCCCCATTTAGAATGCTCCAGTATATGATGGGCCCCATGGATGATGCTCCAGTGTGTTATGGGCCAATATAATGATCCATATATAATGGGCCCCATTTACAATGCTCCAGTTTATAATGGGCCCTATCTATGATGCTCAAGTGTATGATGGGCCCCATATATAATTCTCCAGTGTATAATGCTCCCCATATATTGCTCCAAACATTAAACAAAATTAAATACCTCTCCTGGCACTGCTCTACTCTGGACTCCTCAGAGTCGCCATCTTCCAGCTCTCTGCACTTGGACTGTTCAGGCAGAGGGAGTACAGACATGAAGTCATCGCGCTTTCTGACCTGAATGTCACTGTCCGGAAATGCGGAAGACGTCACAGTGGTGGAGCAGGGAGAGGTAAGTATTGCAAGTGCTGGCGCCCTGAGCAAGCAGGGGGGGCCCACTCGTGGGCGACGGCACTGGCACAGGGCCCCTCATAGTACGCCGGTGTGTCTAACGACAAGTGGGCCCCCCACCATCAGAGACACTTTTGCGTACTATGAGGGGCCCTGTGCCAGTGCCATCGCCCACGAGTGGGCCCCTCCACCTGCTCAGCAAACCGGCACTTGCCTGGGTGCGCCAGGTGCTGACGCCGGCCCTGGGGGGTTGGACAGCCAAGTTAGGGAGGTGGAAAAACTGGCATATGTTGAGGTGTAGGCTGGACGTTCAGCATCGGCAAATGGAGGAATTGGAGAATTCGGAGGAAGAGGAGGACAAAGCGAGCCATTTTGCTGGCAACCTATGTGTCATCAGGGAAGGTGGTACAAAATCCTATGAAACCCAGGCATGGTTAATTTTTATGAAGGTGGGATCACCAACATTTTGGGTCGACAGCCGGGTCCTTCTTTCTGTCAGGATTGATCCCGCTGCGCTGAAGACTCTTTATGATAGCACACTACCAGCAGGACAAGCGAGCTCCTGTTAAGCATATTGGGCTAATTCAGGCCAGGTGTCCAGTTTACAGGCCCAGTAGTCAAAGGGGAATGAATTGTGAGGGAGAACATCGATAGGGGAGTAGAGGTAATTTTGAACCATAGTTGACAACTGTTCTCTCCTGTCTGTTGCAATCGATTCAGTATTACCAGTCGTGTGAGGGTTACTCGAGAAATCAGTCCACAACATGGTCATGAAACCCCTGTCTCCAACGTCACTTCGGCTTTGTGCACCACGAACACCTCTTCTGTTTGGCCCAGTACGGCTCTTGGTAGAACCTGCACCGCTGCTGTTTGCTGGGAATGCCTCTAACACACGGGATACCAAAGTTGCTTGTTTGTTCGCCAATATTAGCTCTAGGGTCTCTTGTGGCATGATGTTCTGTAATTTGCCTTTATAGCATGGATCAAGGATGCTGGTCAACCAGTCATCCTTCATAATTTTGGCAATTCTGGGGTCCCTTTTTAGGATCCGCAAGACATAATCACACATGTGGGCCAATGTTCCAGGTGTCAGTGATGCACTGACAGTCATGGGTGGAGGAGCACTTTCTGCCAAATCCACATCCCTCCAGTCACGCACAAACCCTGTACCTGACCTTGGCAAGCCAACATTTTCTCTTGCCCCCTGAAAAGCATCCTCCTCCCCAAAATAATCATCCCCCTCATTCTCCTCCTCCTCTTCTTCCGCCATCTCGTCCTGGACAGTTCCCTGAGCAGACAATGCCTGACTGTCATCAAGGCTTCCCTCCTCCTCCTCTTCCTCCTCCGCTACAGACGCCTGATCCTTAATGTGCATCAAAGTTTGCATGAGCAAACGCATGAGTGCGATGCTCATGCTTATGATGGCGTCATCTGCTCTTACCAGCCGTGTGCATTCCTCAAAACACTGAAGGACTTTACAGAGGTCTTTTAGCTTTGACCACTGCACACCCGGCAACTCCATGTCTGCCCTCAAACTGCCTGCCCGTGTATCCTCCCACAAATGCATTACAGCCTGCCTCTGTTCTCACAGCCTCTCAACCATGTGCATGGTGGAGTTCCACCTTGTTGCAGCGTCTATAATTAGGCGGAGCTTGAGGTAGGTGGAGCGATCGCTGCAGCCTCTGCATACGACTGGAGTCTATGGGCGAGCGACGGATGTGCGAGCACAGTCTTCGCACCTTATGGAGCTGGGCTGTTAACTCCGGATAATTATTTAGGAAGCACTGCACCACCAGGTTCAAGGTGTGAGTCAGGCAAGGAATGTGTCTGAGTTTTGCCAGGGTTATGGCCGCCACAAAATTGCATCCGTTATCACTGACTACCTTGCCTGGCTCAAGATGTAGACTGCCCAGCCATGACTCAGTTTCTCGCTGCAAGTAGTCGGCCAGTACCTCCGCGATGTGTCTGTTGTCGCCAAAAGACATCATCTTTAAAACAGCCTGCTGACGCTTACCGCTAGCTGTTCGATAGTGGGACACCTCGTGTGCAACACTGGCAGCTGCGGATGGAGTGCTCGTGCGACTGCGCTCTGTCAATGACCTTTCGCTTCTGGAGGAGGAGGAGGGTCGAACGCCTACAGCCAACTGTTGCCTATACCATGGGCTAGGCAGCACTGTCCCAAAGCCGCTGTCCCCTGTGGACACTGCCTCCACCACATTAACCCAGTGCGCAGTAATGGACACGTAACGACCCTGGCCATGCCTACTGGCCCGTGCATCTGTTGTGAAGTGCACCTTTCCACTCACTGATTGTTTGAGTGCATGGACAATGCGATCTTTCACATGCAGGTAGAGGGCAGGCATTGCTTTTCTAGAAAAGAAGTGCCGACTGGGTAGGTCACAGCATGGGACAGCGTAAGCCATGAGCTCTCGGAACGCTGCGCTTTTAACCAAATGGAAGGGCATCATCTCTTATGAGATCAGTTTGGCAATGTAGGCGTTCAAAGCCAGTGTACACGGATGAGAGGAGGAGTACTTTCTTGTCCTACTCAGAGTGTCTGCTAGGGTGAGCTGGACTTGAGAGCTGCACATGGGTTAACTAGGGATGGACATGATGGACTGAGAGGCGATTGGTGATGGTGATGGTGGTGATGGCCTCGATTCAGTTTTTCGTTGCAAAATCATTGTGATTCCCTGACAGCTTTGGCCTTGCGACAACACCTCAACATTTCTTGATGGTGGTGTGCTAACCGGTGGGCTTACATTGGGGGAAGCAATCGAGCACTGCTGGCTACCTTCAGTCAGAGCAGGTGCACATGTGGTAACTGAGGTTTTGTAGTCCGTCCATGCTTGCAAGTGCATGTTCATTAAATGTCTAAGCATGCAACTGGTATTCAAATTTCGGAGATTTTTCCCTCGGCTAAAGGTCCTTCCGCACTTCTTACAGATAACCTTTGCCTCATCAATAGGATTTTGGTCAAAAAGTGCCACACTGCACTCTTCCTACTATGGGGTAAACTTTCAGGGCTTGCACGCTGTGCTAATTTGACCGAACTGGCCAAGCTGTTCTCCGCCTCTTTTTGATCTTTTAACACGTTTTTGGACTGCTACAGGCCTGCCAGATGACCGTTGCTGCGATGTCGATGCCTGCTGCGGATCCTTCTCTTCTGAGCTATTGCCAGCGGCACCCTCTTCACCCAATGGATGCCAATCCGGGTCAACTACTGGGTCATCCATCACCTCCTCTTCAATTTTATCTGCACCTTCCTCTGTGTCACCGTGTAAGGTGGTATAGTATGCGGGACGGGGCACCTGAGTTTCATCAGGGTCAGATTCTGGCTCAGTGGACAGCGAGGGCAATGTAGTGCTCTGGTTGAATGTACCAGCAGAATCATCTAGCAGTGGCTGTGCTTCAGTGCACTCCATGTCAGATTCATGTTGGACTGGAGAATTCAGGATTTGATTTGATAACCCAGGCATGGTACGTGAAAAGAGCTCCATGGATTAATCTGAATTGTGGCCTGCCGCATCCTTCACTTTTGGTGGGGGTGAAGGACTCAAGGAAAGGTTTTGTTCCTGACCAGGAACCTGCACTGACGACTCAGTGCTTGCATTTTTTGAAACTTCACAAGAGGAGGCGATAAAGCTGGAGACTGTTTCGGCAATGAAAAAAAACCTGTTCCTGATGCTCCAGCTTTAAAAGCGATTTACCTACTCCCAGAAAAGGGAGCCTTCCAGGCCTTCTGGAGCCAGACGTTGACGCCGGCTCAACACCTCCTGCCTTAGGTGCTCTAGTGCTTTTTGCACTACCAGCAGATGCACCACCACCACCATCAGTACCAGCTGTCCCCCATGCCCACGTCCACGGCCTCTTCCACCATACTTCCTCATGTTTGTGAAAATGTACCCAAAATACCAGCAGATATATGGTACTGTATCAGAAGCGTACAGCTGTATACAGTCTAGGGATAATTGTAAATCTTTGTATATATTTCAGGAGTCAGACACAGACGCTCACAGGCTCAGTATGGATTAGACAAGAATATAAAAAGCTGAAAAAGGGTACTGTATCACAAGCGTACAACTGTATACAGTGTTGGGTTAATTTCAAATCTCCTTATATATTTCAGTAAAGTCAGACACAGACGCTCTAAGGTTCAGCATGGATTAGACAAGAATATAAAAAGCTGTAAAAAGGGGTACTGTATCACCAGATACCAGGTGTATATAGTATAGTGAAAATATTGTAAATCTCTGTATATATTTCAGGAGTCAGACACAGACGCTCTCAGGCTTAGTATGGATTAGACCAGAATAGAAAAAGCAGATTCGCAAGAAATAATCACACATGTTGGCCAATGTTCCAGGTGTCAATGATGCACTTACAGTGGTGGTAGGAGGAGGATTTCTGCCAAAAAGTATACTGTATCACAAGCGTACAGCCTGTATATAGTCTAGGGGTTAATTGTAAATTTTGGTATATATTTCCGGAGTAACAGACAGACGCTCACAGGCTTAGTATGGATTCGACCAGAATATAAAAAGCATAAAAAGGGGTACTGTATCACCAGATACCAGGTATATATAGTATAGTGAAAATATTGTAAATCTCCGTATATATTTCAGGAGTCATACACAGACTCTCACAGGCTCAGTATGGATCACACCAGAATATAAAAAGTAGAAAAAGGGTAATGTATCAGAAGTGTTATGTTTCGGTAGATGAGGAGGACAGGAACAACAGCAGGGCAGCCGAACACCTGAGATGTTGGTAACTGATGGGTTGCAGATTCCTAAACTAACGACACAACTAGAGGTAGCCGTGGAGCGTTCCTACGTTGATCCTAGACGCCTCTTCACAGCCTGAGAGATAACTAGACCTAAAGGCAGAAAGATGAAAGCTATCTGCCCCGGAGCAGATCCCGAAAGAAAATAGGAAGCCCCCAAACATATAATGGCGGTTAGACAAGATGAAAATACAAACATAGGCAGAAAATAGACTGAGCAAACGCTGGGGCCACAAGCTGATTAAATAGTATAGGACAGGAGAGATTACTTTCTGCAACCCAGAAAACCCTACAAAATCCAACAATTCTGATTACAAAAATACTGAGATCACACGATCTCGCCACCCACTAAATCAAGTCTCAGTGTGAACAAAAACCAAGCCGCAGCCGCTGAAAAAACAGGAAAGAGCAAATGAGCAAATAACAGTGGCTGCAGATAAACTGTGAGGAGCTCAGGCCCCAGGAGGGAACCTGGCTGACCTCCACAAAAGTGCAGAAAACAATGCAAAAAGCAAGCACAAAAAGAAAAGCAAAAAATATCTTATCTGAAAGCAGGAGATGCAGGTAAGACTCCAGCAAACTTCCAAATGAACCAGGAACCACAATTGAGACAAGAACAATAGATCACCGGCAACCATCATGGGAGGGACCAGTCAGTGAACCCAGATTGCCACTCCTCGCTGAAAGGTTCAGTACTGTCTGTAACCACCAGAGGGAGCTTCTGCTCAGAAACCATCTCTAACATATTCACAACACAGAAGCATACAGCTGTATACAGTGTTGAGGTAATTTTTAAATCTCCGTATATATTTCCAGAGTAACACACAGATGCTCAGAGGCTCAGTATGGAGTAGACCAGAATATAAAAAGCAAAAAAGGCTAATGTATCCGAAGATACCAGGCATATACAGTGTAGGGGTAATTGTAAATCTCCGTATATATTTCCGGAGTAACACGCAGACGCTCTCTCAGTATGGATTTGACCGTAATACAGAAGGCAGAAAAACGATATTGTGTCAGAAGATACCAGCTGTATACGGTTTTGGGGAAAATTGAAATCTCCGTATATATTTCTGGAGTCACACACAGATAGTCAGCATATATTTGTCCGTGATACCAGCCCGTACACGGTAGTGTGTGAGGAGTGTACAGCTCTATACGGTGTGGGAAAAAAACTTGAACGCTCAGTAACTGTGCAGAAAAAAAGAATCAAAGTATTAGTGCTGTGTAGGTGCTGTGTAAAAAGCAGACTGCACAGCAGTGTACACACAGCAATACAGCTAGCAGGCAGCCTAATAATCAGCTCTGCTGCTGCACACAAGACATTCCTCCCTTGTCACTGGCAGGCAGCCTAATAATAAGCTCTGCTGCTGCACACAAGAAATTCCTCCCCTGTCACTGGTAGGCAGCCTAATAATCAGCTCTGCTGCACACAAGAAATTACTCCCCTGTCACTGGTAGGCAGCCTATTAACCAGCGCTGCTGCACACAACAAAATCCTCCCCTGTCACTGCACACTAACTGTACAGCACCATCGCTATCAGCACAAGCACAGAATAACTTTTTTCCTGCCTAGCTCTCTCCCTACTGAGAAACAGCGGCAGCAACCTCTCTCTACGCTAAGCTCGGCAGAAGTAAAATGGAGGTCGGTGCTCAGAGCTTTTATAGCCACTGTGACGCCACACAAAGCAAGCCAATCACTGCAATGCCCTTCTCTAAGATGGTGATGGCTGCTGCCCATTTCATCTCGTTGCCCACAGTGTGCGTCCTTCCTCATTGGCTGAGAAAAGGCGCCTGCAAACATTATGGGAAAACCGACTTTGGCGCTCGGGTCGACAACCGCAAGGCCGACCTCACGCTATGGTCGGGTTTCGCTCGGCGAAACCCGACTTTGGCGAAAGCTGGTGATTTTTTAATGTGACTGACCAGTTTCGCTCAACTCTAGTGTCAATTAATACAGCCCAGGGACAATCTAAATTGTTTCTGGTACATATGGTTTATAGAACTCCAAAGGCTTTATGTAAAATGGGCCTCAGAGTAGATGATTACTGTCCTCACTATGGGGAGTAGGGTAGCTGATTTGATCCATATGTTTTAGGCGTGTCCTCAAGTGGGTGGGTAATGAGAGAGCGTTGATAGACTAGTTATGGAGGTCTTTCGTTTTAAAATCTCCTTTAGTCTTAAATCTTGTTTCCTGGGCCTGGTGGAGGATATTGGGGGTACCTCTCCAGTGCATCTAGCTATACCTAAAATACTATACCAGACCAGGAAAATTATAGCTAAACACTGGTTGGCAAATGGTTCTCCCTTGTTGGATGATATCATTCGATGTTTGAATAATACAATTCTGATGGAAAAGACGGTCTATATCAAAGCTAAATTTGTGGTATCTGAAGTGGTTGCAAACAATGTAAGTTTCAATTTATTAGCACTCTAATGAGTCTAAACTGCTTTAGTGCCAGGATTACGAGATGGATAGTATTGAATTCCAATGTGCTAATTTTTCTTTAATTAGTCCTTTGCTGTACTGTGTGCACCAAGGGGGTGTTGTTTCAGAGAGGAAGGTGGATTAGATGGGGTAAATGGGAATGGTTCTAATATGTAGGTGAACAGTGGGTATATTTTTTTGCAATTTGTTTGTCTGTCCTGTAAATAACCTGTAATTATTGACTGTTTTTCTGTTAATTCTGAGAATTCTTTCAATAAATGTTATCTGATTAAAAAAATAGTTTAAAGATATACAGATGGTTTGAGCACTGTTCATAGAAGGTGGGTGTCGTTGTCTGTATAAGACCACATATTTAAGGCTTGTTTCTAAATAGTTCTAGATGATACTGAAATGCTAAACAAGTTTAATATCAAAATAATTCGAACACATCTAACATAAACCAAGTAATAAGTTCACACACTAAGCAAACTGGTAAATGTGATTCATGTGCATATGGTCTTTAATACCAGAGATGCAAAGCTGAACAGCACCCACACTTTTGGCAGTCTTTAATTAAACAGAAAAGCAAGGTAATTTATTTAAAAAATGTCATCTTATTTGTATGCCACAAGTTTCCAAAAAATAGTGTTTACTTTTGACTTCTCAGATTCATACACTTTTACGGTGGAATACCTCTTATGTAACTGCCAGACACATGCTATAATCTGAGTAAATATACATTGCTTATGCTGGTGGTGTACCGGGTTTAATAATTCTTCTTTTTTTTTTTTTAATAAAAGTTAACCAATGACTAATTTTACTTTATCAGCAAGTTCTTTGAAGGGGCTAAATGATGTATTAAGAATATCCTTAATATTTAATGGAAAACCTTCTTTCAGCAGAAATTATTCTTAAAAAATGTTCTTCCTTGTATTTGATCACTATACATGCGTCCTGCCTTATGCCTCCTGTTGTTTAAATGAAAAATGACATGTAGGTCTATACAGGCGAGTAGTTGATTTCCCAAACGTCAAATGATTCTTAAAAGGAGAAGCCTGTTGGGGCTTTTTAATGACATTTTAATAGAAAGAAATCAATGTAAACTGTTTTAAATTAAAGATTAAGAGAGGTCATTTAATGCTGCTTTATTTATGTGATTCCTTTCCCGTATGGTGAGGACCTTTATAACAGCCCTATTGCTAGGAGCTTGTAATGGTTGAACTTTTGATACAGGATAACTGTAAAAATTCATTTTTATCTTGGCTCGTACTTATCCAAATCAATGCTGCCAACCCAGGAATGCATGTTAAACTTTTAGTGGTTGTGGCAGACAAAGAAGGTTACCAAATGTGCGTGACAATTAAGAAGCCTAAGCACATTGACACACAGATTCGGAAATAGAAAAACAGTTTTCCTATTATAGTTTTGAGCAACAATTAGAATGAGCTCCTAATGCGACAGATCGCCTCAAGCTACCGGAAAATGACAGACACTGCAAATTGGTTGCCGGTTCACTCCTAATTAAAAGGCAAGATGTACTTTGCCATATAGTTCCACTTACAGTTAGTTTAAATTTAGTCATAATAGATAGCTCATGTAGAATTCTGGAGAGAAAAAGCAAGTTTATCTATCTATTCACCACTTGATCATTTTATGAAAGGAATGAGTTTACAAGTTATGCTGTGGATGAGTTTCTATACAAGCAAAACACATTTGGAGAGGCAAATACCATACATATTGACATAATGTTATATCTAAATGTGAATTTTTTTGGCTATTAAATAGCACTTTTTCAGGTTTGGTATCTGCCTGGATGGCATGGCACCTAGGTACGCTTTTGCCTGTTGCTGCTTTTCGTTTTTTTTTCTTTTTAAATGTGAATTAATGACAATTTTTTTCAAAAGTAACTAATGTCTGCGTCTAACATAGTGCATCAATACATAGTATATGCTTTGCATATCACATTTTTATTGCTAACCATTTTTATGTGTCTTAAGTGACTTAAGTGACTCTACAGTAGCAGATTATAAGCAAAAGCTATGTAGTCTGACCCTAAAGTTGTAGAGCCGGATTCATCAAGACTTTCAAGTCAGAATTCTGGCATTTAAAACTTCGAAAAGTCAAATAATTTAGCAACATCTCAGAGTGGCACCTAAATTTTGCAACTTTTGATGTCCTCACTCCAGAGTCTTCCAGTTCCACCAGCATGAATGGAGCTGAGATGGGAGCACTAAGGAGGTGTGATTGCATCTAATTCATGACAAGCTGTGGTTTTATATTATGCCAGTGAGATTCCTGGCATAATGTGCCTCTTCATGAATAAGGAGCATCTAGCTTCATTGTGCCCCTCATTAAGACCATCCTGAACAAACCTGGGCTTGAATAATTGGGCCTATACTCCTTTATCTGTCCTCTACATGAAATGCAGATTTGGCTTCAGGGGCATAGCAATAAGGGATGCAGAGATATCAATCGCATCTGGGCTATGTGCCAAATGTTTGATTTACTGTAGGGCAAGTTGAAAGTAAAGCTAATATTGGCTATCAAGGAACAGTCACAACACACAGTGCATCACAGCTTGTCGAGTATAAAGCTGTATGGTTACAGACTAATTAGAATTCCCATGCTGAACACTGTCTACAACAGTTGAGCATCAGAACTGGTCCACGGAGAAATAGAAGTAAGTCCAATGGTTTGATGTTGCACAGTCCTTAATGATACCCGCAATGCCTAATGGCAATGGCTTCTTTTACCAGTGTAATTGGCCCTGATACTCAGCAAAATTTGCTCTGAAATTTTTCAATAAACTTAACAAGGAGCTCCAGTAGCTGGAAAAGCAAGTCTGATTGATGGAGGAGTCACCTCACAACTTTAGGACTTAAAGGTTCTTCTGCTAACTAAAAATGATTGAATCTTTTGATATTCAAATTTACCTGGTTCTGCAAATGTTTCCAAAACTTTTAATGGAGTTGCCAGGAATCATGCCTCCTTCAATTGTCTTGAAAAGATGAGTATAACACTTTGAAGTCTCCTATAATGGCATCCAATGCTTTTCATTCACTTTAACGCAATCAGTCTTAGTAATGTCAACGTGACCACACCATAGAAATGGATGGTAACCCCGAAGGGTAGGTAGCACAGGTGCAAAATACTTAAGAAACAATAACTCACATACCTACCATTAAAGGGGGTTATTGCCTAGTATTATAAAAGCCCAAAGATAAGGCTTGTCAGTCTCTCAGATATGTGTATTGCTCTATGCCGACTTACAGCCTTTCTGTCATGCCCACACTGTTAGAACAGGTGGGCTGCACAGCATTATGTAAATGCACCTTACAGAGACAGTCTAACCCAAATTTCCTTAGCAATAAAAGACCCTGCTGCACTCTGCAAAAGAAAAAAGATGTGCAACTTGCAACACAATAAGGACTCATGACATGGGTTTCAAACTTGCATCTTTTGGCCAAAATATTGACCAGTACCTCAAAGTTTTACATTTTTTATCTTTTATTGTTTTGCACATTTTTACATCTTATGGGGTTCATTTATATAGTGCTGAGTAGACTGCTTGATCTAATAGAATGAGTGTGACCAATAGGCTGTAAGCCAGACACAATAACCTACATGTAAATACGTGAATGGCGCCTATAAAAACTTTATCAGTATGCATTCTTTAATATTAGACAACTACCCCCACCATGAATCGTTAGGTGTGTGAGTGATAGTTTTATCAGTACCTTGCTCATGTGCTGCCTCCATCTTTATTACGTGGGCTTTCTGCATCCTGTGGTGCATTAGTATTGCTATTGTTGGTAACTATGACTACAATTTTTCTTTCATTTTTCTTAATTTTAACTCCTTTTTATGTACTTTTTGGTAAATTGTATTTACTACTTTAAATGTTATGGCACCAGAGGAGGTGGACTAAGCAGCACATTTACTCAAACAGACAGTGCCGCTGTTATTTGAGTCATGTAATCCTTCTGTAAGTGATTTTCTGCAATGAATTAAAAGGCTGTGGACTTTCTTTGGCGATACTCATAAATCGAATTGTAAATCTTTTTTTTAATCCTCTAGGACTTATTAATTTCATAAAATTCTGCTCCAATTCGATTCTCATTGAATCAATTAGATAATTTCAAGGGCTAAAGTCTTAATTTCAGATACCACAAGACAAATTCAAAGTGTGGAGGGAACTAAATGGGTTAAACCGCAAACAAAGCATATTTTATTCAGTAGATCATGGAATAAAAATAAGTTACACAATTGGATGTGTTAAAAAAATGTTCCTGTCCTGAGATAATCTTATAAATGTGCCCCTGCTGTGTACTGTGTAATGACTGTGGCTGACCGTCCAGGGACATGGTCTGATCATATCACATCTCCTGCGCAGGGGAAGATGCAAAAAAGAGTATACAGACAATATAGCATGGGATCACAGGTGCTGCTTTCTGTGAGGTAAAAAATGTCCCTGTCTGTTTATAAACATGTTTTACCTCACAGAAAATCAGTTGTCCTACCTGTACACTCGTTTTTTGCTTCCTCCCTGCCCAGGAGATGTGGTATGATCACACCATGTCTCTGTACCATCAGACACAGCCATTACACAGTACACAGCAGGGGAACATTTACAAGATTATCTCAGCACAGGAACATTTTTCAATAAATCCAATTGTGGAACTTTTTTCTATTCCAAGATCTAGTGAACAAAATGTACTTGTTTCATGGGAAAACCCCTCTCAGTTCTACAAAATGCACATGGTTGGTTGGGGGCCCTGATATAGGTTTATTATTGTGGCCCAGATTAGGCCTTTGTTAGGTTAGTTTGAAGCAGCATAATTTCTGAGGTATGTGACAAATGTGATTTCTCTCATATTTCCTTATGTTTATATTGGTTACTTCGAATTGAGTGAGTTGTTTAGAATTCAGACACAGAATTTAGCAAGCATGAATATTCTGCAAGTTCATTGTTTTGTAGGGTTAATAGCTCAATCTGAACATAACTGCCGGTACATTTCCAGTGCTAAGCAGTTGTGAAAAATGGAATTGTTGCCTAAATCTTTTACTTTTCCACTATTATTGGATTTCCAAAAAAGACAAATTATGTGTTTATAATTGCTTGCAGGATTTGGCGATTTAGCATAGCTAGCGCGCATTCTCCAAGGAACTTAAGATTTATATAGTCCATAAACTTATATAATTAAAACATTAAATTGTGCAAATGCAAAACATCAACTCCAGACAGTCCCAATGTCCCCTATTTCTGGGACTTGTTTCAGGCATAAATAAGACTCAGTCATAATTGTATAACTATGGTTTGGTCAAAGATTTGTAGCTGGCAACCCTCATGATTGTTCACATAAACTATTACACTCTAGGTTTATAGACATTAGCAAATGATCAACCCAACTATATTGTAAAACAGAAGTGGATTCTATATATTTCATATGTTTGGATGGGACACTACCTGTAGACATTTTATCTAGTTAAAGGGAACCAGTCTCCAGAAAATACGCTATTATCCTGCAGATATTGGATTAATCTGTAGGTTAGTAGTGTTATTAACCTGTTTGGCGCCCGTACTTAACCAAATACTGAGGGGAGAAAATTAACTTTATTCCCCCTGGCAGTGTCCGTGTTTCAGTCAGGGGGCGGCGTCAGTGCGGAATCAGTCACAGCTCGGAGTTTATAGAGCGGCGGCTGTAACCACGTCCCCTACACTGACTGACAGCCAGCCCCATTGCAGAGCCAGCGTCAGTCAGGGCCAAGGACGCGGTTACACCCCATATCTGTAGGTTAATAGCTTTTTTTTCTGGTGACAAGTTACCTTTAAATTAAGCCCTGCTCGCATACCTTATGGTGTGTAAGTGCAGGTTATCAATGTCATGCCATCAGAGCTTCCACTAGTTTCTAAATTCTGGTGAAAGAATGGTACATACTGTATATAAATGCAGCATATAATGTGTGCCATTGATTTTCATAATTCCTTTCATTGCTGAAAGTAGATTTGCAAAATAGGACTAGTCTGTTGCTATTAGTGAAATTACCTTCTGCACCTACTCCATTTTAAAGGCATTTCTAGTTAGCACAGGTTAATCACTACCTGCATTACCTAAAAAAAGGACAAAATAAGCAGAGAGACTGAGGCAAAGTAGAGGGCATCAGACTGAAAGTACATGGAGAGTTCAGGAGTTAGAGTAGAACGGATTGTCTGGCCTTAGGGTAGAAGTCTGCAGTCACTCTATGCAGACTTGGGAATCCTCACATCGCGCATGTAAGGCTGAAATCAACATGCAATCCTGTACAGCTGCAACGATGTATAATTAATTACCTTAGATGAAAGGTGCTTGCTATAGCATATAAATGCTGCGTACATCAGTCAGCGCGTGTAGCCATGATGCAACGCCCCAGACGCTGACATAGGCGGTCGGCACCCCGTGTGACCGGGGGGAGGATGTGACATCATCCCCTGGGTCTCCGAGGTAACCAAGATGCCCAGGGCAGACATCGGACCGCAGCAGTGCACTGGCATAACGCATCTGGATGGAACTACCAGCTACAAGAAGTACTCCTGAAAATAAGCCTAAATAAAAAGCGCCGCAACAAATATAAGTGCATGTTATAATTTTAGTCATCTATTACAGTGGGCATACAGAACAAGACATATAAGGAATCAGCATATAAGAAATTTTTACATGCGTCTCGGTTCACATTTATGCACAACTATATAGTTAATTATCTTAGATGAAAAGTAAGGCTATGTGCACACGTTCAGTATTATTTGCATTTTTTTTGTGTTTTTTCGCGGGAAAAAACGCGTAAAAAACTCATGAATTAAGCATCCTATCATTTAGAACGAATTCCGCAATTTTTGCGCACATGGTGCGTTTTTTTCCGCGAAAAAAACGCATCTTGGAAAAAGAACCAACATGTTCATTAATTTCGCGGAATTCTATCGTTTTTCCCGCTATATTATTGACCTTGAAAGTTCAGGAAAAAATCGCGGTAAAAATGCATAAAATCCGCGCAAAAAATGAACCAAAAACGCATAAAAAACGCGCAAAAAAAGCACATTTTTACCACGAAAAAAGTCCGGTTTTGCCCAGGAATATTCTGCAAACATTCCTGACGTGTGACTAAGCCTAAAGGATCTTACTATAGCATAAGAGCACTGAATACATCAATCGGCACATGTAGCCATGATGCCACGCCCCCAGCACCGACATAGGCGGTCGGCACCCCATGTGAACAGGAGGAGGATGTGTCGTCATCCCCGGGTCACCGAGGCAACCAGTCCAGATACCGGACCACAGCAGTTAATAAGTGCCCATTGTAAGAAATGACCAAAATTGTAATATATATTGATATTTATAGCGGCGCTTGCTATCTAGGCTTATTTGGGCTAGAACCTGTACACATTGTGTTCTATTTTTTAGAGCGCTGCTTTTAGCTGGCAGCTTCATCCAGACGCGCCACGCCAGTGCACTGCTGGGGTCTGGTATCTGGACTGGGTGCCTTGGTTGCCTAGTTGACCTGGGGGATGACGACACATCCTCCTCCTGATCACATGGGGTGCCGACCGCCTATGTCGGTGCTGGGGGCGTGGCATCATGGCTACATGTGCCGATTGATGTATTCAGTGTTCATATGCTATAGTAAGCTCCTTTACTTTTCATCTAAGATAATTAACTATATAGTTGTGCATAAATGTGAACCGAGGCACATGAAAAATTTCTTATATGCTGATTCCTTATATGTCTTGTTCTGTATGCCCACTGTAATAGATGACTAAAATTATAACATGCACTGATATTTGTTGCGGCGCTTTTTATTTAGGCTTATTTTCAGGAGTACTGCTTGTAGCTGGTAGTTCCATCCAGATGCGTTATGCCAGTGCGCTGCTGCGGTCCAATGTCTGGACTGGGCGTCTTGGTTACCTCGGAGACCAGGGGGATGATGTCACATCCTCCCCCCGGTCACACGGGGTGCCGACCGCCTTTGTCAGCGTCGGGGGAGTAGCATCATGGCTACACGCACCGACTAATGTACCCAGCGTTTACATGCTATAGCAAGCACCTTTCATCTAAGGTAATTAATTATACATCGTTGCAGCTGTACAGGATTGCATGTTGATTGCAGCCTAGGACGACATCATAATGCTAACCTTTTCTCAGCTGTTCCATATCGTCCTATCTACATTTGCTATATAAGACACCAATGTTATCATCAAGCCACGCCTCCTGACGAAGCTGCTTTTGGCGAAACGCGGTCGAGGCTGCTGAGAGGGACTCTTATAGGAGCACCTACCTGATAACATCATGACTTCAGGCATACCTTTTCCCCTTTTCTAAAGGGGTTTTTCGCATTATAGCACAGGTTACCACTTATCAAATGAGAATAGGCTAATTGCTTCACATAAACTTTTTGTGGTAACCACATTATCATTTAACCTGACTATCTGTCTGATATGCTGTATATTTTTGGTATTATAAAATCCTTTTAGGACAGCATTGGTGTCTGGGTTTTTTTTTATTCATCGATCTGGTTGTTTTACTATATGGAATTGTGTATTAGCAAGCCAGTTATTTTGCACTGCCTTTTACTAAACCCCAGTTGATTTATGCTCCAATTTTGTAGTCCCATTTGTTCCTGTTATGTTGTCTCATGCTATGTATCAGCTCTCACAATTATTGTAATGATCTACTATTAAATATACTGTTAGTATTTTTCTAATAAATTATGTACTATTGATTAATATTTTTTTATGGTGACCTTATTTCTATGTAGTTATTTTACTCTTTAGATTAAAGGGTATGCCACACTAAACAATATCGCTAACGGGATCGCTAAAAAACGTCACTATTTAGTCGATCCTGTTAGCGATGTTGTTCAGTGCGGCAGCTTCCAGCGACGAGCTTCCTGCTGTGATCTCGCTCGTCGCTGGAATCGCTCCGGACCCTATTTCATGCTGGCGCTCCCGCTGGGTAAGTATCTAATCGCTGTGTGGCACCTTTTCTTAGCGATTTAGCGGTACTTTTGTGCCGCTAAAGTCGTTAAGAAGATCGCTAACGGCGATAGCGTCGTTAACTATATCGCTAAATGGGCGCATTTAGCGATATAGAAACAATCCCGCTAGCGATCCATTAGTATGCTCGCTTAACGTGATCGCTAGCGGGATTGTTAGTGTGGCAGTACCTTTAGTGTTCACATCTTGGTTGTTTGATTAACACTCCTGTAGTGTCTTTGAAGCTTTAGCTTCAGATCTAGAGGATTAGCTTTGTTTGTGTACAATATTGATGATGTCATCCTCTCAAGATCCCTGAAGATTTCCCTACCTACCCACCCATGTTAGTTAAAATTCTGTCGCTTTGCTTTATTGAAGGGAGGTAATACAAAGCCCTCTGGCTGTGTGGTGTTTATTAAATATTTAACAATGGACTGGATGACCGACTCGAGTCAAGTAAGGACTGAGTATTGTTATTTTATTAAAAAGGTATGTTAGTTTTTATTGGTTACTGTTGGGGTTCAAGTTCCCGCTGCTGCACAGGGGGAGTCTCAAACCAGTCCTGCTGCAGTCTCCTATTCATCTCCATCCACAGTGGAGCCTGCTCAGCTTAGACGTCGGTCCCAGTGTCTCGCCCAGTCTAACAGTGTGCAGAGGATTACTGCTGCTCCTCCAGGCTCTGCTATTGTGGCCAGTACTGGTTAGCGGCGAGCAGAGTCTTTTGGACAAAGTCCTTGTTTTCCCCTTCTGAGCATGCCCAGAGTGAGATCTCTCTTTGGAGATCAGGGGTCACATGCTCAGGTACTGGAGCAGCTCCTATTGGTCCGCCAGGAAGATCCTGTGACTACTGGTGTTCTGGAACAAGTTTCATTGGTCCTTGTTTCTGGCAGGTCCTGTAGCTGTTACTATAAAAGGGTAGCATGGCTGGGCCTCCATGCGCTAGTATCAATCTTTATATGCTATGCGCCAGTGTGGTCATGCGTGTGTGTGGTTAGGGCCCGGCTGAAATAAGCCCCTAGAATACCGACTTAATCGGTGAGGAGTTTGGTATGCTAGCTGGTCAGGGTCGGTGTCCTAGATGCCCTAGATTACCGGCATAACCGGTGAGGAGTTTGATTGCGTATTCAGGGCCTGGCGTTCAGACGCCATAGATTGCGGGTGACTCCCGCGAGGACATTAGCGCATGATCTCGTTCTATGTTCGCTTAGCAGTTAACTGTGTACCTGGGTGCCTTGACAGGACACAGAAGTTTGTCTCAGCGGCTCTGTGACGTAACAGGTTTGCTTTCAACGCTAGACAGTGCCCTAGCGTGTTTATTTTGTGACTCAGTTGTGTTAAGTGAGTTCGCACACATCGCCATATAGCGCTGCGGAACTCCTTCTAGCGGCTCTGTGGAATAACAGAGTTCGCACATATTGCCACAGCGCTTTACGGCGTTTATTTTGGCGACTCTGCGGGATAACAGAGTTCGCTTCTTGCGCCATTTTACTAGCAGCAAGCTCTGCCTGCACGGTGGACCCCGGGCTGCGAACGCACCTCTCCACATCATATATTTGGTGCGTTCCGCAGACCCTAACAGGTTACTATTTAAATAAATTATCCTTTAAAAAGCACTCTGACCTTTTTTATCCAACCAGTTGTTGAGTCTTATTATGCGCGAATAACCGTTTAGCTGTTTAATGAATGGTTTATAATCAATAGAATAGTCCCTATATTCCCATATACATTGCTTGCTGTGAGAACTCTCTGGTGCCGGCGCTGGGAGCAGGTAGTCATGTGACCACAAATATATGATTTTTAGATTTCTGGCCACATTCCGACTTGACGTGTCCAACCTTAATCAATTCACTTGCATTGAGCAAGGCTGCACATGTCTAGTCGACTCATGATCACATGTATTTTTGCAACCACTGGTCCATTGCTCCCTGCGCCAGCGCCAGAGAATCCTCACAGTACATAATGTGAATATTCACAAGGCTGCAGTCACATAAAGTGACTGCATACTTGTACCCTAAGGACAGACAATTCCTTTAACAGCATTCTGAGACAGAAAGTGACCTGATTTTGAAAGAGATTATGAGAACATTAATGGAAGTATTTCACTGCTCAATACACCCAAACACACATGTGCACATGTAAAATGCGAATTCTTTCTGAGCAGCAGACAAATGCTTGACTAGGCCATGGAATTTAATGATACATACCTCTCACTAGTGCATATTTTGATACTACTTACCTCGAGTAGAGATCATAAAATCATAGAATGGTAGAGTTGGAATGGACCTCTTGTGTCATCTGGTCAAACCCCCTGCTCAAAGCAGGATTCAATAAATCATCCCAGACAGATATCGGTCCAGCCTCTGTTTGAAGACTTCCATGGAAGGAGAACTCATCACCTCTCGTGGCAACCTGTTCCACTCATTGATCACCCTGTCAAAACGTTTTTCTAATATCTAATCTGTGTCTCCTCCCATTCAGTTTCATCCCATTGCTTCTAGTCTTTCCTTGTGCAAATGAGAATAATGATGATCCTTCTGCAATGTGACAGCCCTTGAGAAATTTGTATACAGCTATTAAGTCTCCTCTCAGTCTTCTCTTTTGCAAGCTAAACATTCACAAATCCTGCAACCGTTCCTCATAGGACATGGTTTGCAGACCGGTCACCATTCTGGTCACTTTTCTCTGAACTTGCTCCAGTTTGTTGATGTGTTTTATAAAATGTGGTGACCAAAACTGGACACAGTATTCCAGATGAGGTCTGACCAAAGAGGAGTAGAGTGGATAATGACTTCACGTGATCTAGACTGTACAGTCATGGCCAAAAGTTTTAAGAATGACACAAATATTAATTTTTACAAAGTCTACTGCTTCACTTTTTCTAAAGGCAATTTGCATATACTCCAGAATGTTATAAAGAGTGATCAGCTTAACAGCAATTACTTGCAAAGTCAATATTTGACTAGAAAATGAACTTTATCCCCCAAAACACATTTCAACATCATTGCAGCCCTGCCTTAAAAGGACCAGCTAACCTCTTTTCAGTAATTGCTCCATTAACACAGGTGTGGGTGTTGATGAGGACATGGCTGGAGATCAATCTGTCATGATTAAGTAAGAATGACACCACTGGACACTTTAAAAGGAGGCTGGTGCTTGGCATCATTGTTTCTCTTCTGTTAACCATGGTTATCTCTAAAGAAACACGTGCAGTCATCATTGCAATGCACAAAAATGGCCTAACAGGGAAGAGTATCGCAGCTAGAAAGATTGCACCTCAGTCAACAATCTATCGCATCATCAAGAACTTCAAGGAGAGAGGTTCCATTGTTGCCAAAAAGGTTCCAGGGCGCCCAAGAAAGACCAGCAAGCGCCAGGACCGTCTCTTAAAAGTGTTTCAGCTGCGGGATTGGGCTACCAGCAGTGCAGAGCTTGCTCAGGAATGGCAGCAGGCAGGTGTGAGTGCATCTGCACGCACTGTGAGGCGGAGACTCTTGGAGCAAGGCCTGGTCTCAAGTAGGGCAGCAAAGAAGCCACTTCTCTCCAGAAAAAAATATCATGGACAGACTGATACTCTGCAAAAGGTACAGGCAGTGGACTGCTGAGGACTGGGGTAAAGTTATTTTCTCTGATGAATCCCTTTTTGATTGTTTGGGACATCAGGAAAACGCCTCATTCAGAGAAGACAAGGTGAGCGCTACCACCAGTCTTGTCTCATGCCAACTGTTAAGCATCCTGAAACCATTCATGTGTGGGGTTGCTTCTCAGCCAAGGGAATCGGCTGTCTCACAGTCTTGCCTAAAAACACAGCCATGAATAAAGAATGGTACCAGAATGTCCTCCAAGAGCAACTTCTCCCAACCCTCCAAGAGCAGTTTGGCGATCAACAATGCCTTTTCCAGCATGATGGAGCACCTTGCCATAAAGCAAAGGTGATAACTAAATGGCTCAGGGAACAAAACATAGAGATTTTGGGTCCATGGCCTGGAAACTCCCCAGATCTTAATCCCATTGAGAACTTGTGGTCAATCATCAAGAGACGGGTGGACAAACAAAAACCTAAAAATTGCGACAAAATGAAAGCATTGATTGTGCAAGAATGGACAGCTATCAGTCAGGATTTGGTCCAGAAGTTGATTGAGAGCATGCCAGGGAGAATTGTAGAGGTCCTGAAGAAGAAGGGTCAACACTGCAAATATTGACTTGCTGCATTAACTCATTCTAACTGTCAATATAAGCTTTTGTTACTCATATGTTTGCAATTATTATATTTCTGTCTGTGATAAAAACATATGTCAAACACATATAAAAACCAGAGGGCAGCAGATCATGTGAAAATATAATATTTGTGTCATTCTCAAAACTTTTGGCCATGACTGTATGCTTCTGCTAATACAGCCCAGAATTGCATTTTCCTTTTTGCTGCTGCATCACACTGTTTACTCATGTTCAGTTTATAATCTATTAGTATACCCAAGTCTTTTTCACATGTGCTGTTGCTTAGCCCTATTCCTCCCATTCTGTATGTGCTCTTTTCATTTTTATTGCCCAGATGTAGTACTTTGCATTTTTTCCTGCTAAAAGACATTCTGTTATTTGCTGCCCACTGCTCCAGTTTATTTATATCTTTTTGAATCCTCTCTCTCTTCCTATCCAGCCATTTAATCCCTCCGATTCTCTTTCTGAGTCCCTTAAAATCTGCCTTTCCGAAATCTAACTTTCAAGTCTGAGTCTTCACAGGTCTTCCTCCCCTAGTTATCCAAAATTCTAAAATAGCATGGTCGCTACCTTCTAGGGTCCCAGCCACTCTTACCTCCTCGACCATTTCCTCCCTGTTTATAAGGATTAGATCCAAGGTAGCAGATCCCCTTGTTTTCTCCCCTACCTTTTGGAAGACAAAGTTGTCAGCAAGAGAGGATAAGAATTTGCTTGACCTGTTAGTTTTGCCTGAGAGAGATTACCAACAAATGTCTGGATAGTTGACATCTCCCATGACCAAGATGTCATATTTTTTGGAGAACTTGGCCATTTGATGCATAAAGAAGAGTTCATCTATATCTTCAGCTTGCACAGGTGGCCTGTAGTAAATGCCTACAATGGTGTCCTTTCCGTTGTTCTCTCCTTGTATTCTTACACAAACAGTTTCCACAGAACTCCCAGTCTCTGAAGCTTCAATCTCTGTGCAGATATACGCTTTTCTAACATACAATGCGACATCTACTCCTCGTTTATCAAGTCTGTTTCTTGCAAATAAGTTGTATCCTTCTAGTCTTGTATTCCAATCATGTGTATCATCCCACCGTGTTTCAGTGATTCCAATGACATCATATTCCTTCTCCTGTGTTAGTAGTTCCAATTCTCCTTGTTTGTTGCCCATGCTTTGTGTATTTGTATAGAAACATTTTAGTTTGTGATTGGTTTCTCTTCCTCTAAAATTTTTATTATTAAGATTTTTTTGTCTTTGTTCTTCCTTTCCACTTCTAATAGCAGAGTTCTCAATAGTATTTGTCAGGTGTATGACTTTTTCTGGCCTTTTGCTTCCCTTCCCACATTGTTCTAGTTTAAAGCTCTCCTGATGAGTGTAGCAAGGCAATTTCCAAATACATGTTTTCCAGTCTTCGTAAGGTGCACCCCATCTCTAGCAAGTAGTCCATCGTATAAGGTAATTCACTCCGTGATCCAGAAATTCAAATCCTTGCTGACGGCACCAACGATGTAGCCAGTTGTTCACCTCCAGAATCTTATTCCACCTCCTTGTTCCATGGCCATCCACTGGGAGGATGGATGAGAAGACCACCTGCGCTCATAGTTCTTTCAATTTCTTTCCTAAGTTTTCAAAGTCATTGCAGATGGTTTCCAGGTCATTTCTCGCGGTGTCATTTGTCCCCACATGCAGGAATGGGTGGTCGTATGTAGGTCTGAAGAGTCCTGATATCCTATCAGACAAATCTTTAAATTTTGCACCTGGAAGACAGAACATTTCTCTTGAGGTTATATCTGGTCTACATATAGCGGCCTCTGTTCCTCTCAACAGGGAATCCCTCATGACCACAACTCTCCGTTTCTCCTTCACAACATTTTTCTTTCTTTATCCATGAGGACTCTGAGGGAATACAAGGTTGTTCTTTGTGGGTAAAGTCTTATCTTGATGTATTTCTTCATAATTCTCCTGCCTGAGAGCCTGCTACTGGTTCCTGAGCAGTATGGGTGCTGACAATGTCAGTAGTCAGTGGCCACCTGATGGGAGTGCAAGCAGCCTGAGATGCTGTCCGGCAGGAGGCATTTCAAGAGCCACAATCCGGAGAGGTCTATCTTAGTTTTATGACACCCAGGGCAAGAACTCATGCACATATGCAATTTGCACATTTACAGTCACGTGTTGATGAGCAAGCTTCTGAATGTTCACAGAGCATGCACTGCACACCTTCAGGATTCTCCCTTGCTAATGGCATGAGTGGACGATCATGTCAGCACAAGTATGCAATTTGTATACTTCTGGCCGCATTTCGACAAGATGTGTCCGACCTCGCTCAATTCATTTTCATTGAGTGAGGCCATGCATGTGTAGTCGGCACAACACTAGAGAATCCTGACAGCTTACAGTGTGCACTGTGAGAATTCAGAAACATGGAGTCACATAAAATGACTACAGACTCATTAGAAAAATATTTAGACTTGAGAGTCCTCAGTGGTTGATACCTTTTAATGGCTAACTGAAAAGATGGTAACAAATTGCAAGCTTTCGAGACTACTCAGGTCTCTTCATCAGGCATAGACTAATACAACATCTGAAGAATCACATATTTATACACAAAATAGCACAGAAAAAATGCAATAGGTAGGACAAGTGACATGAAGCAGAACCGTCATTATGGCAGAGGGATTAACATAAATATGACTAGTTCATAGATAAGGAGTGAAGGTTTTATTACCCTCTGATTGGGGTCTGGTATTGTGTTGTGATGACCCTAAAAGGTCAGGGAGGCAGATTCCTTAATTGTTGTAGAACGACATAAAACTCTGGGATATATTCATCCCAGCACTAAGAGTGTCAAAGGTCATCATAAGTTTATATTCCCAGACTTTTCTATCCTTCTCAGATTTGAAGTTAGATTTTAATACAAGTAATTCCATATCTGTCATGCTATGACCGGGCATACAAAAGTGTTTGGCCACAGGTAAATCCATTCTTTTTTCTCTTATCGTGTGGCGATGAGAATTCATCCTTGTTCTCAGTTTTTGCCCGGTCTCCCCCACATACAGACCCCCGGTTGGACATTTAGTACATATGATTAGGTACACCACATTAGATGTGATGCAGCTGAAAGTACCTGGTATCTTGTAGTCCTGATGGGAGTTGGGGATCTTTATCCTGTCCGTGGTCATTATAGATGTACAGGTCTTGCATTTCTTTTGTCTGCAAGGAAAGGTTCCTGCAGCTGTTGGGGAGGACAGGGAGCTTCTGACAATGATGCTTCTTAGATTTGGAGGCTGCCTAAAACATAGTAGTGGGGGGTCTGGAAATATGGATTGTAATCGGGCATCTTTTTGTAGTAAAGGTTGTAGTTTCCGTGCAGCTCCCCTTAGCATCTCCAGACTTGGATTGTAGGTGACCACTAGAGGCACCCGGTTATTTTCTTCTTTAGCTTTGTAATGTAGCAGGTGATTCCTTGATATTCTGGTGGCTCTTGTAATTTGGTTTTCAATTGTTCTTGGATGGTAGCCCTGGTTCAAAAAAGTCTTTCTGAGGCGACCAAGGTGTTCATCTCTATCCATGGGGTTGGAACATATACGGTTGTATCTGATGGCTTGGCTGTAGACAATAGAGTTTTTTATGTGTTTAGGATGGAAACTGTCCCATTTAAGATATGTTGGACGGTCGATTGGCTTCTGATACAGGGATGTCTCTATTTCATTGTTCTTTAGCTTAATGGTGGTGTCTAAAAAGTTAATTTCAGTGCTGGAGTAGTTAAGTGTTAAGTTGATGGTGGGATGAAATTGATTGAACTGTTCATGGAACGTCTTTAGCTGTTGTTCAGACTCCGTCCAGATGATTAAAATGTCATCAATGTAGCGGTAGTAGGCCCGAGGCCTGATGGGGCAGGAGGACAAAAATTCGCTTTCAAGCTTGGCCATGAAAAGATTTGCATACTGTGGAGCCATTTTACTTCCCATAGCTGTGCCAGTCTCCTGAAGATAGATCTTGTTGTCAAATTCGAAGTAATTGTGGGTGAGGATGAATTTTGTGAGTTTCACCACAGAATCAGCATCATTCCCGGTGTTTCCCATGAAGACTTTGCAGGCATTTAATCCATCCTGGTGTGGGATATTAGAGTACAAAGATTCCACATCCATGGTGGCCAGGATGGTTCCTTCTGGTAGAGAACCTATTGCTGCTAGTTTATTCAGTAGGTCAGTTGTGTCCTGAATGTAGCTGGGTGTATCCTTTACCAAGGGTTTAAGAACACCCTCTACCCATCCAGATAATTGCTCAGTAAGGGTGTCCACACATGAAATAATCGGCCTCCCTGGATTTCCGGCTTTGTGGATTTTGGGAAGCATGTAGAATGTCCCTGTTCTTGGACTTTCTGGTATCAGGTCATCAGCTCTTATGGATTTGTCAGACAGACAAGATACCAACTTGCTTACAGACTCATTACAAACTTGGACAACCGTTTTTATGCTCCAAGATAAATAAAAATAAGAGAATTAGACAGTATCACAAAAAATATTTACATCCAGGTACCTGATAGATGACTTTGTCTCTGATTGGAGTCATTCTATTTCTTTTCTTCATCTTGCCCAAACTCCATGATGACTTTTCTCATCCACAGGTCATCTCTGCAGTCTTACATCTTCTCTGGTCTTCTGCAGTACATCCCTACGGGATGCTCTTAAAAATAGCAGTGTCACCAGCATAAAAATATCTAAAGTATGCTGTACCCCTGAATAAATAATTGCCCCCCACTATATTCACTGCACAAAATATGATCCATACGCAATCCCTCTTATGGTACTTGCACTCCACACTGCCCTCTCTTTTCCTTACTGGACCCCCTCTTTACACTAAACTCACAATTTGTTCTACCTATAGGGCCCAGTCTCTATACTGTGCCCACTCATAAAACTCCCACTCCTTGGTATACTATCCCCTTCTGGTTGTGCCCTTACACTAACCCCCCATGCTACACCCCAACACTACTCAATCTCTATTCTATGCTCACTTACCATTTTCTCCTCCAAATTGTCTCCTCACACTATTTCCCTCAATAGTCTCCTAACACATTTCACTCTACTCATACTGTCTTCTCTCACATCCCCCTAGCTGACCATAGTGTCCCCTTATGTATTTACCTTTCACTCTCCATACTACCATACTAGCTAACTATACTGTCTCTTCATGTATTTACCCCTCACTCTCCATACTGCCTCCTCACTCATCCCCCCAACTTTCCATACTTTGCCTTCACCCATCCCATCACTTTCGTTCACCATACTGTGTCTGCACACATGCCATCACTCTCCATCCCTATGCTATGTCTGCATACATCTCATCACCCTCACTCCACATACTATGACTGCATACATTTTTCACCTCACTCATACTCAAACTGTGTCTGCAGGCATCCACTCACTCACTACACTGTGTCTCCACCCATACCCCCTTATATATTCTCACCCACTTCTCATACTATGTCCGCACCCCACTCATCATACTGTGTCATCACTATCCCCTACTCACCATATTGTGTCCCCACTCATCCCTTGACTCACCATATTGTGTCTGTACCCATCCCCATACTGTTTCCTCATACATGCCGCCCATCTCCCTCCTTGCTCCTCATAGTGTCTTCAAATTTCCCCCACTCCCCATATTGTGCCTGCACCTGTCCCTTCCTTGCTCCCCAAACTGTCCTTAAATCTTCCTCCACCCTCCCCTTGCACTAAATGACCCCACGCACAAATCTCCCCACACACTAAATCTGTCCTCAAACACTAAACACCCCATCCTACATATCCCCCAACATGACCTGATCACGCTGGTGATGTCGCCTTGACCCGGCAGTCAGAGCCTCAATTGTACTGCATCTGAAATATGCTACCACAATTGTTCACTGGGAACCAACATGCTGCACCTTCTGTGAGCCGACTGTCAGCTTGACAGCTGGATGAGAAAATGGCTGACTCCCAGTCTGAGGAACAGCAAACTGCAGCCCCAGGGGAGACACTTCAAACCGTGAAAGTAGGTGGCTTGATGCCGCCGCCTCACTGCCAGCTGTGCTTGGGGCACATGCCCCGCCTGCCCCTCCTATATATGTCTCTGGACTACTGACTACTGACATGAACAGTGTACTAGATCCTTGAAAAATGATTGGCTCATCTCTATTGCCCAGACTTTTGTACAATATTCTCATTTTTATTTTATAATAAAACATCTTGTAAACAGATGAATATGCTCAGATGACTATCCACAGGGTCTTGGATGGCTTCTGATATAAGAAATATTTTATACAAGCTAGTTCGAAAAACATTACTTTCAACTTATTTTGCAAAGAATTTTGGTAAGGTTCAAGCCTTTTCTTAAATGGATGCCATTCAATACTTATCACTAAATTATTGCATGAATCTAAATTAGCAACACTTGGTACATGAAGATCCTTTTAAGATATGTATTAAAATAAAGAAAAAAATGTAGTCAAGCTTCATCAGATTGCTGCTTTAGTTTTTTTTTTAAAGCACTAAAAATAAGCTGAAACTTCATTGTGTTTATGGGCACCTACTCCTTCCTAACTTTCTCATATTTTTGAAAACGCATTACTAAAGAACATGTTGTGCTAACCACAACTCTGTGAATATCAGATATTGCAAATTCAGGCAAAACATCCAGCAGACAAATTATAAAATATTTATTTGCAAAGTGTTAATTAAAATGTAGCCTAAAGTGA
>JARQOD010000004.1:403765604-403794749 GCA_033576555.1 Oophaga sylvatica
TTCTGTGGGTTGCTGTATAAACCTCTAGGAGTGAGAGCAAGACAAAATGCTAAAGTGACCAAAACAACAGCCAAAAAGGTGAGAACAGTCTGTGGTCACCCCTGCAGAACCCCCCCTTTATAAGGTTTTCTTGCTAATTGCCTATCATTTCTACCTGTTTTTTTCATTTGCAAAAAACGGAGAAATTGATTAACAATCCATGTTGCTTCTTAAATGGACAGGTTAATTTACAGAAGTGGATTACTTGGAGACACATCCTGTTATTTAAGTGTTCCCTTTATTTTTTTTTGAGCAGTGTATATGGTCCATAATGGCTCTGGTGTGATTGCCGCTAATATTAAGGTTATATATGGAGAGGTACCCTCAGGAATGAAGAGTTCCTTGATAATACAAGCAGGCATTGTCTGAGTTCTGAATTCACTATGTTAAATCGTTCATGCATTATACTGCATAAACCACAGTATTTTGTTGGAAATATCATAATTAATAACATGAGGTGTAATTATCTCCTTTGCTATGCTTTCTATGCTTGTGGTTAATGTAGGCACATGATTACCCGAAGCTCTAATTTCCCAACCTCTAGTTAAATCCATTGTATTCACTTATGGTCCAATCCAATGACTCTTCCATCTCAAGCTGCAAAACGCACTTCCCTATGTTTTACTTTAACGCTACCAACCTTAGGCTTCTTTTACATTTACCTTTTTTTTTGCGGCCCGTTATTGGGGCCCTTTTTTGCGGGCCGTATCGCAGCAAAAAAGGCGGTTCTGCCGCAAATGGGCAGCAAAGAACGTGCGGATTGCTGTCTTTCAGTTTTCCAATACTATGAAGAAGTATTGGAAAAAAAATGCGTTCCCAAATCCAGAAATGATGGTGCACCGCAAAAACAAACTTCCGTTTGTTTTTGCCACCCCATTGATTTTCAATGGGGGCCATGTCCGTAAGCCGTGAAAAAGATCGAGCAGGCTCGATCTTTTTCATGGCCATACGCACACGGCGCACCGTGGAATTTTTGCGGGCGAATTTTGTGGCCCATAGAAATTTATTGGTGTCGCAAAAACGGCCCCAAAAACACTGTAAATGTAAAAGAAGCCTTAGTGTGGATTTTAACCTTCAAATTTTCTTAGTATTTGCAGATATCCCAATAGGTTAAGTGAAAGCTAAGTGCACACGAATCTTTTAGATACTAGTGTACCCCCTGAGTTTTTCTAAGGCAAAGTATTTTCAAGAAAATGCTGATGGTATTTTTCCTTTTTTTTTGCAGCAGTTTTCCATTGAGAAACACTGAGAGCACATCAGCACAATTTTATAATGTAATGTAATGTCATTTCTGTAATGGCATGTAATCAATGTAATGCAAATTAGATGTCAGTGCAAAGGGGCCGGACTGTACATCGGGTATTGTCGCCTTGTTCACCTGCCTCTGGTCTTTGATGACCTGATTCCTCTGTTGCAATCTTGGCAATAACCTGTCATTCAAAGACCAGAGGCAGGTGAAGGACTTGGGAATCACAGACAGGGAGTAGAAGACCCAGTGCACAGTCCAGCCCCTGTGTACTGTAATCTAGTTAGCAGACAACTTCAAATGTGATTAAAGAAGAGCACAAAGTGGATTTTCTTAACAAAAGATATCTATTTAATCTGTATTACAACATCATCATTATTATGAGTGAATATTCAGTGTTCGTTTTTTTTTCGGATTACGTTTGCGAATTTGCAATATTCGCAGATTAATTCATGAATATTCGCCAACATAACGAAACACCATGACATCAATGGAAGGCTAAAAAAAAGCATGGACAACCTTAAAGGCCCCAAATGCTGCCAAAATACATCAAATGAGGGGCAGACACCAGGAAAGTGGCTCAATTCACCCACAATACAGATTTTAGTATGGCACTGCAGCAACAGCCAGGCATGAGGTATTGGGGCTGGGACAGCATTTACAACTTTCAATTGAACGTCACAGATAAAACGAGGTGGATGAGGGATCGGTGTGGCCCCCTTTGTGGAATCCTGATACCACATGCAACACCTCTACCCTCTTTAATGTGAGCACACTCAGTGGCACAAATATCTTTTCTCACGACTACCATTGTCAGAAAAAATTTAAGGGATTAGTAAACACAGGTAGTTGAGTCCAAGGAAGTGGAGGCATGATGGTCTCAAAGGCCTACTGCTACAGGCAACATGCATGAAGGAGACCCAACCTGGAGTATTCAAGTTTCCAAAAATTATTGGCAGAACACACCAAAGGGCATCAATTTCACCACAGTGAAATAGTATAAAGGAACGACAGTCCTTCCATACACCCAATGGCAGATGGACACCCAACAAGGAGGTTCCCCCATTTAAAGAAATGAGTGCCTTTCCCACAGAACGGCATCAATTTACCACAGTAGAAATAGATAATAGGGACCGACAGTTCTTTCCACGCACCCAATCCAACAGATGGACACCCAACCAGGAGTGTTCACATTTCCAAAAATTATTGGCAACACCACCAAAGTTGCATCAATTTCACCACAGTAAAATAGAAAGGCCGAAAGGTCTTTTACTAACCCAATCAGCAGTGGACACCCGTGTTCACTTTTAAATAAATGAAGGTCTTACACCACAAAGGTATCAATTTCACCACAGTAAAATTGCATAATTGGGACCAACAGTTCTTCCTTACACAATGCAGCAGATGGGTACCCAAAGGGGTTTCCATTAAAGAAATGAGGGCCTTCACCAACAACTGGCATAATTTCACCCCCCAGCAGAATAGGTAATAGGGGTCAATATCTTCCACAACACCAGTCCGCAGATGGACACCCTAACATGGTGTTCATATTTTAAAAACTGAATGCCGCCACCACCAAGTGGAAATAACTGCATGAGAATAAAATGTATAATTGGGACCCAGACTCTTCCATACGCTAATCAGCGATTAACCAACCATCTGTTCAATTCCAAAATTTTGTAATCTCGCACAGCCACACTAAAGATATCACAGAGTGCAGATATTAGCATTAATAATCAGGCAACAGCTGGAGTTGAACTGGATCTGAGGCATCAGGGCCCCCATCCAGGTCTCAGCCAGGGCAGACTGCTTAGCTTTACCATCATCTCAACACCTAGTACGAGAGAACAAGGTCTCCGCATCTTTGTTAATAGTACCTTAAGATGGTTACAGAAGGAGACAGGGTGTTAAAGCCTAAGTCCAGAAATGCCTGCATGAATGTCCGTGACATGGTAAACGTAATTGGTGGTTAACGCAGCTAATCCTTGACCTGCACCGCCTGATTGGTACGGATGACGTCATCATGTGCGATTGACGAGATGGCTGGGGGCGGGCTTAGCCCTTAAATACTTGTCTGTCCGCGGCGCGGTCAATCATAATAAAATAGGCAGTGCTCATGGTGGACGTACCAGAAAATTTGGGCTCCACTGCTCTTAGCTTGCTCTCCGGGGACCGGGCGATCCAAGTTCGCTGCTTAATTAGCACAGGTCCTTCAGGCAGGTTTTAGTTAGTCAGGCAGGTAGCCAATGTGATGCAGTCTTGCTACAATATAGGGTAGCTATACACCCAAGCAACTGCGGGGCCGTAACCTGTAGCCAATGTGGCGCAGTCTTGCTACGAATATAGGGTAGCTGTGCACCGTGAGCAAACTGCGGGGCACGTAATCTGGGCATCGCCTGCCAGGTGAACCCGAGAGTTGCTCAGTCCGGTCTCACGCCGGCTGGTAGCACGTACTCCTGGCGCTGGTCGCACGCACTTCCTAGCGGCTGGCACGTAGCTTCTGTGTAGTCAACAGGGCTACGTCTATGCCAGCTTGCAGCACATAGTGCAAGCCTAATATTTGGCAAGTGGCTTCTGTGCCATTAACAGGGCTACATCTACGCCAGTCGATAGCACATCTCTCGTGACTAGTGTTGAGCATTCCGATACTGCAAATATCGGGTATCGGCCGATATTAGCTGTATCGGAATTCCGATTCCGAGTTCCGATATTTTCGTCTTATCGGATACCGGAATCGGGATTGTCACTGTCACTGTCAGTGTCCGTCGGTCGGGTCTGTCAGGAGTCAGCGGCACTTACCTGGCAGAAGATCTCCGGCGGTCACGTCCTGCACTGCTTCATGGCTGCAATCTTCTTTCCCCGGCGGTCACATGCAGTTTCTCGCGATAACTGCAGTGATGCTGGGTAATCCCGGCCGTAAAGCAGTCAGTCCGATGACGTCACCGCCGGGGAAGCAGGTAATCAGCTGTGCTGCGTTGCGATGACAGGCTCTGCCTGTCATTGCGATGTAGCAGAGTTGGATCGTCGTGGGACTGTCGTTCTGGACTGCGTCGGACAGGTGGTATACTGTTGGTTTGTTTTTTTTCTTTTTTTACAGGAGATCGATGGCGTCGCAGGAATGAGTGTATAATAAAAGAAATGAAAACTGTGTTGTCTCTTTTATTTCATTAAAAGACTTTTTTCTTGCTTTGTCTTTTTTTTATACATTTAATAACTTTGGGATTAATATGGATTGGTGTCTTATTGACACTCTCCATTATTAACCGGGCTTATTGTCACCGTGCAATCAACGGTGACAATAACCCCTTATTTACCCCGCTTGCCACCGCTACAGGGCAAGTGGGAAGAGCCGGTAAAGTGCCACAATTGGCACATCTTTTGATGCGCCAAATGTGGGGCTGCTGTAGCCTGGTATTATCAGGCTGTTGAGGGCCAAAATCCATGGGCCTTGACAGTCTTTTAATACCAGGCCGCAGCAGTCTGCATTTTACTTGGCTGGTTAACAAAAATAGGGGGGATCCCCACGCCGTTTTTTTTTCGAGGGGATCCCCTATTTTTGTTAACCAGCCAAGCTAAGCAGACTGCTGTGGCCTGGTATTATCAGGCTTGCAAGGTCCATGGATATTGGATCCTTACCAGCCTGAAAAACCAGGCCTCAGCGGTCTGCTTCATCTGGCTGGTTAACAAAAATAGGGGGACCCCACGCCAATTTTTTTCGAGGGGATCCCCTATTTTTGTTAATCAGCCAAGATATGCAGACTGCTGTGGCCTGGTATTATCAGGCTGGCAAGGTCCATGGATCTTGGCTCCTTAACAGCCTGAAAATCCAGGCCTCAGCGGTCTGCTTCATCTGGCTGGTTAACAAAAATAGGGGGGACCCCACGCCAATTTTTTTCGAGGGGATCCCCTATTTTTGTTAATCAGCCAAGATATGCAGACTGCTGTGGCCTGGTATTATCAGGCTGGCAAGGTCCATGGATCTTGGCTCCTTAACAGCCTGAAAATCCAGGCCTCAGCGGTCTGCTTCATCTGGCTGGTTAACAAAAATAGGGGGGACCCCACGCCAATTTTTTTCGAGGGGATCCCCTATTTTTGTTAATCAGCCAAGATATGCAGACTGCTGTGGCCTAGTATTATCAGGCTGGCAAGGTCCATGGATCTTGGCTCCTTAACAGCCTGAAAATCCAGGCCTCAGCGGTCTGCTTCATCTGGCTGGTTAACAAAAATAGGGGGACCCCACGCCATTTTTTTTTCGAAGGGAACCCCTATTTTTGTTAATCAGTTCCCTCTGACGTCACTGATTGTGTCCTGGCTGACCTGAAGTGAAAGTGGAAAGCAATCAATTAAGCTTTCCCCTTAAGGGCCCGTCTCACATAGCGATATCGCTACCGAGATCGCTGCTGAGTCACTAGTTTTGTGACACAGCAGCGAGCTCACCAGCGATATCGCTGTGTGTGACATTCAGCGACGATCAGCCCCCCTGCCGGGTATCGCTGATCGTCGCTGAAATGTCAGGACCTTTTTTTGATCGCTGGTTTCCCTCTGACAGGCACGCATCGCTGCGTGTGACAGGCGGGAGACCAGCGATCCGCTGGTAACCAAGGTACACAGCGGGTTTCCAGGCGCGGGGCTGTGCCTAGAAACCCGCTGTGTACCTTGGATACCAGCGCCCTGATGCAGGGAGCTGGTATCCAAGGTACACAGCGGGTTTCCAAGCGCTGCGCGGTGCCTGGAAACCCGCTGTGTACCTTGGTTACCAGCGGATCGCTGGTCTCCCGCCTGTCACACGCAGCGATGCGTGCCTGTCAGAGGGAAACCAGCGATCAAAAAAAGGTCCTGACATTTCTGCGACGATCAGCGATACCCGGCAGGGGGGCTGATCGTCGCTGAATGTCACACACAGCGATATCGCTGGTGAGCTCGCTGCTGCGTCACAAAACTAGTGACTCAGCAGCGATCTCGGTAGCGATATCGCTATGTGAGACGGGCCCTTAAGCGATGTTACCCGCAGTGTCGCTGTCCCAGATCGCTGCCTGAGCTGCCTGTTTGGCAGCTCAGCAGCGATCATGTAGCGATACACCAGCGATCCTGACAAGTGCATATCGTTGTCGGGATCGCTGGTGTATCGTTATGTGAGACCCAGCCTTTACTCTCCTGTCAGCCAGGAGAGGAACTCATTCATTTGGGGGTTTACTGTGAGGCTGCAGCATTAGCTGCGGTCCCTGCAGTAAACATTAACCCTTTCTGAAGGATTACACCGTGGGACCTGACTGTGCATGGGATAGGTAAGAATAATTTTGCTTTTTTATTTTATTTTTATTACAGGAAATGGTTTTAGCAGGTAAATAAAATATGGTCAAAAACTGTGTGATTATTTTATTAAACTTCTTTTTTATTAAAGTGTGTGTGTTTGATTTTTCTTTCATACAATAGGATTAATAATTGATAGTTGTCTAATTGACAGCTCTCAATTATTAACCTGGCTTAAAGTGACCTTTCAATTGCAAGGTCATTTTAACCCCTTATTAACCCATTCGCCACCCCTACAGGGCAATGGGAATAGACGGGCAAAGTGCCAGAAAGGGCAAATCTAATTAGAGATTTGCCCTTTCTGGGGTGTCTGGGGGCAGATGTTAAGTAGCCGGGGGGGGCCAAAAATAATGGTCCCTCTCTGGGCTATTATTATCTGCCCCCACTCACTGGCTTTGTCTGGTTTGCGAAAATAGGGCGGGAGCCCACGCATTTTTTTTCAGCAATTTTACACCTCATATATATATATACATGTCATTGAATTTGTGACACATATATATATATATTTATATTTGTAGTTCATACACTTCTACATAGTATAATAGCCGCTAATTCAATTGCCGGCTTTTGTGAAAATGCAGAACCCGACATGAAATGACACTTGGTGTACATAGGGTTAACCATGTCTTTTCATGTCCTTTGCTATCTAATTTGCACAAACAATTAAATCAGACTATGTGTGCAAAATTTCACACCTGTAGGGGTTAATTAAAGGTGTAAATTCGTAGCAAAAAAGTCCGTTTTTTTACAACGAATTTACACCTTTAATTAACCCCTACAGGTGTGAAATTTTGCACACATAGTCTGATTTAATTGTTTGTGCAAATCAGATAGCAAAGACATGAAAAGACATGGTTAACCCTATGTACACCAAGTGTCATTTCATGTCGGGTGCTTCTGATCTTTTCACTGAAGCGGCTTTACCGGCAATTGAATCAAAGGATATTTTACTATGTAGAAGTGTATAAACTATACATATATGTGATATAATTGTCACAATGACATGTATATATATTAAATGTATTCTATGTGTATATTTAGTGTTTACAAGGAAAGAATGGGGTTTTTTTAGTTGCGATATTTTGTTCCCATAGACTTACATGGGACTTCCGGTATCGGTATCGGGTATCGCCGATTTTTTTTGTGATATCGGCGATACCATTCCGATTCCGATACTTTAGGATATCGGAAAGTATCGCTCAACTCTACTCGTGACGTTAACGGAGATAGTGCCAATTCTACATTACCTCTAGTGTGAAGTAACACAGGCGAGATCTAATATTATATTTCTGTTGTCAGTTTTACCCTCATGCCCAGGGGGTGGTCGGCAGCAGTGACTTTAACTGCATCGCGGACCCTGGGTTCGGTTGCAATCCATTATTTAATAAAGTTGTTGCAACCGAGCTCATAACACCATCACACAAAAAATGCTATAACACCTAGTCTGTACAGTCTGCAATTGGGGTGCAAAAGTCCTTGGAGATCCATAACTTGCTCATCTTAATGAAACTTAGGCAGTGCGCTTATCCGTCAGGACTCCACCAGCAGCACTGAAGACACGTTCTGAGAGAACACAGGCTGCAGGGCATGATAAAACTTCCAAGGCATGTGAGGCGAGCTCAGGCAACTCATCAATTTTGGAAGACCAAAATGTGAAAGGGTCCAAACACTTCCTGATGGTGTTGATATTTAGTTCTAGATACTTCTGCACCAACCTCTCCATTCATTCACCACGTGTAAGACTTGGACTCTGATGCACGAGTTGGTCTAAAAAAAGTGTCAAAGGACACACAGAAATTGCTTCTACCACTTCCACCACTGCTGCTGCTAATGTTTTGGCCTTAATTAATTGACGTGCCAGAGTTTGGAAGTCTACAGCTGTGATGTGAACTGTGTGCTTCACTACAGTCTTAGCGAAAAGCTCTCTTAAGGTTGTGTAAAAGCGTGTTTCGATTCTCCAGCATTCGTGGGTCCCTTTCTAGGGCTGGAATAATCTGGAAAAATTTGGTTTTATAACATGGATCTTACAAAGTGGCAACCCAGTAATCAGCAATATTCCTAATCATAACTATACGGGGATCATGTTGCAGATAATGCAGCAAGAAGGCACTCATATGTCAGGCTCTACCGTGAGGTCCAAGCCCATGCTGTGTTGGTGGCTGGGTAATAATGAGGCTCGTTTCCTCTGTCCCCTCCCGCCAACCATGAACAAAAGAGAGGGGAGAATTATCCTCTTCATCTGACAGTTGCTTGCGCATCACCACTTCCTTCTCCATTTGTTCCTTGGATCTTGCACCTTCGATAACAGTTTTTCTATTATCACCAGCCCCCTTTGATCGCAGTAATCCACCCTCCCTTGGCACCTGCCTGTGTGACGACAGTCTTAAACTTAAAGACAATGTTATCCCTTCCGCATCCTTCTCTGCTTCCTCCTCTTCTTCTGGGACCACCATCTCCTTCCGCAGGCTATTCAAAGTCTGCTTCAGCATATAGATGACCGGAATAGTAATGCTCATGACAGCATCGTCAGAGCTAACCATCTTAGAAGCCATTTTGAAACTGTGCAGAAGGATGCAGAGATCCTTAATCTGTACCCACTCTGTAAACGTGCTATGCGCCACTTCCATACTGCGTTGGCCCAGGCTATATGACATGACATATTGCATCAGGGTTCGTTGCTGCTGCCACAGTCGCTGCAACATGTGCAGAGTGGAATTCCACCGTGTCCGCACACTGCATATCAACCTGTTAACTGGCATGGAAAAAAACCTCTGTATTGATGCAAGTCGATGAGCAGAAGGGTGCAAACTCATGGAAATGAGCACACAGCTTTTGTGCTTTCTGGAGCAGCTCACCCAGGCCAGGATAGTGGCTGAGAAAATGCTGTACCACCAGGTTGAGGACATGAGCCATGCAAGGCACGTGTGTGAGCTTGCCTCGCCGTAGGGCTGCCACCAGGTTCGCACTGTTATCGGACATGGCCTTCCCTGGATTCAGGTTCAGCAGAGACAGTCATTGATCAAACTCAGCCTGGAGAGCTGTGCACAACTCTTCAGCTGTATGACTGTGATCTCCAAGGCATATCAATTTTAAGACTGCCTTATTGCGGTGAACACTGGCTGTGCAGTACGGAGGTGGTGGGGGTTCGCTAAGCACTGTTGGAACGTGTGTCTCATTAAGGCAGAGGTTGAAGGCACAGGTGGAGGCCCTAGAGGAGATAGAGGAGATAGAAGCAGAGAAGGAAGTGTTAAATGTAGAGGTTTGTCCTGCAAGCCTTGGGGATTCCAAGACTTGTGGAGCAGCGCCTGTCCTCACAGCCACCAGAGTCACCCAATGTCCAGTCAGCGAGATGTAATGCCCTTGGCCATGCTTACTGGTCCATGTGTCTGTGGTGAAATGCACCATGGCAGACAGAGATTTTGCCAAGGAATGGGTGATGTTGTCTGCGACATGCTGGTTTGGCGCAGGCTCAGCTTTCTTAGAAAAGTAATGGCGACTGAGTAATTGGTACTGGGGTACTGCGATGGCCGTCAGCTTTTGAAAACCATCTATATCTACCAGTCAGAAAGGCAGGATTTCCATGGCTAACAAATTGGAGATGGTGGAGTTCAACCTATTAGCTATACTATTATTATCCTATCATGTGTAGGAGGAAAGAATCTTTTACGTGACCATAACTGCAGAACCGTGGGCTGGCTGCAGTGCTGAGAGAGGGCGGAGTACGGTGAAGCGGGCAAACTGCTCAACCGTGAGAGAGGTTCAAGCGGAGATGTTACTATGGATTGAGAAACTTGCTGTGTGCTCGTTCTCTGAGATTGGGCAAAAACAGCAGGCATGTCCATTTTCGTTAAAGATGAAGGCAGCCTCTCAGTCAGCATGACTGGAGTGGGTAAAGAACCCGACATTCTGCGGTTGAAGAACTAAGTCTCAATATTTGGCATGGTAACAGGAGAGAAGGAAGAAGCAGCAGATGCGATAGAGGGGCAACTGTTGGTTGTTGAGGTATGCTGGTCTGCATTTTTGCGCAGTGGGATTACCACAGTAAAGCATGGTGATTGCACATGTGAAGGTTAATACATGTAGTAGTCAAATTATTGCACTTTTTACCTCGACTCAGGTTTTTTTTGCAAAGTTGGCAGATTACGTGAGTTGGCTCATCTTTTGCAGTGTCAAAAAAGGCCTAGGCTAGGCAACCTTTTGCCACCCCTGCTAGCTGCAGACCCATGAACGCTGCTCGTCACAGGCTCAGATGTGGCTGAGGATGCATCGCTCGTCATGGCTGCATCACTACGTGTCTGTGATGTATGTCACAATGTAGCCTCCTCATCTTCCTCCTCAGATGACCTTCTCAGCTGTGTGCCTTTATGTTTATGCCAGCTGGGTTCTAATAACTCATCATCATCATCCTCTGTGTTATCACATTTCTCGCCATTGGAGTCACCCTCCTCTTCTTGCCCTGACAGCATAGTACAGTCCATGTGAGCCTCAGATATCTGAGTCTCATCAGGATTATCTCCCCCCCAGGGTTTAACGTCTGATGATGAGGGTCAGGATGCTGTTTGGACCATACTTCGTTCTACCCCGGCTCCAAGCTAAAAAAATTTTGGGCATCGGTGCAGATTTCCTAGTCTTGACTCTGCAAAGATTTTAAGTACACTTCTGATGAACATGGCATAGAATGTGTGAACAGCTCTTCAGACTCACCCATCTGTGGTTCCATACAGTCAGTTGAATGGTTTGATAGTTGGGATGCCGGGGAAGCAAAGGGAATTTTGGTACCACCTCTGTGGACTCTACTGGGTGTGATGATTAGGTGAAGGAAGAGGAGGAGAGGCCACTTGAAGCTGCACTGCCATCCACTCGAGTACATGCTCTTTCTGGGCATCATCGACAAGGCATACCGCTGTGCATCTGCCCAAAAAAGTTAGTGATGTAGCCTGTCTAGATGTCAGTTGTCTTTGCATAGGATGTGATGTTGCTTCACTAGTGCTTTCACAATCATTACCACATACCCTACCTACACCTTCAACACCAAGTCTATTTCCCCTTCCACCACGGCTTTGCTTTTTCTAAGTCATGTTGCTCAAATAGTGTGGTAGGAGCACAATATTATCAACAAAAAGTTATATTTTAAACTCTGTACAACCTCTGCAAACAGCTGAATTTCAGCGACAATAAATTCCAAGTTGAAATATGGCGTGCTGTATTGTGTAAGTCACAGAAAAAAGCATTGTTTGAATGTGGATGAGGCCTGTATGACAAATAAGTTATGCTACAAACTAATTTAAAGTCAGGTCCCTTACTGTATGCTGTTAATATCAGAAGAATTTTTTGTGGCCTATGGACCAGGCCTCTATAACACACTAGATGCTGCAAACTGTTTTTAAAGTAAATCAAACTTCTGTGAATTCAAACTGTCCACTTAGGAAGCAACACTGATTGACAATCATTTTCACATGCTGTTGTGCAAATGGAATAGACAACAGATGGAAATTATTGGCAACTATCAAGACACATTCAATAAAGGAGTGGTTCTGCAAGTGGGGAACACAGACCACATCTCAGTGCCAATGCTTTCTCACTGATGTTTTGGTCACTTTTGAATGTTGGTTGTGCTTTCACACTCGTGGTAGCATGAGACAGACTCCACAACCCACAAAAGTGGCTCAGGTAGTGCAACTCATCCAGGAGGGCATATCAATGTGAGCTGTGGCAAGAAGGTTTGCTTTGTCTGTCAGCGTAGTGTCCAGAAGCTGGAGGCGCTACCAGGAGACAGGCTAGTACACCAGGAGATGTGGAGGGGGCCACAGGAGGGCAACAACCCAGCAGCAGGACCGCTACCTCCGCCTTTGTTCAAAGAGGAACAGGAGGAGCACTGCCAGATCCCTGCAAAATGACCTCCAGCAGGCCAACAAAGTGCACATGTCTGCACAAATGGTTACAAACCGACTCCATGAGGATGGTCTGAGGGCCCGACGTTCACAGATGGGGGTTGTGCTCACAGCCCAACACCGTGCAGGATGCTTGACATTTGCCACAGAACACCAGAATTGGCAAATTCACCACTGGCGCCATGTGCTCTTCACAGATGAAAGCAGGTTCACACTGAGCACCTGTGACAGACGTGACAGAGTCTGGAGGTGCCGTGGAGAGCAATCTGCTGCCTGTAACATCCTTCAGCATGACCGGTTTGGCAGTGGGTCAGTAATGGTGTGGGGTGGCATTTCTTTGGAGGGCCGCACAGCCCTCCATATGCTCGCCAGAGGTAACCTGACTGCCATTAGGTACCGAGATGAGATCCTCAGACCCCTTGTGAGACCATATGCTGGTGCAGTTGTCCCTGGGTTCCTCCTAATGCAGGACCATGCCAGACCTCATGTGGCTGGAGTGTGTCAGCAGTTCCTGCAAGATGAAGGCATTGATGCTATGGACTGGCCCGCCCATTCCCCAGACCTGAATCCGATTGAACACATCTGGGACATCATGTCTCGCTCCATCCAGCAACATCACGTTGCACCACAGATTGTCCAGGAGTTGGTGGATGCTTTAGTCCAGGTCTGGGAAGAGATCCCTCAGGAGACCATCCGACGCCTCATCAGGAGCATGCCCAGGCATTGTAGGGAGGTCATACAGGCATGTGGAGGCTACACACAATATTGAGCCTCATTTTGACTTGTTTAAAGGACATTACATTCCACTTTAATTTTGTGTGTGACTCCAAATCCAGGCCTCCATTGGTTAATAAATTTGATTTCCATTGATGATTTTTGTGTGATTTTGTTGTCAGCACATTCAACTTTGTACAGAACAAAGTATTCAATGAGAATATTTCATCCTTTCAGATCTAGGATGTGTTATTTGAGTGTTCCCATTATTTTTTTTGAGCGGTGTATTTTAAAGACAGGTTCCTTACTGTATGACGTTAATAACAGAAGACATTTTTATGGCCTATGGGTCAAGCCTCTATAACACACTAGATGCTACAAAATATTTTAAAGTCAGGTCCCTTTCTGCATGACGTTAATAACAGAAGACTTTTTTGTGGCCTATGGATCAGGCCTCTATAACACACTAGATGATACAAACTGTTTTAAAGTCAGGTCAATTACTAGTAGTATGATGTTAATGACAGAAGAATTTTTTGCGGTCTATGGATCAGGCTTCTACAGCTTAATTTCAACAAAACCAAATGATGGCGGTTGTCTAACTTTTTGCAAGTGAAAAATTTTAATTTTTTTTTAATGTGCCTTAGGTCTGCAGACAGGTTCATATCATCGTCACAAAATGACAATGTGGGATACAGCAGGCTGTTTCACATTTAGCAACAGAAAAAATAACTTTTTTTAATGCGCCTTAGGTCTTCCTCAGCAGAAAGTTCCTCCATTCTGCATATATTAACCATTTCATTATACCAGTCTACCTCAGTGGGGAAATGAGAAAACTTTCATCAACAGAAAAAGTTAAGCAAAAACAGAGGATGTCTTTATTTTGGGACTCTATTGAAGAAAGTAGTATTCAGAGAAGAGCAATTTCAGGGATCGCCATAATTACATTTCCCATATTCATTTTATAGTTCGCAAATACTTTCTCCCAAAAGCATTTGATTTTGGTACACTCCCACCATATATGTATCATGGAGCCAATCTCACTACTGCAATGCCAGCAGACATCAGAGACTGTAGGGAAAATCGCATGTAGCCTAGAAGGGTAATGATACCACATCGTACTGATCTTATAATTCTTTTCCTAGGCTACACAAGCACTAGAGAGTTTGTGAGTAAATAATAATCCCTTTTCCCAATCTGATGAAGACAAGCTCACACCAATTTCCATTTCCCAGGCCTGCTGAAATTTTAATTTTCCTGTGTTTCCATTTTAACTCAAGCCATTATAAATTAGAGAAATGGCATGTTCGGGAGGAGAATTCTGTAAAAACAATTCCTCAAAAAGTGGAAACAGATAATATTTTTATCAATGTTATTAGATGATAAAAATTATTGAAGTAGCAGATATTAAAATTACAAAAAATTTTTGGATAGAGACCAAGCCTGTTAAAGAGACAAAAGAAGGTAACTTACTGTCTTCTAGCACCTGAGGCAAAAAGATGTCCTCCACTGCTCTTCAACTGAGACTGATAATTGAGTTAAAAAAGTTTAGTGGACTTCAAGAGAATGAGCACTCCAAAATATTTCAATGCTTCCATTTGCCACTTAAAGGGAAGCGTATCAATTACTCACAGAACCTCTTTTTAAGGGAGAGAAATATTTAAAGCTTCCGATTTAGCATAATTTACTAAGGAAGCCAACTCTACCAAACTCCCCTGCATCTGCAGATAATAGGCCAAGAAGAATATAATTGAATTTTGCTTTTGAAATAATGAGTAATGTCTTAATGTTATTATATCATGCCTTTTGTATTAGGTATAACCAAAGGATCTTTAACTGGTTCAGGGAATACACTAATATGTGCTTCCAAAGATTGGGGAACAAAGTATGTACATTCATCTAATGAACTTCACATTTTAGCCATTACTGGTGCAAGTTGCTCACTGAAGCATTAATGACATACAGGGCTAAAGCTATCCAGTCAGGATATGTACATGATAATGTAGATTGGATGGCAGAATTAATTTCCTCCACTGACAAATCATCCTCCAATTAATCAGAGACAGAATTATTTAGGGTATGTACGGAAATTTCATAAATATGTTTTTTAATCCGGGAAGATAGGTCTAGTGAAGATAAATCAGAGAACTGACCTATCGTATTATATAATTTCTCATAATATGAACGCAAAAGATCCACTATTTCTTTTGGATTATGAGTGTCCCCATATGATGCGGAGGAACATGGGTGAAGCCATCTAGAGAGGGGTCTCACACATTTGTCAAATGCTTCATAAAATGCTTCATAAAAGAAGAATTTGGATTTTTCCTTATGCCTAAAATATTTTTATCCAGAATTTCTCTCAAAATCACTTCTTTATTTATATGAGCCTGTGCAGATGTGGAGAGTGTTTGTTTATGTAATGGCACTAAAGTATGAATTTGGTGCAATAATTCATCCATCTCTTAAGCCCCTCACTCTTAAGTCTAGAACCATGCTTGTATCTGCCTTGATCATCAATAGGGAAAAACTAGTGATTTATGGATTGCAATTTAAAAGCCTTTAGGTTTTGACTCTGGATTGGTGCTGTGAAACCAGTGGGTGTACTATCAATCCTTCAGAATGAGGACATGCTCGGACTTAAAATGAGTTTCTTGTAACAAAAGTATTTGGTCTATATTTGTATGCATAAAATAGAGAATCTGTGAACATTTCTGTGGAATATTAAAACCTTGATCATTAAATGAGCTGAGTTTGATAGAAGCCATTTTGGGGAATAGGATAAAAGACAAAATAGAGGAAAAATGGGGGGTGAGAGAGAAGAGTAAGAAAATAAATAATTCCCTAACTTATCAGAAGCAGCTCCCCCAACAAGCAAATGGACAAGGACCGCTCCCAACCATCAGGGTAATATTTATAGGGAAAAAGCAGGAGAAAAGAGAGGGGACAGAAAAATTTCACACATGTCCATCAGAGTGTAGATACCCTGAGTGGAAACAAGCTTCCTACAGAGGGTAACTCCCTCCCCGGGGGCTAACCACATACTCCAGCCAACTTATTAGAAAATGACAAAATGCAAAACATTCCCAACTTGAACATAATAGGAAAGACCATATAAAGCCCACCCTTATTGAAAACAACTTGTGATGAACAATTTTGATCCCATCTAAGGGACAGTAGAGCAGAGAAATTCAATCAGAGAAAGAAGAAAAATCGTCCAAAGGAAGGGGGTACAAGTCTCCAGTGCCCTGATTTCCAACACCACCCCGGTTAATGTATTGCTTCCCTCTGAGGACGTGGAGCAGGAGCACCGTCTATTCGAGGGCCTCTAGGTAGGCCCAGCCACTCCTATGCTGAAATAGAGATAGAATGAATTCCCAATCCTGAGGAAAAAACTGGTAAGACTCACGGGCAGCAAAGGATATGCAGAGTACCAGAATTACGTACTTGGATACGAAAATGGAATCCCCATGCATACAGATATTTTGTTATTTCACAGCATCCAGCAAGGGTCTCAAAGCTCTTCTTTTTTGAAGAGTATGACATGACAGGTCGGGCATAAGCTGAACAATGTGTTCTTGGTAAGCAATAGCATCCATCCTGTGGGCTTCAGTAAGAATGCTCTTTTTCACCTTGTATCTATGGACTCAGCATATCACATCGCTTGATTTACTTATATCAGTAGCCTTGGGGCCCAGAGACCTATGAGCTCTGTGTTATTCTAATGCTGAATCCTGAGGAGCATTCAAAATAGAGTTCGAATTCCTCTAACTTAACTTGCTCCACTGTTTTTGGATGGCTTTTTATTCTAATGTTGTACCTCCCTCTCTACTCAATGTCATTTATAAGCTCTGTCAGACACTCCGGTTGATATGAGTAAGATGCTATGGTCTATTCATGAACATGTACTTTCTGTGCAATAGATTCTGTAAGCCCCTCATCATTAAACACCGTTTCTGTTAACCCGTGCAACTCTCCTGAGATAGCTGTAGCCTAAGACCTATATGAAGATTCAAGCCTGGCAATATAACTTTCATATCTTCTTTTGTGGGCACAGCACACGTATGGCTTTAAGATCCTCCCCTCTGAATATCGAGAAATGGAGGAGAAGGGCAAAGTGAAGCAGGGAATGAACCCTGTGTCAAGGAGCCGATGTCTGCAGCAGGGGATGTGTTTTGCTGATATGTTCCTGAAAAGAGTTATTGGATGCCTATGTCTGGGGAGCAGGATCTATTTATTTCAATAGGCACGCATCTTGATGATAGAAGTGTAGGTATCTTTTCCACCATTTTATGCAGAGGAAGCCTGACTCCTGGGTTCCAGGAAGTCTCTTCGGTCACCAAAGCTCTGCTCTCTGTCATGTCTTCCCCTTCAGCCTGTGATGGATGTGGTCTCTCTGTGGATGGCAGGAGAGAGGTTAGTGTTCTTCTAAGATGTTCATCCTCGCACGCCGGAGAGTACTTGTGCTGTGCACTGTGAACCGTCGCCTTTTTGGAGACCGCAAGCTGTGGAATGGAACCTGACAAACTTCTTTAAAAAGGGTAAAATTCCAGACACAAGGACCACAGGAGGGCATCCACTTGTAGGTAAGGTCCTTTTATGCCTCTTTGCTGGCATTTCAATGCAATTAGCCAGGAATCATCTCTCAGGCCAGTCCATAATCATCCCTGAAGCAGGAGCTGAAGGATGAGTGTCCTCACTCCTCCATAGCCAGGTCACGCCCCCTACCATCAGACTTTAGCTCAAAGAAGCCTACTTTTTGCCTGTGTTCATCAGTCTTTTGTTACAGATCAAACTCCCCTGTGAACTATATACTACTTATGAATTGCCCATAGTAGTGAAATCTGACTATATAGCCCATATTATCCAACAGGATGAATTTTCTGCTTTATTCTTGAAAGCTTCATAACTGGGAAGGCTCTAGGATGCTATAAACCTGCCGACAGATTGCAAAAAATAAAGTTAACATATAGTTGGAATTCGGCATTTTTCCATTTCCTAAAATTACACAAGTAGAGGATGATCTAAAAATCACAAGTTAAAAAAGTTTAGTTATCACAATACAGGATATCTGTACTAAGAAAGGAATGATTGTGAATATGGTGGGCACATATCCAAATTCTTGGCCAGGAAAGGAAGATAAAGTGATTATACAGATGACATAATGGTGGCATGTTGTCACCTGTCACTGTATACAGGAGATCCGGGGTCTATGCTGACCCTAAGCTGGGGCCCTGACTAATCCCTCTACCTGGAGGTACTGTTGATGGTACAGAGGTCCAGGCCGCCAGCGTAACCCTATCTCCTGTGAATCCCTGACCCTCAGTAATCTAGTCCTGAGAAGGACCCTGATCACAACCACAGGGGACAGGAAGGTAAATTCCTACAAACAGTATAAGACGAACGAGACAGTACAAGGGGTAAAACAAAAGACCACCTTGCATACAAAACTCACTCTACAACTACAGAGGGAACACCAACGGGTAAGGAGATAAATAATAAAGCGAGGAGGGGAGAAAACCACACCAGGTACTCTTCACTTCAGACTTCACAATACCACGATCCGCTCTGCTGGTCTGCACGAATGCTTTCACCAACACTTCCCTATCAGACTGGCAGGTATTTGAAGGAATCCCATTACTGCAGTATTAACTGCAGCTGTGCGAGGCTGGGCTTCGTCTAGCACAGAGAGAGGGAGAATTAACTCCCTCACTGCCGAAAAACACCTAGCACCAAAAACTCAGCTGTGCGAAGTCAGGCTGTGTAATCGCGACGATCTTCGTGGCGACACACCCGTGACAGTATCCCCCCTTCTATGAGGGGCCTCCGGACCCTCAGGGCCAGGTTTATCTGGGTGAGTTGTGTGGAAGGCCCGAATTAATCGGTCTGCGTTAATATCCGACGCAGGAACCCACGTCCTCTCCTCAGGACCATACCCTTCCAATGAACCAGGTACTGAAGGGACCGGCGATTCAGACGTGAATCGATGATTTTCGACACCTGAAACTCCAAGTTACCATTGACCACCACAGGAGGAGGAGGTAAAGGTGATGGTATCACCGGCGCCACATACCTCTTAAGCAATGATCTGTGAAACACATTGTGAATTTTAAACGTAGGGGGGAGGTCAAGACGGAATGCCACCGGATTAATTATAGAACTGATCCTGTATGGCCCGATGAACCTGGGACCAAGTTTCCAGGAGGGAACCTTAAGTTTTATATTCTTGGTAGACAACCATACCCGATCGTTCACACTTAGGTCCGGACCAGACACTCTCCTCCTATCAGCCATACGTTTGTATCGGTTCCCCATAGTACTCAGATTATTCAGCACTCCTCTCCACACAGAAGCAAGTGACGACGAAAATCGTTCCTCCTCAGGAACCCCAGAAGAGCCCCCCCTATTGAAAGTACAAAACTGGGGGAGAAAACCATATGCCCCGAAAAACGGGGACTTACCAGTGGACTCGCTCAGCCTATTGTTAAGAGCGAATTCTGCCAGAGGCAAGAAAGAAGCCCAGTCCTCCTGGTTCTCTGACACAAAACACCGGAGATATGTCTCCAAGCTCTGGTTCAGACGCTCTGTCTGACCATTGGTCTGCGGATGAAAAGCCGATGAAAATGACAACTGCATCCCCCGCCGTGTACAAAATGCCTTCCAAAATTTGGACACAAACTGAGACCCCCGATCCGACACCACATCGGAGGGTACCCCGTGAAGTCTCACAATCTCCCCAATGAACACCTGCGCAAGAGTTTTAGCATTAGGAAGAGCAGGAAGAGCGATAAAATGTGCCATCTTGCTGAACCTGTCGACTACAACGAGTATGACTGTTTTACCCGAAGACAGCGGGAGGTCCGTAATAAAGTCCATAGACAGATGAGTCCACGGACGCTCCGGGATCTTCAAAGGTAAGAGGGCCCCAGACGGACGGATATGTGGGGTCTTAGAGCGCGCACAAACCTCACAGGACGCAACAAAAGTTACCACTTCCCTATGTAAGTTAGGCCACCAAAACCGGCGCGAGAGGAGATCCACAGTTGCTTTACTCCCTGGGTGTCCTGCCAAAGCTGAATTATGGTGTGCCTCGATTACCTTTTGTCGCAACTGATCAGGAAAAACAGTCTCCCTGGAGGTCCAACAGGGGCATCCCCCTGAGCCTCCAATACCTCCTCCTCAAGCTCAGAGCATACTGCCGACACCACCACCCCCTCCTGAGGGATAGGAACCGGGTCATCTGTCTTCCCGGCCCCAGGGAAACTGCGAGATAAGGCATCCGCCTTTACATTTTTTGACCCAGGACGATATGTGACGACAAAATTAAACCTGGTAAAAAACAACGACCACCTAGCTTGTCTTGGATTCAGACGTTTTGCGGACTCTAAATATAGCAGGTTCTTGTGGTCGGTGAAAATGTCACGCTGTCACTGTATACAGGAGGTCCGGGGTCTATGCTGACCCTAAGCTGGGGCCCTGACTAATCCCTCTACCTGGAGGTACTGTTGATGGTACAGAGGTCCAGGCCGCCAGCGTAACCCTATCTCCTGTGAATCCCTGACCCTCAGTAATCTAGTCCTGAGAAGGACCCTGATCACAACCACAGGGGACAGGAAGGTAAATTCCTACAAACAGTATAAGACGAACGAGACAGTACAAGGGGTAAAACAAAAGACCACCTTGCATACAAAACTCACTCTACAACTACAGAGGGAACACCAACGGGTAAGGAGATAAATAATAAAGCGAGGAGGGGAGAAAACCACACCAGGTACTCTTCACTTCAGACTTCACAATACCACGATCCGCTCTGCTGGTCTGCACGAATGCTTTCACCACACTTCCCTATCAGACTGGCAGGTATTTGAAGGAATCCCATTACTGCAGTATTAACTGCAGCTGTGCGAGGCTGGGCTTCGTCTAGCACAGAGAGAGGGAGAATTAACTCCCTCACTGCCGAAAAACACCTAGCACCAAAAACTCAGCTGTGCGAAGTCAGGCTGTGTAATCGCGACGATCTTCGTGGCGACACACCCATGACACATGTAGCTTATGCTTTCTGTGAGGCAACACATTGCTCTGCTTTTTTTAATACATGAGCGAGTGTTTCTGCCGCATCTCTAGTCCCTTGAGTTTCCGGCTGCCTCTGAGCTTATATGTCATTGACTTCATTTATGATGAACTCAGAGTGCTGGAGATGGGGCAGAAACACTTGATCGTGTGATCAAACAGGCAGGGAACATTTTACATCACAAAAACAATCAACTGTGATACCATAATGTCCTGTCTGTGTCCTCTCTTTTGGATACCAGCTCCGTCCAAAGAGCTGCCGACATTTGTACACGCAGTGACTCCGCATGTGCTCATTGAACACATGCGGAATCACCGAATCCTATACATAGAACGGTGCTATTTATCTTGCGGAGACGCACAGAAATAGAAATAGACATGCTGCGGTCAAGAAAGATGCGCCGCATGTGCGTATACGCAGGTCTGCCACCTGCATGTTTGAACGCATAGTGGAAATAGGATTTCATAAAATCCCATCCACTTTGCTGTAACATCTGGCCGCTGCGAATTGGACACTGCGGCTATACGCAGCATCCAATCCGCAACGTTTCCTGACCGTGGAAACATACCCTTTTGCATTCTCCGCTATCCAGGAGTTGTATGATCAGACCATGTTCCTGCACGGTCAAACACGGCAATTACACAGTACACAGCAGGGGCACATTTATAAGATTATCTCAGCACAGGAACATGTTTTAATACATCCAATTGTGGAACTTATTTTTATTCCAAGGTTTATTGCATACATTGTACTGTATCCTATTTTGATTATACAGAGCAAACAATAGCTATCAAAATATATGTATCATGTAGCACTGACTGAGCTTTTCATTGACTTTCTATTGACTGCAAATATTTACAAGAAATAATTAAAATAAATTACAGTCGGTATTAATAGTTAATAGTAATAAAGACAATGCATCACATTTACATAGGGAATAGAAACTAAGACAAATGTAGGACAATGATCTTCAAATTAAGATAAACTTTCCAGAAAAAGAAACCAATATAGTCATAAACAATTTGGTCCTCACTGTAATATAAATCAGGAAGCATTATTATAGCCATATGGTAATTCTGAAATATTATGCAATAGTTCTTCCTGTAGTAACAGACACTTTACTGCATCAATAATATAATTACAGAAAATACTGAGGCATTCATATTAAAGGAGATTTACACTGCCACTGCAAAGAAACATAAACTAAGGCTGAGGTTTTTTAATACTGATATATGGTATGCTTATGAAAGTTTAACAAATTGATTAGAAATCCTGTATAATTGAAACATGCTTCAAAAGTAACAGAATTTTAACCTTATATCAAGGGGCAAAATGCTTAAAAATAAGTGATTTTTCTTGATTCCTTTAATCTCTTCATGACCTTGCGATTTTCCTTTTTTGCCCTTTCCTTTTATCCTGCTCTTATTACAAGAACCATAACTTTAGTAATTTTCTATCCCCATAGCCGTGTGAGGTCTCTTTTTTTGCAAGACAAGTTGTATTTTTTACTTACTCTATTGATTTTATCGTGTGCAGCATTGGAAAGCAGGAAAAAAATTCCAAGCGGGTTGAAATTGCAAAGAAAGTCATTGTCTTGGAAGGTGAACTTCTGTCCCAGTCTCAAATCACGGACAGGCTGAAATAGGTTTTGCTCAAAAATATCCTTGTATTTCACACCATCCATCTTCTCCTTAACTCAAACCATTTTCCCTGTCCCTAATGCTAAAAATCATCCACACAGTATAATGCTGCCATCACCATGTTTCACTGTGAGGATGGTGTTATTGGGGTGATGAGTTGTATTGGTTTGACACCAGACATAGCGTTTACCTTGGTGGCCAAAAAGTTCAATTTTGGTCTCATCTGACCACAGCATCTTCCTCGATACATTCAGCAAGTCTTCCATATGTCTTTTGGCAAACTCAAAACGACCCTTTCAATTTTTGTGTTTTGCAAAAAGGCTTTTTCTGCCCACTCTTCCATAAAGGCCACTTATATGGAGTGTACGGCATATTGTGGTCATATGGACAGATACTCCAATCTCTACTTTGGAACTCTGCAGCTTTGGTCTATGTGCTGCCTTTCTGTTTAATGCACTCCTTGCCCAGCCTGACAGTTTTAGTGGGCGACCCTCTCTTGTCAGGTTCGTTGTGGTGCCATGTTCTTTCCATTTGATGATAATGGATTTGATGGTGCTCCAGGAGATCATCAGAGATTGGGATTTTTTTTATAACCCAACTGTGACTTGCACTTAACAACATTGTCCCTGACGCATTTGGAGATCTCCTTGGTCTTCATGGTGTTGTTTGGTTAGTGGTGCCACTTGCTTAATGGTGTTGCAGCCTCTGTGGCCTTTCAGGAAAGATGTGTATATATTGACAGACCATGTGACACTTAGACTGCACACAGATGGACTTCCTTTCACTAAGGCTAGTTTCACACTAGCGTTTCACCGAACTGCGTCGGTCGGCGCACGGCCGCCGCTAAGCTCCGCTCCGGGCCGCACCTCCTCCCGGCCTCTTCGCTTATGGGCGCATGACGCTGCATGCGACCTGTGTACCTTTAGCATTGGGTACGCAGGCTGTGCGCATGTATGCGTTTGCCGGCTCATGCGTCCTTTTGACGGTGCGCCGACCTGCGCCAAACGCACCGTGTTGCATTTTGTTGCGCTCGGCACACCATCAAAAGGATGCATGCTCCGGAAAACGCATACCTGCGCACGGCCTGCGTACCCAATGCTAAAGATAGGGTACGCAGGTCGCATGCAGCGTCATGCGCCCATAGACGGAGTGGCCGGGAGGAGGCATGGCTGGGGCGGAGCTTAGTGGAGGCCGTGCGCAGACCGACACAGGTCAGTGAAGCGCTAGTGTGAAACTAGCCTAAGCATGGGACTTATAAAGGTAATTGTTTGCACAAGAAATTGTTAGGGACCTTACAGCAAAAGGGGTGAATACAGATGCACATGCCAATTTTTAGTTATTTGATCTCATAAATTTAATTTATGCCTATATTTTTCACACTTCACTTCACCAAGTTAGACTATTTTGTGCTGACCAATCACACACAAACAGGATTACAAAAATATTTAAACACAGATTGTAAAGTAGCAAAATAAGTAAAAAAAAGGAGGCCACTGTACATACTAAATATATAAAGCACTTGATGAAATATATGACATGATATCTTGAATGTAATGATATTTTTTGTACTCAGTCCTGGCCTTTAGGTATTTCAATATATTGTATTGGCCTCTGGAAACAAAAGAATAAAGTGCTTAAGTTTTAGCACAAGTGGGAATGCTTAAGCAGTTTCGAGAAAATACTTCAGCAGTAACAAGAAGTAATGAATTTCAGTGCACTTGAGTCTGTCTGTTGCTAGCTGAACACCTAATGACATCACAAATCAAATTGGCTTCTTCTCTTCTGGCAAGAAAATTTCAACCTCACATGTACTTTTCTCACCTTCTACATGTTGAGGTGAATGGTTATAAAGGATGTATCTTGCTTTCTGCATCTTCCTCATTTTTCCTTCTCACATAATTTGTCACAGACAGATATCCCAGAACTTTAAACATGGAGAATTTTCTTATTAACTTTTGTGTTGTACCTTCTCCAGGGCAATGTAGAAGAAATGTTTGATAAATGACCCCCTAATTCTCTTTGACAATCTTGTTTTCTTTGTCATAAAATGTGCAGTTCAAAAAACTCTCTTTGTATTTTTATATCTTATGCCAAAATAAATGATGGGGCTCTCACCTCATAAGGAGAAAAGCTTTAAAAAATTTTAAACTGGTATGAGGAACAATTTATCTGGTTGTTGCTCTACAGTAATAAAGCAAAGTTCTGTGATAAAATGTGAACAAAATGGATAATGTGTTAAAGGTGATATGTGTTCAGAAAATTACCTGTTGCTTAAACCAAGTTTTTGTATTTCATGTATTATTTATACAAATATCCTCTTCCGAGAGGAAGAGGACTTGAACTCTAATGCCACGTACTGGAAGTAGCAAACCTAAAAGTTAATATCGACCATTTAATGAGCCTTGCCACATAACTTAGAATATGAAGCCAAACCAGAAACTCCAAAGGCTGACATGTGTTTCAAGGTGTTTTCCCCTCTTTAGTGCAATGCAGGAAATCTGATTTAGCTAGGTAAGAGGACTCTGATGGCTAAAGGGGAATGTTCCTCTATGGTTGACAGTGCCAAGGAGATTTATAGACCATGTAATGCTCATCTGGGAAACTAAATGTAAGCAGCCTTTTCAGGAGGAAAAGCACTTGAACTCTAGAGCCACCTATTGGTAGCAGCAATCCTAAAAATCAGTATCCACTAGTGTTGAGCATTCCGATACTGCAAATATCGGGTATCGGCCGATATTAGCTGTATCGGAATTCCGATTCCGAGTTCCGATATTTTCGTCTTATCGGATACCGGAATCGGGATTGTCACTGTCACTGTCAGTGTCCGTCGGTCGGGTCTGTCAGGAGTCAGCGGCACTTACCTGGCAGAAGATCTCCGGCGGTCACGTCCTGCACTGCTTCATGGCTGCAATCTTCTTTCCCCGGCGGTCACATGCAGTTTCTCGCGATAACTGCAGTGACTGCTGGGTAATCCCGGCCGTAAAGCAGTCAGTCCGATGACGTCACCGCCGGGGAAGCAGGTAATCAGCTGTGCTGCGTTGCGATGACAGGCTCTGCCTGTCATTGCGATGTAGCAGAGCTGGATCGTCGTGGGACTGTCGTTACTATGGACTGCGTCGGACAGGTGGTATACTGTTGGTTTGTTTTTTTTCTTTTTTTACAGGAGATCGATGGCGTCGCAGGAATGAGTGTATAATAAAAGAAATGAAAACTGTGTTGTCTCTTTTATTTCATTAAAAGACTTTTTTCTTGCTTTGTCTTTTTTTTATACATTTAATAACTTTGGGATTAATAATGGATCGGTGTCTTATTGACACCTCTCCATTATTAACCGGGCTTATTGTCACCGTGCAATCAACGGTGACAATAACCCCTTATTACCCCGCTTGCCACCGCTACAGGGCAAGTGGGAAGAGCCGGGTAAAATGCCACAATTGGCACATCTTTTGATGCGCCAAATGTGGGGCTGCTGTAGCCTGGTATTATCAGGCTGTTGAGGGCCAAAATCCATGGGCCTTGACAGTCTTTTAATACCAGGCCGCAGCAGTCTGCATTTTACTTGGCTGGTTAACAAAAATAGGGGGGATCCCCACGCCGTTTTTTTTTCGAGGGGATCCCCTATTTTTGTTAACCAGCCAAGCTAAGCAGACTGCTGTGGCCTGGTATTATCAGGCTTGCAAGGTCCATGGATATTGGATCCTTACCAGCCTGAAAAACCAGGCCTCAGCGGTCTGCTTCATCTGGCTGGTTAACAAAAATAGGGGGGACCCCACGCCAATTTTTTTCGAGGGGATCCCCTATTTTTGTTAATCAGCCAAGATATGCAGACTGCTGTGGCCTGGTATTATCAGGCTGGCAAGGTCCATGGATCTTGGCTCCTTAACAGCCTGAAAATCCAGGCCTCAGCGGTCTGCTTCATCTGGCTGGTTAACAAAAATAGGGGGACCCCACGCCAATTTTTTTCGAGGGGATCCCCTATTTTTGTTAATCAGCCAAGATATGCAGACTGCTGTGGCCTAGTATTATCAGGCTGGCAAGGTCCATGGATCTTGGCTCCTTAACAGCCTGAAAATCCAGGCCTCAGCGGTCTGCTTCATCTGGCTGGTTAACAAAAATAGGGGGGACCCCACGCCAATTTTTTTCGAGGGGATCCCCTATTTTTGTTAATCAGCCAAGATATGCAGACTGCTGTGGCCTAGTATTATCAGGCTGGCAAGGTCCATGGATCTTGGCTCCTTAACAGCCTGAAAATCCAGGCCTCAGCGGTCTGCTTCATCTGGCTGGTTAACAAAAATAGGGGGGACCCCACGCCATTTTTTTTTCGAAGGGAACCCCTATTTTTGTTAATCAGTTCCCTCTGACGTCACTGATTGTGTCCCTGGCTGACCTGAAGTGAAAGTGGAAAGCAATCAATTAAGCTTTCCACTTAAGGGCCCGTCTCACATAGCGATATCGCTACCGAGATCGCTGCTGAGTCACTAGTTTTGTGATGCAGCAGCGAGCTCACCAGCGATATCGCTGTGTGTGACATTCAGCGACGATCAGCCCCCCTGCCGGGTATCGCTGATCGTCGCTGAAATGTCAGGACCTTTTTTTGATCGCTGGTTTCCCGCTGACAGGCACACATCGCTGCGTGTGACAGGCGGGAGACCAGCGATCCGCTGGTAACCAAGGTACACAGCGGGTTTCCAGGCGCGGGGCTGTGCCTAGAAACCCGCTGTGTACCTTGATACCAGCGCCCTGATGCAGGGAGCTGGTATCCAAGGTACACAGCGGGTTTCCAAGCGCTGCGCGGTGCCTGGAAACCCGCTGTGTACCTTGGTTACCAGCGGATCGCTGGTCTCCCGCCTGTCACAGCAGCGATGCGTGCCTGTCAGAGGGAAACCAGCGATCAAAAAAAGGTCCTGACATTTCTGCGACGATCAGCGATACCCGGCAGGGGGGCTGATCGTCGCTGAATGTCACACACAGCGATATCGCTGGTGAGCTCGCTGCTGCGTCACAAAACTAGTGACTCAGCAGGATCTCGGTAGCGATATCGCTATGTGAGATGGGCCCTTAAGCGATGTTACCCGCAGTGTCGCTGTCCCAGATCGCTGCCTGAGCTGCCTGTTTGGCAGCTCAGCAGCGATCATGTAGCGATACACCAGCGATCCTGACAAGTGCATATCGTTGTCGGGATCGCTGGTGTATCGTTATGTGAGACCCAGCCTTTACTCTCCTGTCAGGCAGGAGAGGAACTCATTCATTTGGGGGTTTACTGTGAGGCTGCAGCATTAGCTGCGGTCCCTGCAGTAAACATTAACCCTTTCTGAAGGATTACACCGTGGGACCTGACTGTGCATGGGATAGGTAAGAATAATTTTGCTTTTTTATTTTATTTTTATTACAGGAAATGGTTTTAGCAGGTAAATAAAATATGGTCAAAAACTGTGTGATTATTTCATTAAACTTCTTTTTTATTAAAGTGTGTGTGTTTGATTTTTCTTTCATACAATAGGATTAATAATTGATAGTTGTCTAATTGACAGCTCTCAATTATTAACCTGGCTTAAAGTGACCTTTCAATTGCAAGGTCATTTTAACCCCTTATTAACCCATTCGCCACCGCTACAGGGCAATGGGAATAGACGGGCAAAGTGCCAGAAAGGGCAAATCTAATTAGAGATTTGCCCTTTCTGGGGTGTCTGGGGGCAGATGTTAAGTAGCCGGGGGGGCCAAAAATAATGGTCCCTCTCTGGGCTATTATTATCTGCCCCCACTCACTGGCTTTGTCTGTCTGGTTGCGAAAATAGGGCGGGAGCCCACGCATTTTTTTTCAGCAATTTTACACCTCATATATATATATATACATGTCATTGAATTTGTGACACATATATATATATATTTATATTTGTAGTTCATACACTTCAAAAAGTATAATAAGCCGTAATTCAATTGCCCGGGTTTTGTGAAAATGCCCGAACCCGACATGAAAAGACATTTGGGGGTACATAGGGGTTTTAACCCCGGGCTTTTTTTGTCCTTTGTATCAATTTTACAAACAATTTAAACAGAATATGTTTTCCCAAAAATTTCACCAAAACCCCCGGGGGGTTAAAATTAAAAGGGGTAAATTCGTAGAAAAAAAGTCCGGTTTTTTTTACAACGAAAATTTACACCTTTTAAATTTTCCCCTTTCGGTTTTGAAATTTTGCACACTAGCTGATTTAATTTTTTTGTGCAAATAAAATA
>JARQOD010000004.1:403794849-403832325 GCA_033576555.1 Oophaga sylvatica
CATCTCCGTCCGCAGTGGAGTCTGCTCAGCTTAGACGTCAGTCCCAGTGTCTCGCCCAGTCTAACAGTGTGCAGAGGATTACTGCTGTTCCTCCAGGCTCTGCTATTGTGGCCAATACTGGTTAGCGGCGAGCAGATTTCTTTAGGACAAAGTTCTTGTTTTCCCCTTCTGAGCATGCCCAGAGTGAGATCTCTTATTGGAGATCAGGGGTCACATGCTCAGGTACTGCAGCAGCTCCTATTGGTCTGCCAGGAAGGTCCTGTGACTACTGTTGTTCTGGAACAAGTTTCATTGGTCCTTGTTTCTGGCAGGTCATGTAGCTGTTACTATAAAAGGGTAGCATGGCTGGGCTGCCATGCGCTAATATCAACCATTATATGCTTTGCGCCAGTGTGGTCATGCGTGTGTGTGGTTAGGGCCCGGCTGAAATAAGTCCCTAGAATACCGACTTAATCGGTGAGGAGTTTGGTATGCTAGCTGGTCAGGGTCGGTGTCCTAGATGCCCTTGATTACCGGCATAACCGGTGAGGAGTTTGATTGCCGTATTCAGGGCCTGGCGTTCAGACGCCATAGATTGCGAGTGACTCCCGCGAGGACATTCACGTTCTATGTTCGCTTAGCACTTAACTGTGTACCTGGGTGCCTGACAGGACACAGAACTTTTTCTCAGCGGCCCTGTGACGTAACAGGGTTCGCTTTCAACGCTAGACAGCGCCCTAGCGTGTTTATTTTGCGACTCAGTTGTGTTTAGTGAGTTCGCACACATCGCCATATAGCGCTGCGGCACTCCTTCTAGCGGCTCTGTGAAATAACAGAGTTCGCACATATTGCCACAGCGCATTGCGGTGTTTATTTTGGCGACTCTGCGGGATAACAGAGTTCGCGTCTTGCGCCATTTTACTAGCAGTAGGTTCCGCCTGCACGGTGGACCCCGGGCTGCGAACGCACCTCTCTACCTCATATATTTGGTGCGTTCCGCAGACCCTAACAATGTGTTAGACGGTTTCTGAGGTTTCTTTGCATAGTCTTCACCTTGGGTCTCATCTTGTGTGGTATATCCCCGCTTCTATGGATCTGGTACTTAGTACTTGTTCTTGTGCCGCTATGATTAGTGCCTCGGTGCTGTCTCAGAGTCCCGCTTTCTCCAGCCATTGGTAGGATTTCTCCATGTCAGCCACCGCCATTTTCTAACGATGTTACATCCCATGCAGAGGCTTGCCTTGCCATGGCACTTCATGTTCCTGTTCTTCCTTCCAGGTCTGTTATTGTTGCCTTAGGCTCTCTCTCAGTATCTCATCTTTTGGTACCATTTTTCTGATGTATTCCTGGATACTCCTTTTGTCCTTGATGGTGGCTTTGATACTTATCAAGCCTCGACCACCCTCCTTTCTGTTGGTATACAATCTTTGGGTTCTAGACTTAGGGTGGAGACCTCCATGCATTGTGAGGAGTTTTTGTGTCTTCACATCTGCAGCTTCCATCTCTTCTTTTGGCCAGCACATTATGCCAGCAGGGTATCTGATAACTGGCAGGGCATATGTATTGATGGCACGAATCTTATTCTTCCCATTGAGCTGGCTCTTCAGGACCTGTTTTACCCTTTGATGGCATTTGGATGTTGCTGCTTTCCTTGCCTCCTCATCATGGTTACCATATCCCTGTGGGATGCTGAGGTACTTGTAGCATGTCTGTACATCTGCTACGTTCCCTGCAGGTAATTCCACTCCATTGGACTTGACTGCCTTGCCTCTCTTTATTACCAACTGGCCGTACTTCTCCAGTCCGAAGGACATCCCGATGTCTTCGCTGTAGATCCTTGTCAGGTGGATCAGTGAATCGATGTCTCGTTGGTTTTTAGCATACAGCTTGATGTCATCCATGTAGAGGAGGTGGCTGATTGTGCTTCCACTCTTGAACTTGTATCCATAGCCAGACTCTGTAAATATCTGACTGAGGGGGATCAAGCCTATGCAGAACAGCAATGGGGATAGTGCATCACCTTGGTATATGCTGCATTTTATGGATACTTGTGCTAGTTGTCTTGAGTTGACTTCTAATGTTGGTCTCCATAGCCCCATTGAGTTTCTGAGGAAGGTTCTTAATTTCCTGTTGACATTGTAGAGAGCCAAGCATTCACAGATCCATGTGTGTGGGATTGAGTCATAGGCTTTCCTGTAGTCAATCCAGGCTGTGCTGAGATTGGTCTGCCTGGATCTTGAATCTTGAGCGACTGCTCTTTCTACTAGGAGCTGGTGCTTAGATATATATACATATATATCATATCAAATTTTTTATTTGGAGAAGCCCTAGATGTAACATATTTGCAGAAGTGGAAATTTAGTGACATTGGTTATGGCTATGAGAATATTGTATATGACTATCACAATTTAATAGATTTTCTACAATATCCAGTATCATGTAGCAAATGATGATGATTACTAGTTAGGTGATGTAGACTGACTGAACTGGAAGAATGAGCCCAAGGAAGGCTGCATTAGCTTGGTGTTGGTAGATTGGTAGATGTTTTGGCCAAGTCATTTATTTAGTTTGCATACAACTTAAATCTTATAGCTACTTGTGGGTTTTCTTTGATCCGGATAAATGGGTAAAATTGCAAAGTGCTTACAAAACAAGCAATAGTGCAAAATACCAGTAATAAAATTGCCTGTCAATTTTCAAGTGTGGAGGGATTTTCAATTCTATCTTTTTTCTTAGCTACTACTTCAATCTATCTGAGGTGTCTGGTCTCCTAGGTAATTGGAGCAGAATTTGTAAGCTCTTTGCTATACAGGTTGCTATACAGTGCTGCTCTGTAGCTAGACAGATCGATGGATTTAGCTAGCCTCAGTCCCCGTGCGCCCCTCCAATGCTACTAAGGCAAGCCTGAAACTGCTTGCAACATGGAATAGCACATGGTTTTGGTCAGTGGCTGAAACTTGCCATTGGCTCAAATCTGTCAACCTTCAGTTGTTCAGCAAACAAGAAGCCAGGAGGCTAGGGATATGGAGAACAACCTTTCAAATAAGACTCGCAATTTACAGTAGCATTGTACTTTCTCATTGTCCTGTTTATTATTAAGAATTTATGTAATAGATGAATTACAGACTAGTACTGCTTAACCGTCAGTTACGTCTTGTCTTTAAGCCACTATTTTGTTTGCAGGACCTCTAACCTTTTAATATTATTGAAGAATGTCTGCAATATACATATTAAGTAACCAAAAATATCTTTCCGATTCATTATAATGAAGAATGTAATTTTTTTGTCTCCGTCAAACACGTAATCATAGTTCTTCTCTCAGAGCCTTGCTAGCGGATGCGCACAATTTATAATGGCCTTAATGTACAAGGAGCATTTTCACATCTGCAGGAGCCTTTGAAGACTGTGACAGAGTAATTTCCTTTTTCTCCCCATTCTTGACCTTATTGGACAATCAGTCAGTGTATGAATTAGTTGCTCTAAAGGAAGTGTTTGCTAACTGCCTGGAGTTTTCTAATTGCATAAATGTACATTTTTTTCAGACTCTGCTTTTCACCGTGTTACTCTTTGGAACAGAAGGTATTTAAGGTATAGTCTGAAAATACTGAAATAGAAAGGGTATGCAGGTTTTATACTCTCCCTAGGGAAATTTGATTATGTAAGTGAAGAAAACTACTTCATAAAGTTTATAAAGATAAAGTTTAACTAACTAATTGTGCATATAAAAAATAAGGATACATGTTTCTATTCTTGATTAAATGCATAGGATCTGAATATAAATTTCATGGAAGTGGAAAATTAACTGCTATGTGGTCACCATTGGCCTGAAAGTGTAGCCTATATTGGTAATTAGTTTGTACTTACAGCTCGTAGAAAACAACTCTTCATGAATTATTTACCAAGAGAAAGGAATATATCTACTTTGTATGTAAAATATAGTTATTGCATTCTGTAGTCTCCAAAGAAAAATAACCTTTTTTTTGCCTTAACCAGCTGTGAGATCTAAATGCTGGATTTTTAAACTGGACTGTGTCTTTCCTAAGAGTATCAATGAGGATCTCCAGATCACGGGGTCTACAAACGTTAAGATGTTTGTTTATATCAATACTAATATGACACGGCAGTGTAGTCTAATTGACACTTTTGCCATTCATTTTCTTGTGTAAATATTGTTCATTCATTGTTATTTTTCTTTATGAGTCTATAATAATATATTTGTTCTTTATTTACATGGAGCGCATTGTATCCAGAGAAAACTACTTCCGGCTGTTAGGGTTTGAGTTCCCACTGCTGCACAAGGGGAGTCTCGAACCAGTCCCGCTGCGGTCCCCCAATCTTCTCCGGCCGCAGTGGAGCCTGCTCAGCAGAGACATCGGTCCCAGTGTCTTGCCCAATCCAGTACTGTGCAGAGACTTACTGCTGCCTCTCCTGGATCTGCTATTATAGCCAGTGCTGGAGCAGACGTCTTTGGGACGAAGTCCTGCGTTTCCCCTTCTGAGCATGCCCAGTTTAAGATCTCTCATTGGAGATCAGGGGTCACATGTTCAGGTACTGCAGCAGCTCCTATTGGTCCGCCAGGAAGGTCCTGAAACTGCATGTGTTTTGGAACAGTTTCTCATTGGTCCTTGTTTCTGGCAGGTCCTGTAGCTGTTGCTATAAAAGGGTGGAATGACTGGGCCGCCATGCGCTAATATCAATCTTTATATGCTATTGGCCAGTGTGGTCATGCGTGTGTGTGGTTAAGGCCCGACTGAAATAAGCCCCTAGAATACCGACTTAATCGGTGAGGAGCTTGGTATGCTAGCTGGTCAGGGTCGGTGTCCTAGATGCCCTAGATTACCAGCATAACCGGTGAGGAGTTTGATTGCCGTATTCAGGGCCTGGCGTTCAGACGCCATAGATTGCGGGTGTCTCCCATGAGGACATTAGCGCATGATCACGTTCTATGTTCGCGTAGCAGTCAACTGTGTACCTGGGTGCCTGACAGGACACAGAAGTTTTTCTCAGCGGCTCTGTGACGTAACAGGGTTCGCTTTCAACGATAGACAGCGCCCTAGCAAGTTTATTTTGCGACTCAGTGGTGTTAAGTGAGTTCGCACACATCGCCATATAGCGCTGCGGCACTCCTTCTAGCGGCTCTGTGAAATAACAGAGTTCGCACATATTGCCACAGCACGTTACGGCATTTATTTTGGCGACACTGCGGGATAACAGAGTTTGCTTCTTGCGCCATTTTACTAGCAGCAGGCTCTGCCTGCACGGTGGACCCCGGGCTGCGAACGCACCTCTTTACATCATATATTTGGTGCGTTCCACAGACTCTAACACCGGGTTCATCATTTCCGCTCTTGTTGAACGCAGTGTGCGTTCCAGTGCTGTCCCTTTTGTCTTATCCCCGGCTGGCTATGATGACTTCCGGAGATGTCACTTATGCCTCTGCATTTATATATATATATATATATATGTATATATATATATATATATACGCAGTGGGAATGGAAAGTATTCAGCCCTTTTAAATTTTTCACACTTTGTTTCATTGCAGCCATTTGGTAAATTCAAAAAAGTTCTTTTTTTTCTCATTGATGTTCACTCTGCACCCCATCTTGACTGAGAAAAAACAGAAATGTAGAAATTTTTGCAAATTTATTAAAAAAGTAAAACTGAAAAATCAAATGGTCATAAGTATTCAGACCCTTTGCTCAGTATTGAGTAGAAGCACCCTTTTGAGCTAGATGAGTCTTCTTGGGAATGATGTAACAAGTTTTTCACACCTGGATTTGGGGATCCTCTGCCATTCTTCCTTGCAGATCCTCTTCAGTTCCATCAGGTTGGATGGTGAACATTGGTGGACAGCCATTTTCAAGTCTCTCCAGAGATGCTGAATTGGGTTTAGGTCAAATAGGTCCAATGTGAAAACGCTGCAGAGAACGGACTTTGTGAGCCATGCACATAAAGGCTGTTCTCTGCAGCGTGTCCACATTGGACATTACTAGAGTTGAGCGATACTTCCCGATATCAAGAAGTATCGGATCGGAATGGGTATCGCCGATACCCAAAAAGTATCGGCGATACCCGATTCCGATACCGGAAATCCAATGCAAGTCTATGGGACAGAAATATAGGAACTAAAAAAAAACCCTTACTTTCCTTGTCAACACTAAATATACACACATAGAATACATATATATATATATATATATACATGTCATTGTGACATATATATATATACATATATTTATAGTTCATACACTTCTACATAGTAAAATAGCCTCTGATTCAATTGCCGGGTAATGCCGGCTTTTGTGAAAATACAGAAGCACCCGACATGAAATGACACATGGTTTACATAGAGTTAACCATGTCTTTTCATGTAGTTTGATATCTGGTTTTCACAAACAATTACATGAGTGTATGTGTGCAAAATTTCACACCTGTAGGGGTTAATTAAAGGTGTAAATTCGTTGTAAAAAAACCTGACTTTTTTGCTACGAATTTACACCTTTAATTAACCCTACAGGTGTGAAATTTTGCACACATACACTCATGTAATTGTTAGTGAAAACAATAAATCAAACAACTTGAAATGACGTGGTTAACTCTATGTAAACCATGTGTCATTTCATGTCGAGTTCTGCATTTTCACAAAAGCCGGCAATTGAATTAGCGGCTATTATACTATGTAGAAGTGTATGAACTATAAATATATATTTATATATATGTGTCACAAATTCAATGACATGTATATATATATATGAGGTGTAAAATTGTTGAAAAAAAATGCGTGGACTCCCGCCCTATTTTCTCAACCAGACAGACAAAGCCAGCGAGTGGGGGCAGATAATAATAGCCCAGAGAGGGACCATTATTTTTGGCCCCCCCCTGGCTACTAACATCTGCCCCCAGACACCCCAGAAAAGACAAATCTATTATTAGATTCGCCCTTTCTGGCACTTTGCCCGTCTATTCCCATTGCCCTGTAGCGGTGGCAAATGGGTTAATAAGGGGTTAAAGCCACCTTGCTATTGAAAGGTGACCTTAAGCCAGGTTAATAATTGAGAGCTGTCAATTAGACAACTATCAATTATTAATCCTATTGCATGAAATAAAAATAAAACACACACACTTTAATTAAAAATCATTTTAATGAAATAAAGACACATGTTTTTGACCATCTTTTATTTTACTGCAAAAACCATTTCCTGTAATAAAAATAAAATAAAAAAGTAAAATTATTCTTACCTATCCCATGCACAGTCAGGTCCCACGGTGTAATCCATCAGAAAGGGTTAATGTTTACTGCAGGGACCGCAGCTAATGCTGCAGCCTCACAGTAAACCCCCGAATGAATCTTCTCCTCTCCTGGCTGACAGGAGAGGAAGTGGAAAGCTTAATTGATTGCTTTCCATTTTCACTTCAGGCCAGCCCGGGACACCATCAGTGACGTCAGAGGGAACTGGTTAACAAAAATAGGGGATCCCCTCGAAAAAAAATGGCGTGGGGTCCCCCTATTTTTGTTAACCAGCCAGATGAAGCAGACTGCTGAGACCTGGTTTTTCAGGCTGGTAAGGATCCAATATCCATGGACCTTGCAAGCCTGATAATACCAGGCCACAGCAGTCTGCTTAGCTTGGCTGGTTAACAAAAATAGGGGATCCCCTTGAAAAAAAAATGGCGTGGGGATCCCACCTATTTTTGTTAACCAGCCAAGTAAAATGCAGACTGCTGCGGCCTGGTATTAAAAGACTGTCAAGGCCCATGGATTTTGGCCCTCAACAGCCTGATAATACCAGGCTACAGCAGCCCCACATTTGGCGCATCGAAAGATGTGCCAATTGTGGCACTTTACCCGGCTCTTCCCACTTGCCCTGTAGCGGTGGCAAGCGGGGTAATAAGGGGTTAATGTCACTGTTGATTGCACGGTGACAATAAGCCCGGTTAATAATGGAGAGGTGTCAATAAGACACCGATCCATTATTAATCCCAAAGTTTTTAAATGTTTAAAAAAAAGACACAGTAAGAAAAAAGTCTTTTAATGAAATAAAAGAGACAACACAGTTTTCATTAATTTTATTACACTCTCATTCCTGCGACGCCATCGATCTTCTGTAAAAAAAGAAAAAAAAAAAAAACAACAGTATACCACCTGTCCGACGCAGTCCATAGTAACGAGTGTCCCACGACGATCCAGCTCTGCTACATCGGAATGTCAGGCAGAGCCTGTCATCCCGACGCAGCACAGCTGCTTACCAGCTTCCCCGGCGGTGACATCATCGGACTGCTTTACGGCCGCGATTACTCGGCAGCACGTGCAGTTATCGCGAGAAACTGAACATGACCGCCAGGGAGAAGATGATGGCGGCCATAAAGCAGTCCAGGATGTGATCACCGGGGATCTTCTGCCAGGTAAGTGCCGCTGACTCCTGACAGACCCGACCGACGGACACTGACCGTGACAGGAACATTCCGATTCCGGTATCCGATATGACGAAAATATCGGAACTCAGAATCGGAATTCCGATACAGCAAATATCGGCCGATACCCGATATTTGCAGTATCGGAATGGTCAACACTAGACATTACCTTTCGTAATCCTGCTCATATAGGTACTATACACATGACCAGGTTTTTAAATACATCAATTTTGGGATCAAACTGCTCTGATACGGGTATACCTTGACGTTTGGTAGAGCGGCTAAGTATACATTTTTTGCAAAAAACTTATCAACCAAATACCCTGTGTTTTATCATCTTTTTACTAGCGCTTGCTGTTACTTTTTTACAGCGAAGTATTTTTGTACGTTTGTTTTACTGTGCTTTTCTACATTAATGTCATATAATAGGTATACTTTGTGTACAGATACAATTGCTGGAATGTAATGACCCTAAACTTAGTTTTCAAGATTTTTTTGTATGTTGTCATATATATTAACATCCTAAAGTGAACTTGTCAGCAGGATTGTGCTCAATAAACTACACAGTGTCAGGTTGGCGCTGTTATACTGATTAAAATGATACCTTGAAAATGTAAATCCGTCTTGTGATTGTTTAATCTTTATTTGTAGTTTTCAGTTAATGAGAATTGAGTGCTCCATGGTGGCCTCTAGGTAGGGCTATGGTACTCTGCTTAGATTCTCATCCTTATGACTTATAAAAAATAGGAGGAAAACATGGACTATAAAATCAATAAGGTAAAAAGATACAAATTTAAATTAAAATATTATCAAGTAAATATTATAAATATTATAAAAGATAAGAACTTTATGCTATCCCAGTGCTCATATTTATTCCCGGGCTATGCCTGTCAGTATACCTTTTCCAGCTCATTCCCAATGCCACACTATGTAAATATATGGGTTGTACTATCATTTACTATAACTTTTGCACGTGACCCCATTTTTCAGTGTCTGTCTTGTCTTATTGTCGTTTTTATCTTTTATAATATTTACTTGATAATACTTTATTGATTTGATACTCCGTGTTTTCCTCCCATTTTTTTTTTTGCACTTATGGAGTTAAAAATATCTTCCGAATGGTGGCTTACTACTTAGTAATTTCACCACCCGCATCAAGAATGCTACTGGGTTCTTTTTTGTTTATCCTTATGGCTTATGACAGGTGTGATGAGACAGCATTTTATCTTAATTAACCAGACCTCTATTTTAAGCAAGTCATGAGGAATAGACTGTTATCTATATGTTGACTTGAATTTATGTGTATGTTCTTCAGTTGGTCAAGAGTCTGAAATGTTGACTCTTCTTTCATGCAGGGTCATTAAACAATGATGTTTACCGATATGTTGATTACACAATGTCCAGGCCAGATAGTTTGTTGACGTTTAAAATAGTGGATGAAAAAAATAGATCTTCATTCTTCTCCTTTACCTGGGAATGCTGGATGAAGGACAGTGGTTAACTATAAAAAGAGATTATATGCCTCTGCAACATGAGACAGAGATACCTCCAGATATCCAGACAGCTAATAGATTTAAAGGACCAGAGGCTCTTTATAGGACAGCAGCCAAGACATCATGACTCCATACGGCAGTCGCATCTGCGCAATAGCACCTTTACTATGCACCATATCCTATGCAATATGTAAAATAGGGGGCAGGTCTCTGAGAGAACAGTGACCTGTCATAAGCCATAAGGATGAATATCTAAGCAGAGCACCACATAAATCACTGCCCACAGGCCAACACGAATCATGAGAATCTCATTAACTGAAAACTGCAAATAAAGATTAAACAACAACCACAAGACAGATTTAATCAACAAAGGTATCATTGTAAGCAGTATAACAGCGCCAACCTGACACTGTCTGTAGTTTACTGAGCACAATCCTGCTGACAGGTTCACTTCTTAAGCTTTGTAGTTCTTCACAGCTAAGTTCAAATGTGGGAGAAGAAAATCTTGCACTTAACATAAGTAGAGATTAGTGTTGAGCGATACTGCTCGATATCTAAAAATATCGTATCGAAATGGTATCGCCGATATCACTAAATATCGTCGATATCCGATTCCGATACCGGAAGTCCAATGTAAGTCTATGGGAACAAAAAATCGCAACAAAAAAAAACCTTTCTTTCGTTGTAAACACAAAATATACACACATAGAATACATATATATATATATATATATACATGTCATTGTGACATATATATACATATATTTATAGTTTATACACTTCTACATAGTAAAATAGACTCTGATTCAATTGCCGGGTAAAGCCGTGACATACCCCATAGAAGTCGACGGGCTCGGTGCCGAGTACCCCCAAAACCTCTGGCTCTGTGCGACTCAACTTGGGCGTCACAAACAGGATTCTGTAGCTCGCTATAAGCGAGTCCTGTGTGCCTGAATTGAACTGGTTTTGTGCTTGAGAATTGCTAAAATCATCAGAGAATGTATTGGCCATTTTTCCGCCATATCTGCGTCACGACGAGGCACTGGTGAAGAAGAAGGGCGTGCTCTTCGTGGGTGTACACTCACTCAGTGGCGTGAAAACGATGGCCGACCACTCTAAATGGTACTGCAATGTAAGATCGTGCCCCACAGCTCTTCAGTTCCGCCTCCTCATCCTCCTCAGTGTGCGGAAACTAACACGAAGGTCCCGCCTCACTACAAAAGAGGGGCCCTCTCCAGATGCTAATGACACATGTGACTTGGCAGAGATGGCTAATGGACACGAGCAGAAGTGTGAAGGGATGGAGCAGTCAGAGCTCTCCCCCCACGGAAGCGACCCGATCGCCACGGAACCACCGTTGGGCACCCGGCCTGGAAACCCTCCTACGCTGCAAGAAGCGGAGGATACCCTAAGAGGCCTTGCCCGGCACCGGGAGGAGGTCACCAGGATGGAAGCCAGCTGGCGTGCCCTAAAACTAAACTTGGAGCGGCGCCAATCCCTCTTACCTGAAGTGTCTGTACCGGAAGGTGAGGCACCCGTTCTAGTAGAGGAGTCCGTGCGGGCATCCCAGCCCTTGCAATGTGATCCGGTTGACGTTGTCGCAGTGGAGGCACCCGTTCCTGCAAAAAACTCTGCACCGGCAGCACCCCAGATCCCGCTGTCTGCCCCCGTCGCTGAGACAGAAGAAGCGACACCCGTCCTCATGGAGGAGGCCGCGCAGGCACCAGAGGTCTACCTGTCTGTACCGGAGCCCCGACTGTCATCTGTTCCAGAGCCGGCTGCTTCCTCCGCAGGTGAGCGCCGCCAGGACTGGGGGACGCCAGGAGAGCTGCCGCAAACCGGACACTGTAAGCTGCAGTTTGATGGTGGAGACATGGAGATGCTGGAGGAGAATTGCAACCGGCGTCAGGAGGAAGAGTGGAGACGTTGGAGAAGGAAGCAGAGCGACAAAGGGAGCAGCGCGAATCCCAGAAGCTTCGCCAACGTCACATCGAGAAGGACCGGGCAGATAAGGACCGGATGAGAAAAGATAAAGGTACCCTGAGGGAGCCGCGGCGTAAGGGTGCAGTATGGAGCTTTAAATTGAAAGGTGGTTGGGGCTTCATCCAGGAGCCTGGACTTTATTTAGAAGTCTTTGTGACCCGGCGGGACGTGGAGACTCACCTCCCAGAAGGACACCCGGGGAGGGACCTGTTGCCAGGAGACTTGGTGACTTACACCCGACACTGGGGTTACAATGGATGGTACCCCTAAATGTTACCAGGTGCGACCCCTACTCCCCAGAGTGTCAGGAACCTGTGAGACCCTCGGAGCCTTCAGCCTCCCACATCCAGGCCTCTGCACAAGTGCCCACCCCACGCCGTAAATCTCCCCAGCCTCCCTCAGTGGTCTCCTCAGCAGCCCCAGCTATGGACATGATAACTATAGCTGGCCCGTACCCGGCGCCTGTTAGGCCCCCTGGGGTTCGTTCAGTCCGGGACATAGGGGTCCAGACCCGGAGGGAGATGAAAGAGGTGGCCACACAGACCCAGATAGCGGGTCACGACTTGACTGTACAGGTCACACAACGTCATCAGGTCCTGGTGGTCCTTGGTGTCTCGGATGTTTGGCAAGCATCAGAAGAGTACCAGGTGGTACCTGGAACACCCCTGCCAAAGAATTATAAATAGCCCGGACAGGGTCCCTGTATGTAAATAGTTAAATTGTTGATGTACCCGGACGGGTGAATGTTCATATAAAAGTTTTTTAATTTAATAAAAAAAACAACAACACAGTTTTCATTAATTTTATTACAGTCTCATCCTGCGACGCCATCGATCTCCTGTAAAAAAATGAAAAAAAAAAACAGCAGTATACCACCTGTCCGACGCAGTCCATAGTAACGAGTGTCCCACGACGATCCAGCTCTGCTACATCAGAATGACAGGCAGAGCCTGTCATCCCGGCGCAGCACAGCTGATTACCTGCTTCCCCGGCGGTGACGTCATCGGACTGACTGCTTTACGGCCGGGATTACCCAGCAGTCACTGCAGTTATCGCGAAAAACTGCATGTGACCGCCAGGGAGAAGATAATGGCGGCCATCAAGCAGTCCAGGACGTGACCGCCGGAGATCTTCTGCCAGGTAAGTGCCGCTGACTCCTGACAGACCCGACCGACGGACACTCACAGTGACAGTGACAAATCCGATTCCGGTATTCGATATGACGAAAATATGGTATTCGGAATCGAAAGGTCGATACAGCTAATATCGGCCGATATCCGATATTTGCAGTATCGTATCGCTCAACACTAGTAGAGATTCATTGAGGATACCCTGTCTATAATCTGTCTCCACCATTCTCTGACTCTTTAAAGCAAGACCTGTCAAAGACAAGAAAAACAAGTAGGTGGAAAGGTGGGCTTAAATGTTTGGCCAAGGGTGCACCAAGTGCCTGTTCTTGGTTTGAACAGTCATTCTTTGCTGACAGGGTCCTTTGAAATTGAAAATTACTATGTGTGGAGAAGCCATTTGTGTCTTCTTAGTTATACTGATCTTAGAAAACAGAGGTTAACACTAGTGAAATATATATAACTGAATAAAAACATTATAGAAATAGTGCCTGACAACCTGGAAATAAAGTACTTATTGGACAATCATGGGTGGAATAAAAAAGGCAATACAATGTGACATTTATGTATCATTTTAGCCTCATGCCAAATATTTACTGAAAACCTTTTAAATAAAGTCTACTGTATACTGAGTGGCAAGTGAAAGCTGAGTGGAGAATCTGGGTCCATGACATCGGTTCTATTGCCTGGCATTTTTTAAACATTTAACAGAAGTACTCTGGTTTGACATAGGACTAGAGATGAGCGACTGTGCCTTTTTTCGGGTCGAGTCGGGTTTCGTGAAACCCGACTTTCTCAAAAGTCGAGTCGAACGAAGTCGGCCGACTAACGGAAATGGTCGGGTCGGAGTCGAAAATCCGACCCCAATGCAAGTCAATGGGGAATAAAAGTCGGCAGGGAGTGGAGGACAGTAAACACACCTACAGTGCCCATTTCAATGCCAGCGACATCAATTCTTATTACTTAAGCTTGTCAACCTTAATTTACTTTATAATAATAGTAACGCATTGAAAACTGTGGGTTATTTGGCTAAAGTTGTGGGGGGGGGGCCCACAGGCTGCGATGTCGATGCCTGCTGCGGATCTTCCTCCTCTTCTGAGCTACTGCCAGCGGCACCCTCTTCCTCCAATTGATGCCAATCTGGATCAACAACTGGGTCATCCATCACCTCCTCTTCAATTTCATCTGCACCTTCCTCTGTGTCACCGTGTAAGGTGGTATAGTATGCGGGAAGGGGCACCTGAGTTTCATCAGGGTCAGAATCTGACTCAGAAGACTGCGAGGGCAATGCGGTGCTCTGGGTGAATGTACCAGCAAAATCATATAGCAGTGGCTGTGCATTAGTGCACTCCATGTCATATTCATCTTGGACTGGAGAATTCAGGATTTCACTTGATAAATTAGGCATGGTATGTGAAAAGAGCTCCATGGAGTAATTTGAAGTGTGACCTGCCGCATCCTTCACTTTTGGTGGGGGTGAAGGACACAAGGAAAGGTGTTGTTCCTGACCAGGAGCCTGCACTGATGACTCAGTGCTTGCAGTTTTTGAAAGTTCAGAAGAGGAGGCGATAGAGCTGGAGGCTGTTTCGGCAATGTAAGCCAAAACCTGTTCCTGATGCTCCGGCTTTAAAAGCGGTTTACCTACTCCCAGAAAAGGGAGCCTTCCAGGCCTTCTGGAGCCAGATAATGACGCAGGCTCAACACCTCCTGCTTTAGGTGCTATTGTGCTTTTCGCACTACCAGCAGATGCACCACCACTACCATCAGTACCAGCTGCCCCCCCGCCCACATCCGCGGCCTCTTCCACCATACTTGCTCATGTTTGGGAAAATGTACCAAAAATACCAGCAGATATATGGTACTGTATGAGAAGCGTACAGCTGTATATGGTGTAGGGGAAAATTTAAATCTCCCTATTTATTTCCGGAGTCACACACAGACTCTTACTCATTTTTAATTTGACCGTAATACCAGCAGATATACAGTACTGTATGAGGAGCGTACAGCTGTATACGGTGTAGGGGAAAATTTAAATCTCCCTAATAATTTCCGGAGTCACACACAGACGCTCACTCAGTATGGATTTGACCGTACTACAAACAGCAGATATGGTACTGTATGAGAACCGTACAGCTGTTTACGGTGTAGGGGAAAATTGAAATCTCCGTATATATTTCCGGACTCACACACAGATAGCATGTACTGTATTTGTCCGTGATACCAGCCGGTACACAGTCGTGTGTGAGGAGCGTACAACTCTATACGGTGTGGGAAAAAAGGAACGCTCGGTAACTGTGCAGAAAAAAAGAATAAATGTATTAGTGCTGTGTAAAAAGCAGTCTGCACAGCAGTGTACACACAGCAATACAGCTATCAGGCAGCCTAATAACCAGCGCTGCTGCACACAAGAAAATCCTCCCCTATCACAGGTAGGCAGCCGAATAACCAGCGCTGCTGCACACAACAAAATCCTCTCCCTGTCACTGGCAGGCAGCCTAATAAACAGCGCTGCTGCACACAAGAAAATCCTCCCCTGTCACTGCACACTAACTGTACAGCACAATTGCTATCAGCACAAGCACAGAAGAACTTCTCTTTCCTGCCTAACTCTCTCCCTACTGATAAACAGCGTCAGCAACCTCTCCCTACTGTTAAGATCAGCAGAAGTAAAATGGAGGTTGGCGGTGAGGGCTTTTATAGACGCTATGACGCCCCCCACAGCAAGCCAATCACTGCAATGCCCTTCTCTACGAAGGTGGTGGACGCTGCACATGTCATCTCGTTGCCCACAGTGTATGTCCTTGCTTTTTGGCTGAAAAAAGGCGCCTTCAAGCATTCTGGGAAATACGACTTTGGCGCTCATTTCGACGACCGCATGGCCGACCTCACGCTATGGTCGGGTTTTGGTTGACGAAACTCAACTTTGGCTAAAGTCGGCGACTTTTGATTCTGACCGACCTGTTTCGCTCAACTCTAGTTTTTACCATTAAAGTTTTATCATTGATTTACATGTATTAAAAAATTGCAGTAGGTGCCGAGGAGAGTGACCAAGGTTATTATGGGAATGGATGCACTGCAATATCAAGGCAGGTTATGTGACTTATTAAGTTTGCAAAAACAAATTCTCAGGGGCGATGAGAATGTACAAATATATGAGGAGACAGTACAGCGTTCTTTCTAATGATCTTTTTACACCTAAGCCTGCAATGGTAAAATTGGTGCAACTTCTATGTCTAGAGGAAAGAAGGTTTAATCATAAACACAGATTCTTTACTGTAAGAGCAGTGAGACTATGTACCACTCTCTGCCACAAGATGTAGTAATGATTAATTCACAAAAAAAATTCAAGCAGGGCATGGATGCCTTTGTAGTGAAATATAATTACATGATAGCGGCACAAGATTCTGTAATGGGACGCTAATCCAGGAAACTAGTCCGATTGTTATGTAACTGATGTATGGAGTTGGGGCAGGAATTTTTCCCCTAATATAGGGAAAGTAGCATTCACCTCATAGAGCTTTTTCTTTTGTCTGGATCAACATGTTAAGTTAAAGGTTAAACTCGATGGACTTATGCCCACCTTCTACCTTAAAAACTAAGAAACTATGATAGAAAATAATGTAAATCACATTCATTGTGCTGATCAGCAGTAGTTTACTTATTGTTTTGTTTTTTATTAGTTATTTCATGTCCTTACATGTGTATCATTTGTGACATTTTATATGTGATTATTTAGTGGGCTGCACTTGACCAATACATTTTCTGCATTTGCTATCTTACAAGCTCCACAAAGCTACCTTAAACACACTCCTATAAGGGGGCAGCAAAAGTAATGCTGGTCAGTGTTAGGGGTACATGGATGAGTGTAGAAAACACTCAGTGCTAGTACTATATGCAAAAAAATAGAAATAGGTATGGGAAAATGCATGCCTCTACTATCTGACCAGCCCTTCTCCATGAGAAAAATTGCATTATAAAAATTGTGAACCCTAAATAAATACTTTTTTCTTGTTTTCTAATGAAAAAAATAAATTACTATTGAAGAAAAAACTAATATTTTTAGCTTAATGCACTCAATAGTCTTAACACATTATTTTGGTAACCAAAGATTAAGTGTATTGTCATTTAGGATTAAAACACTCAAGACTTAATGCCAATGCTTCCATTTTGACCGAGAACTGTTAGAACTGTGTTAACCGAAGAACCATTAGTAGCAGCAGTTTTCAATTTATGATGGTGTATGAAGTTATAACAACTGTTCCAGACAGAATGTACTAAGGCCTGAAGGCACAGCTATCTGATCATATCACATGTCTATGAACTGAACTTTGAATAGATGTTATCTTATTGCTTCTTGCCTATATCTTACCTTCTCAGCTGCCACAAAAATAAACTATATGAAATATTATAGATGTAGCATAGCTATGTTTGTTATTGCAGCAATGCTGAATTTAGTAATTGAATGTATTTGCAATTTTACAAGAAATGCAGTTAAATTAACTTAAAGGAACTGTCCACTTTTGGGACTTTTTTTTACTTAAATGCTTGTATTTGAGGATAAAAAAATCATTTTTGTAATTGGGATTTATTAATCATTTGGTACCATTTGTTGTTTAAAGACTCTGTTTTCTTTCACATTCAACTTCCATATGGTCTGTGGTTGAGATAAATGGATGAGGCAAAATTCAGATTCTCCTGTTTGCACTGATTTTCTTGAAAATTCAATTCACAGATAAGTTATTGAATGTGCCTTATTACACTCTGGTGTTTCTTCAGATCGCAAACACAATAATAGTAAGATGGAAAAAAATAAAAAAATACTTATTTTCACTAGCTTACCTCTCCATCACCTGTCCAGTCCTCCTCGCAACTTCTGATTGCCGCTATGAGCGCTGCATCGCAGGGCCTCGTCACACTAGGCTGTGACTTCTGACTCTGTTCAGGCTAGGGACAGTTCTGCACAAGTACCCTGTCCCAGGTCTCATGAGAGTATAAATAATTTTTATTTTTTTTCCTTTTAATGACTTCTTATGGTTCAGTAAAATGATGGCCACAAGCCACTATTTTGATAATTCTGCGCAGAAGCGAATTACAAAAATTCCACATTATAGTGTATGCGGATTTTTGTAATATTCAAGAAGAATTCAATTCCACTAGAATATATTTTTTATTTCTAGTCTTTAGTCATAAATGTAATACACTCCACAAACACACACACATGATATACTGCACCATTCTGGTGTCACTATGATTGTAAATATAAATGATTAGTGTGATGAATCATAATAGTGGACACATCAAAAACTAGATCAAAAAACACAATTGCCAAAGCAATAAAGATGTACTAGTCCAAAATAATCAAAATAATGTAAAAACTTTATTAATTAAAATTTGTAACAAAAAATATCTCAGAAAAGACACAGGAAAGTACATGAGGGAAAGATGGAAAAAGATATGTGCAAAATGCTGCTGTAAACTAGGGGGCGCACTACCCCTTTGGATCCCATATAGGAGCAAAGTAGATAATATCATAATTAATATATCAACATGAACATTGAGCAATCGAATCGGATATCAAAGTAATGTACAACCATTGCGTTATCTAAACAAAGTGAAATGCTCAGCTCCAAGATGCGGTCCAGAGAGGTGTGCGCGCCCACCCCAAACACGCGTTTCAGTCTTGCCTTCTCTCCCATCATGCAGCCTTATAAGACACCTGTCATTTACTGACATCCAATGCGCAGAAAGAACACACCCACTGCAAGTGACGCGTATGTCACCATAATAACCAAGACGCCACCCGGCGTCGGCGAATTAGGAAAAAAGACTTTAATAGGGCAAAATATTCTTCTAGACACGATTTGTTGTATAAACATCAAAATAAAGTTGGCAATGAGACAGTTCGTTTTATAACAAAATATCACTCACAATTTTTTTTTCAGAAATATTCTGGACAAATCATGGCCTATTTTAAAGGCCGACCCAATCTTATCTAGATTTTTACTTGAGAAGGCATCCATAATGGCACAGAGATCGCGCAATTTAAGGAACTTATTGGTTCGCAACCACTATGTAATAATAATAATCTTTATTTTTATATAGCGCTAACATATTCCACAGCGCTTTACAGTTTGCACACATTATCGTCGCTGTCCCCGAAGAGGCTCACAATCTAGATTCCCTATCTGTATGTTTTTGGAATGTGGGAAGAAACCAGAGGAAACCCACGCAAACACGGGGAGAACATACAAACTCCTTGCAGATGTTGTCCTTGGTGGGATTTGAACCTAGGACTCCAGCGCTGCAAGGCTGTAGTGCTATCCACTGAGCCACCGTGCTGCCCCCCACAACTTTTCTAGATATTATGTCTCCTAGGGTTGGATGCATCCCCTGCGGCTGCTGTGTCACATGCCCTAGTATACAGTCATGGCCAAAAGTTTTGAGAATGACACAAATATTATATTTTCACATGATCTGCTGCCCTCTGGTTTTTATGTGTGTGTTTGACAGATGTTTTTATCACAGACAGAAATATAATTGCAAACATATGAGTAACAAAAGCTTATATTGACAGTTAGAATGAGTTAATGCAGCAAGTCAATATTTGCAGTGTTGACCCTTCTTCTTCAGGACCTCTGCAATTCTCCCTGGCACGCTCTCAATCAACTTCTGGACCAAATCCTGACTGGTAGCAGTCCATTCTTGCACAATCAATGCTTTCATTTTGTCAGAATTTTTAGGTTTTTGTTTGTCCACCCGTCTCTTGATGATTGACCACAAGTTCTCAATGGGATTAAGATCTGGGGAGTTTCCAGGCCATGGACTCAAAATCTCTATGTTTTGTTCCCTGAGCCATTTAGTTATCACCTTTGCTTTATGGCAAGGTGCTCCATCATGCTGGAAAAGGCATTGTTGATCGCCAAACTGCTCTTGGAGGGTTGGGAGAAGTTGCTCTTGGAGGACATTCTGGTACCATTCTTTATTCATGGCTGTGTTTTTAGGCAAGACTGTGAGAGATCCGATTCCCTTGGCTGAGAAGCAACCCCACACATGAATGGTTTCAGGATGCTTAACAGCTGGCATGAGACAAGACTGATGGTAGCGCTCACCTTGTCTTCTCCGAATGAGGCGTTTTCCTGATGTCCCAAACAATCGAAAAGGGGATTCATCAGAGAAAATAACTTTACCCCAGTCCTCAGCAGTCCACTGCCTGTACCTTTTGCAGAATTTCAGTCTGTCCATGATGTTTTTTCTGGAGTGAAGTGGCTTCTTTGCTGCCCTCCTTGAGACCAGGCCTTGCTCCAAGAGTCTCTGCCTCACAGTGATGCAGATGCACTCACACCTGCCTGCTGCCGTTCCTGAGCAAGCTCTGCACTGTCTGTGTTTGTGCTTTCTTCTTGTCTAACCGCCATTACATGTTTGGAGGCTTCCTATTTTCTTTGGTGATCTGCTCCGGGGCAGATAGCTTTCATCTTTCTGCCTTTAGGTGTAGTTATCTCTCAGGCTGTGACGAGGCGTCTAGGATCAATGTAGGAACGCTCCACGGCTACCTCTAGTTGTGTGGTTAGTTTAGGAATCTGCAACCCATTAGTTACCAACATCTCAGGTGTTCGGCTGCCTGGCTGTTGTTCCTGTCCTCCTAAGCTACCTAACATAACACAAGAGTCTCCGCCTCACAGCGTGTGCAGATGCACTCACACCTGCCTGCTGCCATTCCTGAGCAAGCTCTGCACTGCTGGTAGCCCGATCCCGCAGCTGAAACACTTTTAAGAGACGGTCCTGGCGCTTGCTGGTCTTTCTTGGGCACCCTGGAGCCTTTTTGGCAACAATGGAACCTCTCTTCTTGAAGTTCTTGATGATGCGATATATTGTTGACTGAGGTGCAATCTTTCTAGCTGCGATACTCTTCCCTGTTAGGCCATTTTTGTGCATTGCAATGATGACTGCACGTGTTTCTTTAGAGATAACCATGGTTAACAGAAGAGAAACAATGATGCCAAGCACCAGACTCCTTTTAAAGTGTCCAGTGGTGTCATTCTTACTTAATCATGACAGATTGATCTCCAGCCATGTCCTCATCAACACCCACACCTGTGTTAATGGAGCAATCACTGAAAAGAGGTTAGCTGGTCCTTTTAAGGCCGGGCTGCAATGATGTTGAAATGTGTTTTGGGGGATAAAGTTCATTTTCTAGCCAAATATTGACTTTGCAAGTAATTGCTGTTAAGCTGATCAATCTTTATAACATTCTGGAGTATATGCAAATTGCCATTAGAAAAAGTGAAGCAGTAGACTTTGTAAAAATTAATATTTGTGTCATTCTCAAAACTTTTGTCCATGACTGTAGGTCATTGTGACATGTTCTGTAACTTTGATGGCACTCGACAATACAAAATAAAAAAATGTATTACTTGTACAAGCGTTAATGTAATTTATTATGCTACTTGCCCTTGTGCAAAAAATCTATGTTACAGTCATGGCCAAAAGTTTTGAGAATGACACAAATTAATTTTTACAAAGTCTACTGCTTCACTTTTTCTAATGGCATTTGCATTACTCCAGAATGTTATAAAGAGTGATCAGCTTAACAGCAATTACTTGCAAAGTCAATATTTGGCTAGAAAATGAACTTTATCCCCAAAACACATTTCAAACATGATGCCGCCTGCCTTAAAAGGACCAGCTAACTCTTTTCAGTGATTGCTCCATTAACACAGATGTGGGTGTTGATTGAGGACATGGCTGAAGATCAATCTGTCATGATTAAGTAAGATGACACCACTGCACACTTTAAAAGGAGGCTGGTGCTTGGCATCATTGTTTCTCTTCTGTTAACCATGGTTATCTCTAAGAAAACGTGCAGTCATCATTGCAATGCACAAAAATGGCCTAACAGGGAAGAGTATCGCAGCTAGAAAGATGCACCCTCAGTCAACAATCTATCGGATCATCAAGAACTTCAAGGGAGAAGGTTCATTGTTGCCAAAAAGGCTTCAGGCGCTCAAGAAAGACCCGCAAGCGCCAGGACCATCTCTTAAAAGTGTTTCAGCTGGGATCGGCTACAGCAGTGCAGAACTTGCTCAGGAATGGCAGCAGGCAGGTGTGAGTGCATCTGCACGCACTGTGAGGCGGAGACTCTTGGAGCAAGGCCTGGTCTCAAGGAGGGCAGCAAAGAAGCCACTTCTCTCCAGAAAAAACATCATGGACAGACTGATATTCTGCAAAAGGTATAGGCAGTGGACTGCTGAGGACTGGGGTAAAGTTATTTTCTCTGATGAATCCCCTTTTCGATTGTTTGGGACATCAGGAAAACGCCTCATTTGGAGAAGACAAGGTGAGCGCTACCACCAGTCTTGTCTCATGCCAACTGTTAAGCATCCTGAAACCATTCATGTGTGGGGTTGCTTCTCAGCCAAGGGAATCGGCTCTCTCACAGTCTTGCCTAAAAACACAGCCATGAAAAAAGAATGGTACCAGAATGTCCTCCATGAGCAACTTCTCCCAACCCTCCAAGAGCAGTTTGGTGATCAACAATGCCTTTTCCAGCATGATGGAGCACCTTACCATAAAGCAAAGGTGATAATTAAATGGCTCAGGGAACAAAACATAGTGATTTTGCGTCCATGGCCTGGAAACTCCCCAGATCTTAATCCCATTGAGAACTTGTGGTCAATCATCAAGAGACGTGTGGACAAACAAAAACCTAAAAATTCTGACAAAATGAAAGCATTGATTGTGCAAGAATGGACTGCTATCAGTCAGGATTTGGTCCAGAAGTTGATTGAGAGCATGCCAGGGAGAATTGCAGAGGTCCTGAAGAAGAAGGGTCAACACTGCAAATATTGACTTGCTGCTTAATCATTAATGTCAATATAACTTTTTTTACTCATATGTTGCAATTATTATATTTCTGTCTGTGATGAAAACATCTGTCAAACACACATAAAAACCAGAGGGCAGCAGTTCATGTAAAATTATTATTTGTGTCTTTCAAAACTTTGGCATGACTGTAGGCTTCACTACGCGCCAGTTAAAGGGCGTATTAGGGAACATGTTTTGGGCATAATGGCGGTGGCATCGCAGGAGAATCCATTCACTCTAAAAACCATTCCGCGCCATTTTAAGTCTCATCACGGCTGTGATGGTAGCCTTCTGAGGGTAAGAGGTATTTATACAATTGTACCCAATATTTGTGGTGGTGGGGTCTCAAAGAAACTTTCACAAATGGAGGCCAGGTGGATTTGGAGGTTGTGTACAATCCATCCATCTGGCCTCAGTGAAAATCTTAGTTATGTTCCCTTTCTATGATTTGAGCCGTTCTGTATTGACAGGTGATTGTGTAAATACAGTTATTGCTGTATATATATTTTTTAATGTGTTTTTAATTTTCTTTATTGTGTTACTTGTGTTTTTAATAATTATTTTCATATCTCCCATGCAGTAACTTTGAAAATGTTCCATTTGATTCCCTGTATGACATCTGACAACTATCTGACAACTTATGGGGTCCCCTCTACACTACCTCCTTTTGGTTCTACTTATATGAACTGAATTTTTATATGCTATCACTGGAGGATAATTTTGACCAGGGATTCAGCAATGTTTTTTTCAAAATATTATAAAAAGTGATACTTTGCCTTTTGCAAAATCTTGTATAGACCATCACGCTTACATTAAAATGTGACCTGTTTGTGTTTCTATACCATTGCGGATTTGTTTGTTACCTAATGGTTTAATATGATAATATCGGTAGTGCATTCCCTTCCTGCACGCGTGCGTTCTCTGTGCAGCCTTGGCTCCTCCCAGCTCTCGGCGTCTTTGCATGGTTGGACGCTTGCCTGTGGCCATGTGACGCCGACACCGGGAGGCGTCTTGGTTGTTATGGTGACGTACACGTCACTTGCAGTGGGTGTGTTCTTTACGACGAGCGCGATTCTCTGCGCATTGGATGTCAGTAAATGGCAGGCGTCTTATAAGGCTGCATAATGGGAGAGTGTGCGTGTGCCCCCTGATGAAGGCAAGACCGAAAAAGCGTGTTTGGGGCGGGCGTGCACACCTCTCTGAACCACATCTTGGAGCTGAGCATTTCACTTTGTTTAGGTAACGCAATGGTTTGTACATTACTTTGATATCCCGTTCAATTGCTCAATGTTAATGTTGATATATTAATTATATTTTCTACTTTGCTCCTATATGGAGATCCAAAGTGGTAGTGCGCCCCATATTTTACAGCAGCATTTTGCACATATCTTTTTCCATCTTTCCCCCATGTCCTTTCCTGTGTCTTTTCTGGGATATTTTTTGTTGTAAATTTTAATTAATAAAGTTTTTTCATTATTTTGATTATTTTGGACTAGTAGTCTTTAGTCATAAATAAACTTACAGAGGTCAGAAAAAGAAAGATTAAAGAGTTACGAACTCCCTATCAGACTGTCACATTGCGATGCCTGACTGATTCTCAGTTGTCTTTCTGAAGTCAGTAACATGGACAAACAATGCAAATCATTTAACAAAGACAGCTGCAAAAATTATTTTTGACCGCAAATATAGGTTTTAACCCCTTAAGACCCAAGGGTGGTTTGCACATTAATCACCGCGCCAGTTTTTACAATTCTGACCACTGTCTCTTTATGAGGCTATAACTCTGGAACGCTTCAACGGATCTTAGCGATTCAGAGTTTTTTTTCTCGTGACATATTGTACTTCACGTTATTGGTAAAATTTATTCGATATAACTTGCGTTTATTTTTTTAAAAAAACACAAATTTGGCAAAATTTTTCAAATTGTACAATTTTCAAACTTTTAATTTTTATTCCCTTAAAACAGAGAAATATGTCACACAAAATAGTTAATAAATAACATTTCCCACATGTCTACTTTACATCCGCACAATTTTGGAACCAAAATTTTTTTTGTTAGGAAATTATAAGGCTTAAAAGTTGACCAGCGATTTCTCATTTCTACAACTAAATTTACAAAGCCATTTTTTTTAGGGACCACCTCACATTTGAAGTCACTTTGAGGGGTCTATATGGCAGAAAAATCAAAAAATGAACAAATTTACAAGAAAAACACGTCACTCGCCAATATGGAAATGTGTAGGTGCCTTGATCAAAAGGTTACCAAACCTATGTCATAAATCAAAAAAATTAACAAATCTGGCACTCAAGAAATGATGTTCAACCATATATACATTTATTTTAGTCCAAAGTAACGTTTCGGTCGAAAAACCTCGACCTTCATCAGACTGCAAAACATACATCAAAACAATATGTCACAAAATGTACAGAATCATAGTCTTTCGTTATTGCTGAAAAAAACAGAAAATATAAACAACGGTTCAAAGAGAATATTTACATCATCATAATTGAAAATTAAATTCAAGGAGCTGTTATGAAAAAATGTCATAAGAATAATCAGAAATACGTCTGGAGAAGTCCCTGTGAGGAACCTTAGAGAACCATGCAAAATGAAATAAACAGTAAGTATAAACAGTAAATATAATTACCAAGGAGGGTTTTTTTTTAGCAAGTTGAATGTGATCCAGCTAACTTGATCATTAGTTCAGAGTTCTAATAATATTTACTGAAAAAAAGAGAGGTAAATCACTATTTGTGAGAAAAATGGACCGTGTAAACATTGGCCTAAAAAGGTAGTGTTTTGAAAGAAAGCTCTTACCAGAAAGGAGTATATATCTGTATACATATAAAGAAGGAATCTTTAGATAAAGCGCTCCTGTCTAGTGCTTGTCAGCAAAAGTTAAATGGCGCTGTTCCTATATATGATAATAAAGAAACCTCCTCAGAATTGAACTATGGTTGCCAAGTTCCATAGGTTTAAATAAGTACTACAAGACGGCTCTTACCCGCATGTGACTCCCCATGAGTCAATAATGAAGAAAGTAGTGATTAATAAGCCATTTATAGGGGTCATAGGAAAAAGCGCTTCTGTCATAGGATATTCCAATCTGTATAGCGCTGTTCCTGTATATGGCAAAAAGATCCCAGAGGGAATTAACTACCTTAATGTTACACAATGCATCAAGTAACAGGCAATGGTCTTACCGGACTAATCATCCCTTATGGCAGAAGACAGGAGTAGTAGCGCTATATAGAAACGGCAAGTGCGCCAGTGCAGTGCGCTCAAAGTTCTGTGTCCCATGTGTGCCTTAAAATCGGGGAAAGTCCGTTCTGAATGACGTGTGCAAAGTACCATACAGGCGCATTGTGGTGACGTAAGTGGCCGAAAAGTGAGTAGGAGCTGAAGAGAGAATCGGCTCGTGACCGGCTTAGTGGAACGCTAGGTCACGTGATAGAATAGCGGTTCTCATACTGGTGAAAATAGTCCGCGCTGGAACGGGTGGTAAAGGTGAATACTCGATTCATTAGGAAGTTATGTGGCAACCTATGAGAAGAATAAAAAAGTGAATATAAGAACATGTACGCAAATAAACGAAGATAGTATTACCACATTTAATATAAATTTGACACGTTATACTCTCTATTTAACCCCTTGGGTTCCATACTTTTAAGGTAATGTATCCAAAATGCTTCTCGAAATAGAAGTCTCTTACGTAGACTACCCCTCTCCTGTTAAGGTTGACCTGCTCCAGGACAAAAAACCTAAGTTGGGCTATGGAGTGACTCATCTCGTTGAAGTGAAAGGGAACGGGCAAATGGAGTTTCTTGCACCTAATGTCCGATTTGTGGTGTGAGATACGATCTTTTATAGCTTGGGAAGTTTCTCCTACGTAAGCCTTGCCACAGGGGCATTTTATTGCATATATTACAGATTTAGAATTGCACGTATGAAACCCTTTGATGGGAATATCCTCTCCGGTTAAGGGATGAGAAATTTTAGGGCCCTTCAATACGTTGGTACATTGGGTGCAATGGAGACATGGGTAAGTACCTGTTTTCTGGGTACTGAGAAATTGTTGCATTGGAATTCTGATCTTAGAGCCTATGTCTGCTCGCACAATTTAAGTTTGAATATTACTTGCCCTCCTAAAGCAGGGTAAGAAGGGAACCTGAAATTCAGTAACACTTGGGAAACTGTCCCGAAGTATGTGCCAATGTTTACGTATCTTTTTATGTAGAATGTACATGAAAGGGTGAAACGTGTGGACGAATGGGATTCTAGATGTAGTAGTATATCTAGTGCGACTGGTCGTGTGATTTCGGGACTGGCTTAATAGTCTCCGTGGGTACCCTCTTTCTAGAAATTTGTTTCCCATTTCGTCCAATCTACGTGATAGAGTCTCAGAATCACTCACTATTCTCTTAACCCGTTCGAATTGTGACGTAGGCACTGATCGTTTGACTGCATTAGAGTGGCAACTTTGATAATGTAATAGGTTGTTGCGATCGGTCTCCTTAGTAAATAAGTCCAATGAAAGGTTGCCCATCCCATCCAATAGTACCGTTGTATCCAGGAAGTTAATCTTCCTTAGGTCATAATTCAAAGTAAACTTTAACTCTGGCCAAACCTGATTCAATTGGTCAAGAAAGAGGTGCAAGCTACTAGGAGTACCATCCCACAAGCAAAAGATGTCGTCAATATATCGACGCCACAGTAGACAGTGTGTCCTAAATAAGTGGTTGGGGTATACAAAATCTCTTTCAAAGTAGGACATGTAGCAATTGGCATACGGGGGTGCCACATTCGACCCCATCGCCGTTCCCTGTTTCTGGAGATAAAAGGTGTCCTCAAACATAAAAAAATTCATAGTCAGAACTAATTCCAACATTTCAAGGATAATAGACATCACTTCTGAGTCAAAGGAAGATTCCTCCAACAGTCTTCTAATTGCCCTTATGCCTTTTGAGTGTTCTATGGACGTGTAAAGGCTATTCACGTCCAGAGTCACTAATATGGTGTCTTGGGGTAATTGTCCCATCTCCCGGATAAGGTGTATAAAAGCTCCTGTATCTAGTAGAAAAGAGGGAGTATTTTTGATAAGCGGTGTAACTATCCTTTCCAGAACAATAGCCAAAGGAGATAATATAGAATTGGTGGAAGCCACAATTGGACGGCCCGGTGGTCTATCCAACCTCTTGTGGATCTTGGGGAGTACATAAAATACAGGGATCATGGGGTCCTCCTTAATTAGATATTCTTTCATTTCAGTATCTATGATATGTAGCCTAAGGGCTCTATCAGTGATATCGGCTATTTTTTCTCTGATCTGGGCAGAGGGATTATAGGGTAAGATCTCATAGATATCGCGTACACCCAGCTGTGAATATATTTCTTCTATATACATAGATTTATCCATGATCACCGTGGCTCCCCCCTTATCTGCTGGCTTTATGATGATATCCTGGTCACTCATTATCAATTTCAATGCCATACGATCATCTTTGCTAAGATCGGATTGTAGGTGAAATTCACCTTTAGAAATCTTTTTGGAGAAGACTGATACCTCTCTACTGATGCGGGCAATATAGGTTTCTACCGGATGATTATTTTTAGGTGGCATGAAGCTGCTCTGGAGACGAAGACCCAATTTAGATAAGCTGATTGGAGCAGGTTGTGAAATTGGTATATTAGCTGGTTCTACAGTATCAAAATAAGCCTTTAGGCGTAGGTTCCTAAAGAACCTTTGTAGGTCTACATCAAGTTGGAATAGATTAAATTTATACGTGGGACAGAAGGAAAGTCCCTTTTTTAACAAGTTCATGGTAGGTACATCAAAACTCTTGGAGGAAATGTTGATAACTAGGTTGTTACCTGGGATCGTGTGTGCATCCCTTGCCGCTGCATTTCTGTAACATTGGCCCCCCTGCCTCGTCCTTTTCTTGATTGTCTCCCTCTGCTGGAACCTAAAAAAGATCGGTTGTAGTCCATACGATCGCTGTCCGAACTTGAGGCTGAGGTGCCATCTGTATTTCTGAAGCGGCGGTAGCCTGGACGGAAAGAGGAGGAACCTTGCCATCTATACACTCTCTTTTGTAGATAGTCCTGTGTGTCTCTGATGAATTTCTGTCTCTTCCGTTTTTCTGTTTCTTTCCTGAAAGTCTCAAGGTTTTCCTCAGTTCGGATCTTGATGGCTTCAAAATCCTCCTTAGGCAGAGAGTCTTTTAATTGGGTTTCAACAGTGGAGACCTTCTCCTGGCAAGTCTTTATTTCTTTGTTCAGATTCTCTAAGGTTAACGTCATCAAATCTAGTGAGCACTTGTTCAAGATTTGTTCAAATTTTTGACAAAAATCATTATTGTCCTGAAATAAAGTAGGTCTCAAAGAGACGCGAAGGCCCCGTGGGATCCTCTGAGTTTTGATGTACTCTGCTATTGTAATGCTATGTAACTCGAGACTGACTAAGTGGCGGGATTCCCTTTCAAGATCACGAGTTTTAAACTCACTGCCTGAGACTTGTAAAAAGTCTCCTGTGGTTGTGACTTGCGAGATAATGTCAGCCACTTGTGTCTCAGTATATGAAAAACTATTAATGGACATTTCAGCTCTGACAATAAAGGAAAACTTAATTGACTATATAAAGTGGACCAATGCTATTAACCGATAATACTATGATGCTGGAGGGGGTGCCCGTATAATAGGGTACAGTAAATTTACAAGAAAAACACGTCACTCCCCAATATGGAAATGTGTAGGTGCCTTGATCAAAAGGTTACCAAACCTATGTCATAAATCAAAAAAATGAACAAATCTGGCACTCAAGAAATGATGTTCAACCATATATACATTTATTTTCGTCCAAAGTAACGTTTCGGTCGAAAAACCTCGACCTTCATCAGACTGCAAAACATACATCAAAACAATATGTCACAAAATGTACAGAATCATAGTCTTTCGTTATTGCTGAAAAAAACAGAAAATATAAACAACGGTTCAAAGAGAATATTTACATCATCATAATTGAAAATTAAATTCAAGGAGCTGTTATGAAAAAATGTCATAAGAATAATCAGAAATACGTCTGGAGAAGTCCCTGTGAGGAACCTTAGAGAACCATGCCAAATGAAATAAACAGTAAGTATAAACAGTAAATATAATTACCAAGGAGGGTTTTTTTTAGCAAGTTGAATGTGATCCAGCTAACTTGATCATTAGTTCAGAGTTCTAATAATATTTACTGAAAAAAAGAGAGGTAAATCACTATTTGTGAGAAAAATGGACCGTGTAAACATTGGCCTAAAAAGGTAGTGTTTTGAAAGAAAGCTCTTACCAGAAAGGAGTATATATCTGTATACATATAAAGCAGGAATCTTTAGATAAAGCGCTCCTGTCTAGTGCTTGTCAGCAAAAGTTAAATGGCGCTGTTCCTATATATGATAATAAAGAAACCTCCTCAGAATTGAACTATGGTTGCCAAGTTCCATAGGTTTAAATAAGAACTACAAGACGGCTCTTACCCGCATGTGACTCCTCATGAGTCAATAATGAAGAAAGTAGTGATTAATAAGCCATATATAGGGGTCATAGGAAAAAGCGCTTCTGTCATAGGATATTCCAATCTGTATAGCGCTGTTCCTGTATATGGCAAAAAGATCCCAGAGGGAATTAACTACCTTAATGTTACACAATGCATCAAGTAACAGGCAATGGTCTTACCGGACTAATCATCCCTTATGGCAGAAGACAGGAGTAGTAGCGCTATATAGAAACGGCAAGTGCGCCAGTGCAGTGCGCTCAAAGTTCTGTTCCCATGTGTGCCTTAAAATGGCGGTGGACGCCGGAAGTCGGGGAAAGTCCGTTCTGAATGACGTGTGCAAAGTACCATACCGGCGCATTGTGGTGACGTAAGTGGCCGAAAAGTGAGTAGGAGCTGAAGAGAGAATCGGCTCGTGACCGGCTTAGTGGAACGCTAGGTCATGTGATAGAATAGCGGTTCTCATACTGGTGAAAATAGTCCGCGCTGGAACGGGTGGTAAAGGTGAATACTCGATTCATTAGGAAGTTATGTGGCAACCTATGAGAAGAATAAAAAAGTGAATATAAGAACAAGTACGCAAATAAACGAAGATAGTATTACCACATTTAATATAAATTTGACACGTTATACTCTCTATTTAACCCCTTGGGTTCCATACTTTTAAGGTAATGTATCCAAAATGCTTCTCGAAATAGAGTGGCAACTTTGATAATGTAATAGGTTGTTGCGATCGTCTCCTTAGTAAATAAGTCCAATGAAAGGTTGCCCATCCCATCCAATAGTACCGTTGTATCCAGGAAGTTAATCTTCCTTAGGTCATAATTCAAAGTAAACTTTAACTCTGGCCAAACCTGATTCAATTGGTCAAGAAAGAGGTGCAAGCTACTAGGAGTACCACCCCACAAGCAAAAGATGTCGTCAATATATCGACGCCACAGTAGACAGTGTGTCCTAAATAAGTGGTTGGGGTATACAAAATCTCTTTCAAAGTAGAGACATGTAGCAATTGGCATACGGGGGTGCCACATTCGACCCCATCGCCGTTCCCTGTTTCTGGAGATAAAAGGTGTCCTCAAACATAAAAAAATTCATAGTCAGAACTAATTCCAACATTTCAAGGATAATAGACATCACTTCTGAGTCAAAGGAAGATTCCTCCAACAGTCTTCTAATTGCCCTTATGCCTTTTGAGTGTTCTATGGACGTGTAAAGGCTATTCACGTCCAGAGTCACTAATAATAGTAATTGTCCCATCTCCCGGATAAGGTGTATAAAAGCTCCTGTATCTAGTAGAAAAGAGGGAGTATTACATTGCACCCAATGTACCAACGTATTGAAGGGTCCTAAAATTTCTCATCCCTTAACCGGAGAGGATATTCCCATCAAAGGGTTTCATACGTGCAATTCTAAATCTGTAATATATGCAATAAAATGCCCCTGTGGCAAGGTTTACGTAGGAGCAACTTCCCAAGCTATAAAAGATCGTATCTCACACCACAAATCGGACATTAGGTGCAAGAAACTCCATTTGCCCGTTCCCTTTCACTTCAACGAGATGAGTCACTCCATAGCCCAACTTAGGTTTTTTGTCCTGGAGCAGGTCAACCTTAACAGGAGAGGGGGTAGTCTACATAAGAGACTTCTATTTCGAGAAGCATTTTGGATACATTACCTTAAAAGTATGGAACCCAAGGGGTTAAATAGAGAGTATAACGTGTCAAATTTATATTAAATGTGGTAATACTATCTTCGTTTATTTGCGTACATGTTCTTATATTCACTTTTTTATTCTTCTCATAGGTTGCCACATAACTTCCTAATGAATCGAGTATTCACCTTTACCACCCGTTCCAGCGCGGACTATTTTCACCAGTATGAGAACCGCTATTCTATCACGTGACCTAGCGTTCCACTAAGCCGGTCACGAGCCGATTCTCTCTTCAGCTCCTACTCACTTTTCGGCCACTTACGTCAACACAATGCGCCTGTATGGTACTTTGCACACGTCATTCAGAACGGACTTTCCCCGACTTCCGGCGTCCACCGCCATTTTAAGGCACACATGGGACACAGAACTTTGAGCGCACTGCACTGGCGCACTTGCCGTTTCTAAGGGATGATTAGTCCGGTAAGACCATTGCCTGTTACTTGATGCATTGTGTAACATTAAGGTAGTTAATTCCCTCTGGGATCTTTTTGCCATATACAGGAACAGCGCTATACAGATTGGAATATCCTATGACAGAAGCGCTTTTTCCTATGACCCCTGTATATGGCTTATTAATCACTACTTTCTTCATTATTGACTCATGAGGAGTCACATGCGGGTAAGAGCCGTCTTGTAGTTCTTATTTAAACCTATGGAACTTGGCAACCATAGTTCAATTCTGAGGAGGTTTCTTTATTATCATATATAGGAACAGCGCCATTTAACTTTTGCTGACAAGCACTAGACAGGAGCGCTTTATCTAAAGATTCCTGCTTTATATGTATACAGATATATACTCCTTTCTGGTAAGAGCTTTCTTTCAAAACACTACCTTTTTAGGCCAATGTTTACACGGTCCATTTTTCTCACAAATAGTGATTTACCTCTCTTTTTTTCAGTAAATATTATTAGAACTCTGAACTAATGATCAAGTTAGCTGGATCACATTCAACTTGCTAAAAAAAACCCTCCTTGGTAATTATATTTACTGTTTATACTTACTGTTTATTTCATTTTGCATGGTTCTCTAAGGTTCCTCACAGGGACTTCTCCAGACGTATTTCTGATTATTCTTATGACATTTTTTCATAACAGCTCCTTGAATTTAATTTTCAATTATGATGATGTAAATATTCTCTTTGAACCGTTGTTTATATTTTCTGTTTTTTTCAGCAATAACGAAAGACTATGATTCTGTACATTTTGTGACATATTGTTTTGATGTATGTTTTGCACTCTGATGAAGGTCGAGGTTTTTCGACCGAAACGTTACTTTGGACGAAAATAAATGTATATATGGTTGAACATCATTTCTTGAGTGCCAGATTTGTTCATTTTTTTGATTTATGACATAGGTTTGGTAACCTTTTGATCAAGGCACCTACACATTTCCATATTGGGGAGTGACGTGTTTTTCTTGTAAATTTACTATATGGCAGAAAATGCCCAAAAGTAACACCATTCGAAAAATTGCACCCCTCAAGGTACTCAAAACTACATTCAATAAGTTTATTAACCCTTCAGGTGCTTCACAGGTGCTGAAGCAACGTGGAAGGAAAAAATGAATATTTAACTTTTTAGTCACAAAAATTATCTTTTACAAACTTTTTTTATTTTCACAAGGGTAAAAGGAGAAAATGGACAGATAAAGTTGATGATTTTTTAGTCCCAAATTTTTGATTTTTCCCAAGGAAATTGGACCCCAAAAGTTGTTGTCCAATTTTTCCTGAGTACGCTGATACCACATATGTGGGCGGGATATACTGTTGGGCGCACCACAGGGCTCGGAGAGGAAGTAATGACATTTTGGAATGCAGACTTTGATGGGTGTCATGTTCAGTTTGCAGAGCCCTGATGTGCCTAAGCAGTGGAAATCCCCCACAAGTGACCCCATTTTGGAAACTAGACCCCCGAAGGAACTTATCTTGATCTGTGGTGAGCACTTTGAACCCCCAAGTGCTTCACACAAGTTTAAAATGCCCGGGCATGAAAATAATTTTTTTTTCCCACAAAAATGATCTTTTAGTCACCAATTTTTTATTTTTCCAAGGATAAGGGGAGAAATTGGACCCCAAAAGTTGTTGTCCAATTTGTCCTGAGTACGCTGATACCCCATATGTGTGAGAAAACTACTGTGTGGGCGCACGTCGGGGCTCGGAAGTGAAGTAGTGATGTTTTGCATTGCAGACTTTGATGGAATGGTCTGCCGGTGTCATGTCGCGTTTGGAGAGCCCCTGATGTGCCTAAACAGTGGAAACCCCCACAAATGACCCCATTATGGAAACTAGACCCCCAAATGTACTTATCTAGATGTATGATGAGAACTTTGAACACCCAAGTGCTTCACAGAAGTTTATAACTTAGAGCCATAAAAATAAAATATCATATTTTTTTCCATTTAAAATGATATTTTTGCCCCCAATTTTTTATTTTCCCAAGGGTAACAGAAGAAATTGGACCCCAAGAGTTATTGTGCAATTTGTCCTGAGTATGCTGATACCCCATATGTGGGGGTAATCTACTGTTTGGGCGCATGGCAGAGCTCAGAAGGGAAGGAGTACCGTTTGACTTTTTCAATGCCGAATTGGCTAGAATTGAGATCAGACGCCATGTTAAGTTTGGAGAGTCCCTGATGTGCCTAAACAGTGGAAACCCCCCAATTCTAACTCCAACCCTAACCCCAACACACTCCTAACCCTAATCCCAACCCTAATCATAACCCTAACCACAAACCTAACCCTAACACACCCCTATCCGTAGTCCCAACCCTAACCCTAGCCCTAACTTTAGCGCCAACTCTAACCCTAACTTTAGCCCAACCCTAACCGTAATGGGAAAATGGAAATAAATATATTTTTTTAATTTTATTATTTTTCCCTAAGTAAGGGGGTGATAAAGGGGGTTTGATTTACTATTTATAGCGGGTTTTTATGATTGGCAGCTGTCACATGCTAAAAGACGCTTTTATTGCAAAAAATAGTTTTTGCATCACCACATTTTGAGAGGTATAATTTTTGCATATTTTGGCCCAGAGAGTCATTTGAGGTCTTATTTATTGTGGAATGAGTTGATGTTTTTATTGGTACCATTTTTGGGCACATGACATTTTTTGATCGCTTTTTATTACGATTTTTGGGAGGCAGAATGAACAAAAACCAGCAATTCATGAATTTCTTTTGGGGGGTGGGTGTTTATACCGTTCCGCGAGTGGTAAAATTGATAAAGCAGTTTTATTCTTCGGGTCAGTACGATTACAGCAATACCTCATTTGTATCATGTTTTTATGTTTTGGCGCTTTTATACAATAAAAACGATTATATATAAAAAATAATTATTTTTGCATCGCTTTATTCTGCGAGCTATAACTTTTTAATTTTTTCGCTGATGAAGCTGTATGGCACTCATTTTTTGCGGGACAAGATGATGTTTCCAGCAGTACCATGTTTATTTAAAACCGTCTTTTTGATTGCGTGTTATTCCACTTTTTGTTCGGCGGTATGATGATAAATCTTTGTTTTTTAGCCTTGTTTTTTTTTTTTTAAGGCATTCACTAATGGGGTTAACTAATGAGACATGTTTATAGGGCGGGTCGTTACAGATATGGCGATAGTAAATATGTGTACTTTTATTGGTTTTTTTTTTATTTACATGAAGAAAGGAATTTATTGGGGAATATATATATCTTTTCATTATTTATGAATTTTTTTTTACACTTGTTATTTTTATTTTTTTAACTTTTTTACTTTGTGCCAGGGTGGGACATCACTGTAGAAAGTCAGATCTCTGGTCTGACAGTGTGCACAGCACTCTGTGAGACCAGCTATCTCACAGGCACTGCTGCAGGCTTCCTCAGCGCCTGCTCTCAGCAGACGCTGAGGAAGCCGCCTCCCTGCAGGACCCCGTGGCCATCTTGGATCCAGGGTCTTGCAGGCTCTCAGCAAGCACGCAGGGAGGGGGCTTCCCTGTGCCCCGGTACACCGCGATCTTGTCTGATTGCGGTGTGCCAGGGGTTAATGTGCCGAGAGCGGTCCATGACCGCTCCTGGCACATAGTGTCGAGTGTCAGCTGTGATAATCAGCTGACACCCGGCCGCGATCAGCTGCGCTCCCCCCGGGAGTGCAGCTGATCGCATGTGACGTACTATTCCGTCCCTAGGAATTAAGTACTAGGTCACATGGACGGAATAGTATGTCAGATGGGATTAAGGGGTTAAAGTAAAACAAATAAAAATATCCCCATAGGTGGACAACGCCTTTTATGATTTTTCATGCTTGCTTAAGAATTTTCAAAATGACAAATTTTCATTATCTCTTACATACACATATGGCTATAAAGTTATCTTTACAAACAAAAGCTTCTTGATGAATTACAGGCTTTATATATTGTAAAGCATAACCTGACCATGAAGCAGATGCCACAAAATGTATCACAATCAATGAATATACTACAAGGCATGAACAAAGACTTAAAACAGACCTATCAACTAGATTTTGTTAACTAAACTACAGACACTGTCAGGTTGATGCTGTTATACTGGTTAAAATGATACCTGTGGTGAAGAAATATGTCTTCTGGTTTTTGTGTGATCAATGTTAGAAGTTTTTAGTTAATGAGATGCCCGTGCTTTGGGGCGGGACTGTAAGCAGAGTCTTATCTTCCTGTTCTAGGCCAGAGAAACCAAGGAAAGACCTGACCACAGGCCACCCCAAAGCAGTCTGTCTTTATGATGAGGAACATGTCTGTGCTTCAGGGCGGCCTGTGGGCAGCCTGCTGACAGGTTCACTTTAATCACCCTCAGTTACTTAAGTTCATCATAATAGTTATTGAATGGATAATAATCACAATAAGCCCTATTGACCCCTACTAATTTCTAGGGAAACACTTTTGCTCCCTTTTCTTCCAAACACTATGCTGCAGTGTGTCTCAGTATAGAGGTGTATCTAGGTTTTCTGGCACCTGGGCAAGAATTCAGGTTTACAGACGACCTCAATCCCTCAAACCGTTTCAGTTATCGTCATGCGACCAATTAATCATATGCATTTTGTACACTTACAGTCATGTGCCAACTAGGTGCTCTTCCTAATTCTCTCATTGAAAAACTGAAAGAAACAAGAAGTGAAGCTAGTTGTCACATGACCGTAAGTATGAAAATCGCATATGAGTAAAGTAGCCATGTGACTGCTACAACTGGCAAGCAGAACAGAATCCTGACATGCCGTTAGACTGGCCATGCTACAGGTCTTCATTTTATAATTAAAGGGCTTGTTCAGGTTTGAGATAAAAGTTTTCAGTCACTTTAGGTGACTGCAGACTTCTGAATTGTCACAGTGCATGCACTGCACACTTGTAAGATTCTCCCTTGCTGTTGGCAAGGG
>JARQOD010000004.1:403832425-403869715 GCA_033576555.1 Oophaga sylvatica
AAAAAAAAAGAAAAAAGGTAGTACAAACGTACATTTAAAATCTAGGGGTAATTGTAAAGCTCCGTATATATTTCCAGAGTCAGACACAGACGCTCACAGGGTCAGTATGGATTAGACCTGACTATAATTAGCAGAAAAAGGGTACTGTATCAGAAGCGTACAGCTGTTTACAGTGTTGGGGTAAGTTTAAATCTCCGTATATATTTCAGGAGTAACACACAGATGCTCACAGGCTCAGTATGGATTAGACCAGAATATAAAAAGCAGAAAAAGGGTACTGTATCAGAAGCATACAGCTGTATACAGTGTTGGGGTAATTTTAAATCTCCGTATATATTTCAGGAGTAACACACAGACGCTCATAGGCTCAGTATGGATTATACCAGAATATAAAAAGCAGAAAAAGGGTACTGTATCACAAGCGTACAGCAGTATACAGTCTAGGGGTAATTGTAAATCTCCGTATATATTTCCGGAGTCACACACAGATAGTCAGCATGTATTTGTCCGTGATACAGCCAGTACACGGTAGTGTGTGAGGAATGTACAGCTCTATACGGTGTGGGAAAAAATGAACGCTCGGTAAGTGTGCAGAAAAAAAGAATAAAAGTATCTGTGCTGTGTAAAAAGCAGTCTGCACCGCAGTGTACACACAGCAATACAGCTAGCAGGCAGCCTATGAAACACCGCTGCTGCACTCAAGAAAATCCTCCCTGTCACTGGCAGGCAGCCTAATAATTAGTCTAAAATAAACCAATTGCAGTAACACTTGATCACAAACACAGCAAAATACACATCCTTTCACAGTTAAAAACCAAGGCAACATAGACACACAGAGAGCCAAGGCAATAAGAGGTAAAGTTTATATATAGTATGTTGCGCAGCTAATCATACCGCAAAGTAACGTCTGCAGCATCCACACTCCTATTTATAGGACAACACTTACTGTGCTGTGAACAATTAATGGCCCTGAAGTAAGATGTTTAGGAGCAAATAGTATGTCAAAAATCATTCCCACATACATTAGGGTCACAAGGCGGAAATACTTCCACGCATGTTGGTATGCTGTTATGTTATTCCCGCCTGAGACCCGCCAAGCGATGGTCAAATGTCTGCAGGCTCTTCTGACAGTATCCAAAAATCTTGTCTGGATGCATACAGAGCTCCCTTTTCAGCTGCTGGAAGTGCCCTCTTGTGGTCCTTTTATTGAGGAGTAGATGGACCCAGTGACTGCGCCGCCTACTCAGATCAGCTATAATTGGGTACAGACCACCAAACTGGTGAGATAAAACCCAATGGAGAAGGATTCCATCAGTTGTGTTGAAGGACAGGTGGAATGACATGTTGTAGGCAACCACTCACAGGAAACAAGCCTTCAGGGGTAATATTGAGGGGAAAACTCAACAATAAGGATGGCCTAGCAGTGTAGGGCCCTGTAAAGTGTGTTTTTATTAGTTTCCAATCAAGAAAAACCTTTAGGTTTTTAGTGCATTTGTTTGCAAACACATGATGGAAAGCGAATGCCAGACGGATGGCATAAGCATACCAAATGATGGCATGCGAGAACAAAAATCGCACAATCGCAATACACTCGCATTCCACAAAGAATACCAAATGCAGAACACTCAACCGACTCTGCTGCATGAACATCGGACTGCTTGTGTATCCCCAACCTAAAAGTGAACAGTTTTCAAGTGATTTAATTAGTAATAAAAATTGTCATAGCTGCTATCACATAATAATTTGGCATTTATACACTGTGAATAAGGCCATAGAGTCACATTTCTATAGAACCTTCTTGATGCTGATACTTTATACAATGAGAGGATACATAACATATTAGCAAAATAATAAAATAAAATATACATTAGCAATTTTTCTTTTATTTTACCATTATACATCATGCTTTATACAGTATTTAGATTACATGTATTGCAGATCGCTCAATTTCAAAGAAGCTTTCAAAAGAAGAGGCTTATCTAAGGCAGGGCATGTGCCCTATGAGTAGAGGGCAGCGGGGTGCTGGCAGGACCACGGTGCCAGTCAGCAAGGAGAAGCTCCGCAGTACTGCCCTGTGCATGAATGAGCTGTCAGCCAATCAGTGCACATTAATCGCCTGTACACCAGAGCAAGAACGCTCACTGTCCTGCCTGTGTGTGAGAATGCAGTCTAGCGCTGGTTGGCCGAGTCAAACCTTGAAAATGCTGCAAGCAGAGGGGCGGCTCCAGGGACCTGATGGCTGCACTGCTGTCAGCTGCATGGGTGAAATAAAGCACAGTGAAAAGGATGTGAGGAACAAAATGTGATGAGTGGGGCTTATTGCAAAGGGGCATGGCTTCAAGTGGACTCTACGGTTTAGTGCAGGAAGGGAGGCTGGTGGTTACCAAGGACATCAGTTTGGAAAGAAGGCAGGTAAGTATAGCACTGTGATGTGAATGTGTGTCCATTCTATAGGTGTATGTGTGCATCATGTATAGTGTAGTGGTCAGTGGCTGGTGTAATAGTACTGTTGGACTGACGTGTTTCGTTGAGGGCAATATGATTAACATGTACAGTATGTAGTATTACAATTCTGGCGCATTATGTAAAGGCATATATATTTATTGTTTACATGAAATAACTAATCTTTTCAGAGTGACCTAGTTCTCTGGATCACCCTTGGGCAGGCCTATGCAAAGTGTGGCCCTCAGACAAAGATAGCTGAAGAGTTGAAACAGTGGCCCATGGGCTGAAACATGCACGCCGTCCAACCATCGCCGCCATCACATCTATCCGCATCCTCAGGATGCAGACAGTGGTGAATACATTGGTGGAGGAGGGGCCGCCGGCCCACTATTTTACCAATCAGCATGTGAGACATCTGACGGGATGTCACTGTACCCTCACTGTAGCATTGATCCACTCCCGCCTGGACTACTGCAACGCTCTATTACTTGGCCTCCCCATTACTCGACTATCCCCTCTCCAGTCCATCCTTAATGCAGCAGCCAGGGTAATCCATCTGGCTAATCGGTACTCGGACGCGTCCGCTCTTCGCCAGTCCTTACACTGGCTGCCCATTCATTATAGGATACAATTCAAAGTACTGGTTCTCACCCACAAAGCTCTCCACAGTGCAGCACCCCCTACATCTCCTCCCTCATTTCTATCTATCGGCCTAACCGACTGCTGCGCTCTGCAAACGACTTTCGACTAACCTCTGCACTAATCCGTACCTCCCACTCCCGACTCCAAGAGTTCTCCCGCGCTGCGCCAATCCTCTGGAATGCTCTACCCCAAGAAATCAGGACTATCCATAATTTGCATGGTTTCAGGCGCTCCCTCAAAACACATTTGTTCAGAGCGGCCTATCACATTCACTAATCAAAGTCATTCTATGTGTAAGTGTGTGTGTGGTGTAGCCCATTCACTATCTCCATCCATCCCTCACTCCCTCAAGATGGCTGGACCATCATTGTAAATGCACCATTGTATATATACACCTGTACTTTGTATCTCCCCCACCTCATTGTAGATTGTAAGCTCTCACGAGCAGGGGCGGCTTATTTTGCTTTAATTATTGTATTAACGTTGTTACTTATGACTTGTGTTCTGAAACAGTTAAACTGTAAAGCGCTGCGGAATATGATGGCGCTATATAAATAAAGATTATTATTATTATTATTATTATTATGACGTAATTTCATCTCATCAGCTGTGCTCTGTGGAAAGTCAGTACACAAAAGACAGGAGCAGAGGCAGAGCGCTGGGGAAGTGAGGTGAGTATGTGTTGGTATTTTTTTATGAGTATGGGATTTTTGTTTGTACATAGGAATTTATGTGGGGATCACAGTGTATATTGGAGGCTATGTAGGGTTTATGGGATAACTTTATGATCTCATAGGGTTCAACTGCTGAAATACCCAGCAATCCCAAGATTAATGCTCATCAACCCATCTCGAATGAAGCAGAGGTTGTGCATGCTCGACTTCCACTCCATTCACAGTTTGTGGCTATTCCTGGCAGTACCATACACAATGAATGCAACAGAGGTAGATCATGCTCTCCTGTGCTCCATAGATATGGGATAACTTTTTTTATAAAAAAACATTTTAATGACAAAAAAATTAATTCTAATAAAACTCATACTTTTTTTTTTACAGAAAATTGTGGTTTGATTTTACAATGCAGTTTTTGGCATTGCAACTTTTCAGAACCCTGTACAGAATGGGCAATGTATACATAAAAATCGGATGCTATACTGATGGTCCATATGGCATCCAATTTTTTTCCCGCACTCATCCGATTTTGGAGTGATATTGCAGCATACTGAGATTTTTCCTCGTAAAATGCAGCTGAGAAAAAACGTAGATCTGCATTGCCTCATTGAATGACATTGGTCCGAGTAGAATCCCTTTTTTTATCGGATTGCATTAGTCAGAGTTATATGGTCGTGGGAGCGAACCCTTACTTTGATTCGCTGACTAGCTTCCCTTCCTTTCTTCTCTCAAAGAAGAAGAGACTGTAGTATTTCACTGAACATTGAGAGAAATAGGCCAGAATCACACTTGGTAGAAACTCGCATGAGTCTCGCACCTCAATACCTGGCACTGCCGCCGGCATTCAGACCGGAGCGTTCAGCTGCATAGAAATACTTGCAGCTGCACACTCCGTTCCCGAGTGCTGGGTATTGAAGTACAAGACTCCTGCGAGTTTCTCGCAAGTGTGATCCCGTCCTTAGTAAGAGCAGCTTGTCTGCACGTGACTGTATGTATGCAAATCACATATGAGTGGTTACATGGATACCACTGAAATTGCTTACACGCTTTATAGGAAGGGGCAACAAACTAAATTCTTACCCCGGGTACAGGAAAACCTAGATAAGTCTCTGCCAAAAGTGTGAATGTGCTCTGTCAATCCTCTTATGCTTGCTGCAGAGCTGTGTGATACACATACTCATAATATGCAGCCATATTATTAGGCTTCAAGATTCTTCCGCTGCACGGGATAGACATGACACGGACAATCAGTGTAGCTTGTGACAAATGCGCACGCATTTTCCAGCTGACAGGAAAGCATGCAAATTTTCCTGGTAACCTATAAAAAAACAGGAACATGCCTCCACAGTGTATGATGTCAGAAGACGCTGGCGCAGCTGCCGTGATCAGTACTGCTGTGAGCGCCAGCAACAGGCCAGGAGTGCTGCAGCAGCCACTAAAAAACGGAAATATATATTATGACCGATTGAATTTCCTTGCTCCCATTCTGGATCTACGTTCGTAAGTGCATGCTTGACAGAAAAATTGAGACATGGCCTTAAGGTACATCAATTGATTTGTATTTTTAATTTAACATTGACAAATACCAGAACTGACTCAAACATTACTGACAAGAAACAACATTTGATTCCGAGGTCAACTTGGAACCTGTTGGCGAAGTTGAAGATGTGGCTGGACCTTCTTCTGCATAATCAGCAACAAATCAACCACCATCACCATGACCTTCTGCAGGACTTGAGACCAATCGAGCAGATGAATGTGGACATAGTAGCAGTCCTATGCTACCCCTGGATAACTCATCATAGGCTGCAGCCATCCCACAACGGGGCTGGCGCAGGAGGGAGCTACCGGTAACAGGAGCCAAGTAGACCTAGGTGTTTAGGACTATCTTTCACTCACTGTTAACGATGATGGAGAGGAGGCATATGGTCATAGTATATGGTATATGCGAAAAATTCCCCGTGATGTGAGGCTGTGTGCCAGAGGTGCCATAAAAATTGTGATTGATTCATGGACTGTACTTCATATTCCAAGTCTGGTGTTCAACTTCCTTGAAACAAGGCAGATGTCCACCGACAACCACCTACACATGCCTGGAAGCCAGGATGTGCAGACAATAGCACTCCCAGAACCACAACCACCACGGATATCATCACCACAGCCACATCAATCCCCATACCAACACTGCCCACAATATGCGCAATTCTCAAATCCTGATGCACCTGCCCAATATGGCCACTATCACATACCCACTGTAGGAGAGTGGTCACAACATGGGTATGTTCGACATTGCCATTCTGGGGGATTTACCCAAATGGCAAACACAAATCCACATGAGTATGGATATCAAATACCCATGTGGGCAGCACAATGTACCACAACAGGGCCCTCCCTTGGTTTGGAATCCAGCCTCATAACCTCTCAAGGCCCAATCAGGTAGGACCTCTAAATCCGCAAACCACTTATGCTGGCCTCCCACCATCACCTCCACCTTCATACCAGAATTTGTAAAAAAGTGTCTCTTACTGGCTAAAGTTTTTGTTTTCAAGTTTCATGTTGCCCTGTAATAGTAACATAAGTAGCCATATGTGTTGAATATGTTTTTTTTAGTGCAAAAACACTGGAAGAAAATTAAACTGTTATTTCAATGTGTGGTTTATGTTTTACACAATATATAGTTGATGTGTATGATTTCCCTTTTTTAAGTTTTGTTAAAACAAAATAACATCACACAGTTCATTGACTAACGCATGTTTAATTAAAATAAAAAAACAAAGAATATCATAACATAGACACAGCATTGACATGCCATGAAGTATATCCCTCTGGTGAAACAAAATAATTAGTAAACATGTCCCGCACTTTAAGACCAGAGGGCTGATGACGTGGAATCTGAACATGTGTTGTAGCAATGCCATAATTTCCATCCACTCCATCATCACCATGATTTGATGGGCAGTAATGGATCCTTGTGAAGTTGTGAAGGATGACACAGACTTTAATTACACCATTACATTTTCTTCACTCAGTTGTATGGCTGTCATCAGGACCTGCCATTTTGCACAGAGGAATCCAAAGGCGCACTCCACCAATCGTCGTGCACAAGATAGCCGAAAATTAAATATTCTGTGCGGGTGGTCCAGGGCTCTCCGTGGATTTGGCCTCATTACCATGTGGTTCAATTGAAAGGCCTCATCAGGAACCATGACATAAGGAAACACTTTCAAACTTGATCCTGGTAGGAGACGTGGGGGTGGGATGTCAAAATCATTACTTTGAAGCCGCCGACCCATTATGGAAGAATTGAAGACTCTGGAGTCTCCAGTTCTTCCATAGGCCACAATATCGACAATTATTAACCTGTATGTGCTGTCGACCAGGGTCAACAACACTACAGAAAAAAAATTTTGTAATTGTAATATTGGGACCCTGAGTTTGGTAGCTTACTAACATGGATGTGCTTCCCATCCAGCGATCCAATGCAGTTTGGGAACTGGCACGTTTCCTCAAAGCCACAGGCTATCCACAGCTAGTCTTCTTTTCTGGGCTCAGGCATTACAGAATTATGAAGGCGGAACCATATTTCTGAACAAGAAGAACGTACAATGCCTGAGATGGTGGAAATCCCAAACAAAAACTCCAGATGAAGTGCCACATAGGAGAGAACAGTGGATATAAATCTAAAATTAATAAGAAATGAACAGAAATTTAGAAATTGACATCTCCACGCATAATCTTAACAGTGTAAGCCATCATTAAAGTAAGCTACATAGCAAACTAAGCGCTGCCTCAACAAAAGACAACACTAATACATGCTAAGGAACAGATCATTATGACAAACATCAAGGTGTGAAAGTGACAAAATGTGATGAAGCAATTTCAATTAAGATAACGGAAACATACAGACAAAATTTAGACAAAAAGCCAGGGCAGAGTGGGTTTTAAAAAGAAAAAGACATTTAATATCACTCAAATGTGGCACCCCTGAGGGTCCAGTCACCACAGAGGTACTGCACCTCAGCCAGAGGTGTGGTACTCCACTCTCTGGTAAGGAGGGGACACTGCTAGGTACCCACACACTAGCACTCAACACCAGACCTCTCCAGGCCAGGGAGGGACTAGTTAGGTGTGGGTAGAGAAAGTAGGGAAGGGGACGAGCTTAGTGAGTGGTCTGAGAGACCACAGAGAGTTAGTGACAGTTGGAGGAAAAGACAGTTGGAGAGAAGTTGAAGTTGGAGGAAGGAGTTTGTGCTGTGAACTTGAGCAGAGAGGAGCTCGTCCCTGGACCAGAGGACAGTAGAGAGAGAAGAAAGACAGAAGAGACGGAAAGAGAAGCTTGATAGAGAGAGAGGAAGAAGGGGTCCTAGGGACACGGGAAGTGAGGAACCCACCTGTGGCACCCGAATTCACGCTGACCATAGTCTGGTGGAGGAACTAGGTCGCAGTAGGGGACCGGCCCCAGTCTAGTGGAGAAACTGAGGACTCAGCTAGCTAACCAAAAGCTGCAGTATCTGTATGTGCTGCAGCCACATCCACACACATTTGCTGAAAAGGCAGTCGCATAGGATCAAGGGGACCTAGAGTACATCGCCTGACAGAATCCAAGGCTGCTGGCTTGGGACACTGTGTGTGAATGCGCAGGACAGGAGAGGTGGGACCAAGTGCAGGGAGATGGCCAGGAAAGGAACACAAGAAGGGGGTCATGGTAAGTGTACCCCAAACTACCAGAGAGCTGTCTGGACCACCAACCCGGAGGACACAGCACCCCTGCTGGGGATTGTAACCAAGAACTGTGAGTAAACTGAAAAGACTGCACCCTGCTGTGTCCTCAGAATTATTTACTGCCCTGCACCATAACCACCATCACCATCTTTAACTCTTTATCTGGCCTGGGGCATAACTCTACCCATGGAGAGCTGTAACAACCCTGCTGCGTCACCAACTGCCGCAGTGGATCTGAATCGCTGCGCGGTGCCTGGAAACCCGATGTGTACCTTGGTTACCAGCTCCCCTGCAGCAGCACGCTGGTATCCAACGTACACATCGGTTTTCCAGGCACAGCCCCGCACCTGGAAACCCGATGTGTACCTTGGTTACCAGCTGATCGCTGGTCTCCTGCCTGCCACACGCAGTGATGCGTGCTGGCCAGTGGGAGACCAGCGATCTAAAAAAAGTCCAGGCATTTCTGACACGACCAGCGATTCACAGCAGGGGTCTGATCGCTGGTACGTGTCAGACATAGCGAGATCGCTGCTGAGATAGCTGTTGCGTCACAAAACTTGTGACTCAGCAGCGATCTCACTAGTTATCTCGCTATGTGAGACTGTGACCCCGGCCTAAAAGCCTTTCTCCTTATCAGGTGAGAGCCCCATCATTTATTTTGGCATAAGTTTTTCTGTGTTGTTCCAATACACACAACGGAAATAAACGTGTATAACAAAACTTGTGTAATTGCAATAATTAATTTTCTCAGAGTAAAGGGTATGCCACACTGAACAATATCGCTAACGGGATCGCTAAAAAACGTCACTATTTAGCGATCCCGTTAGCGATGTTGTTCAGTGCGGCATCTGCCAGCGACGAGCTTCCTGCTGTGATCTCACTCGTCGCTGGAATCGTTCCGGACCCTATTTTCTCGTCGGCGCTCCCGCTGGGTAAGTATATATCGCTAGTGTGGCACCTTTTCTTAGCGATTTAGCGGTACTTTTGTACCGCTAAAGTCGTTAAGAAGATCGCTAACGGCGATAGCGTCGTTAACTATATCGCTAAATGTGGCCGCACTTAGCGATATAGAAACAATCCCTAGCGATCGCATTAGTATGCGTCGTTATCGTGATCGCTAGCGGGATTGTTTAGTGTGGCAGTACCTTAATACTTCATTTTCTGGAACAATTTCATGGGTGCCAACACTTTCGGCCATGAGTGTATAGCAGCACTGAATTTCAGTGTTGATTTTTTGGTTCTTCTTTTGCAGTTGTACTCTTTCTTGCAATTAGTGTCAAGCAGACATTTGGTTATCTTGAATTGTTGTGTATCTATTGGAGATAGAGCACTGAAATGCACAGCTTAGAATAAAAATCATTGTGAGCAGTAAATTATATTCTTTGTTATATTTACCTTATCTAAAACTCTATTCCAGGATCAATATTGACACTGGTAATTCTTTTCAGTCCTTACATGCTTTTGTGTGATGAAACAATAAGCTAGAGATTAAATATGTCCAGTGCTAGATACCACTCTGAATGGAATTTATGGCACTTTTATATAAAGCTGTTTAATGTCCATTATGCAACATATGCCAAAACATGTCATTTACATAATATCCTACTTTTCATGATTTTCTACCTGTTGTGAAAATGCATCAGTTTCTCCAGTAGTAAAACAGCATAATGAGCCAGAATATACCATTTGGGGAGATGATGTGATAGGAACATGTTCAATTTTTTTCTGCCACTTTCCCTTTAAAACTAAAGAATTCACAAACTCTGTCTCATGCCACCTCCATAAAAAAGCCTATGGGTGGGAGATGTTTTATATGCGGTGTCAAAGGAAAAGTAATTCAGTCAGAAAAATTCTAGCAATTTACAGAAGTGGGACAAAAGTGATGATTCGCAGAAATGGAACATGTCATTTGTATATGAAGTATTGTTTAAACCAGGGGTCTCAAATTCAACTCGGTAAATCGGCCGCACATGGAAACAAATTCATGTGAAAGGCCATGTTCTTTGTGAGAGAATATTGTTTTCAGTAATACCATTATTTTTCTATATGACTGATTGTCATTTTTTTTTCATGTTTTTTATTGTTTTTCATAGTGTTTATCATATGCGCTATAGTACAGGTATTCTCTTTTACTTATTTTTTTACTTAAAACAGCATTTTTAGTGGGCAAATATTATTCCATTATTTTTTTATTCTTTATTTTAAATTTTTTAAAGAGTTTTCCTTTTTTTAACCTCCAATCGGCTCCATACAGTAATATAGTTTTACAATTAGCCATATATAGTAATTCTGGCTCCATCCTGTAATAATATCCCCTTTCCTGTAATAAGGTCACAAGTCCTGTAATGAGGTCCCCATCCTGGTACCATTTTATAGAAATGCCCCAATCCTTGTCCCCTTCTTGTAACAATGTTCCCCATTCTGCTGCTCTGTACATACAAATAAAAAAAAATCTTCTCCACTGACCTTGCATAATGAGCAATCTTTGACCCTATCTTTTGTGTTGAAGCATCCAATGAATATGTGTAAAGGTAATTGTGAAGGCAGGGGAGCAGGGTCAGATGTGGCATTGCCTACTGTGATTGATTGATCATGTGTTATTTGCTGTGTATGGAGGTGTTACCTGTCATTGCAAGTCTGTCTTTACTGATAGGAGCCTGCTGAAAACTCTTGCTGAAAGGATTGGAATTATAGGGATAAAATAACCCTAGTGGCCAGTGTGAAAATAACAAAATTTCTAATTTTGTATTTAACTCCTTAAAGAGTACGTGTCATATACCCAAATTATATTAACCTGCAGATATGAGATGAATATGAGGGTTAATAGCATTCTAAAGCAATGTGGCTGCAGCACTGAAATCCAGGCTATTGGGAGGAAATTAACATTATTTTTCCCAGCAGCCCTCAGCTTTTAGTCACAGCCTGATCTGTCATTCAGTGCTTGGGGTGTGGTTACATCCACCAATCACTTTATACTGAGCGATGACTGAAGCCATGCCTCTATGACTACAGGCCGGAGGCTATTGGCAGGCAAAAAGTTTACTTCCTCCAGGCAGCCAGGCTTTTTTATTGCAGCAGCTGCACAGCTTTAGAACTCTATTAACATGCAGATTAATCCCATATCTGCAGGTTAATAGTGTTTGCGGACATGATAGGTTCTGTAATGCTACACCAAATGTGTGTAGCCAGAGGTGAAGCCTAGGGGCGCCTAGCCGAGACACAGACCAGCGAGGGCTTATTGAGTGCACCACAATGTGCCGTGCACACCGTACCAAAGCCCCGCAGGATGTGTGAGGGCAGAGGGAAGAAATGAGGGTGGAGCTTACCGCCATGTGATGGAACGGGAGCCAGTGGGAGGTGAAGACAGGGACGTGGTCAGAGCAAGCCGGAGGTCAGAAGCCAGAAAGGTAAACAGGTGCCGAGGGGTAATACAGGAGAGGACGGAGTGAATAAATAAGCCGAGAGTCAGAAGCCAGGAGAGAACACAGTATCCAAGGGCAGGAGAATAATCAGAAGGGGAGCCGAGAGTCAAAACCAGAGAAGTCAGGACGGTAAAAAACCAGGATACAGAGAAGAGTCAAAGGTCAAACTAAGTCATACACAGATCAGTACACACACACAGAGGAACGATTGTTAACTAAGTAACCTGGGTCAGCTACACTAGCCGAGACAAATGGAAGCATCACCGACACACGACCCAGGAACCACCAGCACTAAATAGCCGCCCCAGAACTAAAGGGAGGCTAGCAAAACGTAACCCTGACCTGACTAGGATGGAGCAGGAACCCTCTGTCCTGAGCCATGACAGTACCCCCTTTCAACGGAGTGCCTCTGGACCCCCTGGTTTCCCAGGATATCGGGCATGAAAAGAACGAACCAGTTGTTCAGCATGAATCGACCGGGCTGAAACCCAGGAAGGATCCTCCGGGACATAACCCTTCCAGTGTATAAGATAATGAAGGGCATGACGGACAATCCGAGAATCTACAATGCATTCTACCTCATACTCAATTTGACCCTCCACTGAAATGGGTGGTGAAGGAATCAATGACCCCTTCAAAAAATGCCTCCACTCTTCAAAAGCCAATTTAACAGACAGAAGTTCTCGATTGCCCACATCATAGTTCCTCTCTACCGAGGAGAACTTCCAAGAAAAGAAGGTACACTGCCTCAGATTGGTCAGAGTGGCGGGCCCCTGAGACAACACAGCCCCCACCCCCACCTCAGAGGCATCAACCTTTTCCACAAAGGGTTTGAATGGATCTGGTTGAACCAGGACCGGAGTATTCATGAATAATTTTTTCAAAGATAAGAATGCCGCAGCAGCTGAGGCCGACCAGTTCTTAACATCAGCCCCCTTCTGCATTAAATCAGTGAAAGGTTTGACCACCTGAGAGTACCCCTCAATAAACCTCTGGTAATAATTGTCAAATCCCAAGAAGCGTTGCAGCCTTTTCAAATCCCGGGGCTGTACCCAATTCACAATGGCTAGAATCTTCTTGGGATCCATACAAAACCCCTCACCAGATACAATGAAACCCAAGAAAGACAGTTCTTGGACAAAAAAATTAACATTTTTCTAGTTTAGTGAAGAGCTTATTCTCCCTGAGTCTCTGGAAAACAGCTCTAAGATGACCCATATGGGTCTGCTTATCTGAAGAATAGACCAAAATATAATCTAAGTAAATGACCAAAAATCGCCCTATGAATTCGGAAAACACATAATTGATGAAATTTTGGAAGACTGCTGGCGCGTTAGTCAACCCAAATGGCATAACAAGATTTTCAAATAAGCCCTCTAAGTGAGAAATGCAGACTTCCACTCATCCCCCTCCCGTACCCGGATAAGGTTATATGCCCCCCACAAGTCCAATTTAGAAAACCATTTGGCCCCAGACAATTGGTTACACAAATTTGGAATGAATGGAAGAGGATATGTGTTTCTTACAGTAATCTTATTAAGTTCCCGAAAGTCAAGGCACGGGCGGAGACCACCATCTTTTTTTTTTTAGAAAAAAGAATCCTGCAGCTACAAGAGACACAGAAGGGTGAATGTGACCCTTGTCGAGACTCTCGGATATATATTCTTTCATGGCGGCCAGCTCGGGGCCAGAAAGGTTGAAAAATCAGGCCTTAGGCAATTTAGCCCCAGAAATAAGATCAATAGCACAATCAAACGGGCAGTGTGGTGGTAGTCTCTCAGCCTTCCTTTAGGAGAACACATCCTTAAAGTCCTTCAGGTACTCCGAAATACCATCCAGACCGATGGAGGCCACCAATGCAGGTATTAGACATTTACTAACACATTTACAGCCACATTTAACAATCTCACGGCTCTACCAATCGATGTCAGGATTATGACATTGCAACCAAGGGAACCCAAAAACCAACCCCCCAGGGAGCTTGTCCAAAACAAAACAGGCTATGTGCTCCAGATGAACAGAACCCACTTTAAGGATGAATTCTTTGGACACAGAACAAATCCCAATATAAGAACGCTAACCAGCTCACCGGTTTGTAGAAGCACGGATCCTCCGCTTGATCAAACGTGAAGATACATGAGAAAATGAAGGAAAAAGGGATCCAGCTTCAATAAAATCTTCATCTTTATTGATTCATAAAAACATGAATAATGGCATGCTCCTGGACAAGCTCAGGACAAGGCTACGCGTTTCGATCACAGGGATCTTTATGATAAAGATCCCTGTGATCGAAACGCGTAGCCTTGTCCTGAGCTTGTCCAGGAGCATGCCATTATTCATGTTTTTATGAATCAATAAAGATGAAGATTTTATTGAAGCTGGATCCCTTTTTCCTTCATTTTCTCAACAAATCCCAATGCTTGGTGAGGGGACTAGAGTCAATAGCTACCACCTTCATGGTATCCCCAACTTGAATGTCCCTATCTCACAATGGGCCACCAGCTTAGAGTCAATCAAATTCACTGAGGTGCCGCAATCCACAAAAGCAGAGATGGGGAAAACACAATTGTTCACACCAATTTCCACCTTCAACACAAGTTTGAAATCTGAGGAAGATAGTACATGAGGGTCTGGGTGGCCTCCTTAACAGCCATCCAGACCTAGGTGTTTCCCAAGACATTAGGAACAGGTGAACAGGAAGGACAGTCCTTTCTCTAATGTCACGGGGCTCCACAGTAGATACAGAGTTTGTTCTCCCTTCAACGTCTCCTCTCTTTTTGCCTCACAGAGACGGCTCCCACATCCATGGGCTCAACTGATGAGGAAGGTTCCGATTAGCCGGGAAAAAAGGAACGTCACGTAGCACCACTCTTCTCTCTCGAAACCTGTGATCCATATGGATGGCCTGCGTCATGGCCTTCTCCACAGAGCTTGGTGGTGGGGCAGGGCCAATGCGCAATTAAGATGCTCAGACAGGCCCCTACGGAAAAGCCCTCTCAAAGTCGAATCATTCCAGGATACTTCTGGTGCCCATCGTATGTACTCAGAACAGTAACAATCGGCAGAGAACTTCCCCTGAGTGAGACTCATAATCGTGTCCTCAGCCAACTTCACTTGATCAGGTTCATCACAAATTAGGTCCAGGTCCTCAAAGAACCGATCCACAGACAATCTCTCAGGAGAGGTGGGGGATAGAGAAAAAGCCCAAGCCTGCGGCCCATCCTGTAACAGAGATATAACTATCCACACCATTTGACTCTCATCACCAGATGAACGCGGATGCAGAGAACAGTAATTTGCAAATCTCTTTGAACACCCTGAATTTACTTTTATCCCCAGAAAAGGTATCCGGAAGTTTGACAGAGGGTTCAGGGGAAAATAAAGAGACATCTGACACACCACCACTCACACTGCCAGATGAAGAGGAGGAACCCCGCATGGTGCTGACAGTATCAGCTAACTCTCTCTGCACCTGTTGGTGCGAGGCAACCAGAGCCCTTTGCTCTACTGACAAATTCTTAATCATTTTTGTCAGGTGTAATGTATGTAGTACAGTTCATATAGCGTCTTGTGCTTGGGTGCGATGAAAATACATGAGACACAGGTTTGATATAGAAGGTCTTGTATTACTTCATACAAGTGGCAAAAATAGTCACACAGTTTGCAGATACAGAAGCAGGAGACACAGCAGGCCAGAGTAACTTAAGCTCAGCAATCACTCTCCACAACAGGTTCAGGATCTTCTTCTCTGTTACCGTAAGTCCATGCAAACGTGGATCTTTCAAAGAGCAGGGTTCCAGAGTCCACAAGTGTTCAGAGTTCCTCAGTAGGAATAGCTGGAGTACATAGTCCAAGGCTTCCAGGAGTCAGGTCACAGGTTCACTGCAGGCTAGATTCTGAAGCACTGATTGCTCAGCTGTGGCTGCTTAAGAAGCAAGAGGGAGAGAATCAGGGGGGAACATGAAAGCTGAAAACTCCATATTGACTGAGGGCAAGATAGCTGCAGCAAGACAGAAAGCAAAATGGCTGACGGAAAACTGAATTTCAAGAACATGTACAAAGAACCTTACATTACTCCCCCCTTAGGGACAACCTCTGGATGGCCTCAGACCAGGCTTGTCTGGGTACCTCTGATGAAACTGGCGGAGCAAACGAGGAGCATTAACGTTATTGACTGGTTCCCATGAGTTGTCCTCCACTGGGTAGCCCTGCCATTTAATCAAATATTGTAACTGATTTCTGTATAACCTGGAATCTAGAATTTTTCCACCACAAATTCTTCCTGACCATCGACTAGCACTGGGTCAGGGCAAGGAGAAGAACGTCCAGGAAACGTATTGGGTGTTGCAGCCTTTAGTAGGGATACATGAAAGACAGGGTGGATTCTCATAGTTCTAGGCAATTGAAGACGACAAGCAACGGCACTTATAATTTTACTGATTTTATAGGGTCCAATGTACTTATGTCCCAACTTAGACGATGGAATCCTTAACTTAAGATTTCTGGTTGACAGCCAGACCAGGTCTCCTACCTTGAAAGCTGGTGCAGGTTTACGAAATTTATCTGCTGCTTTCTTGTACCTTTCCTGAGCCAATTCCAGATTCTCCTTTAGAAGATCCATATTCTTCTGTAAAGACGTGATTCTTTCGGCCACTGCTGGTAAAGGCGTTTCTATGGGAAATCGTGGAAGAATGTTAGGATGATAACCTAGATTGGAGTAAAAAGGAGACTGCTTAGTGGAGGCGCTCTGAGAGTTGTTATAAGAGAACTCAGCCAATGGAAGTAGATCCACCCAATCATCCTGTAGGTGGCAGATAAAGCAGCGGAGATACTGCTCCAGAGTTTGATTGGTTCGTTCGGTCTGTCCATTAGTCTGGGGATGAAAAGCAGAAGAAAGGTTTACTTTAATGTCCAATGCTGCACAGAAATTTTGCCAAAACCTTGAAGAGAATTGCACCCCTCGATCCGAAATAACCTCATCCGGTACTCCATGTAAGCGAAACACATCTTTAATCATCAAATCTGATGTCTGTCTTGCAGTGGGTAAGCCGACACAAGGAATAAAATGAGCTGCCTTTGTTAAACGATCAACCACCACTAGAATGGTGTTTTTCCCTTGAGAGGTTGGTAACTCCACAATGAAGTCCATAGAAATGGATCCCCACGGGCGGGACGGGGTGGGAAGAGGTTGTAACAGACCAGTTGGTGAGGAGCGAGGTGTTTTGCATCTTGCACAGACTTCACATGAAGTGACATAGTTTAAAACATCCTTCCTGCAAGTGGGCCACCAAAAGAAAGGAGAAAGAAATTCATGTGTCTTTAGAATTCCTCTATGCCCAGCTATCTTGGAATCGTGAATGAGTTGCAATACTCTCAATGTGACTGTTTCAGGAATATACAGACGTTGTCCCAGAATCCACACACCATTCTTAAGGGTATGCCACACTGAACAATATCGCTAACGGGATCGCTAAAAAACGTCACTATTTAGCGATCCCGTTAGCGATGTTGTTCAGTGCGGCATCTGCCAGCGACGAGCTTCCTGCTGTGATCTCGCTCGTCGCTGGAATCGTTCCGGACCCTATTTTCTCGTCGGCGCTCCCGCTGGGTAAGTATATATCGCTAGTGTGGCACCGTTTTCTTAGCGATTTAGCGGTACTTTTGTACCGCTAAAGTCGTTAAGAAGATCGCTAACGGCGATAGCGTCGTTAACTATATCGCTAAATGTGGCCGCACTTAGCGATATAGAAACAATCCCGCTAGCGATCGCATTAGTATGCGTCGTTATCGTGATCGCTAGCGGGATTGTTTAGTGTGGCAGTACCTTTAAAGACAAGACTTACGTCCCTTGGGGTTGTGCCAACAAGGAATCCGCATGGTATGCTTCCTTGATGTCCTTAAGTAGGTCTTGATTATGAATCACTCCCAGGAATCTAGAGTCAGGAAGAATAGTCTTAGGAGGAGCAAGTGGACGGGTCTCTGCTGAATGAATCCTAGAGAGTGCATCAGCCTTTCCATTGCGCGATCCTGGTCTATAAGAAATGACAAAATTAAATTGGTTTAAGAAAAGATTCCAGCGAGCCTGGCGAGGAGTCAGGCACTTAGCCGACCTGATAAATTCAAGGTTACGATGGTCTGTCAGGACAACTATTTGCTGTGCAGCCCCTGAAGAAGGTGTCTCCATTCTTTGAAGGCGGCAATAATGGCCAACAACTCTCTATTGCCCACATCGTAGTTCCTCTCAGCCGAAGACAACTGCTGGAAAAGAAGGCACAGGGATGCAAGACATTCTTCTCACCTGTTCTCTGAGAGAGTATAGCTCCAACGGCACAATCTGAAGCATCCACCTCTATTATGAAGGCAAGTTCGGGGTTGGGATGTACCAAGATAGGTGCGGTGGTAAATTTATCTTTTAGACGAGAAAATGCTTCCTGGGCTTGGGGAGTCCAGGAGAACCTAGACTCTTTCCGGGTAAGTTGGGTGATAGGTGACACTACCTCAGAGAAATTCCTAATGAAACGTCTATAGAAATTGGCAAACCCGATGAAGCGCTGCACCTCCTTCACATTTCTAGGACTTGGCCAATCCTTGATGGCTTGGGTCTTACTTCCATCCATACTAATTCCTTGTGTAGATAGTACATACTACAGAAATTGAATTTCGGTCCTATGGAATTCACACTTTTCAAGTTTGATGTAAAGATGGTTTTGTCTTAGACGTTCCAAGACCATTCTGACATGTCCATGATGTTCCTCTGTGGAGTTAGAAAAAATTAGAATATCATCCAAATAAATCACCACGAATGTATCTAGGAGATCTGTTATGTTTCGGTAACTGAGGAGTGCAGGTAAAAAAAAAAAGGCAATACACCAGAGCAGTTGGAATCTATGGGATTGCAGTACCCTGACTAACCACCACAACTAGAGGCAGCCGTGGAGCGTTCCTACGTTGGTCCTAGACGCCTCGTCACAGCCTGAGAAACTAACTACACCTAAAGATAGAAATAGGAAAGCTATCTGCCCCGGAGCAGAACCCCAAAGATAATAGAAAGCCCCCAAACATGTAATGGCGGTTAGAAAAGAGGAAATACTGACACAGAAAGAAAATAGAATGAGCAAACGCTGGGGCCCAAACTATCTAAAAAGAAAAGGACAGGAAGGGTACTTACTGCAATCCCAGAAAACCCTGAAAACACCAACTCTACTAATTTCAAAATCACCTGAGATCACACGACCTCTACCACCTAAATTAGCTCTCTGGTGTAACAAAATCAAAACAGCAGCCACTGAAAAAACTGGAAAAAGCAAAAGAACAAAACTCAGTGGCTGAACTAAACTGAGAAGGCAGAAGCCCCCGGAGGGGACCCAGAAGGCCCCCAAAGAAGTGCAAGACAAAATGCAAAAATATAGCAATAACACAAAAGAAGAAAAAAACTTATCTGGTAGCAGGAGATGCAGACACGACACAGCAGGCTACAAGGGAAACTGGAATGAAGGATTCAGACCAGAACAATTGATCACCGGCAACCCTGATGGGAAAATGACTCCCTTATATAAGACCAGTCAGTAACACCTGATTCCCAGTCCTCACAATCTTCACTAGTACCGCTTGTAACCACCAGAGGGAGCCTCTGCTCAGAACTCATCTCAAACCTATTCACAACAGTACCCCCCCCCTTGAGGAGGGGTCACCGAACCCTCATTTGAGCAACCAGGTCGGTCAGGATGAGTTCTATGATACGCACGGATAAGTCTCCTAGCATGGATGTCCGAAGCAAACACCCAAGAATTGTCTTCCTGACCATAACCTCTCCATTTAACCAAATACTGGAGATTCCGTCTAGAAAAACGAGAATCCAATATTTTCTCAACCACATACTCCAGATTGCCCTCAACCAAAACAGGGTCAGGAGGCACAGCAGCAGGAACCACTGGCTCAACAAACCTCTTCAACAAGGACTTGTGGAACACGTTATGGATCTTAAATGTCCCTGGAAGAATAGTGTTGAGCATTCCGATACTGCAAATATCGGGTATCGGCCGATATTAGCTGTATCGGAATTCCGATTCCGAGTTCTGATATTTTCGTCTTATCGGATACCGGAATCGGATTGTCACTGTCACTGTCAGTGTCCGTCGGTCGGGTCTGTCAGGAGTCAGCGGCACTTACCTGGCAGAAGATCTCCGGCGGTCACGTCCTGCACTGCTTCATGGCCGCCATCTTCTTTCCCCGGCGGTCACATACAGTTTCTCGCGATAACTGCAGTGACTGCTGGGTAATCGCGGCCGTAAAGCAGTCAGTCCGATGACGTCACCGCCGGGAAGCAGGTAATCAGCTGTGCTGCGTTGCAATGACAGGCTCTGCCTGTCATTGCGATGTAGCAGAGCTGGATCGTCGTGGGACTGTCGTTATGGACTGCGTCGGACAGGTGGTATACTGTTGGTTTGTTTTTTTTCTTTTTTTACAGGAGATCGATGGCGTCGCAGGAATGAGAGTACAATAAAAAAAATGAAAACTGTGTTGTCTCTTTTATTTCATTAAAAGACTTTTTTCTTGCTGTCTTTTTTTTATACATTTAATAACTTTGGGATTAATAATGGATCGGTGTCTTATTGACGCCTCTCCATTATTAACCGGGCTTATTGTCACCGTGCAATCAACGGTGACATTAACCCCTTATTACCCCGCTTGCCACCGCTACAGGGCAAGTGGGAAGAGCCGGGTAAAGTGCCACAATTGGCACATCTTTTGATGCGCCAAATGTGGGGCTGCTGTAGCCTGGTATTATCAGGCTGTTGAGGGCCAAAATCCATGGGCCTTGACAGTCTTTTAATACCAGGCCGCAGCAGTCTGCATTTTACTTGGCTGGTTAACAAAAATAGGGGGGATCCCCACGCCGTTTTTTTTTCGAGGGGATCCCCTATTTTTGTTAACCAGCCAAGCTAAGCAGACTGCTGTGGCCTGGTATTATCAGCTTGCAAGGTCCATGGATATTGGATCCTTACCAGCCTGAAAAACCAGGCCTCAGCGGTCTGCTTCATCTGGCTGGTTAACAAAAATAGGGGGGACCCCACGCCAATTTTTTTTCGAGGGGATCCCCTATTTTTGTTAATCAGCCAAGATATGCAGACTGCTGTGGCCTGGTATTATCAGGCTGGCAAGGTCCATGGATCTTGGCTCCTTAACAGCCTGAAAATCCAGGCCTCAGCGGTCTGCTTCATCTGGCTGGTTAACAAAAATAGGGGGGACCCCACGCCAATTTTTTTCGAGGGGATCCCCTATTTTTGTTAATCAGCCAAGATATGCAGACTGCTGTGGCCTGGTATTATCAGGCTGGCAAGGTCCATGGATCTTGGCTCCTTAACAGCCTGAAAATCCAGGCCTCAGCGGTCTGCTTCATCTGGCTGGTTAACAAAAATAGGGGGGACCCCACGCCAATTTTTTTCGAGGGGATCCCCTATTTTTGTTAATCAGCCAAGATATGCAGACTGCTGTGGCCTGGTATTATCAGGCTGGCAAGGTCCATGGATCTTGGCTCCTTAACAGCCTGAAAATCCAGGCCTCAGCGGTCTGCTTCATCTGGCTGGTTAACAAAAATAGGGGGGACCCCACGCCATTTTTTTTCGAAGGGAACCCCTATTTTTGTTAATCAGTTCCCTCTGACGTCACTGATTGTGTCCCTGGCTGACCTGAAGTGAAAGTGGAAAGCAATCAATTAAGCTTTCCACTTAAGGGCCCGTCTCACATAGCGATATCGCTACCGAGATCGCTGCTGAGTCACTAGTTTTGTGACGCAGCAGCGAGCTCACCAGCGATATCGCTGTGTGTGACATTCAGCGACGATCAGCCCCCCTGCCGGGTATCGCTGATCGTCGCTGAAATGTCAGGACCTTTGATCGCTGGTTTCCCGCTGACAGGCACACATCGCTGCGTGTGACAGGCGGGAGACCAGCGATCCGCTGGTAACCAAGGTACACAGTGGGTTTCCAGGCGCGGGGCTGTGCCTAGAAACCCGCTGTGTACCTTGGATACCAGCGCCCTGATGCAGGGAGCTGGTATCCAAGGTACATAGCGGGTTTCCAAGCGCTGCGCGGTGCCTGGAAACCCGCTGTGTACCTTGGTTACCAGCGGATCGCTGGTCTCCCGCCTGTCACACGCAGCGATGCGTGCCTGTCAGAGGGAAACCAGCGATCAAAAAAAGGTCCTGACATTTCTGCGACGATCAGCGATACCCGGCAGGGGGCTGATTGTCGCTGAATGTCACACACAGCGATATCGCTGGTGAGCTCGCTGCTGCGTCACAAAACTAGTGACTCAGCAGCGATCTCGGTAGCGATATCGCTATGTGAGACGGGCCCTTAAGCGATGTTACCCGCAGTGTCGCTGTCCCAGATCGCTGCCTGAGCTGCCTGTTTGGCAGCTCAGCAGCGATCATGTAGCGATACACCAGCGATCCTGACAAGTGCATATCGTTGTCGGGATCGCTGGTGTATCGTTATGTGACACCCAGCCTTTACTCTCCTGTCAGGCAGGAGAGGAACTCAATCATTTGGGGTTTACTGTGAGACTGCAGCATTAGCTGCGGTCCCTGCAGTAAACATTAACCCTTTCTGAAGGATTACACCGTGGGACCTGACTGTGCATGGGATAGGTAAGAATAATTTTGCTTTTTTATTTTATTTTTATTACAGGAAATGGTTTTTGCAGTAAAATAAAAGATGGTCAAAAACATGTGTCTTTATTTCATTAAAATGATTTTTAATTAAAGTGTGTGTGTTTTATTTTTATTTCATGCAATAGGATTAATAATTGATAGTTGTCTAATTGACAGCTCTCAATTATTAACCTGGCTTAAGGTCACCTTTCAATAGCAAGGTGGCTTTAACCCCATATTAACCCATTCGCCACCGCTACAGGGCAATGGGAATAGATGGGCAAAGTGCCAGAAAGGGCGAATCTAATTATAGATTTGTCTTTCCTGGGGTGTCTGGGGGCAGATGTTAGTAGCCGGGGGGGGCAAAAATAATGGTCCCTCTCTGGGCTATTATTATCTGCCCCCACTCACTGGCTTTGTCTGTCTGGTTGCGAAAATAGGGCGGGAGCCCACGCATTTTTTTTCAGCAATTTTACACCTCATATATATATATACATGTCATTGAATTTGTGACACATATATATATATATTTATATTTGTAGTTCATACACTTCTACATAGTATAATAGCCGCTAATTCAATTGCCGGCTTTTGTGAAAATGCAGAACCCGACATGAAATGACACTTGGTGTACATAGGGTTAACCATGTCTTTTCATGTCCTTTGCTATCTAATTTGCACAAACAATTAAATCAGACTATGTGTGCAAAATTTCACACCTGTAGGGGTTAATTAAAGGTGTAAATTCGTAGCAAAAAAGTCCGTTTTTTTTACAACGAATTTACACCTTTAATTAACCCCTACAGGTGTGAAATTTTGCACACATAGTCTGATTTAATTGTTTGTGCAAATTAGATAGCAAAGGACATGAAAAGACATGGTTAACCCTATGTACACCAAGTGTCATTTCATGTCGGGTGACCCGACATGAAATGACACTTGGTGTACATAGGGTTAACCATGTCTTTTCATGTCCTTTGCTATCTAAGGCCGGAGTCACACTGGCGACAAAATCGGACGACTGCAATGCGATGAAATATCGCATTGCAGTCGGACCTATGTTAATCTATGGAGCAGCTCCCAGTATCAGATTTTTTGTGGTCCGTTTTAAACGTCCGTGTACAATCGCAGCATGCTGCGATTGTCACCGATTGTCGGTCGACAATCGCCAATGCAAGTCTATGGGAGCGATGAAAAATCTGATTACAAACGGACCACACTGTGTGACTTGCGATGAAATCGCATCGGTGTCCTTTAGAAAAGCCGGCAATTCATCCCCGCCTATACTGTAAAATCACACTGACAGCTTTAATAAAGACTAGAAAGAATAGATATATACACATAGAACACATACATATATATATACATGTCATTGTGACATGTATATATACATATATTTATAGTTCCTAGACTTCTACATACTGTAATAGCCGCTAATTCAATTGCCGGGTTTTGTGAAATCACAGAAGCCGACATGAAATGATACATTGTTTCCACACATTTAACCATGTAATTTCATGTATTTTTATATATGTTTGAAACATACAATTACATGAGTGTATTTGTGCAAAATTTCAGACATGTAGGGGTTAATTAAAGGTGTAATTTCGTTGAAAAAAAATGCGTGGGCTCCCGCTGTATTTTCTCCACCAGACAGACAAAGCAAAGCGAGTGGGGGCAGATAATAATAGCCCAGGGAAGGTGCATTTTTTTGTGCCCCCCCTGGCTACTAACATCTGCCCCCAGACACCCCAGAAAGGGCAAATCTATAATTAGATTCGCCCTTTCTGGCACTTTGCCCGTCTATTCCCATTGCCCTGTAGCGGTGGCGAATGGGTTAATCTCACCTTACTGTCACCTTGCAATTGAAAGGTGACCTTAAGGCAGGTTAATGATTGATAGCTGTCAATTAGACAACTATCAATTATTAATCCTATTGAAGTAAATAAAAAAACACACACACTTTAAGAATAAATAATTTTAATGAAATAAAAACACATTTTTTTGACCATATTTTATTTTACACTAAATCCGTGCGAAGCCATTGATCTCCTAAAATAAAGAAAAAGAAATAAAACAACATTATTCTTACCTATTCCGCCGATCTGTCACGTCCCACGCTGTAATCCTTCACAAAGGGTTAACTAGCTTTGAGCCAAGCAGTGCAAGTAATCCTGCATGCTCAGCTCAAAGCTCATGAATGAATAAGTTCCTCTCCTGGCGACAGGAGAGGATGTGTTTCATGAATGAAGCTTAATTGATTGTGTCCACTTTCCCTTTAGGTCAGGTCACTACAGTTAAATTGGCAAGAAATCAATTAAGCTCCATTCATGAATCTATTCCTCTACTTTCGCTGGGAGAGGAACTTATTCATTCAGGGGAATACAGGTCTGAGACAGCATTATTAGCTCTCTGCGACCTTTAACCTGTTAACCCTTTCTGATGGATTACACCGTGGGACCTGACTGTACATCGGATTGGTAAGTATAATTTTGCTTTTTTATTTTATTTTTATTACAGGAAATGGTTTTAGCAGGAAAATAAAATATGGTCAAAAACTGTGTGATTATTTAATTAAACTTATTTTTTATTAAAGTGTGTGTGTTTGATTTTTCTTTCATACAATAGGATTAATAATTGATAGTTGCCTAATTGACAGCTATCAATTATTAACCTGGCTTAAAGTGACCTTTCAATTGCAAGGTCATTTTAACCCCTTATTAACCCATTCGCCACCGCTACAGGGCAATGGGAATAGACGGGCAAAGTGCCAGAAAGGGCGAATCTAATTATAGATTTGCCCTTTCTGGGGTGTCTGGGGGCAGATGTTAGTAGCCAGGGGGGGCACAAAAAAAATGTACCCTCCCTAGGCTATTATTATCTGCCCCACTCGCTTGCTTTGTCTGTCTGGTGGAGAAAATACAGCGGGAGCCCACGCATTTTTTTTAACGAATTTACACCTTTAATTAACCCCTACATGTCTGAAATTTAGCACACATATACTCATGTAATTGTATGTTTCAAACATATATAAAAATACATGAAATTACATGGTTAAATGTGTGGAAACAATGTATATTTCATGTCGGCTTCTGTGATTTCACTGAAGCCGGCAATTGAATTAGCGGCTATAACAGTATGTAGAAGTGTAAGAACTATAAATATATGTATATATATATATATGTCACAATGACATATATATATATATATATATATATATATATATATGTGCTCTATGTGTATATATCTATTCTTTCTTTTGGCATTTAAATACTATTCTTTTGGATCCATTATATGTCAGTTTTGCAAGCCTGCGAGAAAATCTCGCAAGTCGGATGAAAATCGGATGTTACAAGGTACACACACATGCGATTAAATCGCATCTTTGAAGGAAAATCGGATGCCAGAAGGATGTGTGATGTTTTTATTTTGATCCGATTGTCGACCGTCTAAAACGGACCGATTTTTTGTGGTTGTGTGTGACTCCAGCCTAATTTGCACAAACAATTAAATCAGACTATGTGTGCAAAATTTCACACCTGTAGGGGTTAATTAAAGGTGTAAATTCGTAGCAAAAAAAGTCCGTTTTTTTTACAACGAATTTACACCTTTAATTAACCCCTACAGGTGTGAAATTTTGCACACATAGTCTGATTTAATTGTTTGTGCAAATCAGATAGCAAACGACATGAAAAGACATGGTTAACCCTATGTACACCAAGTGTCATTTCATGTCGGGTGCTTCTGTCTTTTCACTGAAGCCGGCTTTACCCGGCAATTGAATGAGAGGATATTTTACTATGTAGAAGTGTATAAACTATACATATATGTATATATATATGTCACAATGACATGTATATATATATATATGTATTCTATGTGTGTATATTTAGTGTTTACAAGGAAAGAATGGGTTTTTTTTAGTTGCGATATTTTGTTCCCATAGACTTACATGGGACTTCCGGTATCGGTATCGGGTATCGCCGATATTTTAGTGATATCGGCGATACCATTCCGATTCCGATACTTTAGGATATCGGAAAGTATCGCTCAACTCTATGGAAGAAGCAAACGAAAAGAAACAGGATTAATAATCTCCATGATCCTATAAGGTCCAATGAACCTAGGCTTAAATTTAGGAGATGCTACTCTCATAGGAATATTCTTTGAGGACAACCAGACCAAGTCCCCCACTTTAAACCGAGGACCATCAGTCCTATGCCGGTTAGCAAACCGCTGGGCCTTCTCCTGAGAGAGGGACAACCTCTCCACTACCTGGTCCCAAATCTGTTGCATACGCTCCACAACAGAGTCAACACCTGGACAGACAGAAGCCTCCGTCTGTCCTGAAGAAAATCGAGGGTGAAACCCAGAATTACAGAAAAACGGAGACATCAAAGTGGCAGAGCTAGCCCTATTATTAAGAGCAAACTCAGCCAAAGGCAAAAAAGAGACCCAGTCATCCTGATCAGCAGACACAAAGCATCTAAGATAAGTCTCCAATGTCTGGTTTGTTCTCTCAGTTTGACCATTGGTCTGAGGATGAAATGCCGAGGAGAAAGACAATTGAACACCCAGTTTAGAACAAAAAGTCCTCCAAAATTTGGAAACAACCTGGACTCCTCTGTCAGACACAATGTTCTCAGGAATGCCGTGTAAACGAACCACGTGCTGAAGGAACAACGGCACCAATTCAGAGGAGGAAGGCAACTTAGGTAATGGCACAAGATGTATCATTTTGGAAAACCTATCACAAATTACCCAGATGGTGGTCATTCTCTGAGAAACAGGAAGATCGGAAATGAAATCCATAGAGATATGGGTCCATGGTCTCTTGGGCACAGGCAATGGCATCAACAAACCACTAGAACGAGAGCAAGGCTTGGAGCGAGAGCAAGTCCCGCAGGACTGCACAAATTCCCTGACATCACGAGACAAGGTAGGCCACCAAAAGGACCGACTAACCAAGTCTCTGGTACCAAAAATTCCGGGATGCCCAGCCAATGCGGAACAATGAATCTCAGACATCACACTCTTTTTCCATTGGTCCGGGACAAACAATTTTCCAACAGGGCAGCGCTCGGGCCTATCCACCTGACACCCCTCCAGAGCAAGTCTCAAATTGGGCGAGATGGCGGAAAGAACTACACCCTCTTTCAAAATAACAGAAGGATCAGATAACTCAGGAGAGTCCGCAAGGAAACTCCTCGAGAGGGCATCCGCCTTAACATTCTTAGTGCCAGGAAGAAAGGAAACCACAAAATTAAAACGTGTGAAAAACAAGGCCCACCTGGCCTGTCTAGGATTGAGTCGCTTGGCAGATTCCAGATAGACCAGATTCTTATGGTCCGTAAGGACCACCACCTGATGTTTGGCTCCCTCCAGCCAATGTCTCCACTCTTCAAAAGCCCACTTCATGGCCAATAACTCCCGATTACCCACGTCATAATTACATTCAGTAGGAGAAAATTTTCGAGAGAAAAAGGCACAAGGGTTACTTTTAGAGGTCTCTGGATCTTTTTGGGACAAAACGGCACCTGCCCCAATTTCAGAGGCATCAACCTCCACCTGAAATGGAAGAGAAACATCAGGCTGCCGTAGAACAGGAGCAGAAGTGAATCTCTGCTTAAGTTCCTGAAATGCAGAGACTGCCTCAGGAGGCCAATTCACCACATCAGAACCCTTTCTGGTCAAATCAGTTAATGGTTTAACAATAACCGAGAAATTACCAATAAATTTACGATAAAAATTGGCAAAACCCAAAAATCTCTGAAGAGCCTTTAATGAAGTAGGTTGGACCCAATCACAGATGGCTTGAACCTTGACCGGGTCCATTTCAATAACAGATGGGGACAAAATGAATCCCAGAAATGAGATCCTCTGTACGCCAAAAAGACACTTTGATCCCTTCACATACAGAGCATTCTATCTCAAAATCTGGAACACAGTTCGAACATGTTTCACATGAGAGTCCCAGTCATTAGAAAAAATCAAGATATCATCCAAATAAACAATCAGAAATTTGTCCACAAAATCCCTGAAAATGTCATTCATGAAGGACTGGAAGACGGAAGGAGCATTAGTGAGCCCAAAGGGCATCACTAGGTACTCAAAATGCCCTTCAGGGGTATTGAATGCCGTCTTCCATTCATCCCCGTGCTTAATGCGAATAAGGTTATACGCCCCCCTGAGGTCAAGCTTGGTAAACCAAGTAGCGTTTTTCACCCTGGAAAACAGGTCAGAAATCAAGGGTAATGGGTATTGATATTTCACAGTAATATTGTTCAAGAGACGATAATCAATACACGGCCTTAATGAACCATCTTTTTTGGCCACAAAGAAAAAACCGGCACCTAAGGGTGAAGAGGATGGTCTGATATGACCCTTCTCCAAAGATTCCTTGATATAAGACCGCATAGCGTCATGTTCGGGTACAGACAAGTTAAAAAGGCGACCTTTAGGGAATTTACTACCCGGCACTAATTCATAGCGCAGTCATAGCTCCTATGGGGAGGCAAGGATGCAGATTTACTTTCGCTAAACACATCAGAAAAATCAAACAAAAAGTCAGGAACATCCTGAGCCTGGGGGGAGGCAGAAAAAACAGGAGTGCTGGTATTAACACATTGGCAGCCCCAACTGGCCACAGACACAGACTTTCAATCCAAAACAGGATTATGAGACTGCAACCAAGGGAAACCCAGCACGATAATGTCATGCAGATTATATAGAACCAAAAATTTGCAGCACTCCTGGTGATCAGGTTCAACCCTCATTATCACCTGAGTAGAAAACTGGGGTTTATTCTCAGCCAAAGGGGTAGAATCGATCCCCAGTAGGGGAATAGACTTCTGTAGGGTATCAAGGGGAAACCACAACGTTTAGCAAAATCATAATCCATCAGGTTAATAGCTGCTCCAGAATCAACGAAAGCCTGAGCAGAAAATGAGGACAGAGAGCATATCAGAGTGACAGTTAATAAAAACTTAGTCTGAACACTACCCAAGACAACTGAGCGTGCAAAACGTCTTCCCCGCTTAGGGCAGACTGAAATAGCATGAGAGGCATCACCACACTAGAAACATAACCCATTGCGCTTTCGAAACTCATGACGCTGTGCCCCAGACACCACTCTATCACACTGCATGGTTTCAGGAGCTGGTTCACAAGGCAACACCATTCCACGCTTACTTCTCCGCTCACGCAAACGTCTGTCAATTTGAATCGCTAATGACATAGAATCATTGAGACCAGAGGGGACAGGGAATCCCACCATAACATCCTTTACATTATCTGACAGACCCTTCCGTAAAAGGGCCGCCAAAGCGTCGTCATTCCATTTGGTCAGGACTGCCCACCTACGGAATCTCTGACAGTATAACTCAGCGTCATCAAGCCCCTGATTAATGCCAACAAGGCTTTTTCAGCTTGATCAGTGACATTAGGCTCATCGTACAATAACCCCAAAGCCTGAAAAAACGCATCAACATCACTCAAAACAGGATCCCCAGGTATCAGGGAAAAAGCCCAATCCTGAGGATCGCCGCGCAGGAGAGAGATGATAATTTGAACCTGCTGCGCTGCGTTTCCTGAGGACTTAGATTTTAAGGCAAAAAACAATTTACAATTATTTTTGAAATCCTGAAACTTAGCTCGATCCCCTAAAAACAAATCTGGCATGGGGATCCTAGGTTCCACAACAGGCAACCCAGCAAGATAGATAGCATTACTCCGAACCTCAGTGGCAAGCTGATCCACACGGCCAGACAACTGTGCAAACTCCATTGGGAGAAAAGATCCTCCCCAGCACCCAGAGATACAGAGGGAAAAAAAAAAATGCAACAAACAGAAAAATATCTCTGACAACTCTGACAACCTTTTTTCTATCACAATATTTTTTCCCTTCTGTGAGTACCATACAATTTTCTATTGGCCGGTGATACTGTTATGTTTCGGTAACTGAGGAGTGCAGGTAAAAAAAAAAAAGGCAATACACCAGAGCAGTTGGAATCTATGGGATTGCAGTACCCTGACTAACCACCACAACTAGAGGCAGCCGTGGAGCGTTCCTACGTTGGTCCTAGACGCCTCGTCACAGCCTGAGAAACTAACTACACCTAAAGATAGAAATAGGAAAGCTATCTGCCCCGGAGCAGAACCCCAAAGATAATAGAAAGCCCCCAAACATGTAATGGCGGTTAGAAAAGAGGAAATACTGACACAGAAAGAAAATAGAATGAGCAAACGCTGGGGCCCAAACTATCTAAAAAGAAAAGGACAGGAAGGGTACTTACTGCAATCCCAGAAAACCCTGAAAAACCCCAACTCTACTAATTTCAAAATCACCTGAGATCACACGACCTCTACCACCTAAATTAGCTCTCTGGTGTAACAAAATCAAAACAGCAGCCACTGAAAAAACTGGAAAAAGCAAAAGAACAAAACTCAGTGGCTGAACTAAACTGAGAAGGCAGAAGCCCCCGGAGGGGACCCAGAAGGCCCCCAAAGAAGTGCAAGACAAAATGCAAAAATATAGCAATAACACAAAAGAAGAAAAAATCTTATCTGGTAGCAGGAGATGCAGACACGACACAGCAGGCTACAAGGGAAACTGGAATGAAGGATTCAGACCAGAACAATTGATCACCGGCAACCCTGATGGGAAAATGACTCCCTTATATAAGACCAGTCAGTAACACCTGATTCCCAGTCCTCACAATCTTCACTAGTACCGCTTGTAACCACCAGAGGGAGCCTCTGCTCAGAACTCATCTCAAACCCATTCACAACAGAGATCCCTGAAGATGTCATTCACCAAGTGTTGGAAAGTGGCTGGGGCGGTACTCAGACCAAAAGGCATAACTAGATATTCAAAGTGTCCATAGCGTGACCTGAATGCAGTCTTCCATTCATCCCCAGGTCTAATACGGACCAAGTTATAGGCCCCACGGAGATCCAATTTAGAGAAAATTTTGGCATGCCGCACTCTCTCCAATAACTCAGGGATTAAAGGCAATGGATAACGGTTTCTAATAGTAACCTTATTGAGTTCCCTATAGTCTACGCAGGGTCTAAGAGATCCATCTTTCTTCTTCACAAAGAAGATGGGTGCACCTGCAGGAGATGAAGAGGGGCGTATGAAGCCCTTGGCTAGATTTTCGTCTATGTAATCCTTTAAAGCCTTTAGCTCAGGCCCCGCCAGGGGGTAGATCTTACCAAAAATTATCTCTGCTCCAGGCAATAATTCAATTGGACAATCATATGGACGGTGAGGGGGAAGCTGGTCAGCGTTCTTCTTGTCACATAAATCCACATAGTCCTGGTATACAGCTGGTAGTTCAGGGACTGACATGGTTCCTTTAGGAACAGAGCAAGCTGAAACTTCTGGACTCATCTGTTTTTCTGGAAAGTGTAATTCCTTGGTCTCCCAGTTAATGGTAGGGTTCTGAGCCTGCAGCCATGGTAGCCCTAGAATAATGGGAAAGTGGGGAGAAGAGATAATCATAAAGGACAGTTTCTCTTGATGATCTTTACCCATAAGGACCCTTAAAGGCTCCGTTTCCTGATCCACTGGTCCAGAGGTCAGCAGGGAGCCATCCACAGTTTCCATCTGTACTGGAGTAGCCTTCTTCACTGAACGTATCCCCGTTTTCAGAGCAAAGGAGACATCCATAAAATTCCCACTTGCCCCTGAGTCGATCATAGCAGAGCTAGACACCCAGACTGAGTTAACCCAGAGTTTGATGGAAAGGAAGCAATGAGAATTGTTTTTCCTACAACTCAGCTGGGACACCGCTGAGGAAACTTGAAAAATTGCAGCGTTTACACAGTCATCGTCCTCAGAAGTAACGGAGTTTAAGTCCGAGAAATCAAGTGTAAGGTTCTTTGTACATGTTCTTGAAGCTCAGTTTTCCGTCAGCCATTTTGCTTTCTGTCTTGCTGCAGCTATCTTGCCCTCAGTCAATATGGAGTTTTCAGCTTTCATGTTCCCCCCTGATTCTCTCCCTCTTGCTTCTTAAGCAGCTACAGCTGAGCAATCAGTGCTTCAGAATCTAGCCTGCAGTGAACCTGTGACCTGACTCCTGGAAGCCTTGGACTATGTACTCCAGCTATTCCTACTGAGGAACTCTGAACACTTGTGGACTCTGGAACCCTGCTCTTTGAAAGATCCACGTTTGCATGGACTTACGGTAACAGAGAAGAAGATCCTGAACCTGTTGTGGAGAGTGATTGCTGAGCTTAAGTTACTCTGGCCTGCTGTGTCTCCTGCTTCTGTATCTGCAAACTGTGTGACTATTTTTGCCACTTGTATGAAGTAATACAAGACCTTCTATATCAAACCTGTGTCTCATGTATTTTCATCGCACCCAAGCACAAGACGCTATATGAACTGTACTACATACATTACAAGATTCTGAAGCCAAAATGTTAGTGTCTGCTGGGTCTGGGAAGGCTGTGTCTGCTGTAACTGTGGATATCAGACGTCCAGTTGTACTTTCTGTGATGACAGTGGTTGTGACTTCTCACAACCATTCCAGGTGAGCAATTCCCTTAAGTTTTTTTTTCTGCAGTGTTACCACAGGTAAACACTATTGTTTGTTTTTTTTTTTTTCTCTTCCCTCTTTTGTGTCTGCTGTAACTGTGGATATCAGATGTCCGGTTGAACTTTCTGTGATGACAGTGGTTGTGACTTCTCACAACCATTCCAGGTGAGCAGTTCCCTTAATTTTTTTTTTCTCTCTGCAGTGTTACCACAGGTAAACACAATTGTTTTTTTTTTTCCTTTTCTCCTCTCCTTCCAGTACTCCTGTCTTAAAAGATCTGGAAAATGGAGGCCCGCATAAAGGAACTTTGCGGAGTGACTGATAATATCCTTGCAGATTTACAGACTATAAAAACCCGTTTTACAAACCTACAGGACCTCACTAATCACAATTTGCAAGTGTTTGGACAGACTGCCCAGGATTTGCGAGCCAGGATTGAGGTTCTAGAGGAGCGAGTCCAGGCTCCTGCCGTAGCCCCAAGTTCTGGGGTTCCCAAGTTGCCCCCTTTTCGTTTTGGCGGTGAACGTGAAAAATTCAGGGGATTTATTAACCAATGCAATCTGTTTTTTTCTGCACATGCTTCACAATTTCCCACTGAACGATCTAAAGTGCTTACTATAATTATGTTACTTACCAACAAGGCTTTGATGTGGGCAAACCCTCTGATTGAGACTGAGGATGAATGTTTGGATCATCTTGATGCTTTCATTTCAGCCATGGGGCAGGTGTTTGATGACCCCAATCGAGGTGCAACAGCTGAAGCAGCCATGTTAACTTTGCGCCAAGGTAAGCACTCGGTAGCCGAATATGCCTTGGATTTCAGGAGATGGGCCCTTGATACCACCTGGGACAGTTCCGCCAAAAAATCTATTTTTTGAAAGGGGTTGTCTCCACTAATTAAGGATGAACTTGCTCGTGCCGACCCTCCCACTGCGTTAGGTGACTTTATTAACTACTGCATCCGTATTGATGCTCGCCTGACTGAACGCAGGCAAGAGAGATGGTTCGAAAGCAATCGCACTAACCTTTTCCTACCTTCCTCCCCAGCTAAGGAACCTTTGAGTAGGATCACACGGGAACCTGAACCTGAACCCATGCAGGTAGACTCTTTACAAAGACGGGTTAGTGATGCACGCAAGGAACATCGTTTTAAGGAAAATCTATGTTTCTATTATGGTAAGTCAGGGCACTTCATTATAAACTGCCCCAGCCGTTCTCGTAAGACTACTGCAGCACTCATTCACTGTGAGTGTTGCGAGAGGAGATCTGTCAGGTCCGAGCCTCAGGCTCCAGAAAGATCTGCAGCAACAGATCTTGATTTCTCGGACTTAAACTCCGTTACTTCTGAGGACGATGACTGTGTAAACGCTGCAATTTTTCAAGTTTCCTCAGCGGTGTCCCAGCTGAGTTGTAGGAAAAACAATTCTCATTGCTTCCTTTCCATCAAACTCTGGGTTAACTCAGTCTGGGTGTCTAGCTCTGCTATGATCGACTCAGGGGCAAGTGGGAATTTTATGGATGTCTCCTTTGCTCTGAAACAGGGGATACGTTCAGTGAAGAAGGCTACTCCAGTACAGATGGAAACTGTGGATGGCTCCCTGCTGACCTCTGGACCAGTGGATCAGGAAACGGAGCCTTTGAGGGTCCTTATGGGTAAAGATCATCAAGAGAAACTGTCCTTTATGCTTATCTCTTCTCCCCACTTTCCCATTATTCTAGGGCTACCATGGCTGCAGGCTCAGAACCCTACCATTAACTGGGAGACCAAGGAATTACACTTTCCAGAGAAACAGATGAGTCCAGAAGTTTCAGCTTGCTCTGTTCCTAAAGGAACCATGTCAGTCCCTGAACTACCAGCTGTATACCAGGACTATGTGGATTTATGTGACAAGAAGAACGCTGACCAGCTTCCCCCTCACCGTCCATATGATTGTCCAATTGAATTATTGCCTGGAGCAGAGATACCTTTTGGTAAGATCTACCCCCTGGCGGGGCTTGAGCTAAAGGCTTTAAAGGATTACATAGACGAAAATCTAGCCAAGGGCTTCATACGCCCCTCTTCATCTCCTGCAGGTGCACCCATCTTCTTTGTGAAGAAGAAAGATGGATCTCTGAGACCCTGCGTAGACTATAGGGAACTCAATAAGGTTACTATTAGAAACCGTTATCCATTGCCTTTAATCCCTGAGTTATTGGAGAGAGTGCGGCATGCCAAAATTTTCTCTAAATTGGATCTCCGTGGGGCCTATAACTTGGTCCGTATTAGACCTGGGGATGAATGGAAGACTGCATTCAGGTCACGCTATGGACACTTTGAATATCTAGTTATGCCTTTTGGTCTGAGTACCGCCCCAGCCACTTTCCAACACTTGGTGAATGACATCTTCAGGGATCTCCTAGATACATTCGTGGTGATTTATTTGGATGATATTCTAATTTTTTCTAACTCCACAGAGGAACATCATGGACATGTGAGAATGGTCTTGGAACGTCTAAGACAAAACCATCTTTACATCAAACTTGAAAAGTGTGAATTCCATAGGACCGAAATTCAATTTCTGGGGTATGTACTGTCTACACAAGGAATTAGTATGGATGGAAGTAAGACCCAAGCCATCAAGGATTGGCCAAGTCCTAGAAATGTGAAGGAGGTGCAGCGCTTCATCGGGTTTGCCAATTTCTATAGACGTTTCATTAGGAATTTCTCTGAGGTAGTGTCACCTATCACCCAACTTACCCGGAAAGAGTCTAGGTTCTCCTGGACTCCCCAAGCCCAGGAAGCATTTTCTCGTCTAAAAGATAAATTTACCACCGCACCTATCTTGGTACATCCCAACCCCGAACTTGCCTTCATAATAGAGGTGGATGCTTCAGATTGTGCCGTTGGAGCTATACTCTCTCAGAGAACAGGTGAGAAGAATGTCTTGCATCCCTGTGCCTTCTTTTCCCAGCAGTTGTCTTCGGCTGAGAGGAACTACGATGTGGGCAATAGAGAGTTGTTGGCCATTATTGCCGCCTTCAAAGAATGGAGACACCTTCTTCAGGGAGCTGCACAGCAAATAGTCGTCCTGACAGACCATCGTTACCTTGAATTTATCAGGTCGGCTAAGTGCCTGACTCCTCGCCAGGCTCGCTGGAATCTTTTCTTAAACCAATTTAATTTTGTCATTTCTTATAGACCAGGATCGCGCAATGGAAAGGCTGATGCACTCTCTAGGAATCATTCAGCAGAGACCCGTCCACTTGCTCCTCCTAAGACTATTCTTCCTGACTCTAGATTCCTGGGAGTGATTCATAATCAAGACCTACTTAAGGACATCAAGGAAGCATACCATTCGGATTCCTTGTTGGACAACCCCCAAGGGACGTAAGTCTTGTCTTTAAGAATGGTGTGTGGATTCTGGGACAACGTCTGTATATTCCTGAAACAGTCACATTGAGAGTATTGCAACTCATTCACGATTCCAAGATAGCTGGGCATAGAGGAATTCTAAAGACACAGGAATTTCTTTCTCGTTTCTTTTGGTGGCCCACTTGCAGGAAGGATGTTTTAAACTATGTCACTTCATGTGAAGTCTGTGCAAGATGCAAAACACCTCGCTCCTCACCAACTGGTCTGTTACAACCTCTTCCCACCCCGTCCCGCCCGTGGGGATCCATTTCTATGGACTTCATTGTGGAGTTACCAACCTCTTAAGGGAAAAACACCATTCTAGTGGTGGTTGATCGTTTAACAAAGGCAGCTCATTTTATTCCTTGTGTCGGCTTACCCACTGCAAAACAGACATAAGATTTGATGATTAAAGATGTGTTTCGCTTACATGGAGTAACGGATGAGGTTATTTCGGATCGAGGGGTGCAATTCACTTCAAGGTTTTGGCAAAATTTCTGTGCAGCATTGGACATTAAAGTAAACCTTTCTTCTGCTTTTCATCCCCAGACTAATGGACAGACCGAACGAACCAATCAAACTTTGGAGCAGTATCTCCGCTGCTTTATCTGCCACCTACAGGATGATTGGGTGGATCTACTTCCATTGGCTGAGTTCTCTTATAACAACTCTCAGAGCGCCTCCACTAAGCAGTCTCCTTTTTACTCCAATCTAGGTTATCATCCTAACATTCTTCCACGATTTCCCATAGAAACGCCTTTACCAGCAGTGGCCGAAAGAATCACGTCTTTACAGAAGA
>JARQOD010000004.1:403869815-403890388 GCA_033576555.1 Oophaga sylvatica
AAGATGAACTTTTGTTAATGACCAAATACTTATTTTCCACTATAATTTGCAAAATAAACCTTGCCAGAATCAGATGATTTTTTGGATTTGTTTTTCTCATTTTGACTCTCATAGTTGTGGTCTACCTATGATGTCAATTACAGGCCTCTCATCTTTTAACCCCTTAACGACCAAGCCATTTTGTAGGTTAAAGACCAGGCCAATTTTTACAATTCTGACCACTGTCACTTTATGTGCTTATAACTCTGGAACGCTTCAACGGATCTTGGCGATTCTGAGAATGTTTTCTCGTAACATATTGTACTTCATGATAGTGGTAAAATTTCTTCAATATAACTTGTGTTTATTTATGAAAAAAACGGAAATATGGCAAAAATTTTGAAAATTTTGCAATTTTCAAAATTTTAATTTTTATGCCATTAAATCAGAGAGATATGTCACAAAAAATAGTTAATAAATAACATTTCCCACATGTCTACTTTACATCGCACAATTTTGGAACCAAATTTTTTTTGTTAGGAAGTTATAAGTGTTAAAAGTTGACCAGCAATTTCTCATTTTTCCAACAAAATTTACAAAACCATTTTTTTTTAGGGACCACCTCACATTTGAAGTGAATTTGAGGGGTCAATATGACAGAAAACACCCAAAAGTGACTCCATTCTAAAAACTGCACCCCTCAAGGTGTTCAAAGCCACATTCACGAAGTTTATTAACCCTTTAGGTACTTCACAAGAATTGAAGCAATGTGGAAGGAAACGACACAATTTTTTTAAATTTTATCAAGGGTATCAGTAGAAAATAAACCACAATATTTGTTGTACAATTTCTCCTGAGTACACCGATACCTCACGTGTGGGGGTAAACCACTATTTGGGCGCATGGCAGAGCTCGGAAGTGAAGCAGCGCCATTTGACTTTTTTGGCTGGAATTGAGATTGGACGCCATGTCGCATTTGGAGAGTCCCTGTGTGCCTAAGCAGTGGAAACCCCCCACAAGTGACCCCATTTTGGAAACTAGACCCCCCAAGGAACTTATCTAAATGTGTTGTGAGAGCTTTGAACCCCAAGGGCTTCACAGAATGTTATAACGTAGAGTCGTAAAATTAAAAAATCATATTTTTTCCACAAAAATGATCTTTTCATCCCAATTTTTATTTTCCAAAGGATAAAAGGACCTCAAAAGTTATTGTGCAATTTGTCCTGAGTACGCTGATACCCCATATGTGAGGGTAAACCACTATTTGGGCGCATGGCAGAGCTCGGAAGGGAAGCAGCGCCATTTGACTTTTTTGGCTGGAATTCAGATTGGATGCCATGTCGCATTTGGAGAGTCCTTGTGTACCTAAACAGTGGAAACCCCCCACAAGTGACACCATTTTGGAAACTAGACCCCCCAACAAACTTATCTAGATGTGTGGTGAGAGCTTTGAACCCCCAAGGGCTTCACAGAAGGTTATAACGTAGAGCTGTAAATTAAAAAATCATATCTTTTCCACAAAAATGATCTTTCCACCCCCAATTTTTATTTTCAAAGGGTAAAAGGACCCAAAAGTTATTTGTGCAATTTGTCCTGAGTACGCTGATACCCCATATGTGGGGGTAAACCACTATTTTGACGAATGGCAGAGCTCGGAAGGGAAGGAGCACCTTTTTCAACTGCAGACTTTGATGGAATGGTCTGCGGGTGTCATGTCACATTTGGAGAGCCCCTGATGTGCCTAAACAGAAGAAACCCCCACAAGTGACTCTATTTTGGAAAAGTAAATTGATGTGTATGCAAAATGTAAATGCATATTAACACATAACCATTACACAGAAAACAGGCACAAAAAAAGCAAATATCCTAAAATAAAATAAAATTTTTTTTTTGCAAAAAATGCATGAAGGTAGTAATAATAATAAGGGTATTTAGTAAACATAATTTTGATCAAAAGAATGTACAAGCCATCCCGCCACGTCAAGGCAACCCTTTGTGGGACAGTCCTACTCTAATATTAAAAACCTTTCCACTTGTCAAGTGACACAAATGTGAACAAGGCAGAGGGACTGAACCCACCAGTTGAAGCTCAGGCCAGACAGGATGGATTTTCTCAACTCAGAAACAGGGCGGTCACACCCTTATATGCACAGAATGCACTCTGGACTACATAGGAAACTAATCTGAACTGAAAAAGTAAGTTGATGTGTATGCAAAATGTAAATGCATATTAACACATAACCATTACACAGAAAACAGGCACAAAAAAAGCAAATATCCTAAAATAAAATAAAAAATTTTTTTGCAAAAAATGCATGAAGGTAGTAATAATAATAAGGGTATTTAGTAAACATAATTTTGATCAAAAGAATGTACAAGCCATCCCGCCACGTCAAGGCAACCCTTTGTGGGACAGTCCTACTCTAATATTAAAAACCTTTCCACTTGTCAAGTGACACAAATGTGAACAAGGCAGAGGGACTGAACCCACCAGTTGAAGCTCAGGCCAGACAGGATGGATTTTCTCAACTCAGAAACAGGGCGGTCACACCCTTATATGCACAGAATGCACTCTGGACTACATAGGAAACTAAATCTGAACTGAAAAAGTAAGTTGATGTGTATGCAAAATGTAAATGCATATTAACACATAACCATTACACAGAAAACAGGCACAAAAAAAAGCAAATATCCTAAAATAAAATAAAAATTTTTTTTTGCAAAAAATGCATGAAGGTAGTAATAATAATAAGGGTATTTAGTAAACATAATTTTGATCAAAAGAATGTACAAGCCATCCCGCCACGTCAAGGCAACCCTTTGTGGGACAGTCCTACTCTAATATTAAAAACCTTTCCACTTGTCAAGTGACACAAATGTGAACAAGGCAGAGGGACTGAACCCACCAGTTGAAGCTCAGGCCAGATAGGATGGATTTTCTCAACTCAGAAACAGGGCGGTCACACCCTTATATGCACAGAATGCACTCTGGACTACATAGGAAACTAAATCTGAACTGAAAAAGTAAGTTGATGTGTATGCAAAATGTTAATGCATATTAACACATAACCATTACACAGAAAACAGGCACAAAAAAAGCAAATATCCTAAAATAAAATAAAAAATTTTTTTTGCAAAAAATGCATGAAGGTAGTAATAATAATAAGTTTATTTAGTAAACATAATTTTGATCAAAAGAATGTACAAGCCATCCCGCCACGTCAAGGCAACCCTTTGTGGGACAGTCCTACTCTAATATTAAAAATCTTTCCACTTGTCAAGTGACACAAATGTGAACAAGGCAGAGGGACTGAACCCACCAGTTGAAGCTCAGGCCAGACAGGATGGATTTTCTCAACTCAGAAACAGGGCGGTCACACCCTTATATGCACAGAATGCACTCTGGACTACATAGGAAACTAAATCTGAACTGAAAAAGTAAGTTGATGTGTATGCAAAATGTAAATTGCAAAAAAAAATTTTATTTTATTTTAGGATATTTGCTTTTTTTGTGCCTGTTTTCTGTGTAATGGTTATGTGTTAATATGCATTTACATTTTGCATACACATCAACTTACTTTTTCAGTTCAGATTTAGTTTCCTATGTAGTCCAGAGTGCATTCTGTGCATATAAGGGTGTGACCGCCCTGTTTCTGAGTTGAGAAAATCCATCCTGTCTGGCCTGAGCTTCAACTGGTGGGTTCAGTCCCTCTGCCTTGTTCACATTTGTGTCACTTGACAAGTGGAAAGGTTTTTAATATTAGAGTAGGACTGTCCCACAAAGGGTTGCCTTGACGTGGCGGGATGGCTTGTACATTCTTTTGATCAAAATTATGTTTACTAAATACCCTTATTATTATTACTACCTTCATGCATTTTTTGCAAAAAAAAAATTTATTTTATTTTAGGATATTTGCTTTTTTTGTGCCTGTTTTCTGTGTAATGGTTATGTGTTAATATGCATTTACATTTTGCATACACATCAACTTACTTTTTCAGTTCAGATTTAGTTTCCTATGTAGTCCAGAGTGCATTCTGTGCATATAAGGGTGTGACCACCCTGTTTCTGAGTTGAGAAAATCCAACCTGTCTGGCCTGAGCTTCAACTGGTGGGTTCAGTCCCTCTGCCTTGTTCACATTTGTGTCACTTGACAAGTGGAAAGGTTTTTAATATTAGAGTAGGACTGTCCCACAAAGGGTTGCCTTGACGTGGTGGGATGGCTTGTACATTCTTTTGATCAAAATTATGTTTACTAAATACCCTTATTATTATTACTACCTTCATGCATTTTTTGCAAAAAAAATTTTTTATTTTATTTTAGGATATTTGCTTTTTTGTGCCTGTTTTCTGTGTAATGGTTATGTGTTAATATGCATTTACATTTTGCATACACATCAACTTACTTTTTCAGTTCAGATTTAGTTTCCTATGTAGTCCAGAGTGCATTCTGTGCATATAAGGGTGTGACCGCCCTGTTTCTGAGTTGAGAAAATCCATCCTGTCTGGCCTGAGCTTCAACTGGTGGGTTCAGTCCCTCTGCCTTGTTCACATTTGTGTCACTTGACAAGTGGAAAGGTTTTTAATATTAGAGTAGGACTGTCCCACAAAGGGTTGCCTTGACGTGGCGGGATGGCTTGTACATTCTTTTGATCAAAATTATGTTTACTAAATACCCTTATTATTATTACTACCTTCATGCTTTTTTTGCAAAAAAATTTTTTTATTTTATTTTAGGATATTTGCTTTTTTTGTGCCTGTTTTCTGTGTAATGGTTATGTGTTAATATGCATTAACATTTTGCATACACATCAACTTACTTTTTCAGTTCAGATTTAGTTTCCTATGTAGTCCAGAGTGCATTCTGTGCATATAAGGGTGTGACCGCCCTGTTTCTGAGTTGAGAAAATCCATCCTGTCTGGCCTGAGCTTCAACTGGTGGGTTCAGTCCCTCTGCCTTGTTCACATTTGTGTCACTTGACAAGTGGAAAGGTTTTTAATAATAGAGTAGGACTGTCCCACAAAGGGTTGCCTTGACGTGGCGGGATGGCTTGTACATTCTTTTGATCAAAATTATGTTTACTAAATACCCTTATTATTATTACTACCTTCATGCATTTTTTGCAAAAAAAAATTTTTATTTTATTTTAGGATATTTGCTTTTTTTGTGCCTGTTTTCTCGGACTCCATTTTGGAAACTAGACCCCCAAAGGAACTTATCTAGATGTGTGGTGAGCACTTTGAACCCCCAAGTGCTTCACAGAAGTTTATAACGTAGAGCCGTGAAAATAAAAAAAATCATATTTTTTTCCACAAAAATAATCTTTTTGCCCCCAAATTTTTATTTTTATAAGGGTAACAGGAGAAATAGGACCCCAAAGCTATTGTGCAATTTGTCCTGAGTACGCTGATACCCCATATGTGGGGGGAACCACTATTTTGACGCATGGCAGAGCTGGGAAGGGAAGGAGCACCGTTTTTAAATGCAGACTTTGATGGAATGGTCTGCGGGTGTCATGTCGCGTTTGGAAAGCCCCTGATGTGCCTAAACAGTAGAAACCCCCACAAATGACCCCATTTTGCAAACTAGACCCCCCAAGGAACTTATCTAGATATGTCATCAGCACTTTGAACCCCCAAGGGCTTCACAGAAGTTTATAACGTAGAGCCGTGAAAATAAAAAAATCTCTTTTTTTTCCACAAAAATGACCTTTTTGCCCCCAAATTTTTATTTTTATAAAGGTAACAGGAGAAATAGGACCCCAAAATTTGAAGTGCATTTTGTCCTGAGTACGCTGATATCCCATATGTGGGGGGGAACCACTGTGATCGCCTTATTGCGATCTTTGGGAGGCAGAATGAACAAATCCACAAAAGGTGAAGAATTGGTTTTCTTTTTTTACGCCGTTCCTCGTGCGGTATTAGTAATTAGGCAAATTTATTCCTCGGATCGGTGCGATTACGGCGATACCAGATTTACACCCTTTTTTTCATGTTTAGCTTCTGTCACACTCTAAAAGACGCTTTTTTTTTTGAATAATTTTTTGTAAGAAATTTTTGCATCGCCGTATTTTGAGAGCTATAATTTTTCCATATTTCGGCTAACAGAGTTATCTGTGGGCTTATTTTTTGCAGGACGAGCTGACGTTTTTATTGGTACCATATTTGGGCACATAACGTTTTTTGATCGCTTCCTATTCCGATTTTTGTGGAAGCAGAATGAACAAAAAACAGCAATTCAGGAATTGTTTTTTTTTTTTTTTTTTTTTTTTACTCTGTTCCGCGTGTGGTAAAATTGATAAGGCAGCTTTATTCTTCGGGTCACTACGATTATAGCGATACCTCATTTATATATTTTTTATGTTTGGCATTTTTTACACAATAAAAAGTTTTATAGAAAAAATAATTATTTTTGCATCAGTTTATTCCGCAAGCGATAACTTTTTTATTTTTTCGCTGATGATGCTGTATAGCAGCTTGTTTTTTGCGGGACAAGATGACGTTTTCAGCGGTACCATGGTTATTTATATCCCCTTTTTGATCGCGTGTTATTGCACTTTTTCCAAGCGGTGTGATGATACCGCTTGGAAAAAGTATAATTTACTACTTTTTTTTTTTTTTTTTTACGGCTTTCACAGAAGGGGTTAACTAGGGATACGCTTTTATTGATAGGATTTTTACGGACGCAGCGATACCAAACATGTGTGTTTTTTTTGTTTTTTGTTTTTTTTTATTACATAAAAATGTGTATTTTATAGGGGATTGTTTTTTAATTATTTTTTAATATTTTTTTTACAATTTTTTTTTAAAAAATGCTTTTTTTTACTTGTCCCTTTATGGGACTTTCACTTTTTTACTTTTTCTTGCAGTTACAATGCATTGCAATGCTCCAGCATTGCAATGCATTGTACCTATAGTGAAAGCTGCTGTGACCATGGTCACAGCAGCTTTCCGTAGCTAGATGACCCGGAGGTTGTCATGACAGCCCCCGGGTCATCAAGGCAGAGATCGGGCCCTGCAAATACATTGCAGGGCGCCGATCTGAGGCAGAGGGAGCTCCTACCCTCTGCCTCCCCCCTGAGCGCTGCGATCACGCTCGATCGCAGCAGTCAGGGGGTTAACAGCCAGGGGCGGTGGGGGCGCCGCTTCTGGCTGTCAGTGCAGGAAGCCTGGCCACTGCAGCGCCGGCTCCTGCACTGATCGCGCTGGAAATGCTGAAATTTCAGCATCTCCTGCGCGATCGCTGCTGTGTTTGGTCAGTCAGATTGACTGACCAAGCACAGCGCTGTAGGTGCGTGGACCGACGGCAAAGGTCCCCGCACCACTTGCCGTGCCTGTCAGCTGTCTGTGACAGCTGTCGGCACTGATCTACCACTGCGTGTTTACACTCAGTGATAGATCAAAGGGATGACGTGCACAGTCCGTCCTGGTGCCGGAACTGACACCTTGCCATGACGGACTGTGCACGTCATTGGACATTAAGGGGTTAAAGTGGGAGAACTTGCACAATTGTTGGCTGACTAAATACTTTTTTCCCCATTGTATGTAAATATACATTGCAGGAGATCAATGCAGATGTACTAAGGCGCTTGGTGCAGTTATCTCATCATTGCGGCACATCCACATCCCTCTTGTTATATCCCACTGCTTTTATAAACTACATGTATTATCCATCCATAGGATAAGTGACAAATCTACGATCATTGTGGCCCTCACCGATCCCAAGAATGGGGGTCACATAGTCCCCTGTGTGACTGGAGCAGTTGTGAGCATGGACAACCACTGCTGTACGTTATCTGTAGAAGTGGTGGATGCATATAGACACTAATGCTCAATGGAGCCTTTGGACTTGCATTCTTAGGATAATTGGGGGGTCTCTGCAGCCAGACCCCAGTGATGGTATTTTTTTCATGGGTCTCAGCAGCTGGACCTGTGGGTATGTGAAAAATGTTCTTTATTAGACAGTCACTTTAATACAATTCACACTATTAATACAGAGCTGAACACTGCAAGAAAAATGCAGTGAGGTCCTTATTGCAGTACCTGCTGTGCCATATACACAACGCCCTCCACAATGTCACACACAGAAGCCCCCAACTCCAGTGACATAAACTCTGTACTAACAAGTCACATATTTAAAGAGGTTGACCCATCTTCACAAATTGATGGCTTATCTTTACGATGGGCCATTATCACATCTGTGGGGATCCATCTATTGGCCAACTACACAGCGGTTCCTGGAGGTATTGCAGCATTGTTCCATTGATGCGAATAGAACGAGATTATAGGTTTGGTTAATGCTGACAAACAGAAGACAAAAAGGCAACAGGCCCAACACATACAACCACATTTCCCTAAAAGCCCCGTCTCACATAGTGAGATCGCTAGCGAGATCGCTGCTAAACAGTGATCTCAGCAGCGATCTCGCTATGTCTGACACGTACCAGCGATCAGGCCCCTGCTGTGAATCGCTGGTCATGTCAGAAATACCTGGACATTTTTTTGATCGCTGGTCTCCCGCTGGCCAGCACTCATCGCTGCGTGTGACAGGCAGGAGACCAGCAATCAGCTGGTAACCAAGGTACACTTCGGGTTTCCAGGCGCGGGGCTGTGCCTGGAAACCCGATGTGTACGTTGGATACCAGTGCGCTGCTGCAGGGGAGCTGGTAACCAAGGTACACATCGGGTTTTCAGGCACCGCGCAGCTCCTGGAAACCTTACGTGTACCTTGGTTACCAGCTCCCTGCATCAGCGGGCTGGTATCCAACGTACACTGTGGGTAACTAGGCGACATTACCCGCAGTGTCGCTGTCCTGATCGCTGCCTGAGCTGCCTGCTTGACAGCTCAGCAGCGATCATGTAGCGACACACCAGCAATCCTGATCGATGTCGGGATCGCTGGTGTGTCGCTATGTGAGACAGGGCCCTTATAGAATTTAAGGAGGCAACTGTAGAGTCTTGCTTTAGATGTTGATTAGTAGAAATCGCAGCACCACTGTCTTTCCTATAAGCTCAAGTGAAGTCATTAACGAATACATAAATGATGAAAGTTTTAAAATACTTATTGTATTTTAATTGCAAAACAATTCCGACTGTCGATAACAGCTTTTATTTCACAATATTTTTGATACTGTTAAAGGTAAAACAGGCAAGATAATGTGAGCTCATTTATGTCACAGACCATTAATTCTAATTATATTGCATATGGAGGTAATTATCTAACCCGAGTAATAACATTATTTTAGTGTACATGGTAATGTTAAGCAGCCAACATGCCATCCGTAAGATAGCTGTATTGCTTTTAACGGCAGCTCATTTAATCATGACAGAATAACAAGTTAGCCACAACTATAATTTGAACGTTCTCTGTGTCACTGCAAATTTTAGAAAAAATATATGTAAAATAGAAGATCTTAAGATCGTCTGGCAAATAAGCTTTAATATGTTCACTAGTTTTCTCCAAGATAAATATATCACTGAGTTATTGTGATTTGATCATGACCACTACATTATATAAAATCGATTCAACAAAAATCTAATTCATGTCAAATTATATCAAATTCACAGGTCCCAGCTAATTTGAATACTCTGACATTTGTGCTAATCACATAAAAAATGACTAATACTTTTTTACACTTTTAATACTAAAAAAACCACTGAGTGAATATCCACAGAAAATTTCTAATAGTTAATATCAAATAAGTTTATTAAATCATGAGTCATAATACATATAACAAGGAACGTAATAAAAGTCAAAAGACAGAAAAGGCTCGGGTGTGAAGGACATCAATACATCATGTACGTAACAGTGTAAGGAAGATCTGGCAAGAAAATCACAATAACATCATGTTAAATGGTAACCTAAAGTGACTACTGCATACAAAGTGCAACACTAGTGCTCAATAATATGAATATAGGATAACACACTCAAACCTTGGGTGTAAATTGCCAAAAAGACAGTACCAAGAATGGGTAACAATGCTCACATACTACTGTCAAACTACATATGAAGCATAAGGTTCGGCAAAGGCTGAGTCAGAAGGGAAGGTGATCATCCTGAGGCCAGCTTATCCATATAAATGCCTGTGTGATTTGATGTCCAGTGCAGCCTCAGCTCACGTTATACGTGGGCTCCCTCGGGAGGATGGACACTTCCTACCCTGTTATGTACATAATGTTTTGATGTCCTTCACACCTGAGCCTTTTCTCTCTTTTGACTTTTATTATGTGCTTTGCTATATGTAGTATGCCTCATGATTTAATAAACTTATTTGATATTAACTATTAGAAATTTTCTGGAAATATTCACTCCATAGTTTTTGTAGGATTAATTGCATTGGGAGTGTCTTTAAATACTTTTTTCTGGTCTTCATTGTGGCATTTGGCCAGTTTGATGTTTAGGTAGCATGTTTCAGTGGATCTTGATTCCTACCTTTTTACACTTTGCAAGACACTGTATTAGTCACAGGAGGCTGACATGACTAAAGATGAACAATCCTTTTAAGGTTCAGCTTGAGTATGTTTGTTGAGCATAACCTAACATTGAATTCAATGGAAGAGAAAACTAAATCCATAGACAACACATTCAGGGGGTCTCAAAAGCTGCCAAAACAGCTCAAATTAGTGGCAGACATCAGGAAAAGTGGCATAATTTGACTCATCAATTGAGTTTTATTTTTTTTATTTTTTTTTTTAAATTGACATGGGTATCCCTGTATTTTTGATAACCAGCCAGGAAAAACTGACAGTTGTGGGCTGCAACCCTCAGCTGTCAGCTTTAGCAAGGCTGGTTATCATGAATACAGAAGTCCCAATGCTGTTTTGGTTAATTATTTAAATAAATAATTTAAAAAAATGTGTGGGATCTCTCCCATTTTTGACAACGAGCCAAGCTAAAGTTGACAGCTGGGGGCTGGTATTTTCAGGCTGGTAAGGGGCCATAGATATTGACCACTAGCCTAAAAATAGCAGCCCCCAGTCCCCCAACAAAATATGCATCTATTAGATGTGCCAATTTTGGCACTTTGCTCTACTCAGCAGTCAGTAACACACTGACAGGAGCGTTTAATCACTCCTGCAGTGTGTAGCAGAGTGTGGCGCTTAGCTGCAGTGAGAAAGTTAACTGGAGTTCATCAGCTGATGAGCCCCGTTGATCTCACTTACGTCACCTCTGCTGCTTGAGAAATTTGTTTGAGAAGTTTGTGGATATTTCATAGAAATAAGTAAGGTTTTCTTACAAATAAAAGTGAGCTTCTCAGGCACATTGTTCCCTTACACATATTTTCTCTCTTGCTTTCAGACTATCTGCTGAAATGGAGAGGAAGTGAAGAAGATACTGTTAGATGATTATGATGATGATGCAGGCCGCACAGTGAATGAGGATTTTGGAGATGAAAGTGAGATTGATTCTCATGATGAGGTGGAAGTATGTGAAATTGATTCTGAAACAGAGCAAGATGGTGAGAGTGATGAGAATGAAGAAGATATAGAAACATATTTTTGGGAAGAGATAAAAAAAACAAATGGAGCAATAAGCCACCCATGCAAACTAAATGTAGGGAACCTCAAAACATTCTCACTCACCTTCCTACAGTTAAAGAAACAGCAAGGAATGCTAAAACTGCAGCTGAATGCTGGAATAGTTTATTCACAGATGACATTCTGCACTCTATTGTCACATACACAAATCAATATGCAGACATTAAATGGACAAGTTCATCTGCAACAGAATCATCAAGCCCACAGATGAAATAGAACTGAGGGCTTTTTTTTATTGTTATACCTTGCAGGAGCTTATAAGCCAAATCGCCAAAGTTTGGATTAGCTTTGGGGTATTGATGGTGATGGAATAGAAAAATTTGTGCTTGTTATGTGTTTAGAAAGATTCAAGATTTTAATTTGTTGCCTTTATTTTGACGACAGAACTACCCGAACCCAACGTAAAACATGTGACCAGCTTGCTCCGATTCGCAATTTGTTCCAAAAATTTGTTAAAAATTGTACGAAAAGCTATTGCCCTGGTGTGAACATCATTATTGACTAAATGCTCCCTGGTTTTCATGGCAGATGTGCAGATGTTGATGCAAGGAACCCCTACACATACAAACTTGAAATTTATGCAGGAAAAAAGTCAGATGGTCCATACCGTGTCAGCAACAAACATAGTGATGTTGTGAAAAGAATGGCTGAGCCCTTATTTAAATCAGGTAGCAATATAACAGCTCACAATTGGTTTTCAAATTGTGATCAGATTGATTATCTGAAAATGCAGAATCTTTCATATGTAGGTACTGTAAAAAGAGATTTGCCGCCACAATTTGTAAATGTGAAAGGGAGAAAACAGTGCAGCAGTATGTTTGCATTCAGTAATGGAAATGTTTTGGTTTGCTATGTACGACGCGAAAAGAAAAATGTAATTCTTGTCTCAACGCTTCATGATGATGATGCCATCAATCCTAGGTCTGAAGCACAAAAAAAATTGAAATAATTAAATTTTATAATGTAACCAAAGGGGGTGTTGATACAGCTGATTGGGTGGTATAAATTCACAAGTGATTTACCTTGAAATTGATGTGCAATTCTTGCTCTTTGCTCTTCAAATGTGTTTTTTTTCTGGTGAACCTTTAACATTTAATTCTGAATGAATATGTGTTTAATACAATTTTAGGTACCTAATCATTAAGCTTTTACCCCTATATTTACTATTTAATAATAGTTATGCATTGAAAACTGGGGCTATTTGATGGGAAATGTGTATACTCTCTTTTATTACATCCCTATGAAGGTTACTGATCACTTTTAGAGCACTGAAACTGAGAAAATTAAATAGTATAGTCATTTTTCTAGCCTGCACCTGACAGGCGCATTGTACCTGAACTCGTTAGTGAAGGCAACGTTCCGGACGGAGGATGAAGAGAGCCCAAAGCATAATAAGTGACATTCAATTTGCAGAGAAAAACTTTTCTGCAAATTAAATTTTACATGAAATTCCATAAGAACAAGCAAATTTGAATAGTTCTGGATCTCTATTCCATTTCTATGATTAGCTCACGTTGACATTATTAAAGATGTTTGCATTAGAGATTAACAAATCTTTTGCAATTTGAATTCATGCAAATTTCAATACTGGAAAGCTTGTGGTTGCTCATAAAACACACGTGGGGGAGAGAACCCCGCTAACCATAAGGCCTTACACTCTACAGGATAGAGAAAGGACGCCGATGATGTTAAGAGCTTCATTTATTCAGGTAATCTAAACTGAAAATAACTTTTGCCAGTTTCAAGTTATTTCAATGACCATAGTGTGTTTTTATTTCATTAACAGAAGAGTATCAACAATTTTGTCCATATGTGTATGGGAATGTGCCCAAAATCAGAAGATAGGAGCGCTATGGACGCAGCATATTTTTGCGTTGCGTCCAAAACACTATGTTCAGTCACGCAGTTAAATCCGCATGAGTTCATGGAACAATGCGGATTTACTGCATCCAATGCATTCTATTGTGGCAATTTGTGTTGCGAGGACTGGCGTCTCCGCAAGAGAAATTAACATGCGGCTGGTAAACCCACACCTCGGGTGCGACTACAAAGAGTCACATAGAAGCACAGATGAGCATGGGATTTCTATAAATTCCATCCACTGTGCCTGTATCATAGAATGCAGCGGTTTGGTGAGCTGCATCTAAATAGAGTAACTTTCTTGAGTATTTTACATGTATTTCTGTTTTCCTGTTAAGCCTTGATTTTTTAGAAAATGGTAAGAAATAGAATACAGTAATACCTTGACTAATGAGTGCATTTACTTATTACATTTCCGAGATATGAGCTGTCACTCGGTCAATTTTTTTACTTTATGATGCGAGCCAAGATCTGAGTTACAAGCAAGCAAGCTTACACCACTCACCGCATAGTTATCCTACCGTGCAAGCATTGCTGTTACTTCGGTCTTCGACTGTGGGTACTAAGAAAGAGAGGTGCGCTGTCAGTTCTTTAGACCTTTTCTTGTGAATCAGAGCCTTACCATCTTTTGCTGCACACCGATTTTTTGTATTCCCTATGTTGAGGTGGACTCTTTTTTAGCACTGCATGCTGCATGCATTTGACATGGGGCTGTAGATAGGATATAGGTTATTTTTTGGCTTATACGTTTGCTATTTTTTCTCTGACATTATGTTATTTCACATGTGCAGCAAGGTACAGTATACTGCACTATTATGTGCACTCTCTGACTCTGTGGAGTGTGGGCTTTAGGGTTCAATATTTGCTGTTTTTATATGTGGCCTTCTGATAAATTGCAAAATAAAATAAATAGAATAAAATAAACTACAGTGCAATAGTTTTTACTGTACAATACTGTATTTGTTATTAATAAAGTTAATTTTTACTATTTAAAAGCAAAAAAATTGGTGTTGTCTTTGGGGGTGCTGCAACATATTAATAGCATTTTAATGGGGAAATTGAATTTGATATACAAGCAAATTGGGTTAAAAGCTCGGTCACTGAACAAATTAATCTCGTAAGTCAAGGTATTAGGCCAGGATCACACATGCGAGAAACACGGACGAGTCTTGCATGTGAATTCCTGGCACTGCCGCCTGCACTCAGGAGCGGAGCGAGCGGCTGCATAGAAATACATGCAGCCATACACTCCACTCCCGAGTGCCGGCGGCATTGCTGGGTATTCACATGCTTTCTCGCATATGTGATCCTGGCCTTATGATACAAGTATAAGCATTTGATATGTGAGTTAAACATATTGAAGGATATAAAAAAATCTTACAATAATTGTAAAGCCTTCGGCTGCATGTATTTCCATGCAGTCGCTCGCTCCGCTCCCGAGTGCCGGCGGCAGTGCCAGAAATTCACATGCAAGACTCATCAGTGTTTCTCGCATGTGTGATCCCGGCCTTACTGTAGACGTAAATCAATGGTACACATGAAAATAAGAAACTTTGTAATATACAATATGTACACAATTATTAAGCAATTTGTATTTTTGATTATTCATTTTATTATTGAGCAACTACAGTGCTGTAGGTCATTCCAAAAAGGTAATAAACCTGAAACCCAAAAAGTTAAGAAAGTAAAAGTGAGGTTTTATCTTTCTTAGGAGAATATCTCTGTGTGCTGAATTATCGGGCAACTATTACTGAGCAGAATTATTATGCAACTGAATAAAAAATCTAAATTTTAAAAAAAAACAAACGCACATTTCAAAAAAAAAAATCCCAGTGAGCAATATAGTGACCCTTCTTTCAATAACAAATATAAACTCCATCCATGGAGTCTGTTAGTTTCTTAATTTGTTGACGCTAACATTTTTGGCCCGCACCAACCACAGCCCTCCAGACGCCATTCTGAGAGGTGTACGATTTTCCTTCAGCATAAATCTCCCATTTAAGGGCTCTTTTCCACTTACGAGAACTACGTCCAATTCTCGCATGTGAAATCCTAGCTCTGGCGCCGGCACTCGGGAGTGGAGAGAGCGGCTGCGTACAAATACATGCAGCTATACACTCCACTCCCGAGTGTCGGGGCCAGAGCTGGGATTTCACATGCGAGAATCGGACGTATTTCTCGCAAGTGGAAAGGAGCCCTAAGCAGGGCCTACAAGTTCTCAAAAGGGTTTAGTTCAGGTGAGGAAGGGGCCATGACATTAGATGAAGGGACCTGAGTAGTCTCAAAATCTTGCATTTGGTTACCATTTTTTCAGATAACCATTAAAAGGTATCAATCACTCAGGACTCTCAAGTTTAAAGTACTTGACTTTTCAGAGTCAGTTAAATCTTTTTTTTGGCCCATTTTGCCTGAGGAAAACAAGCTGCCTAATAATTCTGCACACCTTAATAAAATGTGGTGATATCCTTCATCCACAACCTCCATTATTACCTAAATACACATCACCTGGTCTGCTTCAAGTTATACAGCTTGGAGTTGTAAAATATGCAAAAATTGATATGTTCAAAATAGTCACTGGCCTAATAATTCGGTATCCAGTATAGATTATCCTCCAGTGGAGGAAAATGATAGTAATAAGCAATCATCTACTTACTTTAAGTAATAATAATATAATTAATATTTATCATTTGCTTAATGGAATTAAGTAATGTTAGTATTCTTAAGTAATAAATAAAATACACAATTACAAATAAATGTATTATGGACTCAAGTATGCTAAGATTATGGGCTGAATTTCCCAGATCTACATGGATTAGTTCCCACAATGACTATTTGGTGCATCTTTGATACATTGATAAAATCATGTGCAAACTACATGCATTGTTTTTTTGGTTGACACTGCAAAAAAGCAATTAAGCAGTTTAAGGCTGTGTGCACACGTGGATTTGCTGCGGATCCACAGTGTTTTTTCCACGCAGAATCGCTGCAGATTCGCAAGTGTTTGAGCACACAATGTTATCCAATGGGAAAAAAATTGCTGTGCACATGCTGTGGAAAAATCCGCGCAGAAAAGCAGCTTTTTTTTCTGCAGCATGTCAATTCTTTCTGCGGATCTGCAGCATTTCTGTACCCATTGACTTGCATTGTGTCAGGCAAATCCGTAGCAAAACCGCAGGTCTAAAAAAGATCTGCGGATTTGCTGCGAATGTGGGTGCGAGAAACGCTGCAGATCAGGAGCAGGGAAGTGTGAGGGCGGAGTGTGGGTGGAGACTATGTACATGTCTGTGTGCGGGGGTCTGCGTGCGGGTCTGTGTCTGTGTGTGTGTGCGTGTCTGTGTAAGCAGCCATTGTCTGATGGGACTATTGCTCCCATCCGGCAATGAATGCTTACAGTGATAGCATTGCCGATGATGGGAAAGTAGTCCCATCAGACAATGCATGTGTTTAGTAGTAAAAAAAAAAACATACAGAACATACAGTACATACATATAACATACATTACAGACAGTACATACAACATATAACATAGAGTACATACTCACCAATCACCTAATTCCTGTAGCCATCGTTCTTCTGTAAAAAAAATAAAATAATAAACACAACGGTATACTCCCTGTTCCAACATAATCCATATAAAACGACTGTCCCACGACGATCTTCCGTAGAGAGCTGTCACATCAGGAGATTTTTGGTTTTATCTATTATCTTTAGTAGACAAAAAAGACAAAAAGAACACAGCGCACATGTGATAATACTAGGCATGTAAAACACAGAAAAACATTAAAAACTCTCAATTTTAGATAAACTTCTCAAATTTTTTTTTTTTTCAAAAAATGTTTTTTTACTTACAGTAATACATGAAAAATGAAGGTTCTTATTGCATAAATTGGCCAATTCATGCATGCCCATCAACCTGGCAAGGTGACCTCCCTCTGATGGGTCCCTGCTTACACTACAAGCTACTTCTGGGTCACCAGCCAACATCTTTGGACAAACATGTCACTACTGGGCTAAGCCTTCAATTATGGGTGGTACACCTGCAAGGCCAATGGGGGGGTGCAAGATCAGACTGGAGGCAGCCAGCATCCAGTTACTTAAATAAGCAAAGAAAAACGATCAGCACCTCCTAGTGTGAAACGTGCAAGCTGCAAAGACTGCATAATATACTATAGACAAAAAAGAACACAGTAGCAAATGTGTATGAAATCTAGGCATGTGAAAACAAAAAAAAAACTTAAAAACATTCAATTTAGATTAAACTTCTCAAAATTTTCCAAAAACTTTTTTCAAATTTTTTTAATATATAGATATATCTATAGATGGATAGATATATCTATAGGTAGATGGATAGATATATCTATACATATATCTATCAATCTATCAATCTATAGATATATCTATCCATATATATATTGACATATCTGTCTATAGATAGATAATTCCAAGCCTGTATGTTTAATAATAAACATAATAAAATGGTACATAAAGAGTTAAATAAAGTCAGACCACACACACAAAATCTGCGCAATGTCTGTTTAATTTAAAATAAAATAAAAAAAAAATGGCATGGGCTCCCATGCAATTTTCTGTGCCAGAGAGGGTAAGCAGCGACTGGAGGCCTCTGTTTATAGCCTGGGAAGACGTTAATACCCATGGATCTTCAAGGGCTATGAAATCAGCGCACAGCTGTATATTTAGCCTTTACTTGCTATTAAAATAGGGGGACCCCAAAAAATGTTGTGGGTTCCCTATAATTAACAGACCCAAAAGGCTATGCAGACAGCGGGCGGGCTGATATTCTAGCCTAGGAAGGGGCCATGGATATTAGCCCCCCTGGCTACAAATACCAGCTCTCAGCCCCCCCAGAAATGGCATATCTCTAAGATGCGTCAATTCCAGCACTTAGCCTCCTCTTCCACTGCCTGTAGTGGTGGCATATGGGGTAATAAGGGGTTGATGTCACCTTTGCATTGTAAGGTGACATCAAGCCCAATTAGTAATGGAGAGGTATCAATAAGACACCGATCCATTACTAATCATATAGTGGTAAATGGGTAAAAAAATTACACAGCCAGAATAAAGTATTTTAATGTAATAAGACACCACACAGTTTTCCATCTTTATTGTACACCTAATTCCCGCGATTCCCCCGTTCTCTTGTAAAAAAAAATAAAATAATAAACACAACCATATACTCCCTGTCTATCTATAGATATATCTATCCATCTATTCTATCTTCTATTATTTATCTATCTATCTATCTATCTATCTATCTATCTTTGTGTGTGTAAAAAAGTATTCTTCAATTGAGTATGCAAAATAAGAGGTTGGACAAAGAAATGATATCACAATTTTTTTTGTTAAATAATAGATCTTATTTAGCTTACAAAAACACTACAAATCCGCATAAAAAAGTATCAAATCCATGTGGATTTTTACCTGCGTTTTCTGCCAAATCTGCAACGTGTCCACATACCTTAAGCATTTTTTCCTTGCAGATTTTCCATATGTTATTAAACTTAAGGGTATGTGCACACGTTGCGGATTGTGCAGCGGATTTTTCCGCGCGGATTTTGATAAATCCGCAGGTAAAATGTCCTGCGTTTTACCTGCGGATTTAGTACAGATTTCCTGCGGATTTTCTGCAGATTTTGCCTGCGTTTTTACACCTGCTTTTTTTTTAATGGAAGAGGAGTAAAAACGCTGCGGATTCCGCACAAAGAATTGACATGCTGCAGAAAATAAACTGCAGCAAATCTGGCACAATTTTCCGCAGTATGTCCACAGCAGATTTGGTTTTCCATAGGTTTACTTGGTACTCTACATGCATGGAAAACTGCTACGGACCCGCAGGGTCAAAATCCGCTGCAGATCTGCAGCAAAATCAATAATGTGTGCACACACCCTTAGGCGGCGTCACACTAGCGAGTTTCATGCGAGTTAGTCGCCGACTAACTCGCATCAACACCCGGCACGGCCGCCCGCTCTCAGACCAGAGTGCGCGGCTGCATGTATTTCTATGCCACCGCTCACTCTGGTCCGAGAGCGGGCGGCCGTGCGGGTGTTGATGCGAGTTAGTCTGCGACTAACTCGCATCAAACTCGCTAGTGTGACGCCGGCCTTAGGGGAAAATCTGCAAATAAAGCACAGATTATAGTAAGAGAAATTAAAATGTTGCAGATTTCATAATCACCGCGCAGGTTAGTTTCTGCAGGATAAAAACAATGCCTGAAATGGCTTGCAATTCTAGAAAATCCCATTCACTTTGCTGGATTGTAGGGCTTGTTTATACATTGCAATTTTTGCTGAAGAAAAAAACACAGTACCTGCAAAGTGAATGAGATTGTGAAAAAAATGAGAGACTGTGGGCGCGTTCGATGCTGTTTGCTGCCTGCTTTTGGCTGCAGATTCAATGAGGAGGAAAGTCATTGAGTGAGCAGACAGCACATCACAACCCTTGTACCCCTTCTCATTGAGCTGCTGCTTCCAAGAGCACCGAGTGGCAGCCAACAGACAGACAGTATCCAGTCGTCAGAACGCACCCACAGCTGCATTATGTGCACACCCGCACTTAACTTAGAGCGGCTGCTGTGCTCCTCCGTGCGCAAGTGCAGACAGGTGAACTGATGTTCACTTGCTTACCTTACTAATGGATCACTTCAATCAAAACAAGTAATGGCTTTAAAGGGAACCTGTACTTTATCCCCATATAAAGTACAGTCAGCACCTATAAGCCCTCGGTTACAGCATTCTGGTATCTGCCGTATACCCCCTTCCTATGCAAAGCACAAAAAGTAGGTTTTATTATATCCACAGAGGGCGAAGTCCAGTCTGATGGTTGTCTTGGATTTGATCCAACACTCCTGTCTTCGTCCAACACCTCCTGTCTTCGTACGATTGCTGTCCTCCTTTCCCGCTTCTGTGGATGAACATCATATGTCACTGTGTCCCCATCGTGCTCCTGAACAGGTGCAGTCTCTCTGCCTTGCCAAAGACAGAGCAAAGTTTTAGTAGTGCACATGCGGTCCTGAAAAGACTCGCTGCATGTAAGTTTCTGTGGGTGATCCGTAGGTGCACATACACACTAGTTGAAATGGAATTTCAGAATACCATCCATATGCTGTAAAATATGGCTGCTACAGTTTTGATGCTGCATAAATAGCAGCATCAAAACCTCAGAAATTCCAGATGTGGGCCG
>JARQOD010000004.1:403890488-404025488 GCA_033576555.1 Oophaga sylvatica
TTTAATAATAGTTATGCATTGAAAACTGGGGCTATTTGACGGGAAATGTGTATACTCTCTTTTATTACATCCCTATGAAGGTTACTGATCACTTTTAGAGCACTGAAACTGAGAAAATTAAATAGTATAGTCATTTTTCTAGCCTGCGCCTGACAGGCGCATTGTACCTGAACTCGTTAGTGAAGGCAACGTTCCGGACGGAGGATGAAGAGAGCCCAAAGCATAATAAGTGACATTCAATTTGCAGAGAAAAACTTTTCTGCAAATTAAATTTTACATGAAATTCCATAAGAACAAGCAAATTTGAATAGTTCTGGATCTCTATTCCATTTCTATGATTAGCTCACGTTGACATTATTAAAGATGTTTGCATTAGAGATTAACAAATCTTTTGCAATTTGAATTCATGCAAATTTCAATACTGGAAAGCTTGTGGTTGCTCATAAAACACACGTGGGGGAGAAACCCCGCTAACCATAAGGCCTTACACTCTACAGGAAGAGAAAGGACGCCGATGATGTTAAGAGCTTCATTTATTCAGGTAATCTAAACTGAAAATAACTTTTGCCAGTTTCAAGTTATTTCAATGACCATAGTGTGTTTTTATTTCATTAACAGAAGAGTATCAACAATTTTGTCCATATGTGTATGGGAATGTGCCCAAAATCAGAAGATAGGAGCGCTATGGACGCAGCATATTTTTGCGTTGCGTCCAAAACACTATGTTCAGTCACGCAGTTAAATCCGCATGAGTTCATGGAACAATGCGGATTTACTGCATCCAATGCATTCTATTGTGGCAATTTGTGTTGCGAGGACTGGCGTCTCCGCAAGAGAAATTAACATGCGGCTGGTAAACCCACACCTCGGGTGCGACTACAAAGAGTCACATAGAAGCACAGATGAGCATGGGATTTCTATAAATTCCATCCACTGTGCCTGTATCATAGAATGCAGCGGTTTGGTGAGCTGCATCTAAATAGAGTAACTTTCTTGAGTATTTTACATGTATTTCTGTTTTCCTGTTAAGCCTTGATTTTTTAGAAAATGGTAAGAAATAGAATACAGTAATACCTTGACTAATGAGTGCATTTACTTATTACATTTCCGAGATATGAGCTGTCACTCGGTCAATTTTTTTACTTTATGATGCGAGCCAAGATCTGAGTTACAAGCAAGCAAGCTTACACCACTCACCGCATAGTTATCCTACCGTGCAAGCATTGCTGTTACTTCGGTCTTCGACGTGGGTACTAAGAAAGAGAGGTGCGCTGTCAGTTCTTTAGACCTTTTCTTGTGAATCAGAGCCTTACCATCTTTTGCTGCACACCGATTTTTTGTATTCCCTATGTTGAGGTGGACTCTTTTTTAGCACTGCATGCTGCATGCATTTGACATGGGGCTGTAGATAGGATAATGGTTATTTTTTGGCTTATACGTTTGCTATTTTTTCTCTGACATTATGTTATTTCACATGTGCAGCAAGGTACAGTATACTGCACTATTATGTGCACTCTCTGACTCTGTGGAGTGTGGGCTTTAGGGTTCAATATTTGCTGTTTTTATATGTGGCCTTCTGATAAATTGCAAAATAAAATAAATAGAATAAAATAAACTACAGTGCAATAGTTTTTACTGTACAATACTGTATTTGTTATTAATAAAGTTAATTTTTACTATTTAAAAGCAAAAAAATTGGTGTTGTCTTTGGGGGTGCTACAACATATTAATAGCATTTTAATGGGGAAATTGAATTTGATATACAAGCAAATTGGGTTAAAAGCTCGGTCACTGAACAAATTAATCTCGTAAGTCAAGGTATTAGGCCAGGGATCACACATGCGAGAAACACGGACGAGTCTTGCATGTGAATTCCTGGCACTGCCGCCTGCACTCAGGAGCGGAGCGAGCGGCTGCATAGAAATACATGCAGCCATACACTCCATCCCGAGTGCCGGCGGCATTGCTGGGTATTCACATGCATTTCTCGCATATGTGATCCTGGCCTTATGATACAAGTATAAGCATTTGATATGTGAGTTAAACATATTGAAGGATATAAAAAAATCTTACAATAATTGTAAAGCCTTCGGCTGCATGTATTTCCATGCAGTCGCTCGCTCCGCTCCCGAGTGCCGGCGGCAGTGCCAGAAATTCACATGCAAGACTCATCAGTGTTTCTCGCATGTGTGATCCCGGCCTTACTGTAGAAGTAAATCAATGGTACACATGAAAATAAGAAACTTTGTAATATACAATATGTACACAATTATTAAGCAATTTGTATTTTTGATTATTCATTTTATTATTGAGCAACTACAGTGCTGTAGGTCATTCCAAAAAGGTAATAAACCTGAAACCCAAAAAGTTAAGAAAGTAAAAGTGAGGTTTTATCTTTCTTAGGAGAATATCTCTATGTGCTGAATTATCGGGCAACTATTACTGAGCAGAATTATTATGCAACTGAATAAAAAATCTAAATTTTAAAAAAAAACAAACGCACATTTCAAAAAAAAAAATCCCAGTGAGCAATATAGTGACCCTTCTTTCAATAACAAATATAAACTCCATCCATGGAGTCTGTTAGTTTCTTAATTTGTTGACGCTAACATTTTTGGCCCGCACCAACCACAGCCCTCCAGACGCCATTCTGAGAGGTGTACGATTTTCCTTCAGCATAAATCTCCCATTTAAGGGCTCTTTTCCACTTACGAGAACTACGTCCGATTCTCGCATGTGAAATCCTAGCTCTGGCGCCGGCACTCGGGAGTGGAGAGAGCGGCTGCGTACAAATACATGCAGCTATACACTCCACTCCCGAGTGTCGGGCCAGAGCTGGGATTTCACATGCGAGAATCGGACGTATTTCTCGCAAGTGGAAAGGAGCCCTAAGCAGGGCCTACAAGTTCTCAAAAGGGTTTAGTTCAGGTGAGGAAGGGGCCATGACATTAGATGAAGGGACCTGAGTAGTCTCAAAATCTTGCATTTGGTTACCATTTTTTCAGATAACCATTAAAAGGTATCAATCACTCAGGACTCTCAAGTTTAAAGTACTTGACTTTTCAGAGTCAGTTAAATCTTTTTTTGGCCCATTTTGCCTGAGGAAAACAAGCTGCCTAATAATTCTGCACACCTTAATAAAATGTGGTGATATCCTTCATCCACAACCTCCATTATTACCTAAATACACATCACCTGGTCTGCTTCAAGTTATACAGCTTGGAGTTGTAAAATATGCAAAAATTGATATGTTCAAAATAGTCACTGGCCTAATAATTCGGTATCCAGTATAGATTATCCTCCAGTGGAGGAAAATGATAGTAATAAGCAATCATCTACTTACTTTAAGTAATAATAATATAATTAATATTTATCATTTGCTTAATGGAATTAAGTAATGTTAGTATTCTTAAGTAATAAATAAAATACACAATTACAAATAAATGTATTATGGACTCAAGTATGCTAAGATTATGGGCTGAATTTCCCAGATCTACATGGATTAGTTCCCACAATGACTATTTGGTGCATCTTTGATACATTGATAAAATCATGTGCAAACTACATGCATTGTTTTTTTGGTTCACACTGCAAAAAAGCAATTAAGCAGTTTAAGGCTGTGTGCACACGTGGATTTGCTGCGGATCCACAGTGTTTTTTCCACGCAGAATCGCTGCAGATTCGCAAGTGTTTGAGCACACAATGTTATCCAATGGGAAAAAAATTGCTGTGCACATGCTGTGGAAAAATCCGCGCAGAAAAGCAGCTTTTTTTTCTGCAGCATGTCAATTTTTTCTGCGGATCTGCAGCATTTCTGTACCCATTGACTTGCATTGTGTCAGGCAAATCCGTAGCAAAACCGCAGGTCTAAAAAAGATCTGCGGATTTGCTGCGAATGTGGGTGCGAGAAACGCTGCAGATCAGGAGCAGGGAAGTGTGAGGGCGGAGTGTGGGTGGAGACTATGTACATGTCTGTGTGCGGGGTCTGCGTGCGGGTCTGTGTCTGTGTGTGTGTGCGTGTCTGTGTAAGCAGCCATTGTCTGATGGGACTATTGCTCCCATCCGGCAATGAATGCTTACAGTGATAGCATTGCCGATGATGGGAAAGTAGTCCCATCAGACAATGCATGTGTTTAGTAGTAAAAAAAAAAACATACAGAACATACAGTACATACATATAACATACATTACAGACAGTACATACAACATATAACATAGAGTACATACTCACCAATCACCTAATTCCTGTAGCCATCGTTCTTCTGTAAAAAAAATAAAATAATAAACACAACGGTATACTCCCTGTTCCAACATAATCCATATAAAACGACTGTCCCACGACGATCTTCCGTAGAGAGCTGTCACATCAGGAGATTATTGGTATTATCTATCTATCTATAGATAGACAAAAAAGACAAAAAAGAACACAGCAGCACATGTGCATAAATCTAGGCCATGTAAAAACATAGAAAAACATTAAAAACTCTCAATTTAGATTAAACTTCTCAAATTTTTTTTTTTTCAAAAAATGTTTTTTTACTTACAGTAATACATGAAAAATGAAGGTTCTTATTGCATAAATTGGCCAATTCATGCATGCCCATCAACCATGGCAAGGTGACCTCCCTCTGATGGGTCCCTGCTCTACACTACAAGCTACTTCTGGGTCACGAGCCAACATCTTTGGACAAACATGTCACTACTGGGCTAAGCCTTCAATTTATGGGCTGGTACACCTGCAAGGCCAATGGGAGGGGTGCAAGATCAGACTGGAGGCAGCCAGCATCCAGTTACTTAAATAAGCAAAGAAAAACCGATCAGCACCTCCTAGTGTGAACACGTGCAAGCTGCAAAGACTGCATAATATACTATAGACAAAAAAGAACACAGTAGCAAATGTGTATGAATCTAGGCCATGTGAAAACAAAGAAAAACATTAAAAACATTCAATTTAGATTAAACTTCTCAAAATTTTCCAAAAACTTTTTTCAAATTTTTTTAATATATAGATATATCTATAGATGGATAGATATATCTATAGGTAGATGGATAGATATATCTATACATATATCTATCAATCTATCAATCTATAGATATATCTATCCATATATATATTGACATATCTGTCTATAGATAGATAATTCCAAGCCTGATGTTTAATAATAAACATAATAAAATGGTACATAAAGAGTTAAATAAAGTCAGACACACACACAAAATCTGCGCAATGTCTGTTTAATTTAAAATAAAATAAAAAAAAAATGGCATGGGCTCCCATTCAATTTTCTGTGCCAGAGAGGGTAAGCCAGCGACTGGAGGCCTCTGTTTATAGCCTGGGAAGACGTTAATACCCATGGATCTTCAAGGGCTATGAATATCAGCGCACAGCTGTATATTTAGCCTTTACTTGCTATTAAAATAGGGGGACCCCCCAAAAAATGTTGTGGGTTCCCCTATAATTAAAAGCCAGAAAGGCTATGCAGACAGCTGCGGGCTGATATTCATAGCCTAGGAAGGGGCCATGGATATTAGCCCCCCTGGCTACAAATACCAGCTCTCAGCCGCCCCAGAAATGGCATATCTCTAAGATGCGTCAATTCCAGCACTTAGCCTCTCTCTTCCCACTGCCCTGTAGTGGTGGCATATGGGGTAATAAGGGGTTGATGTCACCTTTGCATTGTAAGGTGACATCAAGCCCAATTAGTAATGGAGAGGTATCAATAAGACACCGATCCATTACTAATCATATAGTGGTAAATGGGTAAAAAAATTACACAGCCAGAATAAAGTATTTTAATGTAATAAGACACCACACAGTTTTCCATCTTTATTGTACACCTAATTCCTGCGATTCCCTCGTTCTCTTGTAAAAAAAATAAAATAATAAACACAACCATATACTCCCTGTCTATCTATAGATATATCTATCCATCTATCTATCATTCTATATTTATCTATCTATCTATCTATCTATCTATCTATCTATCTATCCTATCTATCTATCTATCTATCTATCTGTGTGTGTAAACAGTATTCTTCAATTGAGTATGCAAAATAAGAGGTTGGACAAAGAAATGATATCACAATTTTTTTTGTTAAATAATAGATCTTTATTTAGCTTACAAAAACACATACAAATCCGCATAAAAAAGTATCAAATCCATGTGGATTTTTACCTGCGTTTTCTGCCAAATCTGCAACGTGTCCACATACCTTAAGCATTTTTTCCTTGCAGATTTTCCATATGTTATTAAACTCTAAGGGTATGTGCACACGTTGCGGATTGTGCAGCGGATTTTTCCGCGCGGATTTTGATAAATCCGCAGGTAAAATGTCCTGCGTTTTACCTGCGGATTTAGTGCAGATTTCCTGCGGATTTTCTGCAGATTTTGCCTGCGTTTTTACACCTGCTTTTTTTTTAATGGAAGAGGAGTAAAAACGCTGCGGATTCCGCACAAAGAATTGACATGCTGCAGAAAATAAACGCAGCAAATCTGCGCACAATTTTCCGCAGTATGTCCACAGCAGATTTGGTTTTCCATAGGTTTACTTGGTACTCTACATGCATGGAAAACTGCTACGGACCCGCAGGGTCAAATCCGCTGCAGATCTGCAGCAAAATCAATAACGTGTGCACACACCCTTAGGCCGGCGTCACACTAGCGAGTTTCATGCGAGTTAGTCGCACGACTAACTCGCATCAACACCCGGCACGGCCGCCCGCTCTCAGACCAGAGTGCGCGGCTGCATGTATTTCTATGCCGCCGCTCACTCTGGTCCGAGAGCGGGCGGCCGTGCCGGGTGTTGATGCGAGTTAGTCATGCGACTAACTCGCATCAAACTCGCTAGTGTGACGCCGGCCTTAGGGGGAAAATCTGCAAATAAAGCACAGATCTATAGTAAGAGAAATTAAAATGTTGCAGATTTCATAATCACCGCGCAGGTTAGTTTCTGCAGGATAAAAACAATGCCTGAAATGGGCTTGCAATTCTAGAAATCCCATTCACTTTGCTGGATTTGTAGGCTTGTTTATACATTGCAATTTTTGCTGAAGAAAAAAACACAGTACCTGCAAAGTGAATGAGATTGTGAAAAAAATGAGAGACTGTGGGCGCGTTCTGATGCCTGTTTGCTGCCTGCTTTTGGCTGCAGATTCAATGAGGAGGAAAGTCATTGTAGTGAGCAGACAGCACATCACAACACCTTGTACCCCTTCTCATTGAAGCTGCTGCTTCCAAGAGCACCGAGTGGCAGCCACAGACAGACAGTATCCAGTCGTCAGAACGCACCCACAGCTGCATTATGTGCACACCCGCACTTACACTTAGAGCGTGCTGCTGTGCTCCTCCAGTGCGCAAGTGCAGACAGGTGAACTGATGTTTCACTTTGCTTACCCTTACTAATCGATCACTTTCAATCAAAACAAGTAACTGGCTTTAAAGGGAACCTGTACTTTATCCCCATATAAAGTACAGTCAGCACCTATAAGCCCTCGGTTACAGCATTCTGGTATGCTGCCGTATACCCCCATCTCCTATGCAAAGCACAAAAAGTAGGTTTTATTATATCCACAGAGGGCGAAGTCCAGTCTGATGGTTGTCTCTGGATTTGATCCAACACCTCCTGTCTTCGATCCAACACCTCCTGTCTTCGTACGATTGCTGTCCTCCTTTCCCGCTTCATGTGGATGACACGTCATACATCATAGTCACTGTGTCCCCCATCGTGCTCCTGAACAGGTGCACGTCTCTCTGCCTTGCCAAAGACAGAGCAAAGTTTAGTAGTGCACATGCGGTCCTGAAAGACTCGCTGCATGTAAGTTTCTGTGGGTGATCCGTAGGTGCACATACACACATAGTTGAAATGGAATTTCTAGAAATACCATCCACTATGCTGTAAAATATGGCTGCTACAGTTTTGATGCTGCATAAATACGCAGCATCAAAACCTCAGAAATTCCAGATCGTGGGCACGTACCCGAGTTGCACTTATGGTGGTTCCAGTGATGTATTACTGTACTGATGGTGGTTTTGGTGATGTTTTACTGCACTGACGATGGTTCTGGTGATGTATTACTGTGTTGATGGTGGTTTTGGTGATTTACTGTACTGACGGTAGTTCTGTTGATTTATTACTGTATAGACCATGGTTTTGGTGATTTACTGTACTGATGGTGGTTATGGTGATGTAGTCATGTAAATGTTGTAATATTTCATTTATCAGACTTCATATTCAGCTCTGGCAAAAATTAAGAGACCACTGCTCAGTTTTATAGAAATCAGCTTCTCTACATGTCTGACAGCCTTTCCATTCCAGTGTCAGTTGAATTCCAACCAGTGTACACCTCATTCTACTTAATGTGCTTCTGATTAGGTGATCACCTGAATCTAATCTTATTTAATGAAGGAAAGTATAAAAAACACCTTCTGTGGTGTTCATAATCCTCTTGCAATAGGACAAGCTGGATGGCAAAACAAGTGCTAGTAATATCCCAAAAGTAACAAGAATGAAAAAATAACTTTTAACCATGCCTAAGGAGTTGAAATGAAAAGTCTGGAGTGAGGAAAAGAAGGGCTTAATTCTGGCTTTACTAGCAGAGGGATACAGTGAGCATCATGTTGCCTCCATCCTTAAAATTTCTAAGAGGGCAGTCCATTACAACAAGGTCAAGCAGCAGGCAGCAGACATTGGGGACAACAAAGATACAGACCGGCAGAGGGCGAATATAACTCTCCACTGACCGGGATGACTGTCATCTTATTCGAATGTCACTCAGCAACTGCAGGATGACATCAAGTGACCTACAAAAGGAATGGCAAATGGCAGCTGGAGTGAAGTGCACAGCAAGAACAGTTCGAAACAGGCTACTAGAGGTAGGGCTCAAGTCATGTAAAGGTTGAAAAAAGCCTTTCATCAATGAGAAGCAAAGGAGAGATAGGCTGAAGTTTGTCAAAGACCATAAGGAATGGACCATAGAGGACTGGAATAAGGTAATCTTCTCTGATAAGTCTAATTTTCAGCTTTGTCCAACACCTGGTCGTCTAATGGTTAGATGGAGACCTGGAGAGGCATACAAACCATAGTGTCTTGCACCCACTGTGAAATTTGGTGGAAGATCGGTGATTATTATTATTATTATTATTATTATTATTATACATTTATATAGCGCCATTTATTCCATGGCGCTTTACATATGAAAAGGGAAAAATATAGACAGATACAATAAACATGTGCTAGACAAGGGACACACAAGTACAGAAGGAGAGAGGACCCTGCCCGCGAGGGCTCACAGTCTACAGGGATGGGTGAGAATACACTAGGAGAGGGTAGAGCTGGTCGTGCGATGGTTCAGTAGACTGAGGATCATTGCAGGTTGTAGGCTTGTCGGAACAGGTGGGTCTTCAGGTTTTTCTTGAAGGTCTCCGTTGTTGGTGAAAGTCTGATGTTTTGCGGCAGGGAGTTCCAGAGTATGGGGAAGCCGGGAGAAGTCTTGTATGCGGTTGTGGGAAGAAGAGATGAGGGGGAGTCGAGAAGGAGATCTTGAGAGGATCGAAGGTTGCGTGTAGGTAGGTAGGGAGACCATGTCACAGATGTATGGAGGAGAAAGGTTGTGGATGGCTTTGTATGCCATGGTTAAGGTTTTGAACTGAGCCTCTGGGCTCTGGGGATGCTTCAGCAAGGCTGGAATTGGGCAGGTTAATCTTTGGGAAGGACATATTGATCAAGCCGCATAAAGGGTTATCCTGGAAAAACAGTTGATTCCTTCTGCTCAGGCAATGTTCCCCAACTCTGGGACTGGTTTTTTCCATCAGGACAAAGCGCCATGCCACATAGCTAGGTCAATCAAAGTGTGGATGAAGGACCACCACCTCAAATTCCTGTCATGGCCAGCCCAATCTCCAGACATGAACCCCATTGAAAACCTCTGGAATGTAATCAAGAGGAAGATGGATAGTCACAAGCCATCAAACAAAGAAGAACTGGTTAAACTTTTGTATCAGGAGCGGCATAAGGTCACCCAAAAGCAGTGTGAAAGACTGGTGGAAAGCATGCCAATACTCATGAAAGCTGTGATTAAAAATCATGCTTATTCCACAAAATATTGATTTCTGAACTCTTGCTGAGTTCAAACATTAGTATTGTTGTTTCTAAATGATTATGATCTTGTTTTCTTAGCATTATTTGAGGTCTACAAGGACTGCATTTTATTTGCTATTTTGACCATGTTAAGGGCCTGCGGAACGCACCTAATAGATATTAAGGAGAGGTACGTCACAAAGTCGCTGAGTAACCCTACTGGGTCCAGGTACACGGTTAACTGCTGTGCGGATAGCAGTCTGTGATCATGCAGTCAGAACACAAGTAATAATCTCCTCACCAGAGTAGCCGGTATTCTAATGGCGTTTTCAGCCGAGCCCTGAACACGTGCATACAATCTCCTCACCATAGGTGCCGGTATTCTAGGGGCTTATTTCAGCCTGACCTAACCACATGCATACATGACCACACTGGCGCAAGCACGTAATGGATTTGATACTAGCGCATGGCGGCCCAGCCATGCCACCCTTTTATAGTAGCAACTGCAGGACCTACCAGAAAAGGACCAATGCGAAACCATTCCAGAACACATGTAGTTTCAGGACCTTCCTGGCAGACCAATGGGAGTCGCTGCTGTAAACGAGCATGTGACCCCTGATCTCCAATGGGAGTGTAAGGTTCTATGTATATATTCCTGAAACTCAGTTTGTTCGTCGGCCATTTTACTTTCTGTCTTGCTGCAGCTATCTTGCCCTCAGTCAAAATGGAGTTTCCAGCTTGCATGTTCCCGCCCTGATTCTCTCCTTTGCTTCTTAAGCAGCCACAGCTGAGCAATCAGTGCTTCAGAATCTAGCCTGCAGTGAACCTGTGACTTGACTCCTGTAAGCCTTGGACCTTGTACTCCAGCTATTCCTACTGAGGAACTCTGAAGCACTTGTGGACTCTGAACCCTGCTCTTTGAAAGACCCACGTTTGCATGGACTTACGGTAACAGAGAAGAAGATCCTGAATCTGTATTGGAGAGTGATTGCTGAGCTTGGATTACTCTGGCCTGCTGTGTCTCCTGTTTCTGTGTCTGCAAACTGTGTGACTATTTCTGCCAACTTGTATGAAGTAATACAGGACTTTTCTATATCAAACCTGTGACTCCTGTGTTTTCATCGCACCCAAGCACAAGACGCTATATGAACTGTACTACATACATTACAAGATTCTGAAGCCAAAACGTTAGTGTCTGCTGGGTCTGGAAGGCTGTGTCTGCTGTACTGTGGATATCAGACGTCCGGTTGTACTTTCTGTGATGACAGTGGTTGTGACTTCTCACAACCATTCCAGGTGAGCAATTCCCTTAAGTTTTTTCTTTTTGCAGTGTTACCACAGGTAAACACTATTGTTTTTTTTTTTTTCCTTTCTTTTCTCTTTTTTGTCTGCTGTAACTCTGGATATCAGATGTCTGGTTGAAACTTTCTGTGATGATAGTGGTTGTGACTTCTCACAACCATTCCAGGTGAGCAGTTCCCTTAATTTTTTTTCTCTCTGCAGTGTTGCCACAGGTGAACACTATTGTTTTTTTTCTCTCCTCTTCTTCCAGTAATCCTGTCTTAAAAGATCTGGAAAATGGAGGCCCGCATAAAGGAACTTTGCGGAGTGACTGATAATATCCTTGCAGATTTGGAGAATATAAAGACCCGTTTTACAAATCTACAGGACCTCAATAATCACAATTTGCAAGTGGTTGGACAGACTACCCAGGATTTGCGAGCCAGGATTGAGGTTCTAGAGGGGCGAGTCCAGGCTCCTGCCGTAGCCCCGAGTGCTGGGATTCCCAAGTTGCCCCCTTTTCGTTTTGGCGGTGAACGTGAGAAATTCAGGGGATTTATTAATCAATGCAATCTTTTTTTTTCTGCACATGCTTCACAATTTCCCACTAAACGATCTAAGGTGCTTACTATAATTATGTTGCTTACCAACAAGGCTTTAATGTGGGCAAACCCTCTGATTGAGACTGAGGATGATTGTTTGAATCACCTTGATGATTTTATTTCAGCCATGGGGCAGGTGTTTGATGACCCCAATGAGGTGCAACAGCTGAAGCAGCCATGTTAGCTTTGCGCCAAGGTAAGCACTCGGTAGCTGAATATGCCTTGGATTTCAGGAGATGGGCCCTTGATACCACCTGGGACAGTTCGCCAAAAAAATCTATTTTTCGAAAGGGGTTATCTCCACTGATTAAGGATGAACTTGCTCGTGCCGACCCTCCCACTGCGTTAGGTGACTTTATTAACTACTGCATCCGTATTGATACTCGTCTGACTGAACGCAGGCAAGAGAGATGGTTCGAAAGCAATCGTACTAACCTTTTCCTACCTTCCTCTCCAGCTAAGGAACCTTTGAGTAGGATTACACGGGAACCTGAACCTGAACCCATGCAGGTAGACTCTTTACAACGACGGGTTAGTGATGCACGCAAGGAACATCGTTTTAAGGAGAATCTATGTTTCTATTGTGGTAAGTCAGGGCACTTCATTATAAACTGCCCCAGCCGTTCTCGTAAGACTACTGCAGCACTCATTCATTGTGAGTGTTGCGAGAGGGGATCTGTCAGGTCCGAGCCTCAGGCTCCAGAGAGATCTGCAGCAACAGATCTTGATTTCTCGGACTTAAACTCCGTTACCTCTGAGGACGTTGACTGTGTAAACGCTGCCATTTTTCAAGTTTCCTCAGCGGTGTCCCAGCTGAGTTGTAAGAAAAACAATTCTCATTGCTTTCTTTCCATCAAACTCTGGGTTGACTCAGCTTGGGTGTCTAGCTCTGCTATGATCGACTCAGGGGCAAGTGGAAATTTTATGGATGTCTCCTTTGCTCTGAAACAGGGAATACGTTCAGTGAAGAAGGCTACTCCAGTACAGATGGAAACTGTGGATGGCTCCCTGCTGACCTCTGGACCAGTGGATCAGGAAACAGAGCCTTTGAGGGTTCTTATGGGTAAAGATCATCAAGAGAAACTGTCCTTTATGCTTATCTCTTCTCCCCACTTTCCCATTATTCTAGGGCTACCATGGCTGTCAGGCTCAGAATCCTACCATTAACTGGGAGACCAAGGAATTACACTTTCCAGAGAAACAGATGAGTCCAAAAGTTTCAGCTTGCTCTGTTCCTAAAGGAATCATGTCAGTCCCTGAACTACCAGCTGTATACCAGACTATGTGGATTTATGTGATAAGAAGAACGCTGACCAGCTTCCTCCTCACCGTCCATATGATTGTCCAATTGAATTATTGCCTGGAGCAGAGATACCTTTTGGTAAGATCTACCCCCTGGCGGGGCCCGAGCTAAAGGCTTTAAAGGATTACATAGATGAAAATCTAGCCAAGGGCTTCATACGCCCCTCTTCATCTCCTGCAGGTGCACCCATCTTCTTTGTAAAGAAGAAAGATGGATCTCTGAGACCATGCGTAGACTATAGGGAACTCAATAAGGTTACTATTAGAAACCGTTATCCATTGCCTTTAATCCCTGAGTTATTGGAGAGAGTGCGACATGCCAAAATTTTTTCTAAACTAGATCTTCGTGGGGCCTATAACTTAGTCCGTATTAGACCTGGGGATGAATGGAAGACTGCATTCAGGTCACGCTATGGACACTTTGAATATCTAGTTATGCCTTTTGGTCTGAGTACCGCCCCAGCCACTTTCCAACACTTGGTGAATGACATCTTCAGGGATCTCCTAGATACATTCGTGGTAATTTATTTGGATGATATTCTAATTTTTTCTAACTCCACAGAGGAACATCATGGACATGTGAGAATGGTCTTGGAACGTCTAAGACAAAATCATCTTTACATCAAACTTGAAAAGTGTGAATTCCATAGGACCGAAATTCAATTTCTGGGGTATGTACTGTCTACACAAGGAATTAGTATGGATGGAAGCAAAACCCAAGCCATCAAGGATTGGCCAAGTCCTAGAAATGTGAAGGAGGTACAGCGCTTCATTGGGTTTGCCAACTTCTATAGACGTTTCATTAGAAATTTCTCTGAGGTAGTGTCACCTATCACTGAACTTACCCGGAAAGAGTCTAGGTTTTCCTGGACTTCCCAAGCCCAGGAAGCATTTTCCCGTCTAAAAGATAAATTTACCACTGCACCTATCCTAGTACATCCCAACCCCGAGCTTGCCTTCATAATAGAGGTGGATGCTTCAGACTGTGCCGTTGGAGCTATACTCTCTCAGAGAACAGGTGAGAAGAATGTCTTGCATCCCTGTGCCTTCTTTTCCCAGCAGTTGTCTTCGGCTGAGAGGAACTACGATGTGGGCAATAGAGAGTTGTTGGCCATTATTGCCGCCTTCAAAGAATGGAGACACCTTCTTCAGGGAGCTGCACAGCAAATAGTCGTCCTGACAGACCATCGTAACCTTGAGTTTATCAGGTCGGCTAAGTGCCTGACTCCTCGCCAGGCTCGCTGGAATCTTTTCTTAAACCAATTTAATTTTATCATCTCTTATAGACCAGGATCGCGCAATGGAAAGGCTGATGCACTCTCTAGGATTTACTCAGCAGAGACACGTCCAATTACTCCTCCTAAGACTATTCTTCCTGACTCTAGATTCCTAGGAGTAATTCATAATCAAGACCTACTTAAGGACATCAAGGAAGCATACCATGCGGATTCCTTTTTGGCACAACCCCCAAGGGACGTAAGTCTTGTCTTTAAGAATGGTGTGTGGATTCAGGGACAACGTCTGTATATTCCTGAAACAGTCAGATTAAGAGTATTGCAACTCATTCACGATTCCAAGATAGCTGGGCATAGAGGAATTCTAAAGACACAGGAATTTCTTTCTCGTTTCTTTTGGTGGCCCACTTGCAGGAAGGATGTTTTGAATTATGTCACTTCATGTGAGGTCTGTGCAAGATGCAAAACACCTCGCTCCTCACCAACTGGTCTGTTACAGCCTCTTCCCACCCCGTCCCGCCCGTGGGGATCCATTTCTATGGACTTCATTGTGGAGTTACCAACCTCTCAGGGGAAGAACACTATTCTAGTGGTGGTTGACCGTCTAACAAAGGCAGCTCATTTTATCCCTTGTGTCGGCTTCCCACTGCAAAACAGACATCAGATTTGATGATTAAAGATGTGTTTCGCTTACATGGAGTACCGGATGAGGTTATTTCGGATCGAGGGGTGCAATTCACTTCTAGGTTTTGGCAAAATTTCTGTGCAGCATTGGACATTAAAGTAAACCTTTCTTCTGCTTTTCATCCCCAGACTAATGGACAGACCGAACGAACCAATCAAACCCTGGAGCAGTATCTCCGCTGCTTTATCTGCCACCTACAGGATGATTGGGTGGATCTACTTCCATTAGCTGAGTTCTCGTATAACAACTCTCAGAGTGCCTCCACTAAACAGTCTCCTTTTTACTCTAATCTAGGTTATCATCCTAACATTCTACCACGATTTCCCATAGAAACGCCTTTACCAGCAGGGCTGAAAGAATCACGTTTTTACAGAAGAATATGGATCTTCTAAAGGAAAATCTGGAATCGGCTCAAGAAAGGTACAAGAAAGCAGCAGATACATTTCGTAAACCTGCACCAGCTTTCAAGGTAGGAGACTTGGTCTGGCTGTCAACCAGAAATCTTAAGTTAAGGATTCCATCGTCTAAGTTGGGACATAAGTACATTGGACCCTATAAAATCAGTAAAATTATAGTGCCGTTGCTTGTCGTCTTCAACTGCCCAGAACTATGAGAATCCACCCTGTCTTTCATGTATCCCTACTAAAGGCTGCGACACCCAATACGTTTCCTGGACGTTCCTCTCCTTGCCCTGACCCAGTGTAGTCGATGGTCAGGAAGAATTTGTGGTGGAAAGGATTTTAGATTCCAGGTTGTATAGAAATCAGTTACAATATCTGATTAAATGGCAGGGCTACCCAGTGGAGGACAACTCATGGGAACCGGTCAATAACGTTAATGCTCCTCGCTTGCTCCGTCAGTTTCATCAGAGGTACCCACACAAGCCTGGTCTGAGGTCATCCGGAGGTTGTCCTTAAGGGGGGAGTAATGTAAGGTTCTATGTATATATTCCTGAAACTCAGTTTGTTCGTCGGCCATTTTACTTTCTGTCTTGCTGCAGCTATCTTGCCCTCAGTCAAAATGGAGTTTCCAGCTTGCATGTTCCCGCCCTGATTCTCTCCTTTGCTTCTTAAGCAGCCACAGCTGAGCAATCAGTGCTTCAGAATCTAGCCTGCAGTGAACCTGTGACTTGACTCCTGTAAGCCTTGGACCTTGTACTCCAGCTATTCCTACTGAGGAACTCTGAAGCACTTGTGGACTCTGAACCCTGCTCTTTGAAAGACCCAGTTTGCATGGACTTACGGTAACAGAGAAGAAGATCCTGAATCTGTATTGGAGAGTGATTGCTGAGCTTGGATTACTCTGGCCTGCTGTGTCTCCTGTTTCTGTGTCTGCAAACTGTGTGACTATTTCTGCCAACTTGTATGAAGTAATACAGGACTTTTCTATATCAACCTGTGACTCCTGTGTTTTCATCGCACCCAAGCACAAGACGCTATATGAACTGTACTACATACATTACAGGGAGATCTTGCCCTGGGCATGCTAAGATGGAAAAAGCAGGGACTTCGGTCCCGAACTGCCTGCTCCAGCACTGGTTATAATAGAGGAACCAGGAAAGACCGCAACAAGCCTCTGCACAGTGTTAAACTGGGCGAGACGCTGGGACCGATGTCTTTGCTGAGCAGGCTCCACTGCGGCCGGAGATAGATGGGGGACTGCAGTGGGACTGGTTCGAGACTCCCCTTGTGCAGCAGCGGGAACTCGAACCCTAACATTACCCCCCCTCCTAGGGTCCCCCTTCTTTGTGCCTCGCTGCGCTCAAAGGCAGCGATGAGCTGCGAAGCATGAACATGCTCGGCAGGCTCCCAGGACCTATCCTCAGGCCCATAACCCCTCCAATCCACCAAATAAAATTTTTTTCCTCGTACCACCTTGCACCCAACAATGGCGTTCACCTCATGATCGTCAGTAGATGAACCCGACGTCCCGGAAGATACTCGGAAAACCGGGAAATGGCCACGGGTTTCAGGAGGGATACGTGAAAGGTGTCGGTGATACTAAGGCGAGGCGGAAGAGCTAGGCGGTAAACCACCGGGTTCACCTGCATAAGAACTTTAAAAGGACCAAAAAAGCGAGGTGCCAACTTGGTGAACTCTACACGTAGCCTGATGTTTAGGGCAGAGAGCCACACTAGGTCACCCAGAGCAAATGTAGGAGCGGGGAACCGATGTGCATCGGCCGAAGACCTCATCCTCTCTTTGGAGGTCTGAATGGCATCCTGGGTGCGGTCCCAAATGTACCGTGCCTCCAAGCCCAGTCTGCCACCCTGGAATTGGAGGAAGACACGTGCATGGGCACTGGTACCCGTGGATGCTGACCGTAGTTCAGGAGGATTGGGGTCTGTCCGGTGGAGTCAGCCACAGCATTATTTAGAGCGAACTCAGCCCACGGTAGCAAGGATGCCCAGTCATCTTGCCTGGCAGAGACAAAATGTCGCAAGTATGTGACCAAGGTCTGGTTGGCCCTCTCCTACCAATACATTCGTCTCGGGATGGTATGCCGAGGAGAGATTCAACTCAATGCTGAGTAAGCGACACAGCTCTCTCCAGAACCGAGATGCAAACTGGGGACCTCGATCACTGACAAATTTGTCTGGCATACCGTGTAGGCGGAAAATATGCCTAATGAATAATGCTGCCAAGGCCCGTGCAGACGGTAACTGTGGTAACGGCACCAAGTGCACCATTTTGGAGAAGTGGTCGGTTATCACCCAGATGATGGTGCAGCCCCGAGACTTGGGTAAGCCCACCACAAAATACAATCCCAACCATTTCCCAGGGCCTGTCTGCCACCGGTAAAGGGAAAAGTAACCAGCTGGCCATTGTCGAGGGGACTTATTCTTGGCGCAGGAGACGCACGCCTGAACGTATTCCCTGACGTCACGGACCATATGTGGCCACCAGTATGTCCTTGCCAGCAACTCAGATGTCCTCTTTGCCCCAAAATGTCCACCCACCCTGGAAGAGTGTGCCCAAGAGAGTACCTCCGGTCACAAATTGATGGGCACAAAAGTCTTGCCCGGAGGCACAGACTCAAGCGAAACCGGGGCCACAGTTCTTAGGCTCTCTGTGGGGACAATCAGCCGAGGCTTCTCCTCCACCTCCTCAGAGGACACCACGGAGCGAGACAGAGCATCAGCACGAATGGTCTTCTCCCTGGAGAGAAAATGGAGTGTGAAATGGAACCTGGAGAAGAACAGGGACCATCTGGCCTGACAGGAATTTAGCCGCTGGGCAGTCTGTAAATAGACCAAATTTTTGTGGTCAGTGAATACTTGAAAGGAAAAGCGAGCCCCCTCCAGGAGATGTCTCCACTCGGAAAAGGCCAACTTCATGGCTAGCAACTCCCTATCCCCAATGGAATAATTCCTGTCCGCTGGTGTGAAGGTTTTGGACAAGAAGAAGCAAGGATGTTTACTAGCTTGAGCATAATTTTGAAAAAGGACTGCTCCATCACCAACGGACGAGGCATCTACCTCCTATATAAAAGGCTTATCAACCTCGGGACGATGTAGGATAGGAGCGCTAGCAAAATGGGACTTGATTGAAGTAAAGGCCTTGGAGACCTCCTCTGACCACAATTTGGGATTGGCTCCCTTCTTGGTGAGGGCTACCAAGGGAGCTACCAAAGTAGAGAAGTGGGGAATTAATTGGCGATAGTAATTAATGAACCCCATAAAGCGCTGCACCGCTTTGAGAGTGGGGTTCTTGACAATCCATTACAGCCTGTAGTTTGGCAGGATCCATAGCCAATCCCTGAGTGGAGATGATATAGCCCAGGAATGGTAGAGACTCCTGCTCAAACACACACTTCTCCAACTTCTCATATAAGGAATTTGCCCGCAAGAGGTCGAAGACCCTGCAAACATCTCTCCAGTGGGTGTCCATATCTGGAGAAAAGATGAGAATGTCATCCAGATAGACTACCACAGAGGTGGCAAGCATGTCCCGGAAGATGTCATTTACGAAATCTTGGAAGACGGCTGGAGCATTACAGAGCCCGAAGGGCATCACAAGATATTCGTAATGTCCATCTCTGGTATTGAACGCCGTCTTCCATTCGTCCCCTCACTGATGTGGATCAGGTTATGGGCACCACGAAGATCCAGCTTAGTAAATACTCTTGCTCCCCGGAGCCTATCAAAGAGCTCAGATATTAGGGGCAAAGGATATTTGTTCTTAACGGTAATGACGTTAAGACCCCTATAGTCTATACACGGTCGTAATTCTCCATTCTTCAACTGCACGAAGAAAAATCCTACCCCTGCTGGTGACAATGACTTCCTAATATACCCTCTTGCCAGATTTTCCTGGATGTATTGGACATGGCCTCCATCTCAGGAAGAGAGAGAGGATACACTCTTCCCCGAGGGGCTCCGTTCCAGGCAAGAGGTCTATAGGACAGTCATAGGGGCGATGAGGCAGAAGAGTCTCCGCTGCCTTTTTGGAGAATACGTCTCCGTGTGACCGATAAACCTTGGGAGAGAAGCAAGGTCTATGGGTATCTTCGTGGTGGAAACCTGAACGTCCTCTCTCAGACATCTGTCTCTGCAATGATCACCCCAACCCAGTATTCTCCCAGAGGAACACTCAATATGGGGAGAGTGGTGGCGAAGCCAGGGTAATCCCAACAAAACCTCATCTATTCCCTCAGGAAGAACAAAAATGGATATATTCTCCTGATGAGAAGGGGACATAGACAGAGGTAGAGAGACAGTCTGGTGGGTGATTTGTGAGGGCAGGATTGCTCCATTCAATACTCTCACCGATATTGGCTCGGCGAGCTTCACCAGCGGTATGGAATGGCGAGAGGCAAAGGAGGAGGACATAAAATTCCCCTCTGCCCCAGAGTCCACACAAAGCTTGGCGGGAAGAGTGGATGAACCTAGAGATATTAACCCTTAAGGAGCTCTTTCGGTGCAAAATCCCTCGGTCTAATGACCCTGCACCTATGGTCACGGAACATGACCGTTTACTCATTCGCTGGGGACATCGGTTGGCATAATGTCCTGGCTGCTGACACACTGTACAGACCACGGATACTCGAGTTGTCCGAGACTTAGATCCCACTCGAGTAGTCTCCACGGTCTCTGGGGAGTCGGTCGCCCGAACGGGAAATTCAAGAGGTTTGGCAAAAGTGGGTGCCAGCCGAAACCTCTGCCTACACTGGGTCCGCTCTAACCTCCGCTCGTGAAAACGGAGGTCGATGCGGGTAGATATAGAAATTAGTTTCTCCAGTGTGGCAGGAATCTCCCTGGTAGCCAAAGTGTCCTTTACATGGTCTGCCAGTCCTCTCCAGAACACTGGAATAAGAACTTTATCTGGCCACTCTAATTCAGAGGCCAAAGTCCGAAATTGGACTGAGAACTGGCTGACCATGGACAAGCCCTGTGACATTGCCAGCAGTTGGAGTGCCGTATCGTGCGTGACATGATGTCCTAAAAAGACCTTTTTCAGAGCCTCCAAAAACCGAGGAGCACTCCTCACCACACGATCGTCGCACTCCCACAGCGGCGTTGCTCACTCCAATGCTCTGCCCGACAGAAGAGACACAATAAAAGCCACTTGTGCCCGTTCCGTGGGGAAACGTGTTGCCAGAAGCTCAAGCTTTATAGAGCTCTGACTCACGAATCCCCGACAATGTTTACTGTCACCCGTAAACTTGTCTGGAAGTGGGAGGTGGGATAATGTCGGAGCAGAGGTAGCGGTGGACAAACTGGCTGCAGCTATGCTAGCAGCCTGAACAGCGACTGCGGTAATATCCATAGCTGAGGTTGTGCACTCAAGGACCGCCAACCTACCCTCCAGCTGCTGGATGTACTGCTGTAGACGCTGGTCATCCGCCATTTTACTAGCCAGACCCTGGCACTAGTATTATGTTAAGGAAAAACAAGGATGGAGGGCACAAACCCAAAATTTCTTAATGAGGGCTCAACCAGGAGTATGTCAAAATTTAATTAGAACAAAGGAGTGAAAGAAGACATACTACACACAGGGAACACCAATATGTAAACAATAATCCAATTTTATTAGAAAACTACAATATATCACACTACACAATTAAAAACAATTAAAATCAAACAAACAATCCCTGAAAGGGATACATGACTCCCTGAGACCCATGAATATGTGCAAGTATGAAAATAGACGTATAATGCAAATACTGGTAATAGTAATATACAATGCACAATAGAGAACACACAGCACAAAAAATATATATATAAAACCAAATCAATCCCCAAAGAAAAAAATGTGCTAGGGATAAAGTCACATCACGATAGTAATATGTATGTGGTATTATGCAGGCCACTCTTAATAACCATGGGGAGTGCTGGAAAATGATGATATATACGAATATAATGACAACAATATATATATAATGTGGCGAAATAGATGGCACAATAATAATAAGCCCAGAAAAGGACAATACCTCCAAAAACAATTACATATATAACAAATATATCACCATGGAGAAGATGAAGCCCCTATAAGATCAGTGTCCTGCAAAAATGCCCATAAAAAATGACCAAAATATTACCAAACCAATGGGGAAGGAAAAGGGGGGTCAGGGAGGGCAGAGCCCAACGCGTGTCGCCACCTCCGTGGCTTCGTCAGGAGCAGTAATGGTGATATTGTTGTAGAGTTCGATATATATAACGCACAAATAAAGCAAAAACTTACAACAGCTGAGACCGGTTTGCAAACGCCGTGACAGGAAATGCCTGGAAACGGAAGTGATAAAGCCAGGCAACATACACAAGGAGTCCTAAGATGGCTGAAAAGTGCACAACTGCGCATGCGCTAGTTAGTATGTGACGTCGCACAGTCGCAAATGATCAGAGAGCAAAGTATCAATGAGACACAGCGCAGTCTCTTAATTTTTGCCTGAGCTGTATATAAGCATTATAAGGTCAGTGTGCTCAACTAAAAATACAGCTGTCTGAATTTCTGTCACCTGAAAAAAAATTGACTAAAGCCCCAATACACTGTAGACAGCTGTCCAAGCGTTCGGCCAGCAGCTATCTTTCCCAACTTTCCATATCCAGGATCGCTCACTCTGCTGAGCGTTTCTGTGTTCTCTGTGAGAGCCACTCTCAGGCAGCAGCTTATCACTTAGGGAACAAAAGGATCTACAGTCTGAATTTGGATATGCTGGATTCTTAGCCCCCCTGACAATCATCAGTCAGAGCCACCCATACACGCAAAACTTATATACATCAGCGGGTTTGACCAAATTTAGTCTAATGTGTATGGGGGTCTTAGCTAGTATTTGAAGGTTATGGACACTGTCAGGATATGCGCACACAAGTTATTTTAGACATCTGCAAATGCCTAGAGTTTTTCAGGGGTAAGGTTTCTCCTTGTGGAGAGTGACATACCAGCTCTGGCGTGTCGAGGTAAGGAGGCTTATTCGCCATGCAATGCTCCTCTGGGAAATTTAATATGCAAATTGCCTCTTCAAAAAAAGAGGACTTGTACTCTATAGCGCCACCTATTGGAAGTAGCGATCCTACAAGTCACAATCAACCCTTTAACGAGTCTTGTAATATGACTTAGGATAAAAGCCAAATCAGTATCTCCATTTGCAGACACTGTGTTTCGGACTATTGGTCCTCGTCAGTGCAAAAGTAGGAGAGATCTGATTTAGCTGGATGAGAGGCTCTGGACTAGGGTCTAAGGGGTAAGATTCCTCCTTGTGGAGAGTGACATACAGCTCTGGTGTGTCGAGGTAAGGAGGCTTATTCGCCGCCCTTAGACCCTAGTCCAGAGTCTGCAAATGGAGATACTGATTTGGCTTTTATCCTAAGTCATATTACAAGACTCGTTAAAGGGTTGATTGTGACTTGTAGGATCGCTACTTCCAATACGTGGCGCTATAGAGTACAAGTCATCTTTTTTTGAAGAGGCAATTTGCATATTAGAGATTTTCAGACAGAAGACTCTTCAGGACACAAAGTTGTCATACTGTTCTGCTTTAACGTTTTTGTCTTTTTTGTTGTATTTTCAGACATCTTTTAGCCAACAGTTTTTGTTTATTTTTTTTTATACACTGGGAAGCGGCTTCCAAAGAGAAGCGGCTTCCAAAGAGAAGCTGCCCAAATAATGGACTGGTCATTTCATGTCTTAGGAAACCTGAAATGGTTTAAAAAAAAACCCCAAAGGACTGAATATATGAACAGCGAGTCGTTTTGCAGTGTATAGGTTAATTGTTTTTAGCAAATATTTAGCTCTTTTTTAGACAGGTTACAGTGATGTCAGAGAGAGTCCCCGGCTGAACTGAACTGAACTGATTAGCCTGGGAAACAATCAGTTAAGCTTCCCAGTTAATCACTTCCTCTCCTGTCAGCCTGGAGAGGAGCTCATTCGTTCGGGGCTTACAGCTGAGCTACCAGCATTAGCTGCACTGCTTGCTGTAAACCAGTTAACCCTTTGTGAAGGATTACAGCGTTGGACCTGACAGAGCGCCGGATAGGTAAGAATAATGTTGCTTTATTATTTTTTTTTATTACCGGAGAACAAGGGAATCGAATGAATACCAGTACAATAAAAGATGGTCAAAAACTGTGTTTATTTCATTAAAATGATTTTTAATTAAAGTGTGTGTTTTTTTTTATTTCATACAATAGGATTAATAATTGACAGTTGTCTAATTGACAATTCTCAATTATTAACCTGGCTTAAAGTGACCTTCCAATAGCAAGGTGGCTTTAACCCATTATTAACCCATTAGCCACCGATACAGGGCAATGGGAATAGATGGGATAAGTGCCAGAAAGGGCGCATCTAATTATAGATTTGCCTTTTCTGGGGTGGCTGGGGGCAGATGTTAGTAGCCAGGGGGGGCACAAAATAAATACACCCTCCCTAGGCTATTATTATCTGCCCCCACTTGCTGGCTTTGCCTGTCTGGTGGAGAAAATAGCGCGGGAGCCCAAGCATTTTTTTTCAACGAATTTACACCTTTAATTAACCCCTACATGTATGAAATTTTGCACACATACACTCATGTAATTGTTAGTGAAAACCATATATCAAACTACATGAAATGACATGGGTAACTGTATGTAAACCATGTGTCATTTCATGTCGGGTTCTGTAATTTCACAAAAGCCAGCAATTGAATTAGCGGCTATTATACTATGTAGAAGTGTATGAACTATAAATATATATATATATGTCACAATTACATGTATATACAGTACAGACACACCTTCGCTTTCAAAGATTTTTTGTATTTTCATGACTATGAAAATTGTAGAATCACACTGAAGGCATCAAAACTATGAATTAACACGTGGAATTATACATTACACTTTACAAAAAAGTGTGAAACAACTAAAAATATGTCTTATATTTTATGTTCTTCAAAGTAGCCACCTTTTGCTTTAAATACTGCTTTGCACGCAGAAAAGGTGAACGGATGGACTCTATATGCCTAATTCCCACCGTGAAGCTTGGAGGAGGTGGTGTGATGGTGTGGGGGTGCTTTGCTGGTGACACTGTTGGGGAATTTTTCAAAATTGAAGCGGTGAGCGGTCCAGCTCACCCCAAACCATCTCGATTGGGTTCAGGTCTGGTGACTGTAGAGGCCAGGTCATCTGGCGTAGCACCCCAACACTCTCCTTCTTGGTCAAATAGCCCTTACACAGTCTGGAGGTGTGTTTGGTGTCATTGTCCTGTTAAAAAAATAAATGATGGTCAACTAAACGCAATCCGGATGGAATAGCATGCTGCTGCAAGATGCTGTAGTAGCCATTCTGGTTTACTATGCCTTCAATTTTGAATAAATCCCCAACAGTGTCACCAGCAAAACACCCCCACACCATCACACCACCTCCTCTATGCTTCACGGTGGGAACCAGGCTTGTAGAGTCCATCCGTTCACCTTTTCTGCGTGCAAAGCAGTAATCAAAGCAAAAGGTGGCTACTTTGAAGAACCTAGAATATAAGACATATTTTCAGTTGTTTCACACTTTTTTGTAAAGTGTAATGTATAATTCCACATGTGTTCATTCATAGTTTTGATGCCTTCAGTGTGATTTAACAATTTTCATAGTCATGAAAATACAGAAAAATCATTGAATGAGAAGATGTGTCCAAACTTTTGGTCTGTACTGTATATATGTATTCTATGTGTGTATATGCATTCTTTCTATTCTTTATTAAACCTGTCAGTGTGATTTTACAGTATAGCTGGGGATGAATTGCTGGTTTTTCTAAAGGACACCGGTGCGATTTAATCGCAAGTCACATATGTGGTCCGTTTGTAATCCGATTTTTCATCGCACCCATAGACTTGCATTGGCGATTGTCAACCCACAATCGGTGACGATCGCAGCATGCTGCGATTTCACTCGCACGTATAAAACTGACGACAAAAAATCGGATGGTGGGAGCTGCTCCATAGATTAACATTGGTCCGACTGCAATGCGATATTTCATTGCTTTGCAGTCGTCCGATTTTGTCGCCATGTGACTCCGACCTAACTGTGTAACTCACTCAGATCATGGGGTACCGAACTCTACTGTGTGAATGATGCAGTAGTGATCACTAGAGTTGAGCGAAACAGGTCGGTCAGATACATAAGTCGCCGACTTTCGCTAAAGTCGAGGTTCGCTGAGCGAAACCCGACCATAGCGTGAAGTCGGCCATACGGTCTTCAACACGAGCGCCAAAGTTGGTGTTCCCATAATGCTTACAGGCTCCTTTTTTCAGCCAATGAGCAAGGACGTACACTGTGGGCAACGAGATGACATTGGCAGCGTCCACCACCATCTTAGAGAAGGGCATTGCAGTGATTGGCTTACTTTGGGGGGCATCATAGTGGCTATAAAAGCACTTAACGCCGACCGCCATTTTACTTCTGCCGATCTTAACAGTAGGGAGAGGTTGCTGACGCTGTTTATCAGTAGGGAGAGAGTTACGGCTGTAAAGAGAAGTTATTATGTGCTTGTGCTGTACAGTTAGTGTGCAGTGACAGGGGAGGATTTACTTGTGTGCAGCAGCGCTGGTTATTAGGCTGCCTGCTAACTGTATTGCTGTGTGTACACTGCTGTGGAGACTGCTTTTTACACAGCACTAACAAGTTTATTCTTTATTTCTGCACAGTTACCGAGCGTTCATTTTTTCCCACACCGTATAGAGGTGTACGTTCCTCACAAACTACCGTGTACCAGCTGGTATCATGGACAAATACATGCTGACTATCTGTGTGTGACTCCAGAAATATATACGGAGATTTAAAATTACCCCAACACTGTATACAGCTGTACACTTCTGATAGAGTACACTTTTTCTGCTTTTTATATTCAGGTCTAATCCATACTGAGCCTGTGAGAGTCTGTCTGTGACTCCGGCAATATAAACGGAGATTTAAAATTACCCCAACACTGTATACAGCTGTACGCTTCTGATACAGAACCCTTTTTAAGCTTTTTATATTCTGGTCTAATCTATACTGAGTGAGCGTCTGTGTGTTACTCTGGAAATCTATACAGAGATTTAAAATAACCCCATCACTGTATACAGCTGTATGCTTCTGATACATTACCCTTTTTCTGCTTTTGATATTCTGGCCTAATCCATACTGAATGAGCGTCTGTGTGACTCCGGAAATATATACGGAGTTTTAAAATTACCCCAACACTGTGTACAGCTGTACGCTTCTGATTCAGTACCCTTTTTCTGCTTTTTATATTCTTGTCTAAGCCACACTAAGCATGTGAGCGTCTGTCTGTAACTCCGGCAATATATACGGAGATTTAAAATTACCCCAACACTGTATACAGCTGTACGCTTCTGATACAGTACCCTTTTTCTGCTTTTTATATTCTTGTCTAAGCCACACTGAGCCTGTGAGCTTCTGTCTGTAACTCCGGCAATATATACGGAGATTTAAAATTACCCCAACACTGTATACAGCTGTACGCTTCTGATACAGTACTTTTTTCTGCTTTTTATATTCTGGTCTAATCCATACTGAGTGAGCGTCTGTGTGTTACTCCGGAAATCTATACGGAGATTTACAATTTACCCCTACACTATATACACCTGCTATCTTCAGATACAGTACCCTTTTTCTGCTTTTTATATTCTGGTCTAATCCATACTGAGCCTGAGAGCGTCTGGCTGTGACTCGGAAATATATACGGAGATTTTCAATTTTCCCCCCTGTACTATATACACCTGGTATCTTGTGATACAGTGCTCTATTTTAGCTTTTTATATTGTGGTCTAATCCATAGTGAGCCTGTGAGCGTCTGTCTGTGACTCCGGAAATAAATATGGAGATTTACAATTTTCTCCCATACTATATACACCTGGTATCTTGTGATACAGTACCCTTTTTCAGCTTTTTATATTGTGGTCTAATGCATACTGAGCTTGTGAGCGTCTGTCTGTAACTCGGAAATATATATGGAGATTTTCAATTTTCCCTATACTGTATACACCTGGTATCTTCAGAAACAGTACCCTTTTTCTGCTTTTTATATTGTGGTCTAATGCATATTGAGCCTGTGAGCGTCTGTCACTCCGGAAATAATACGGAGATTTACAAATTTCCCCTATACTATGTACACCTGGTATCTTGTGATACAGTACCCTTTTTCAGCTTTTATATTGTGGTCTAATCCATACTGAGCCTGTGAGCGTCTGTCTGTGACTCCGGAAATAATACGGAGATTTTACAATTTTCCCCTATACTATATACACCTGGTATCTTGTGATACAGTACCCTTTTTCAGCTTTTTATATTGTGGTCTAATCCATACTGAGCCTGTGAGCGTCTGTCTGTACTCCGAAATATATACGGAGATTTTCAATTTTCCCTATACTAGTATCACCTGGTATCTTCGATGATATTAGTACCCTTTTTCTTGGTCTATTTATATTGTGGTCTAATGCCATACTGAGCCTGTGAGCGTCTGTCTGTACTCCGAAATATATACGGAGATTTTCAATTTTCCCCTATACTGTATGTACACCTGGTATCTTAGTGATAAGTACCCTTTTTCATGCTTTTATATTGTGGTCTAATCATATGAGCCTGTGTGCGTCTGTCTGTGACTCCGGAAATATATACAGAGAGTTACAATTTTCCCCTATACTATTTACACCTGGTATCTTGTGATACAGTACCCTTTTTCAGCTTTTATATTGTGGTCTAATCCATACTGAGCCTGTGGCGTCTGTCTGTGACTCCGGAAATATATACGGAGTTTACGATTTTCCCCTATACTGTATACACCTGGTATCTTCAGATATAGTACCCTTTTTCTGCTTTTTATATTGTGGTCTAATGCATACTGAGCCTGTGAGCCGTCTGTCACTCCGGAAATATATACAGAGATTACAATTTTCCCCTATATATGTACACCTGGTATCTTTGATACAGTACCCTTTTTCGCTTTTATATTGTGGTCTAATCCATATTTGAGCCTGTGGCGTCTGTCTGTGACTCCAGAAATATATACAGAGAGTTACAATTTTCCCCTATACTATTTACACCTGGTATCTTGTGATACAGTACCCTTTTTCAGCTTTTTATATTGTGGTCTAATCCATACTGAGCCTGTGAGCGTCTGTCTGTGACTCGGAAATATATACGGAGATTACATTTTCCCCTATACTATTTACACCCGGTATCTTGTGATACAGTACCCTTTTTCAGCTTTTTATATTTGTGTCTAATCCATACTGAGCCTGAGAGCGTCTGTCTGTGACTCCGGAAATATATACCGAGATTTACCATATTCCCCTATGCTATATACACCTGGTATCTTCAGAAACAGTACCCTTTTTCTGCTTTTTATATTCTGGTCTAATCCATACTGAGCCTGAGAGCGTCTGTCTGTGACTCCAGAAATATATACGGACATTTACAATTTCCCCTTCACCGTATACAGCTGTACGCTTCAGATACAGTACCATATATCTGCTGGTATTTTTTGTACATTTTCCCAAACATGAGGAAGTATGGTGGTAGAGGCCACGGACGTGGGCGGGGGGGCCTGCTGGTACTGATGGTGGTGGTGGTGCATCTGCTGGTAGTGCAAAAAGCACAATAGCACCTAAGGCAGGAGGTGTTGAGCCTACATCATCGTCTGGAGAGGAAGGCCTGGAAGGCTCCCTTTTCTGGGAGTAGGTAAACCGCTTTTAAAGCCGAGCATCAGTAACAGGTTTTGGCTTAAATTGCCGAAACAGCCGCCAGCTCTATCGCCTCCACTTCTAAAGTTTCAAAAAATGCAAGCAATGCAGGCTCCTGGTCAGGAACAACACCTTTCCTTGTGTCCTTCACCCCCACCAAAAGTGAAGGATGCGGCAGGCCACAATTCAGATTACTCCATGGAGCTCTTTTCACATACCATGCCTGGGTTATCAAGTCAAATCCTTAATTCCCCAGTCCAAGATGAATCTGACATGGTGTGCACTGATGGACAGCCACTGCTATATGATTCTGCTGGTACATTCACCCAGAGCACTACATTGCCCTCACAGTTTGCTGAGCCAGAATCTGACCCTGATGAAACTCAGGTGCCCCTTCCCGCATACTATACCACCTTACACGGTGACACAGAGGAAGGTGCAGATGAAATTGAAGAGGAGGTGATGGATGACCCAGTTGTTGACCCAGATTGGCATCCATTGGGGGAAGAGGGTGCCGCTGGCAATAGCTCAGAAGAGGAGGAAAATCCGCAGCAGGCATTGACATCGCAGCTGCAGTTATCTGGCAGGCCCGTAGCAGTCTAAAATCGTGTTAAAAAAACAAAAAGAGTTGCAGGACAGCTTGGCCAGATGGTCAAATTAGCACAGTGTGCAAGCCCTGAAAATTTATCCCATAGTAGGAAGAGTGCAGTGTGGCACTTTTTTTACCAAAATCCTATTGATGAGGCTAAGGTTATCTGCAAGAAGTGCGGAAGGAACTTTAGCCGAGGGAAAATCTCCGAAATTTGAATACCAGTTGCTTGCTTAGACATTTAAAACACCATTCACTTGCAAGCGTGGACTGACTACAAAACCACAGGTAGCACATGTGCATCTGCTCGGACTGAAGGTAGCCAGAAACGCTACATCGCTTCCCCGAGTGTAAGCCCACCGGTTAGCACACCACCAGCAAGAAATGTTGAGGTGTCGTCGCAAGGCCAAAGAAGTCAGAGAATCACAATGTTTTTGCAACCAAAGACTGAATGTAGGTCATCACCACCAATACCACCACCACCACCATCACCATCACCAACCCCCTCTCAGTCCACCATGTCCACCGCTAGTTCCTCCATATGCAGCTCTCAAGTCCAGCACACCCTAAAAGACACTCTAAGTAGGACAAGAAAGTACTCATCCTCTCATCCGCGTACACTGGCTTTGAACGCCTACATTGACAAACTGATCTCATTAGAGATTAGGCCCTTCCGTTTGGTTGAAAGCGCCTCGTTCCGAGAGCTCATGGCCTACGCTGTCCCACGCTATGACCTACCCAGTCGGCACTTCTTTTCTAGAAAAGCAATCCCTGCCCTCCACCTGCACATGAAAGACCGCATTGTCCATGCACTCAAACAATCAGTGAGTAGAAAGGTGCACCTCACAACATATGCATGGGTCAGTATGCATGGCCAGGGCCGTTATGTGTCCATCACTGCGCACTGGGTTAATGTGGTGGATGCAGGGTCCACAGGGGACAGCGGCGGTGGGACAGTGCTGCCTAGCCCACGGTATAGGCAACATTTGGCTGTAGGCGTTCGACCCTCCTCCGCCTCCAGAAGCAAAAGTTTGTTGACAGAGCGCAGTCGCACGAGCACTCCATCCGCAGCTGCCAGTGTTGCACATGAGGTGTCCCACTATTGAACAGCTAGTGCAAGGGTAAGCAGGCTGTTTTAAAGATGATGTCTTTGGGCGAAAACAGACACACCGCGGAGGTACTGGCCGACTACTACAAGCAACTCTGGTAAACCGTTTGTTAGAGGCATTCCCAGCACACACAGCGGTGCAGGTTCTACCACGAGCCATAGTGGGCCAAATGGAAGAGGTGTTAGTGGTGCACATAGCCGAAGTGACGTTGGAGACAGGGGTTTCATGACCATGTTGTGGACTGATTTCTCGAGTACCGCTCACACGACTGGAAATACTGAATCTATTGCAACAGACAGGAGACAGCAGTTGTCAACTATGGTTCAAAATTACCTCTCTTCCCCTATCGATGTTCTCCCTCACAGTTCATTCCCCTTTGATTACTGGGCCTGTAAACTGGACACCTGGCCTGAATTGGCACAATATGCCTTACAGGAGCTCGCTTGCCCTGCTGGTAGTGTGCTATCAGAAAGAGTCTTCAGTGCTGCTGGATCAGTCCTGACAGAAAGAAGGACCCAGCTGTCGACCCAAAATGTTGGTGATCTCACCTTCATTAAAATGAACCAAGCCTGGGTTTCAAAGGATTTTGTACCACCTTCCCCTGATGACACATAGTTTGTCCTCCTTTTCCTCCGACTTCTCCAATTCCTCCATTTGCAGCTGCTGAACGTCTAGCCTACACCTCAACATATGCCAGTTTTTCCACCTCCCTAACTGGGCTGTACCCCCTCTGGGCCGGCATCAGAACCTGGCGCACCCGGGCACGTGCCTGTGCCCTGAGCAGGTGGGGGGGCCCACTCGCCGTCAGAGCCACCGGCGTACTATGAGGGGCCCTGTGCCAGTGCCGGCGCCCACGAGTGGGCCCCCCTGCTTGCTCAGGGCCCCAGCACTTGCAATACTTACCTCTCCCTGCTCTACCGCTGTGACGTCTTCTGCGTTTCCTGACAGTGACATTCAGGTCATAGAGCGCGATGACGTCACGTCTGTACGCCCTCTGCCTGGACAGTCAAAGTGCAGAGAGCTGGAAGATGGTGACGCTAAGGAGTCCAGAGTAGAGCAGTGACCATCGAGGAGAGGTATTTCATTTTTTTTAATGTTTGGAGCAATATATGGGGAGCATTATACACTGGAAAATTATATATGGGCCCGTAATACACTTGAGCATCATAGATAGAACCCATTATACACTGGAGCATTATAAATGGGGCCCATTATATATGGAGCATTATATAGACCCATCATACACTGGAGCATCATCCATGTGGCCCATCATTAACTGGAGAATCATATGGTGCCCATTATATATGGAGTATTATATAGGCCCATCATACACTGGAGCATCATCCATGGGGCCCATCATACACTGGAGCATCATCCATGGGGCCCATCATACACTGGAACTTCATATACGGGGACCATTATACACTGGAGCATTATAAATGGGCCCTTTATATATGAAGCATTATATAAGCCCATCATACACTGGAGCATCATCCATGGGGCCCATCATATAATGGAGCATCATATGGGGCCCATTATATATGGAGCATTATATAGGCCCATCATGCACTGGAGCATCATCCATGGGGCCCATCATATAAATGAGAATCATATGGCGCCCATTATATATGGAGCATTATATAAGCCCATCATACACTGGAGCATCATCCATGGGACCCATCATACACTGGAGCATCATATACGGGGCCCATTATACACTGGAGCATCATATTGGGCCCATTATATATGGAGCATTATATAGGCCCATCATACACTGGAGCATCATCCATGGGGCCCATCATATACTAGAGCATCATATGGGGTTCATTATTTATGGGGCATCATATAGGGTATGGAGCATCATGTGGAGCACATATGGGCCTATCTGTATGGAGCATTATATGGAGCCATTCTGTATGGAGCAATATATGGGCCCATCATATACTGTATGGAGCTTTATATGTGACTCATTATACTGTATGGAACAATATGTGGGGCTCATTATACTCTATGGGGACCGTCCAATACTGTATGGCACATTATATGGGGACCATCATATACTGTAGCATTATCTGGAGCTCATCATATACTGTATGGAACATTATATGGGACCAATTATGTATGGAGCAATTTCTGGGGCTCATTATTTTGTATGGCACACTATGTGGTGGCCATAATACTGTATGGAGGAATATACTGTCCGGTTTTTGAGCTATTGTAGAATTTAAAATAGATATCAGTCATGTAATGTAAGAAGTGAAGTATTTGGCATTGTACTATAGCTATATTTCTGTGCCGTATCGGAGCATCATGAATTGTGGTATGTGTTAAAGGGGCCACTGAGACTCTTTGGCCCGGGCCCACGAGAACCTGGAGCCAGCCCTGCCCCCCCACAACTTTAGCCAAATAACCCACAGTTTTCAATGTGTTACTATTATTATAAAGTAAATTAAGGTTGACAACAAGCTTAAGTAATAAGAATTCATGTTGGCATTGAAATGGGCACTGTAGGTGTGTTTATTGTCCTCCACTCACTGCCGACTTTGCTTCCCCATTGACTTGCATTGGGTTTCGTGTTTCAGTCGGACCTTTGACTTTTGCCGATAGTCGGCCGATTTCATTCGACTTGACTTTTTCGAAAGTCGGGTGGTCCGAAACCCGACGCGACCCTCCAAAAGGCAAAGTCGCTCATCTCTAGTGATCACTTCTTCCTTTTTCGACTTTAGGCGCTATGGTTGCACATTCTTACTACCCATCCATTCACACAAGGCACCAAGACCCCCTCATTTTCAGGACCCGTGGGAGTCTCATAACTTGGGCAGTCATAAATGTGTCATCTATCCTGTGGAAAGATAATGAATCTTGTATATAACATAGTAACATAGTATTTAAAGTTGAAGGAAGACTTTAAGTCCATCTAGTTCAACCAATAGCCTAGGACATGTTGATCCACCTTTAATATAATGCAAATATTTATTTTAATATTAGAGCATATCTTTTGTTTCTAATGATATCTAGAACAAAATACTTTTTTGACCAAGGCTTTAAGTGACTTTGAAAAATTCTGTCTGCATCCTTGCACAGTCAACATCAGATAAAACATAAAAAGCTGTTAAACTGACTTTGCAAGTTGAAAATTTAAGTAGCTATTTTACATCTTAATAAATCTTGCCCTTTGTTCATAATTATATTTGACCCATCTTTTCAGTAGAACAGATGGAAGAAGGTCGCCAGGACATTGAAAGGACAATTCAGAATATATATGAGACTCAGCACTATCTTGTCAAGATAGTCACATTCAGAAATGACAAAAGTGACATAGCTGAGAGTCAATTATAAACTGTTAGTTACAAAGACACAATTGCAAACTAATAAACACATTTAAACACCAGTGAGTCTTAGAATTATAACTGTAAATCCGTAAAAAAAACCACACTTCATTCAATATTTTAATTTTGTATCAGACAATTCCAATGTAAAAAGTATGATTAGCGTTATCTATTAGTGAAGAATTCTAAAAAAGCAAATCAAGTTTGGTAAATTGTAGAGTGATATTTATTTGTCTAAGTAACACGTTACTAGGTACCTGTATATAACCTCTACCTCAGGTATAATAAGTTATATTAATCTGGTAACATTCTACAAAGATTTTTATACAAATTAGATCGCGAATGGCTGTCTCCTAAAGATGAGGGGATCTTTTGAAATTTTAATTTCTTGGTGTTGTCAAAATGAATTAATAAATTGAAGTGAATTTTGAAACTGGAAAGATGGTAATTGTTAAGAAAACAAATGTGGGGAAGGGGGTGGGGCGAGAGAACACTGCTGACCATAAGAGCTTACACTTTATAGTTGAGGGAGAGTGAGAAAGTACCTTGCTAACCATAAGAGCTTACATGCTACAGTAGAAAGAGAGGGAGAGGATCCACCTAGCATAAAAGCTTACCCTCCACAGGGGAGAGAAAGAGAGGATCCCGCTGACATAAGAACTTACACTACATATGAGAAAGTGAGGATCCTGCTGACAAAGAGAGCTTACACTCTACATGACAAAGAGAGGATCCCGCTGACCATAAGAACTTACACTACATATGAGAAAGAGAGGATCCCACTGACCATAAGAGCTTCCAATACATATGAGAGAGAAATCAAGGATCCCACTACCATAAAACCTTGTATACTATAGAAGAGAGAAAGTGAGCGGATCCCACTGACCATTAGAGCTTACACTCCACAGGGGAGAGAAAGAGAGATCCCACTGACCATAAGAGCTTACACACTACAGAAGTACTACAGAAGAGATAAGAGAGGATCCCACTGACCATAGAGCTTACACACTACAGAAGATACTACAGAAGAGTAAGAGAATCCCGCTGACCATAAGAGCTTATACATTACAGAAAATACTACAGAAGAGATATATAGAGAGAATCCCGCTGACCATAAGAGCTTATACATTACAGACAATACTATAGAAGAGATATAGAGAGAGAATCCCGCTTACCATAAGAGCTTACACTACACATGAGAGAGAAAGCGAGGATCCAGCTGACCATAAGAGCTTACACTATACAAAAGAAAGAGAGTGGATCCTGCTGACCATAAGAGCTTACACTCCACATGCATGAGAAAGAGAGGATCCCTATGACCATAAGAGCTTACACTACATACGAGAGAGAAAGCGAGGATCTCGCTATCATAAAAACTTGCATACTACAGAAGAGAGAAAGAGAGAGGATCCGATAGAGATAGAGAGAATCCAGCTGTTACACGGCATACAAGAGGGAAAACGAGGATCCTGCTGACCAAAAGAGTTTACACTCTGCAAAAAAAGAGACTTACTCAGAGATTGATTTTGTAGATGAAGAACTATTTTGCTGTACAAACTGCTGATCTGACATGGTTCAGGTACTTACCACCACTGTACAATGTATGATAATCCAATAGATGTCATAGCTGCAGGACATTATGAAAAAGCATGCACGGCCATGTAAAATGGTGTTAGCCTCCTCTCTGATGCTTAGGTAGTGTTGGAAATATACAAGCTTTTTTTTAATGTAAACTGCAAATCAAATCTTAAAATGTTTGAATTCATGTGAAACCATGAATTTTAGAAAATCCAACTCAAACTTGATGCTCCACAGATCACTCCACTCAATGCTACTGTTTTTGCAACAGTTTAGCTCAGCCAGGCACCAGCGAGACGCTGTGTTCTCTGTGAGAGAGTTGCTGCCAAAATCATCTAGTGTCTTATCTCTATATAGAACAAAAGGACTAGCTCTTGAAATTCTGCAAGCCAGTTCTTTCTTTGCATCATGTGTCAGGGTTAAGTCAGGAGGATTGAAATAATTTTGAACTTTTGTTTGATCCTTTCCATATTGGTGGATTTTGATGTCTTACCTCTCCACCAACTTACTGATCTGGATTTGACAACCTCATCAGCAAAGATAAAAATCTAAGGGGTCTAGTTTCCAAAATGGTATCACTTGTTCGGGTTTCCACTGTTTAGGCACATCAGGGGTTCTCCAAATGCAATGTGACAACCGCTAATTATTCCAGCATATTTTACATTCAAAAAGTCAAATGGCGCATCTTTCCTTCCAAGCCCTGCCGCGCACCCAAACATATAATAATATTAATAATTTTATTTCTATAGCGCCAACATATTCTGCAACACTCTACATATAGAGGGGACCTGTACAGACAATAGACATTACAGCATAACAATAAACACAGATCAAAACAAAAAAAAATTTGAATAGGCCACACAGGGATAGTTAGGTTAATGTGTTGAGGCGGTAGGCCAGTCTGAACAAATACGTTTTAGGGCACGCTTAAAACTGTGGTGATTGGGGATTAATCTTATTAACCTGGGTAGTGCATTCTAAAGAATTGGCGCAGCACGTGAAAAGTGAACAGTTGCTTTCCTCCACATATTGGGTATCTGCATACTCAGGAGAAATTGCACAACAAATTGTATGGAAAAATTTCTCTTGTTACCCTTATGAAAATGCAAAATTTGGAGCTAAAAAAGGTTTATCTGGGAAAAAAGTGATTTTTTTTTTTATTTTCATGGCTTAACGTTATAAACTTCTGTGAAACATCTGTGGGTTCAAGGTGCTCAATACACATCTAGATAAGATCCCTAAGGGGTCTAGTTTCCAGAATCGTTTTAACTTGTTGGGGGGTTTTACTGTTTAGGCACATCAGGCGCTCTCCAAACATGACTTGGCAACTGCTAATTATACCAGCAAATTTTACATTCAAAAAGTGAAATGGCGCTCCTTCACTTCCGAGCAATGCCATGTGCCCAAACAGTACATTTCCACCACATTTGGGGCATCAGCATGCTCAGGAGAAATTGCAGAACAAAATATATTGTTCATTTTATCCTGATACCCTTGCAAAGTACAAAAAATTAGGTCTAACGGAAATTTTTTGTGAAAGAAAAGTACATTTTTTTATTTTTTCCTTCCACATTCTGAAAATTCCTGTGAAGCATCTGAAGGGTTAATAAACTTCTTGAATGTGGTTTTGAGTACCTTAAGGGGTACAGTTTTTAGAATGGTGCCATTTTGGGGTATTTTCTGCCATACAAGCCCATCAAAGTGATTTTAGATGTGAGGTGGTCCCTTAAAAAATGGTTTTGCAAATTTTGTTGTAAAAATGAGAAATCGCTGGTCAAAGTTTAACTCTTATAACTTCCTAATAAAAAAAATATATGTTTCCAAAATTCTTCTGTTGTAAAGTAGACATATGGGAAATGTTATTTATTAACTATTTTGTGCGATATGACTCTGATTTAAGGGCATAAAAATTAAATTTTGAAAATTGCAAAATTTTCAAAATTTTTGCCAAATTATGTAATAATAAAATAATGATAATAATAATACTGTTATATTATTTCTTTATTTTAAAACTTTGAAAGTTTTATAAACTTTAATATTTTTTTATATTTTATTTATTTTTTTAGTTCTTTTGGGGAACTTTACCATATGATCCTGGATCGCTTATACTATACACTGAATACATGAGTATTGCAATATATAATATAAAACGCTGTCTCCTTTGAGATTCAGACTGCGAAGGGGGTCACCTTACCATTTTCTCAACAGTCGAGAAAAATGGACTGATTACTCTGATCAGACTTTGATCAGAGTTTGATCATAGGGGCATCAGTTTCTCTCAGACATGGAAAGGAAAAGAGAAAAAAAGTTTCTCCATCTTCTCCATTCTGTTAGTCTGTGAAAATGTGACTGTGCTCGAATGTCATTGGAGTGTAGTCTGATTTTTGTCATGCACCTATAGACTTGCATTGGCGATTTTGATCCTACACTCAGATCAAAATTAAACACGTCTCCACTTTTTTCCATGGACCATTTAGTCTTGGCTAAGTACAGTATTACAGCCAGAATCTGCTTTGCAGGCACAGCTTCTTTGCCCACTCTATACATGTGCACACCTTTGTGGCAGGGTACACGTGGTGGTTAAGCAGAGGCATAAACTTATTTCCTTATATAACAGTTTCTAATAAGAAAATATATGGGGACTGAGACTTGAGCATTAGTCCTGACTGAGCGAATGTGCTTGGATAAGGTGTTATCCGAGCATGCTCATGTGCTGTGTCTTTGGTGTGCTCAAATACTACAGGTGCTTCTCACAAAATTAGAATATAATCAAAAAGTTAATTTATTTCAGTTTTTCAATACAAATAGTGAAATTCATATTTTAGATAGAGTTATTACAAACACAGTGATCTATTTCAAGTGTTTATTTCTATTAATGTTGATGATTATGGCTTACAGCCAAAGAAAACCCAAAAGTTATTATCTCAGTAAATTAGAATACTTTATAACATCTGCTTGAAAAATGATTTTAAAATCCAAAATGTTGGCGTACTGAAATGTATGTTCAGTAAATGCACTCAATACTTGGTCGGGGCTCCTTTTGCATCAATTACTGCATCAATGTGGCGTGGCATGAAGGCGATCAGCCTGTGGCACTGCTGAGGTGTTATGGAAGCCCAAGTTACTTTGATAGCAACCTTCACCTCATCTGCATTGTTGGGTCTGTTGTCTCTCATCTTCCTCTTGACAATACCCCATAGATTTTCTATGGAGTTAAGGTCAGGCGAGTTTGCTGACCAATCAAGCAATGTGTTTGTAAACCATGCATTGGTACTTTAAGCAGTGTGGACAGGTGCCAAGTCCTGCTGAAGAATGAAATTTCCATCTCCAAAAAGCTTGTCGGCAGAGGGAAGCATGAAGTGCTCTAAAATTTCTTGGTAGACGGCTGCGCTGACTTTGGTCTTGATGAAACACAGTGGACCTGCACCAGCAGATGACATGGCTCCTCAGACCATCACTGATTGAGGAAACTTCACACTACACCTCAAGCAGCTTGGATTGCGTACCTCTCCATTCTTCCTCGTGGAGTGTGTCAATGACTGCCTTCTGGACATCTGTCAAGTCAGCAGTCTTCCCCATGATTGTGGAGCCTACTGAAACAGACTAAGGGACCTATTTATACACTTAGGAAGCCTTTGCATGTGTTTTTTGTTAATTATTCTGATTTAATGAGATAATGACATTTGGGTTTTCATTGGCTGTAAGCCATAATCATCAACATTAAGAAATAAACACTTGAAATAGATCACTCTTTTTGTAATGACTCTATATAATATATGGAGTTTCACTTTTTGTATTGAAGAATGGAAATAAATTAACTTTTTTGATGATATTCTAATTTTGTGAGAAGCACCTGTATGTTTGAGTCCCTGCTGCTGCATGTCTCCCGGCTGTTTGTTAGGCACGTTCGCTCATCACTATTGAACATGTGTGAAATAAGTAATTGCAGCCATTACAATGCATGTTTCTATTCTATTTACAAGATGTAGAATTCCTTTAATTTATATTATTTATGCTCTTAAAGAGTAATTCTCAATGTCGGGTCTACTGTTTCCATTGTGTTCTTTAAAATCTGCTGATTCTTTCTTTGCCTGTATCAATAGATTGCTCTAAACAACATTTTTATGACCTGGGGAGAGAATCAATCTTTTGAAGAGTAAGCAGATTTAATATTTCTACAGTTTTACAACTGCCAGTAAACATAAGTAGGCAAAACAAATAAACTGGGATCTTAAAGAACACGCAACTTAGCGTGATATTCCACAGCTTCCAACACATGAAACTGAGTGCACAGCAATAAGAGGCACACTGTGTTTAAGGAGATCTTAATGCTGTGTTTGTTGAGACAATCTCTTAAAATATACATTATTGAGATACGTCAATAAATCGTGATGGAGCGGTGCTCTTGACCTTATTACTAAGAGAGGGGAACTATAAAGCCGCAAGAGAAGGAGAAGCTTGTGTAAAATCATGAAACGCTATAATGCACTTTGAAGAGCACTTGAACCCTATTCAACCCCCCCTTTTCTAACCCAATGGCATCAGAGTATATAATTTCAATTAAATTAGGTAATGGTAGATGGTTTTCAGATATGAAAGCTAATAATTCTGGAATGGAAGCAATTAGAAGTCCCATAATAATGGTATGTAATTATACATCATTTCCTTCTCAGCTAAATATTTAATTTAGAGGCTCTTGAATCTGATGCAGCAAAAGGGGCTTTTCTAGAATAAAGACAGACGTAGAACAGAAATCAAGTTTGATCATAAGAAAGAAATAGGTAAGTGAACCACAACAATTACTCTTTATTCTCACAGCATTTTATTTATATCTCCTGAATGTGAACTTGGCAGAAATGGCAAATTGATAGGAAAGGCTATTACACATGTCCATATTTTCAATCCGAGTGCGAACCAACAAAACATCAGCTCACACTCAGACCAATGCTATTCTATAGGGCTGTGCACATGTCCAATCTTTTCCTCGGACCGAGCCAGTCTGAGAAAAAAATGTATGCATATCCAAGTTTGATCATATATTCGGATCACACTCGGCCATGCAAGTCAATGAATCTGAGGAAAAAATCAGATTGCATTCAGTTGACATCTGACTGCAGTTTGATTTCCACGGACTGACAGTATGGCGAAGATGGAGATTTTTTTTCTCCATCTTCTCCTCATCTGATAGAATTGTATCATACTATTCTCACACTCCTATCAGAGTTTGATCGGAGAGTCATTTGCGTAACCTACCCAATTTTCTCAGATGACAGAGAATATGCTCCTTTGACCCTGGCCTAATAAGTACTTATTTAGAAATGTTAAAAAAGTTTCAAACTAGTGACAGCCACAACTTTAAAGGTGAAACCTGCCACACAGACCACTGCATGTGTGCCACATGGTATAAAGTAACAAACAAGTTTGATAAAAATACAGCATCAAAACTAATTTTTAATTGATCTATTCTTATCTACAAATGGGATAAATGGGAGAAACATTGTTACACCCCTCCTTCCCGGCAATGATTATAGTGGTTGTCCACTACTAGGACAACCCCTTCTTGATCTAAATGTTTGGCCCCTATGAAATAAAAAAGCCTATACTCATCTACCGTGCCGGCGCCATTCCAGCGTTGCCGGCAATTGTGGACCCGGGGCTCACATGCTGTTGTTAAGACACATGAGCCCGGCGTCCAGTCAGCGCTGGCGTCGTTGTCCCCAACTTTGTTGGAATTAAATTCTTATGCATTTTGTTTACGTAGACGAGGCTGTTTTAATTTGTTACCACTGTCAGTTTATGAACTTTTAATAAACCGCCTGTTTGTTTGAATCAATGAGCTAAGTCCTGCGTGTGAACCAGCGTCTGCCTCATAGCCGATTCCCCACAAATGGAGCTTCAAATGCTGGCAGAAATCCAAGGGGACAGTGATTGCTGTCTGGAAACTGCATGTACTGGGTCAAGGCAGCTGTAGCGTTGCAAGTGCAGCCTGAAACCATGAAGGAGCTACTAAAACATCTGATACAGGCAAATTTACAGTAGCAGAGAGCTCAGCAGGAGATAGTGTTGATGCAACAGTTCCAGCAGCAATTAATGCAGCAGCAGCAACAACACAAACAGGAACAGATGATGCTCCTGGCAGAGGCTGTCCGTGTCAGAGAAGCAGCACCACCTACAGGGCGAAGCAACGAAACCCAGGTGAGAAAAACTGTGAGAGGGGAGTTGCAAAAGATGACACCAGGAAATGGCGTTGAGGCATTCCTGGCCATATTTGAGAGGGTGTCGGACCGTGAGAGACTACCACCAAAGAGTTTGATAAACTTAAAGCTGAGATCTTGGCTCAGCTGGATGTAACCCTGGCAGTGAGGGCACAATGGGTCCACATCTGGGACTATTACAGGTATAAACCTCCCTGTTCACAAATGTTTGACCATATGCACATGGTACAGAAGTGGCTACAGCCAGAGACATGTTCCCCAGCCCATATAGTCGAGAGAGTGGTCATGTATCAGTTTATCCATTTTGTGCCAGAGCCTATTCAGTCCTGGGTTGCCTTGGGAGATACCCAAAATGCCAACGACCTGGTGGGCCTAGTGGAGAGGTATCGGTAGGTCAAGTGTTCACTGGGTGGTCAAGCAGGGGTAAGATGACCTTTCTGGAGTTCTCAAAAGGGGGATGGCTCACAAATGAAGGGGACTAAATCCACACTGGGGAGGCATCCAAAGTACCAGGAGAGATCTGAGTTGCAGCCTAGTAATCAGTCCCATTCCATTTTCTGTTGGAGGTGTCACGCCCCTGGCCATATAGCTGCCTGTTGTCCCATGAACTCTGAGCATAGGCCGGCTTGCTCCTTTTTTGCCTACCCTGCCTGCAGTGCGATCCCTCAGCCTGGCAAGGACCCTCAGGCGTGCTCTGTGTCTGTAAGCGGGGTGCGAGTAATTGGACTGTTGGACTCAGTAAGTTTGGTGACTCTGATAAGTGCCACACTTCCTTATGGGTTGGTAAGGTGATGGATGTCCTATTTGTCCATGGGGACGCTAAGAACTATTCTGTGGCTTGAGTCTATGTAAGCACCGACTGTGGCATCGCATTTCAGGAAGTGGGAGTCGTCAAGCATTTGTTGCACCCCATAGTACTTTGCATTGTTCAGGGACATGTGGGGGAAAGCGTGGACACCTGGTTGTTCAGATGACAGCCAGATCACCCCTAAAGAAACCATGCCACAGGCCGTTGCAGACGAATTTCTCATGTGTGTGTTTATTGGCAATTAGGGTGAGGTAACATCACCTGAAGCCAACATCCCTGAGCTCAAGGTGTCTGAGGAAAACTTTGAAACTGCCCAACTCAGGGACTTAACTCTTATAAGTGCATTTGAAAATGTAACAGTGTTAAATGGGGTTTCTCAGGAGCTGAGGGCTGACGATCGGTTCCCTCACTTTCCTATGAATGGGTATCTGCTTTATAGAGTAACCAAGCCAAGAGGTGAGGTGATTATTATTATTATTATACACTTTTATATTATATTATATTACATTTTAGGTGATAGAGCAGTTACTGGTGCCAGGGCACTATAGATGCAATGTGCAATGTGTCAGACTTGGCTCATTCCCATGTGTTGGGTGGTCACCTGAGGTAAGATAAGACGCAGGAGCACATCCTCCAGAGATTCTACTGGCCTTGGTGTTACAGACAAATTATGAGCTATAGTCTTTCCTGACCCACATGCCAGCCAACCTCCCCGGTGGCCAACTTCCGCAATCCTCGAGTATTGTTGCCCATCATTGAGGTTCCATTCGAATGCATAGCGATGGCTTTAGTGCAGCCTCTGGTGAAATCTGCAAGAGGACATCAATATATAATGGTGGTCCCCGGTATTTAGAGGCGGTACCCTTAAAAAATTCCTCAGCAAAGTGTATCACTCCAGAGCTGCTTCATATCTTCTCTCAAAAAGGTCTGCCAAAGAAGATACTGAAGGATCAAAAGACTCCCTTCATGTCCAAGGTCATGAGGGAGTTCTTCAAAACACTGCAGATTTCACAACTCAGAACCTCATTGTACTATCCTCAGATAGTAAGACAGGTGGAGAGGTTTAATAAAACCTTGAAGGCTATGCTGAGGAAAGCAGTGGAGAAGAATGGACAAAACTTGGACTGAAGGCTTCACTATCTGTTATTCTCCATAAGGGAAGTTCCCCAAGCTTCCACAGGCTTCTCCCCATTTGAACTACTCTATGGCTGACACCCTCGAGGACTCCTGGATATTGCAAAAGAGACCTGTGAAGCTGAGACCACATCGTTTAGAAGTGTAGTGGAACATATTGTCCAGATGCAAGAGAGGATGGCCAACGTGATGCCCACGGTGAAGGAGCACCTCCTCAAGGCACAGAAAGCCAGCCCATGGTGTATAATAGGTCAGCCAGAGTGAGACAATTCAACCCAAGGGATAGAGTACTTGTGCTGATGCCCACAGTGAAGAGCAAGTTCCAGGACAAGTGGTAGGGCTGTATGAGGTGGAAGAGAAAGTTGTCACTTTCACAAAAACAGCAATGTCAAGAGCTGTTGCAGCAGAATAAAGACCTGTTTTCTGAGTTGTCAGGCCTCATTCAGGTTAAAGAGCATGAGGTACTCACAGAGCCTTATGTTCGCATCAATCTGAAGCCATATCGGATTCCAGAGGCATGCAGAGAGGTGATCTCAAAGAAGTGAAGCGGATGCTGAATCTAGTGATCAATGAAGAATCCAAGAATGGCTGGTCCAGTCCTATAGTGTTGGTGCCAAAACCAGATGGGGAGTGGCGGTTTTATAATGACTACAAGAAGCTCAATAATGTCTCAAAGTTTGACACCTACCCAATGCCTAGGGTAGATGAGCTTATTGAGAGGCTAGGACCAGTTTAGTACATTACTACCCTGGACCTCACTAAAGGGTACTAGCAAATTCCCCTGTCTAAATAGGACATGGAGGAGACTGCCTTCTCGATGTCAGCCCGATGTTATCAGTACGTCCAGATGCCGTTTCGGTTGCAGGGAGCTCCAGCCACTAGAGTTGAGCATTCCGATACCGCAAGTATCGGGTATCGGCCGATATTCGCTGTATCGGAATTCCGATACTTAGTTCCGATATTTTCCATATATCGTATACCGGAATCGGAAGTTCTCATAATTCTTTGAGAGGCAATGTGATTTTAGTCAGCCAATGAGGAATCCTAAGAAGTGTGGGCACATCCTGTAATGCTGCGGTCATGTTAACTAATGGCATGGCTGTGATTGGATGCTGAAATGATGTCAGAATGCACTATAAAAGGCGCCGCCGCCATTTTAGCGTCACTGTGCTGTGAATTCAGTTAGGGACAGAACGCTGCTCTGCTGACTCTGAGGGACAGTTAGAGATTGCGATTTTGTGTACTGTGCTTTAGGCAGGCTAGTTTACCAACCGCTGTGTAAAGCTTCCTTTTGCCTTGCAGTGTTGTTTTAACAGCGCTGTGCAAGGTGTGTGTGTGAGAGTGCAGGTGACGCTGCAGTTTGCTCTGCATCCAATGCTATTTGTAGGCATCTGCACGTGTCACTCACAGACTCTTTTTTTTTTCTTTAGTGTAATTCTTGCTGCTCCATTCAATAGAAATTATAGTGTGACGCGCTTCCATCCGTATACAATACATTGGTTGCAAACACTATAGAAGTACAGAAAGGAGCCTTTCAGAGATAGTGAACAGTTGTGTGCAGTGTTCACTCTAGTCTATGAGGTTTTTTTTTTTTTGAGTGCAGATCACGCTCCAGTTAGTTCTTCAACCACTGCTGCTTGTACTCTGCTGAGCGTGTCTCACTGCCTCATCCTTGACATTTTTCTCTAATTGGTGCTGCTCCATTCTATTTAAAAAAAATCAAATCTATTAGTGTGACGTGCTTCCATCCGTATCCAATACATTGGTTGCAAACACTATACAAGCACACAAAGGAGCCTTTCAGAGATAGTGAACAGTTGTGTGCAGTGTTCACTCTAGTCTGTGAGTTTTTTTTTTTTTTGAGTGCAGATCACGCTCCAGTTACTTCTTGAACCACTGCTGCTTGTACTCTGCTGAGCGTGTCTCACTGCCTCATCCTTGACATTTTTCTCTAATTGGTGCTGTTCCATTCAATTTAAAAAAAATGAAATCTATTAGTGTGAGTGCTTCCATCCTATCCAATACATTGGTTGCAAACACTATACAAGTACACAAAGGAGCCTTTCAGAGATAGTGAACAGTTGTGTGCAGTGTTCACTCTAGTCTGTGAGGTTTTCATTTTTAGAGTGCAGATCCCGCTCCAGTTAGTTCTTCAACCACTGCTGCTTGTACTCTGCTGAGCGTGTCTCACTGCCTCATCCTTGACATTTTTCTCTAATTGTTGCTGCTACATTCTATTTCAAAATAATTCAAATCTATTAGTGTGACGTGCTTCCATCCGTATCCAATACATTGGTTGCAAACAATATAGAAGTACACAAACGGGCCTTTCACAGCTACTGAACAGTTGTGTGCAGTGTTTACTGTAGTCAGAGGTTTTCATTTTTGGAGTGCAGATCCCGCTCCAGTTAGTTCTTCAACCACTGCTGCTTGTACTCTGCTGAGCGTGTCTCACTGCCTCATCCTTGACATTTTTCTCTAATTGTTGCTGCTACATTCTATTTCAAATAATTCAAATCTATTAGTGAGACGTGCTTCCATCCGTATCCAATACATTGGTTGCAAACAATATAGAAGTACACAAACGGGCCTTTCACAGCTACTGAACAGTTGTGTGCAGTGTTTACTGTAGTCAGAGGTTTTCATTTTTGGAGTGCAGATCCCGCTCCAGTTAGTTCTTAACCACTGCTGCTTGTACTCTGCTGAGCGTGTCTCACTGCCTCATCCTTGACATTTTTCTCTAATTGTTGCTGCTACATTCTATTTCAAATAATTCAAATCTATTAGTGTGACGTGCTTCCATCCGTATCCAATACATTGGTTGCAAACAATATAGAAGTACACAAACGGGCCTTTCACAGCTACTGAACAGTTGTGTGCAGTGTTTACTGTAGTCAGAGGTTTTCATTTTTGGAGTGCAGATCCGCTCCAGTTAGTTCTTCAACCACTGCTGCTTGTACTCTGCTGAGCGTGTCTCACTGCCTCATCCTTGACATTTTTCTCTAATTGTTGCTGCTACATTCTATTTCAAATAATTCAAATCTATTAGTGTGACGTGCTTCCATCCGTATCCAATACATTGGTTGCAAACAATATAGAAGTACACAAACGGGCCTTTCACAGCTACTGAACAGTTGTGTGCAGTGTTTACTGTAGTCAGGGTTTTCATTTTTGGTGCGATCCGTCAGTATTCTAACCACTGGCTTGTACCTGCTGAGCTGTCACTGCCTCTCCTTGACATTTTTCTTAATTGTTGTGTCATTTAAAAATAAATTATAGTGTGATCTCCATCTATCAATATTTGCAAACAATACAACACAAAGGCCTTTCAAGAAATTGGTGCGTTCCTAGTTGGGTTTTTTTTAGTGAGATCACCCCGTTATTCTGACCACTGCTGCTTACTCGCGAGCGGTCCATGCTCACTTACATTTTTCTCTAATTGTTGCTGCTCATTATTTAAAAAAATAATCTATAGTCTGCTTCATCGTATCAATACATGGTTGCAACACTAAAACACAAAGAGCCTTTCAAGATAGAACAGTTGTTGCAGTGTTCACTGTTGTGAGTTTTTTTTTGATGCAGATCCGCTCCATTATTCTTAACACTGCTCTGTACTCTGCTGACGGTCTCACTGCCTCATCCTTGACATTTCTCTAATTGTGCTGCTCCATTCTTTAAAAAAATAATCTATTAGGTGACGGCTTCCATCCTACAATACATTGGTTGCAAACACTATACAAGTACACAAGGAGCTTTCAGAGTATGAACAGTTGTTGCAGTTTCACTAGTCTTAGTTTTCATTTTGAGCAATCCGCTCCAGTTTCTTCACCACTGCTGCTGTCTCTGCTGGCTGTCTCACTGCTCATCCTTGACATTTTTCTCTAATTGTTGCTGCTACATTCATTTCAAAATTCAAATATTAGGTGACTCTTCATCCGTATCAATACATTGTTGCAAACTATAGAAGTACACAAAGGCCTTCAATAGAACAGTTGTGGCATGTTACTTAGTCAGGGTTTCTTTTTGAGTGCAATCCGTCCAGTGTTCTTAACCACTGCTGCTTTACTCTGCTGAGCGTGTCTCATGCTCATCCTTGACATTTTTCTCTAATTGTTGCTGCTACATTCATTTAAATATTCAAATCTATTAGTGAACGTGCTTCATCTATCCAAACATTGGTTCAAAATATAAAGTACACAAGGGCCTTTCACAGCTAGACATTGTGTCAGTGTTTACTGTAGTCAGGGTTTTCATTTTGAGTCAGATCCTCAGTTAGTTCTTACCACTGCTGCTGACTCTCTGAGCGTGTCTCACTGCCTCATCCTTGACATTTTTCTCTAATTGTTGTGCTCCATTCTATTTAAAATAAATCATTAGTGTGACGTGCTTCACCGTATCCAATACATTGGTTGCAAACATATAAAGTACAAAGGGCCTTTCAGAGATAGTGAACAGTTGTGTGCAGTGTTCACTTAGTCTGAGGTTTTTTTTTGAGTGCAGATCACGCTCCGTTAGTTCTTAACCATGCTGCTGTACTCTGCTGAGCGTGTCTCACTGCCTCATCCTTGACATTTTTCTCTAATTGTGCTGCTCCATTCTATTTAAAAAAAATCAAATCTATTAGTGTGCGTGCTTCCATCCGTATCCAATACATTGGTTGCAACACTATAAAGTACACAAAGGAGCCTTCAGAGATATGAACAGTTGTGTGCAGTGTTCACTTAGTCTGTGAGTTTTTTTTTGAGTGCAGATCCCTCCAGTTATTTTAACCACTGTGCTTGTACTCTGCTGAGGTGTCTCACTGCCTCATCTTGAATTTTCCTAATGTGCTGTCATTCATTTAAAATAAATCTATTATGGATTTCATCTATCCATACATGGTTGCAACAATAAATACACAAAGGCCTTTCAAGATGAACAGTGTGTGCAGTGTACTTATGAGGTTTTTTTTGAGTGCAATCCGCTCCAGTTAGTTCTTAACACTGTGCTTGTACTCTGCTGACGTGTCTCACTGCCTCTCCTTGACATTTTCTCTAATGTCGCTCATTCTATTTAAATCAATCTATTATGGACGTGCTTCCATCCGTATCCAATACATGGTTGCAAACAATAAAGTACACAAGGCCTTTCAAGTATGAACAGTTGTGTGCAGTGTTACTTAGTCTAGGTTTTTTTTTGAGTGCAGATCCGCTCCAGTTATTCTTACCACTGCTGCTTGTACTCTGCTGAGCGTGTTCACTGCCTCATCTTGACATTTTTCTCTAATTGTGCTGCTCATTCTATTTAAAATAAATCTATTAGTGTGACGTGCTTCCATCGTATCCAATACATTGGTTGCAAACATATAAAGTACACAAAGGGCTTTCAAGTATGAACAGTTGTGTGCAGTGTTACTGTGTGAGTTTTTTTTGAGTGCAGATCCCGCTCCAGTTATTCTTAACCATGCTGCTTGTACTCTGCTGAGCGGTCTCACTGCCTCATCCTTGACATTTTTCTCTAATTGTTGCTGCTCATTCATTTCAATATAATCTATGTGTCGTGCTTCATCCGTATCCAATACATTGGTTGCAAACAATATAAAGTACACAAAGGGCCTTTCAATATGAACGTTGGTGCAGTGTTACTTAGTGAGGTTCTTTTGGAGTGCAGATCCCTCCAGTTAGTTTTAACCACTGTGCTTGTACTCTGCTGAGGTGTCTCACTGCCTCATCTTGACATTTTCTCTAATTGTTGCTGCTCATTCTATTTAAAAAATAAATCTATTAGTGAGTGCTTCCATCCTATCCAATACATTGGTTGCAACATATAAAGACACAAAGGCCTTTCAAGTATGAACAGTTGTGTGCAGTGTTACTAGTCGAGGTTTTTTTTGAGTGCAGATCCCTCCAGTTATTCTTAACCACTGTGCTTGTACTCTGCTGAGCGTGTCTCACTGCCTCATCCTTGACATTTTCTCTAATGTTGCTGCTCCATTCATTTAAAAAAAATAAATCATTAGTGTGACGTGCTTCCATCGTACCAATACATTGGTTGCAACACTATACAAGACACAAAGGAGCCTTCAGAGATAGTGAACAGTTTGTGCATGTTCACTGTTGTGAGGTTTTTTTTTTAGTGCAGATACGCTCCATATTCTTGAACATGCTGTTGTACTCTGCTGAGCGTGTCTCACTGCTCATCTTGACATTTCTCTAATGTGCTGCTCCATCTTTAAAAAAAAAAATCATATGTGACGTGCTTCCATCCGTATCCATAATGTTGCAAACATACAAGTACACAAAGGACCTTCAGAATATGAACGTTTGTGCAGTGTTCACTCAGTTGTGAGGTTTTCATTTTAGAGTGCAATCCGCTCCAGTTAGTTTCACCATGCTGCTTTACTTGCTAGCGTGTCTCACTGCTCATCCTTGAATTTTCTCTAATTTGCTGCTCTTCTATTTCAAATAATAATCTATTAGTGTGACGTGCTTCATCGTTCCATACATTGTTGCAACATATAGAAGTACACAAAGGCTTTCAAGTATGAACATTGTTGCAGTGTTTACTGTAGTCAGAGTTCATTTTGAGTGCAGATCCGCTCATTAGTTCTTCAACCACTGCTGCTTGTACTCTGCTGAGCGTGTCTCACTGCTCATCCTTGAATTTCTTAATTGTTGCTGCTACATTCTATTTCAAATAATTCAAATCTATTAGTGAGACGTGCTTCCATCCGTATCCAATACATTGGTTGCAAACAATATAGAAGTACACAAACGGGCCTTTCACAGCTACTGAACAGTTGTGTGCAGTGTTTACTGTAGTCAGAGGTTTTCATTTTTGGAGTGCAGATCCCGCTCCAGTTAGTTCTTCAACCACTGCTGCTTGTACTCTGCTGAGCGTGTCTCACTGCCTCATCCTTGACATTTTTCTCTAATTGTTGCTGCTACATTCTATTTCAAATAATTCAAATCTATTAGTGAGACGTGCTTCCATCCGTATCCAATACATTGGTTGCAAACAATATAGAAGTACACAAACGGGCCTTTCACAGCTACTGAACAGTTGTGTGCAGTGTTTACTGTAGTCAGAGGTTTTCATTTTTGGAGTGCAGATCCCGCTCCAGTTAGTTCTTAAACCACTGCTGCTTGTACTCTGCTGAGCGTGTCTCACTGCCTCATCCTTGACATTTTTCTCTAATTGTTGCTGCTACATTCTATTTCAAATAATTCAAATCTATAAGTGTGACGTGCTTCCATCCGTATCCAATACATTGGTTGCAAACAATATAGAAGTACAAAACGGGCCTTTCACAGCTACTGAACAGTTGTGTGCAGTGTTTACTGTAGTCAGAGGTTTTCATTTTTGGAGTGCAGATCCCGCTCCAGTTAGTTCTTAAACCACTGCTGCTTGTACTCTGCTGAGCGTGTCTCACTGCCTCATCCTTGACATTTTTCTCTAATTGTTGCTGCTACATTCTATTTCAAATAATTCAAATCTATTAGTGTGACGTGCTTCCATCCGTATCCAATACATTGGTTGCAAACAATATAGAAGTACACAAACGGGCCTTTCACAGCTACTGAACAGTTTTGTGCAGTGTTTACTGTAGTCAGAGGTTTTCATTTTTGGAGTGCAGATCCCGCTCCAGTTAGTTCTTCAACCACTGCTGCTTGTACTCTGCTGAGCGTGTCTCACTGCCTCATCCTTGACATTTTTCTCTAATTGTTGCTGCTACATTCTATTTCAAATAATTCAAATCTATTAGTGTGACGTGCTTCCATCCGTATCCAATACATTGGTTGCAAACAATATAGAAGTACACAAACGGGCCTTTCACAGCTACTGAACAGTTGTGTGCAGTGTTTACTGTAGTCAGAGGTTTTCATTTTTGGAGTGCAGATCCCGCTCCAGTTAGTTCTTCAACCACTGCTGCTTGTACTCTGCTGAGCGTGTCTCACTGCCTCATCCTTGACATTTTTCTCTAATTGTTGCTGCTACATTTTATTTCAAATAATTCAAATCTATTAGTGTGACGTGCTTCCATCCGTATCCAATACATTGGTTGCAAACAATATAGAAGTACACAAACGGGCCTTTCACAGCTACTGAACAGTTGTGTGCAGTGTTTACTGTAGTCAGAGGTTTTCATTTTTGGAGTGCAGATCCCGCTCCAGTTAGTTCTTCAACCACTGCTGCTTGTACTCTGCTGAGCGTGTCTCACTGCCTCATCCTTGACATTTTTCTCTAATTGTTGCTGCACATTCTATTTCAATAATTCAAATCTATTAGTGTGACGTGTGTTATGTTTCGGTAGCTGAGGAGTGCAGGCAAAAAAGGCAATACACCAGAGCAGTTGGAATCTATGAGATTGCAGTACCCTGACTAACCACAACAACTAGAGGCAGCCGTGGAGCGTTCCTACGTTGGTCCTAGACGCCTCGTCACAGCCTGAGAAACTAACTACACCTAAAGACAGATATAGGAAAGCTATCTGCCCCGGAGCAGAACCCCAAAGATAACAGAAAGCCCCCAAACATGTAATGGCGGTTAGACAAGAAGAAATACTGACACAGACAGAAAATAGTATGAGCAAACGTTGGGGCCCAAACTAAATAGAAAAGGATAGGAAGGGTACTTACTGCAATCTCAGAAAACCCTGAAAAGCACCAACTCTACTAATTTCAAAAACACCTGAGATCACACGACCTCTACCACCTAAATTAGTTCTCTGGTGTAACAAAATCAAAACAGCAGCCACTGAAAAAACTGGAAAAAGCAAAAGTACAAACATCAGTGGCTGAACTAAACTGAGAGGGCAAAAGCCCCCGGAGGGGACCCTGAAGGCCCCCACAGAAGTGCAGGACAAAATGCAAAAATCAAGCACAAAAACAAAAGAAGAAAATGTCTTATCTGTTAGCAGGAGATGCAGACACGACACAGCAGACTACAAGGAAACAGGAATCAAGGTAGAGACCAGAACAATTGATCACCGGCAACCCTGATGGGAAGGTGACTCCCTTATATAAGACCAGTCAGTAACACCTGATTCCCAATCCTCACAATCTTCACAATCTTCACTGGACAGACCAGTACCGCTTGTAACCACCAGAGGGAGCCTCTGCTCAGAACTCATCTCAAGCCCATTCACAACAGTACCCCCCCCTTGAGGAGGGGTCACCGAACCCTCATTTGAGCAACCAGGTCGGTCAGGATGAGTTCTATGGTACGCACGGATGAGTCTCCTAGCATGGATGTCCGAAGCAAACACCCAAGAATTGTCTTCCTGACCATAACCTCTCCACTTAACCAAATACTGGAGTTTCCGTCTAGAAAAACGAGAATCTAATATTTTCTCAACCACATACTCCAGATTGCCCTCAACCAAAACAGGGTCAGGAGGCACAGCAGCAGGAACCACTGGCTCAACAAACCTCTTCAACAAGGACTTGTGGAACACGTTATGGATCTTAAATGTCCCTGGAAGAAGCAAATTAAAAGAAACAGGATTAAGAATCTCCATGATCTTATAAGGTCCAATGAACCTAGGCTTAAATTTAGGAGATGCTACTCTCATAGGAATATTTTTTGAGGACAACCAGACAAGTCCCCTACTTTAAACCGAGGACCATCAGTCCTATGCCGGTTAGCAAACCGCTGGGCCCTCTCCTGAGAGAGGGACAACCTCTACACTACCTGGTCCCAAATCTGTTGCATACGCTCCACAACAGAGTCAACACCTGGACAGACAGAAGCCTCGTCTGTCCTGAAGAAAATCGAGGGTGAAACCCAGAATTACAGAAAAACGGGAGACATCAAAGTGGCAGAGCTAGCCCTATTATTAAGAGCAAACTCAGCCAAAGGCAAAAAAGAGACCCAGTCATCCTGATCAGCAGACACAAAGCATCTTAGATAAGTCTCCAATGTCTGGTTTGTTCTCTCAGTTTGACCATTGGTCTGAGGATGAAATGCCGAGGAGAAAGACAATTGAACACCCAGTTTAGAACAAAAAGTCCTCCAAAATCTGGAAACAAACTGGACTCCTCTGTCAGACACTATGTTCTCAGGAATGCCGTGTAAACGAACCACGTGCTGAAGGAACAAGGCACCAATTCAGAGGAGGAAGGCAACTTAGGTAATGGCACAAGATGTATCATCTTGGAAAACCTATCACAAATCACCCAGATGGCGGTCATTCTCTGAGAAACAGGAAGGTCGGAAATGAAATCCATAGAGATATGGGTCCATGGTCTCTTGGGCACAGGCAATGGCATCAACAAACCACTAGAGCGAGAGCAAGGCTTGGAGCGAAAGCAAGTCCCGCAGGACTGCACAAATTCCCTGACATCACGAGACAAGGTAGGCCACCAAAAGGACCGACTAACCAAGTCTCTGGTACCAAAAAATTCCGGGATGCCCAGCCAACGCGGAACAATGAATCTCAGACATCACACTCTTTTTCCACCTGGTCCGGGACAAACAATTTTCCAACAGGGCAGCGCTCGGGCCTATCCTCCTGACACCCCTCCAGAGCAAGTCTCAAATTAGGTGAGATGGCGGAAAGAACTACACCCTCTTTCAAAATAACAGAAGGATCAGATAACTCAGGAGAGTCCGCAAGGAAGCTCCTCGAGAGGGCATCCGCCTTAACATTCTTAGTGCCAGGAAGAAAGGAAACCACAAAATTAAAACGTGTGAAAAACAAGGCCCACCTGGCCTGTCTAGGATTGAGTCGCTTGGCAGATTCCAGATAAACCAGATTCTTATGGTCAGTAAGGACCACCACCTGATGTTTGGCTCCCTCCAGCCAATGTCTCCACTCTTCAAAAGCCCACTTCATGGCCAATAACTCCCGATTACCCACGTCATAATTACGTTCAGTAGGAGAAAATTTTCGAGAGAAAAAGGCACAAGGGTTACTTTTAGAGGTCTCTGGATCTTTTTGGGACAAAACGGCACCTGCCCCAATTTCAGAGGCATCAACCTCCACCTGAAATGGCAGAGAAACATCAGGCTGCCGTAGAACAGGAGCAGAAGTGAATCTCTGCTTAATTTCCTGAAATGCAGAGACTGCCTCAGGAGGCCAATTCACCACATCAGAATCCTTTTTGGTCAAATCAGTTAATGGTTTAACAATAACCGAGAAATTACCAATAAATTTACGATAAAAATTGGCAAAACCCAAAAATCCTTGAAGAGCCTTTAATGAAGTAGGTTGGACCCAATCACAGATGGCCTGAACCTTGACCGGGTCCATTTCAATAACAGATGGGGACAAAATGAATCCCAGAAATGAGATCCTCTGTACGCCAAAAAGACACTTTGATCCCTTCACATACAGAGCATTCTCTCTCAAAATCTGGAATACAGTTCGAACATGTTTCACATGAGAGTCCCAGTCATTAGAAAAAATCAAGATATCATCCAAATAAACAATCAGAAATTTATCCACAAAATCCCTGAAAATGTCATTCATGAAGGACTGGAAGACAGAAGGAGCATTAGTGAGCCCAAAGGGCATCACAAGGTACTCAAAATGCCCCTCCGGGGTATTGAATGCCATCTTCCATTCATCCCCGTGCTTAATGCGAATAAGGTTATATGCCCCCCTGAGGTCAAGCTTGGTAAACCAAGTAGCGTTTTTCACCCTGGAAAACAGGTCAGAAATCAAGGGTAACGGGTATTGATATTTCACAGTAATATTGTTCAAAAGACGATAATCAATACACGGCCTTAATGAACCATCCTTTTTGGCCACAAAGAAAAAACCGGCACCTAAGGGTGAAGAGGATGGTCTGATATGACCCTTCTCCAATGACTCCTTGATATAAGACCGCATAGCGTCATGTTCAGGTACAGACAAGTTAAAAAGGCGACCTTTAGGGAATTTACTACCAGGCACTAATTCAATAGCGCAGTCATAGCTCCTATGGGGAGGCAAGGATGCAGATTTACTTTCGCTAAATACATCAGAAAAATCAATCAAAAAGTCAGGAACATCCTGAGCCTGGGGGAGGCAGAAAAAACAGGAGTGTTGGTATTAACACATTGGCAGCCCCAACTGGTTACAGACACAGATTTCCAATCCAAAACAGGATTATGAGACTGTAATCAAGGGAAACCCAGTACGATAATATCATGCAGATTATACAGAACCAAAAATTTGCAGCACTCTTGATGATCAGGTTCAACCCTCATTATCACCTGAGTAGAGAACTGAGGTTTATTCTCAGCCAAAGGGGTAGAATCGATCCCCAGTAGGGGAATAGACTTCTGTAGGGGTATCAAGGGAAACCCACAACGTTTAGCAAAATCATAATCCATCAGGTTAATAGCTGCTCCAGAATCAACGAAAGCCTGAGCAGAAAATGAGGACAGAGAGCATATCAGAGTGACAGTTAATAAAAACTTAGTCTGAACACTACCCAAGACAACTGAGCGTGCAAAACGTCTTCCCCGCTTAGGGCAGACTGAAATAGCATGAGAGGCATCACCACAGTAGAAACATAACCCATTGCGCTTTTGAAACTCATGACGCTGTGCCCCAGACACCACTCTATCACACTGCATGGATTCAGAAGCAGGTTCACAAGGCAACACTATTCCACGCATACTTCTCCGCTCACGCAAACGTCTGTCAATTTGAATCGCTAATGACATAGAATCATTGAGACCAGAGGGGACAGGGAATCCCACCATAACATCCTTTACATTATCTGACAGACCCTTCCGAAAAAGGGCCGCCAAAGCGTCGTCATTCCACTTGGTCAGGACTGCCCACCTACGGAATCTCTGACAGTATAACTCAGCGTCATCAAGCCCCTGATTTAATGCCAACAAGGCTTTTTCAGCTTGATCAGTGACATTAGGCTCATCGTACAATAACCCCAAAGCCTGAAAAAATGCATCAACATCACTCAAAACAGGATCCCCAGGTGTCAGGGAAAAAGCCCAATCCTGAGGATCGCCGCGCAGGAGAGAGATGACAATTTGAACCTGCTGCGCTGCGTTCCTGAGGACTTAGATTTTAAGGCAAAAAACAATTTACAATTATTTTTGAAATTCTGAAACTTAGCTCGATCCCCTAAAAACAAATCTGGCATGGGACTCCTAGGTTCCACAACAGGCAACCTAGCAAGATATGCAGCAATACTCTGAACCTCAGTGGCAAGCTGATCCACACGGCCAGACAACTGTGCAAACTCCATTGAGAGAAAAAATCCTCCCCAGCACCCAGAGATACAGAGGGAAAAAAAAAAATGCAACAAACAGAAAAATATCTCTGACAACTCTGACAACCGTTTTTTCTTTCACAAATTTTTTCCCTTCTGTGAGTACCATACAATTTTAAATTTTAGGCCGGTGATACTGTTATGTTTCGGTAGCTGAGGAGTGCAGGCAAAAAAGGCAATACACCAGAGCAGTTGGAATCTATGAGATTGCAGTACCCTGACTAACCACAACAACTAGAGGCAGCCGTGGAGCGTTCCTACGTTGATCCTAGACGCCTCGTCACAGCCTGAGAAACTAACTACACCTAAAGACAGATATAGGAAAGCTATCTGCCCCGGAGCAGAACCCCAAAGATAACAGAAAGCCCCCAAACATGTAATGGCGGTTAGACAAGAAGAAATACTGACACAGACAGAAAATAGTATGAGCAAACGTTGGGGCCCAAACTAACTAAATAGAAAAGGATAGGAAGGGTACTTACTGCAATCCCAGAAAAACCCTGAAAAGCACCAACTCTACTAATTTCAAAAACACCTGAGATCACACGACCTCTACCACCTAAATTAGTTCTCTGGTGTAACAAAATCAAAACAGCAGCCACTGAAAAAACTGGAAAAAGCAAAAGTACAAACATCAGTGGCTGAACTAAACTGAGAGGGCAAAAGCCCCCGGAGGGGACCCTGAAGGCCCCCACAGAAGTGCAGGACAAAATGCAAAAATCAAGCACAAAAACAAAAAGAAGAAAATGTCTTATCTGTTAGCAGGAGATGCAGACACGACACAGCAGACTACAAGGGAAACAGGAATCAAGGATAGAGACCAGAACAATTGATCACCGGCAACCCTGATGGGAAGGTGACTCCCTTATATAAGACCAGTCAGTAACACCTGATTCCCAATCCTCACAATCTTCACAATCTTCACTGGACAGACCAGTACCGCTTGTAACCACCAGAGGGAGCCTCTGCTCAGAACTCATCTCAAGCCCATTCACAACAGACGTGCTTCCATCCGTATCCAATACATTGGTTGCAAACAATATAGAAGTACACAAACTGGCCTTTCACAGCTACTGAACAGTTGTGTGCAGTGTTTACTGTAGTCAGAGGTTTTCATTTTTGGAGTGCAGATCCCGCTCCAGTTAGTTCTTCAACCACTGCTGCTTGTACTCTGCTGAGCGTGTCTCACTGCCTCATCCTTGACATTTTTCTGTAATTGGTGCTGCTCCATTCTATTTCAAATAACTCAAATCTATTAGTGTGATGCGCTTCCATCCGTATATAATACATTGGTTGCAAACAGCCTTTTTGTTAAGGTACAGTATTATATCGACATTGTACAGGTGTCGCTATTCAGTCTGATAACTAGATATCATTCACCTATTCTATCAGTTGTCGTTGTTTCAGCAAAACTTGCAGGTATATATTTAGCTATTGTGACTATGCACTATTGACTTTAACAAGGTAATGCATGAGTTTTGTTACCGATTCTCATTTTTACATGATGGACTTTATGATATGGGTTGTTAAATTTGTAATTGAATATGTATTTTTTGAAATGACTCAAATATAAGTAATGTTGAAGAGGACTAGTCCTACATCCATTGTTTGCACAATATTACAGGTGTACATCACGTCCCTTAATCAACAATGGATTATTAAATTTACTTGTATGCTTTTATTTAAAAGCCAAGAACACTGAAGGCTAACCTTCGCACTGCAGCTGTTGTCAAAGTTCAACCCACATTATGCACTTCCAACATTGCAGCATTTGAGGCATGATGTGAGTTGGATTTGTCTAAGTTATGGAGTGACAAGGTTCACCATCAGTACCCTATAGCATAAGTAGGCTTTTGTGTTAGCATTTGTGTTCGACATGTGGATATCTGCAATAATATGTCACAATTATTTTGTTACAGATTTGTGACAAAGACTAATAATTTTATGGTTTTAAAGGTGACGTTTCACTTGTTTACAGCTTAGAAATAAGGGTGTAGCCTCTTATCTATGTGTAGCAGTAGCCACTTTAACATGTCATGTTTTTTTCAACATGTGTAGCTACCTAGCAGTAATTTTTGCCGGACACACAGCAGGGGAACAGCAGGCATTACTGAACCCCACAAACACATCAGCGATTGTTTTGATCTGTGCATCCAACACTTCTGAGCAGCAACTGGCAGTGTTGTAGCCCAGGCAGTAGAGTTCAGGTGGTAGAAAGATGAACATAACAGGAGACATGGATAACGTTGCCAACCAGTTATTTAATCTGAAACCAGACAGGCAAATTCATGCGAGATCCATGCCTTGTTCATTTTCAGAAAAGTAAGCCGGTCTACATTATCGAAGGATAGTCGCATGCTACGGTCTGTTAGTACACCACCTGCAGCACTAAAGAAGCGCTCCGATAATACACTGGCAGCAGGGCAAGCCAGCACCTCCAATGCATACTGGCTAAGCTCTGGCCATGTATCCAGCTTAGAGACCCAAAACTTGAATGGGGAAGAGCCATCTGGAGTACACTGAGAGGCCAAGACATGTAGTCTGTCACCATCTTACGGAAACTTTGCCTCCTGCTGACTGTAGCCGTCTCGGATGGTGTAGACATTGGTGGCGCTGCCACAAAACTTCGCCACATTTGGAACATACTGGTCTTGTGTTGTGAATGTGCTAGAAATGAATTCTGAGCAGAAGCTCCCTCTGGTGGTTACAAACAGTACTGAACTATCCAATGAAGATTGTGAAGATTGGAGATCAGGTGTTACTGACTGGTGTTATATAAGGGAGGTTCCCTCCCATCAGGGTTGACGGTGATCAATTGTTCTGGTCTCATTTTTGATTCCTGTACACTTTGTAGCTTGCTGTTTCGTGCCTGCATCTTTTTCTAACAGATAAGACATTTTCTTCTTTTAGTTTTTTGTTTTTTTTTTTGGCATTTTGTCCTGCACTTCTGTGGGGGTCTGCCGGGTCCCTTTGGGGGGCTTGTGCTCCTCTCAGTTTAGTTCAGCCACTGTTGTTTGTTCATTTTCCTGTTCCACTTTTTTCTGTGGCTGCTGTTTAGTTTTTGTTACACCAGAGAACTAATTTAGGTGCAAGAGGTCGTGTCATCTCAGGTGTTTTTGTAATTAGTAGAGTTGGTACTTTTCATGTTTTTTTGTGATTGCATAAAGTGCCCTTCCTATCCTTTTCTATTTATGAAGTTTGAGCCCCAACGTTTGCTCATACTATTTTCTGTCTGTGTCAGTATTTCTTCTTGTCTAACCGCCATTACATGTTTGGGGGCTTTCTATGTTCTTTGCGGATCTGCTCCGGGGCAGATAGCTTTCCTCTTTCTATCTTTAGGTGTAGTTAGCTTCTCAGGCTGTGACGAGGCGTATAGGACCAACGTAGGTACGCTCCACGGCTGCCTTTAGTTGTGGTGGTTAGTCAGGGTACTGCAATCCCATAGATTCCAACCTCTCTGGTGTATTGCCTTTTTTGCCTGCTCTCCTCAGCTACCAAATCATAACATCTTGCCCTGTGCAGAGGCGCTGCTTGTGCTCCCTCTTGTTGCAGAGCTGTCTCCACTGCCTCGACGCACAGAGCTGCTTTGTAAAGCAGTAGTAGCAGCAGTGCTCTCGGCTGGAATGGAGAACATTATGGATTGCACCAGTGTGTCTTGGTACTCCCGCATTTTATGCTCCCGGTTCAACGGTGTGATGAGGCTTTGTAAGTTGTCCCGGTAGCGAGGGTCTAGGAGGGTGGACACACAATAATCAGACGTGGTGAGAATGTGGGCGATGTGGCGGTCGTTTCTCAGGCACTGCAGCATGAAATCAACCATGTGCTGCAGACTCCCAACTGGCCAAGAAACGCTGTCCCCTGCAAGAGGCGTCATCTCTGCCTGCTCTGCATCACCCCACCCTCGCTATACATACTGACTAGAGCGTTGTGTACCTCCCTCTGGAGCGATGTCTTCCTCCTCCATTGACTCCTCCTCATCCTCCTCACAAAGTGAGCCCTGCCCAGCCCTTTGTGAGGAACCACGTTGCGCTGACTGTCCAGAAGGTGAGGGAATTTGTGACTCCTCATCCTCCACTCTTCCAAAAACTCATCCCTTAGTGCTTGCATTGTTTTTTGAAGCAGGCAGATAAGGGGGACAGTCAGGCTGACTAGTGCATCATCTGCACTCGCCATCCGCGTTGACTCATCAAATGCACGCAAAACATGGCAGATGTCCTTCATAGAGTCCTTCGCCAGTCCTTACACTGGCTGCCCATTCATTATAGTATCCAATTCAAAGTACTGGTTGTCACCCACAAAGCTCTCCACAGTGCAGCACCCCCTACATCTCCTCCCTCATTTCTATCTATCGGCCTAACCAACTGCTGCGCTCTGCAAATGACCTTCGACTAACCTCTGCACTAATCCGTACCTCCCACTCCCGACTACAAGACTTCTCCCGTGCAGCGCCAATCCTCTGGAATGCTCTACCCAAAGAAATTAGGACTATCTGCAATTAGCATGGTTTCAGGCGCTCCCTCAAAACACATTTGTTCAGAGCGACCTATCACATTCACTAATCAAAGTCATTCTATGTGTAAGTCTGTGTGTGAAGCCCATTCACTATCTCCATCCATCCATCACTCCCTCAAAATGGCTGGACCATCATTGTAAATACACCATTGTACATAAACACCTGTAATTTGTATCTCCCCACCTCATTGTAGATTGTAAGCTGTCACGAGCAGGGGCGGCTTATATTGCTTTAATTATTGTATTGTTAACGTTGTTACCTATGACTTGTGTTCTGAAACTGTTAAACTGTAAAGAACTGCGGAATATGTTGGCGCTATATAAATAAAGATTATTATTATTATAGAGGCCCAGTCAGTAGAGGTGAAGTGTGAACGGCGCAAATTGCGAGTTGATTGCACCTGATGCAGCTGATACTCCATTACTGTTGGCTGCTGCTCACACAACCGCTCCAACATATGTAACGTGGAATTCCACCTGGTGGGTACGTCACATATGATGCGATGTTCAGGAAGGCGAAATCTGCATTGCAGAGCTGCAATCACGATCTGGCCATGCTGGAACATCGCAAGTGAGCGCACTCTAGGCGGACCTTGTGCAGCAGTGCATCAAGATCCGGATAGTCCCTCAAAAAACTCTGCACGACCAAGTTGAGCACATGTGACAGACATGGTATGTGAGTGAGGTTGCCAAGGTCCAGAGCTGCCACCAGATTTCGGCCATTGTCACACACTACCAAGCCTGACTGGAGATTCGCTGCCAAAAACCACACGTCGCTCTCCTGCTTGATGGCATTCCAGAGCTCCTGCGCTGTGTGGCTTCAATTCCCCATGGAAATTAATTTCAGGACGGCCTGTTGACGTTTGGACACGGCTGTGCTCATATCGGTCGCAACAGGTAACCGTTCATGGGTCCATGTGGAGGCAGACCGTGACAGCTCCTGCAGCGATGATTCTGAGGAACTGGAGTAGGAGGAGGAGTCAATGTGTACAGACTTGATTCCTGCAATCCTTGGAGTTGGCAGAACACGTACAGCGCCACTCGCAAGATCAGTACCCGGCTCCACAACCATTGACCCAATGGGCAGTGAGGGAAAGGTATCGTCCCTGGCCATGGGTGTTAGAATCCTCTTGTTAGGTTTTGTTTCAGTTTGCTGGTCACATGACCTTTTTTCCCTATTTAGTCTGGCTCCGCCCTTCTGGCTTTGCTTGACTTCATTGTATTATCTACTGTTAAGGTAGCCGGGTGCTTAGTTGCCTTACTCAGTCAGTTTTGCTTGATGTTAGGATCTCAAAGTATTTTGTTTTCTGTTTAATTATCCCTGCTACAATTTCTGTTAGGAGGTGTCCACCTTTTCTCCCAGTCCCTAGATCTTGTAGGGATTCCTCCCTCGCAAATATAGGTCTTCGTTCAGACTAGCTGAGGACTTTAGCGGGTCTGGTCGCAGGATCAGGTTCCCCGTTACATCGTAGGGTTTCAGCTTAGTTCTATTGTAGGGACAGAATTCCCTTCTTTCCTTAGTGGTTGTAGCAGATCATAACAATGGGTACTGGTCCACGCATCGGTGGTCAGGTGGACCTTGCTACTGAGGGCGTTTAGTAGCGCATGTTTAATTTTTCCCTCAACATGCTTTTGCAGACCAGGGACGGCTTGCCTGCTGAAATGAAATCGGCTTGGCACATTGTATTGTGGGACTGACAATGATATTAAGTTATGGAAACTGTCTGTCTCCACCAGCCTGAATGACAGCATTTCAAGGGACAGGAGTTTTGCAATGCCAGCATTCAGAGCCTGTGCTCGTGGATGGTTTGCCGAGTATGGCCGTCTTTTATCCCATGCCTGTACTACCGATGGCTGTTTTGTGGCCTGGGAGTGTGAGGATGACAGGGAACTTGCTTCTGTGTGTGGAATAACACTTTGTCTCTGGACAACAGTGACCGAGGTTCTTCCATGGCGATCCTGTGAGGAAGCAGAACCAGCTGTGTGTGAGCTCGATGAAGAGGCTTCAACACAACCTGAAGATGTAGGTGCTGCTGTAGGTTGGCCTACATCTCCAGTGTGTCTTTGTAACTCAACTACGTGCTTTGTCCGCACATGTTTCCACATATTAGTGGTATTGAGGTTACTGACACTTTTACCTATTTTTAATTTTTTGATTACACAGCTTGCATTTGACATAGCAAATATCATCTGCAAGTGTGTCAAAAAAGGACCACGCAGTGCAAGTCCTGGGAGCGCACGTTTTGACTTTTGGAAGACAACTGCTCCGAACAGGTGCCAAACTGGAGGCTACAGGTAAACGAGTCTGCAGCCTAACTCTCCCTCCTGTTTGTACCGTTGGGGCAATGTCTTCCTCTATCTTCCTTCTATCACTAACCGCTTCTCTAGGGCTCTCACAGCTTTCAACCAAAGTACTGGTTCTCAGCCACAAAGCTATCCACAGTGCAGCACCCCCCTACATCTCCTCCCTCATTTCTATCTATCGGCCTAACCGACTGCTGCGCTCTGCAAACGACTTTCGACTTACCTCTGCACTAATCCGTACCTCCCACTCCCGACTCCAAGACTTCTCCCGCGCTGCGCAATCCTCTGGAATGCTGTACCCCAAGAAATTAGGACTATCCACAATTTGCATGGTTCAGGCGCTCCCTCAAAACACATTTGTTCAGAGCGGCCTATCACATTCACTAATCAAAGTCATTCTATGTATTCTGTGTAAGTGTGTGTGTGTGTGTGTGTCTAGCCCATTCACTATCTCCATCCCTCACTCCCTTAAGATGGCTGGACCATCATTGTAAATGCACCATTGTATATAAACACCTATACTTTGTATCTCCCCCACCTCATTGTAGATTGTAAGCTGTCACGAGCAGGGGCAACATATTTTGCTTAAATTATTGTATTGTTAACGTTGTTACTTATGACTTGTGTTCTGAAACTGCTAAACTGTAAAGCGCTGCGGAATATGATGGCGCTATATAAATTAATATTATTATTATTATTAGTAGTATTCCTCTGAGCTGCTCCCACCACCTTCCTGTTCCTCACGCCATGTTGGGTCTTGGACCTCATCATCTCCACTACCCTCTTCCAACACCTGCTGCTGTTGGGTGGTCTGGCCAGCACCATGCTCAACAGAAACTGGCACCTGAGTCTCATCATCATCAGATGCGTTCTGCGGTGTGCTAACCATCGGCACTGTCTCACCCGCCTCTTCAGATTCAGAGAGACACAGCTGTTGCGCATCACTGCATACTCCCTCTTCTTCACATTCCAGAATGCTGCTTGGCTGGGCCCCTGTTTGCAAGCCAACAGATTCTGAGAACAGAAGCAGACACTCAGCTGGCTCCTGTACAGAACTCTGTGACTGCCTGGGCAATTTGGCAGGCGGTGAAGAGACAGATGGTTGCTCAACAGTGCTGTGGTCCTGAGAGGAGGTGGAAGCAATTGAAGTCGATGCATTGGCTGACATCCAACCAACAACGGCTTCAATTTGTTCTTCCCGCAGCAGGGGGGTACGCCAACCTCCTACAAAAGTGCGCATAAAGGAACGCTCACGGGGAAAACTGGTGGATGCTGTGTCACTGGGGGCAGCAGCAGCCACAGAATCCCCACGTCCTCTCCCTGCTGACACTCCACGGCCACGACCACGTGCCTTACTCCCTGCCTTCTTCATCTTGGTAGATTGATAAAGAAAGTCTGAAAAGTTATAAGGCCTAAGTGTGGTTATTCCGCAGAGACTGCAGTGAACACTGCACACAACTGTTCACTACCCAACGCGTCACAGCAGGAAGGCAGTCTGTGCGTCCAAACAAAGGCGCAAGCATACATGCACGTACCCTGTTTATAAAGCTATATAAAAAAAATTATGTAGTAGTGACGCACACTTTATTGAGGTACAGTATTACATGGCCATTCACCATCTGTGGCTATGCAGTCTCATTTATATATACCTTATCTATCCGTTGTCATGCTTGCAAGTCCACAGTCAGGCATAAATAGCAATTTGCACTATGCACTTTTTAAAGGTTATGTTTGTTAATAAAAATGATTATTGCCACATATTATGAGTATTACATGATGGAAATTGTATAATTTTTATAAACTGTTTAGTGACATTATTCAGCAAATGTAACATTTTATTAATGTCACAGATAACTTGTAATGCTGATGATGTTTTGAAGTCAGACATTCATTGTCTATACAATAAAAATGGTGTTACATACTGTTACTTATCCATCATTAATGGATTCAGATATGTACTTGTATGCTTTTATCTACAACCGTATAGCAGATTCCTTAACTAATTTATTTTGTGGTTTGCATTGCTGTTAAACATGTTAATGTATGCGTTTATGTTTGTCAATTATTTATCTCGATATTTTTTTAACTGAAATCATCATCTTATGGTAGTAAAGCTTATCTTTCTCTTGTTTGGAGTATAGACATTTAAAATTGACACGTAACAAGGAAAATACTTGATCTACTATTTAAACATCCTCCTTGACCCTGGGCTCCAACACCGCCAGTTGTTGCCTAGAAGTGCTGTTAGCACAGTCAACACTTGCTCCTGTGTTACTGGGGTTCAGTAACACCAGCTGTTCCCCTGCTGTGTGTACGTCAAAAAGTCCTTCTGCCTCCACCCTGTCCTCCTCTCATCCCTGGGCTCCAACACCGCCAGTTGTTGCCTGGAAGTGTGTTAGCACAGTCAACACTTGCTCCTGTGTTACTGGGGTTCAGTAATGTCAGCTGTTCCCCTGCTGTGTGTACGGCAAAAAGTCCTGCTGCCTCCACCCTGTTCTCTTCTCATCCCTGGGCTCCAACACCGCCAGTTGTTGCTCGGAAGTACTTGGCACGGGTGCTGACTCCTGCCCAGCCTGGTTACAGCACGACAGCTGTTTCCTGGCAGTGTCAACGTCAATTAGCCTCCAATAAGTTGTCCTGTCGTGTTGCATTCTGGTTAGCCGACTATATGGTGCCTGTAGTTTTGGTCATTCCTATGTGTGCTGTGGGATATGTAAATAAAGGCTGTTTCCGTTGTGACAATAGGACAAGTACCCACTGTAGGACTGTGTGATTCGGTAACTGCGGACGGCTTGCGGCCTGTCAACTTACATTTTCATGGGTGCCTTATGGTACCCGTCCGGGTTCCAGTACCGTCAACTGGTTCTCCGCAGTGCCTTTGGCCTAGGTGCCTCCATCTCGGTATCCGAGTTCCAGCAACGTCTGCTGGTCCTTGGTAGTGCTTTGGAGCACAGGTACCTCCTGCTTAGTAACCGTGTCCCAGTAACGTCAGCTGGTCCTCGGTTGTGCCATTGGCTCTTTTCCTTCTGCTGCCCCTCCGGGTTCCAGCATAGTCAGCTGGTCCTCGTTACTTGCATTGGCTCTTGTACCTTCTGCTACCCGTCCGGGTTCCAGTACCGTCAACTGGTTCTCCGCAGTGCCTTTGGCCTAGGTGCCTCCATCTCGGTATCCGAGTTCCAGCAACGTCTGCTGGTCCTTGGTAGTGCTTTGGAGCACAGGTACCTCCTGCTTAGTAACCGTGTCCCAGTAACGTCAGCTGGTCCTCGGTTGTGCCATTGGCTCTTTTCCTTCTGCTGCCCCTCCGGGTTCCAGTAACGTCAGCTGGTTCTCGGAAGTTAGTCAGCCTTCTTGTACCTTCAGCTACATTTACAAATTGAAGATTTTTTAAATGTTTTTTTGGGTAATCACTCTGGATCTCCAACAATGAAGATGACGACCCTGATGACCACCCCGAAGAAGATGACGACCACAAGGACGACGAGCATCAAGCCAACCAGCTTGAACACCATCACAAAGAAGAAATAAAAGATTACCCAGAAGAACATCACCAACAGGACAAAGAAAGTTAAGACAAACTACAAGATACAGAAAAAGAGACAGAAGAACAATAAGCAGAAGATCAAAAAGCAGAAGAACATTAAGTATAAGACCAAAATGAAGAGCAAAATATATGCTCTAAATTATAAGCAGAAGAAGACTAAGCAGTGTATGGGGTGAGTCCGTTCCTCCTCGTGGTGCCCCTGGAAAATGCCTGCTGCTGCAGGCTAAACTGAACACGGACAAATACTGTTGTAATTTAAATCTTTTGTGACAGCAAGAACGGAAGGATGAAAAATTCATACTTTTACAGATTACAAGTACAGGAATCTCTGTCACAAATAAGAATATGATGAAGAAATGAAGATGAAGTAGAATATGAAGAAGAAGAATAGTTTAATAAGAACAATATGAGTAATGTTAACAAAAAGATGAATAGCAAGAAGTTTAAGAAGAAGATAAAGAAGGTGAAGATGAAGAATAATTTGATGAAAAAGATGATGCTGCTGAAGATTATGAAGGAGAAAGTGTGTCAAAAGTTAAAAAGGTGAAGAGCATGGAAGTTGTGAAATATACATATTTGCCAAAATAGAAAAAACGTTAACAACATTGTCAATTTCTTCGTCAATCCGAACATCTTTTAAAAAAAAAATATTAATGCTATTCCATTTGATTGGGTTAAACATCTATGCCTTTAATGTCTCCTCAACCTCCCCCAATACATTCTACATTACTCTTTGTTGTTTTCCTTCATGTACAATTAACCAACAAGGCAAGAATGGGTTTTTTTTTAATTCCGATATTTTGTTCCCATAGACTTACATTGGATTTCCGGTATCGGTATCGGGTATCGCCGATATTTTTGGGGTATCGGCGATACCATTCCGATTCCGATACTTTTGGATATCGGAAAGTATCGCTCAACTCTACCAGCCACTTTCCAGAGAGCCATTGACTGGATTTTAGCATCCCACAAAAAGTATGCAGTGGCCTACCTAGATGACATAGTCATATTCAGCCAGGACTGGGGAAGTAATCTTGGCAAAGTTCAGACCATACTTGAAGCCCAACCGCAAAAAAATGCTAAGGGGATGGAGGAAGCCTAGTGTCTGGGCTGCGTGGTAGGTAGAGGTGAAATTAAACCTCAAATAAATAAGGTGGAAGCGATCCAGAGCTAGCTACAGCTCCTCTTGAAGCTCTTGTGCTACAATCGAAGATTTGTCACTAACTTTTCACTGATAGAAGCCCGGCTGACGGTTCTTCTGAAAGAGACGACGTCGGCAATGGCTAAGTGGTCCGCATAAGCGGAGTTGGCCTTTAAGGAACTGAAACTGGTCCTCTTTAAACAGACAGTTTTGGTGGCGCCCAACTTCTCCAAAGAGTTTATGGTCCAGACGGACGCATCGGATGCCGGTCTGGGAGCAGTTTTGTCCCAGTAGATTAAAGGAGAGAAATACTCAATAATGTAACTCAGTAGGAAGCTGTTCTCATGTGAGAAGAACTACTCCATAGTGGAAAAAGAATGTTTGGCCATCAAGTGGGCGTAGGGCACTCTGAGGTACTACCTGTTAGGTAGAAGGTTCAGGTTAGTGTTGGATCATGTGCCACTAAGGTGGATGCAAGAGAAGAAGTGAAATAATACCCAAGTAACTAGGTGGGTCCTAGCCCTACAAGATTTTAGTTTTCAGGTGGAGCATAGACCTAGAAGACAACATCAAGAAAATAGGTGTGGCTTAAAACGTGACACCGTGTGTCACAATCGTGCCAAAATTTGGTGCAACTTATTGGAGCAAAGTAAGACAACTTATATAGTGTGTTACTTTAGACTAGACCTAAAATTGCGCCAAACATTTGAAACAATATGAAGAATTTTAATAAATTTGAGATATTTTTTACTGACTAATTGAAGTTTTCTCCATCTAAAAATTATAAAGGATTAAAATTCTACCAGTATATACCATATGTATTCTTCCAGGAATGGGGTAGGATATCCACTTTAATGTGAAATTAGAGTTCACGGGTGTAAGAGATAAAGATATCACCCCATAAAAATTTTAAATAATAATTTAATTCTTGAAAAACTTGATTATTCCAGTATTCATGATATCCTGAGCCATACCATGCTCTTCTAGTTTTCTACCTTCACAATCTATTGTTTTCAAACCAGGTATTGGTAGTTTTGGCATTGTGGACAGGTGGCAAGTCTTGCTGGAGAATGAAGTTTCCATCTCCAAAAAGCTTTTCGACAGAGGGATTCTTGAAGTGCTCTAAAATTTCCTGGCAGATGGCTGTACTGACTTTGGTCTTGATAAAACACAGTGCACCTATACCAGCAGATGACATGGCTCCTCGAACCATCACTGATTGTGGATACTTCACACTAGACCTCAAGCAGCTTGGATTGTGTGCCTCTCCACTCTTCTTTCAGACTCTGGGATCTTGATTTCCAAATGAAATGCAAAATTTACTTTCATCTGAAAACAACAACTTGGACCACTGAGTGTTAGGGTTTGAGTTCCCGCTGCTGCACAGGGGGAGTCTCGAACCGGCCCCGCTGCGGTCTCCCATTCATCTCCGGCCCAGTGCAGCCTGCTCAGCAGAGACATCGGTCCAAGCATCTTGCCCACTCCACTACTGTGCAGTGACTTGCTGCTGTCTTTCCTGGATCTGCTATTATAGCCAGTGCTGGAGCAGACGTTTTGGAACAAAGTCCTGCGTTTTCCCTTCTGAGTATGCCCAGAGTGAGATCTCTCATTGGAGATCAGGGGTCACATGCTCAGGTACTGCAGCGGCTCCTATTGTCCGCCAGGAAGGCCCTGCGATTACTGATGTTCTGAAACAAGTTTCATTGGTCCTTGTTTCTGGCAGGTCCTGTAGCTGTTGCTATAAAAGGGTAGCATGGCTGGGCCGCCATGCGCTAATATCAACCATTGTATGCTATGCGCCAGTGTGATCATGCGTGTGTGTGGTTAGGGACCCGGCTGAAATAAGCCACTAGAATACCGACTTAATCGGTGAGGAGTTTGGTATGGTAGCTGGTCAGGGTCGGTGTCCTAGATGCCCTAGATTACCGGCATAACCGGTGAGGAGTTTTGATTGCCGTATTCAGGGTCTGGCGTTCAGACGCCATAGATTGCGGGTGACTCCCGCGAGGACATTAGCACATGATCACGCTTTATGTACGCTTAGCACTTAACTGTGTACCTGAGAGCCTGACAGGACACAGTGCTTTTTCTCAGTGGCCCTGTGACGTATCAGGGTTCGCTTTCTACGCTAGACAGCGCCCTAGCGTGTTTTCTTTGCGACTCAGTTGTGTCTAGTGAGTGCGCACACATCACCATATAGCGCTGCGGCTCTCTTTCTTGCGGCTCTGTGGATTAACAGAGTTCGCACTTATTGCCACAGCGCATTACGGCGTTTATGTTAGCGACTCTGCGGGATAACAGAAACCGTGGAGACTTCTCGAGTGGAATCTAAGTCTCAGACCACTCGAGTATCCGTGGTCTGTAGAGTATGCCAGCAGCCAGGACATTATGCCAATAGATGTCCCCAGCGATCACGTACACGTTCGCGTCTAGTGACCATGGAGGAGGTTCACTAGAGTCAACAGCATTCGCCTCCAAGCTGTCCTTTAAAGGGACAATCTCTTTTGGTCAATCCACTCTAACAGTTGAGCTTTGTGTGGATTCTGGAGCAGAGGGGAACTTTATGTCCTCTGCTTTTGCTCTCCGTCACACAATACCTCAGGTGATGCTCACCAAACCGGTGACTGTTCGAGTGGTGAATGGCTCCATACTGCCCTCACAGATCACACATCAGACAATCCCTCTCACATTAGCTATGTCTCCTTCCCATCAGGAGATTATTTCTTTCCTTGTCCTTCCTGAGGGTATAGATGAGGCTCTGCTGGGAGTACCCTGGCTTCGTCTTCACTCCCCACATATTGAGTGGTCCTCTGGGAAGATACGGGGTTGGAGTGAGTCTTGTAGAGGTAAATGTGTGAGGGAGTGTGTTCAGGTTGCTACTACAGGGATACCCGCAGATTTCACTTCCCTGCCCGAGTGCTATTATTCCTATGTAGACGTGTTCTCCAAAAAGGCTGCGGAGACTCTTCCGCCTCACCGCCCCTATGACTGTCCTATTGACCTCTTGCCTGGAGCAGAACCTCCCCGGGGAAGGGTCTATCCTCTCTCTCTCCCGGAGACGGAGGCTATGTCCCAATACATTCAGGAAAATCTGGCAAGAGGGTTCATCAGAAGTCAGTGTCACCTGCTGGGGCAGGGTTCTTCTTTGTGCAAAAGAAGAACGGAGAATTACGTCCCTGCATAGATTACAGGGGTCTTAACGCCATTACCGTTAAGAATAAATACCCGCTGCCTTTAATTTCTGAGCTCTTTGATAGGCTTTGGGGAGCAAGGGTATTTACCAAATTAGACCTGCGGGGTGCTTACAACCTGATTCGTATCCGCGAGGGGGACGAGTGGAAGACGGCTTTTAATACCAGGGATGGGCACTATGAGTATCTGGTGATGCCCTTTGGGCTCTGTAACGCCCCAGCCGTTTTCCAAGACTTTGTCAATGACATCTTCCGGGATATGCTTTCCACCTCGGTCGTGGTCTATCTGGATGATATTCTCATCTTCTCTCCAGATATTGACTCCCACCGGAAAGATGTCTGCAGGGTCTTCGACCTCTTGCGGGCAAATTCCCTTTATGCAAAATTGGAGAAATGCGTGTTTGAGCAGGAGTCTTTACCATTCTTGGGCTATATCATCTCCGCCCAGGGATTGGCTATGGATCCTGCCAAATTACAAGCTGTGATGGACTGGCAAGAACCTCATTCCCTTAAAGCGGTGCAGCGCTTTATGGGGTTCATTAATTATTATCGCCAGTTCATTCCCCATTTCTCAACTTTGGTAGCTCCCGTGGTTGCCCTCACCAAAAAGGGAGCTAATCCCAAATTGTGGTCTGAAGAGGTCTCCAAGGCCTTCACTTCTATTAAGTCCCATTTCGCTAGCGCTCCCATTCTACATCGCCCCGATGTTGATAAGCCATTTATATTGGAGGTGGATGCCTCGTCCGTTGGTGCTGGAGCAGTCCTCTTCCAAAAGGATGCTCAAGGTCGGAAGCATCCATGTTTCTTTTTCTCCAAGACCTTCACACCAGCGAGAGGAATTATTCCATCGGGGACAGGGAGTTGCTAGCAATGAAGTTGGCCTTCTCGGAGTGGAGACATCTGTTGGAGGGAGCTCGCTTTCCCTTCAAGTCTTCACGGATCACAAAAATTTGGTATATCTTCAGACAGCCCAGCGGCTTAATTCTCGCCAGGCCAGATGGTCCTTGTTCTTCTCCCGGTTTCATTTCACTCTGCATTTCCTCTCGGGAGAGAAGAACATTCGTGCCGACGCTCTCCCTCGCTCTGTAGTGTCCTCTGAGGAGGAGGTGGAAGAGCCTCGGCTTATCGTCCCCACAGAGAGTCTGAGAACAGTGGCCCCGGTTTCGCTAGAGTCTGTGCCCCCGGGCAAGACTTTTGTGCCTACCAATTTGCGACCGGAGGTACTCTCTTGGGCACATTCGTCCAGAGTGGGTGGACACTTTGGGGCAAAGAGGACATCTGAATTGCTGGCGAGGACATATTGGTGGCCGTATATGGTCCGTGACGTTAGGGACTATGTTCGGGCGTGTGTCTCCTGCGCCAAGAATAAGTCTCCACAACAACGGCCAGCCGGGTTACTTTACCCTTTGCCGGTGGCAGACAGGCCCTGGGAGATGGTTGGGATGGACTTTGTGGTGGGCTTGCCCAAGTCTCGGGGTTGCACCATCATTTGGGTAATCACCGACCATTTTTCCAAAATGGTGCATTTGGTGCCGCTTCCACGGTTACCTTCTGCACGGGCTCTGGCAGCGTTGTTCGTTAGGCACATCTTCCGTCTACACGGCATGCCGGACAAATTGTCAGTGACCGAGGTCCCCAGTTTGCGTCTCGGTTCTGGAGAGAGCTTTGTCGTCTACTCAGTATTGAGTTAAATCTCTCTTCAGCATACCATCCTGAGGCGAATGGGTTGGTAGAGAGGGCCAACCAGACCTTGGTCACCTATCTAAGACATTTTGTCTCGGCCAGGCAGGATGACTGGGCATCCTTGCTACCATGGACTGAGTTTGCACTAAACAATGCTGTGGCTGATTCCACCGGACAGACTCCATTCCTCCTAAACTACGGTCAGCATCCGCGGGTTCCGGTGCCCATGCCTGTGTCTTCCGCCGACTCCAGGGTGGCAGACTGGGCTGTGGAGGCACAGGACATTTGGGACCGTACCCAGGATGCCATTCAGGCATCCAAGGAGAGGATGAGGTCCTCCGTCGACGCACATCGGCTCCCCGCTCCAACATTTGCTCCTGGGGACATGGTGTGGCTCTCCGCCCGTAACATCAGCTTCGAGTTGAGTCCACTAAGTTGGCACCCCGCTACCTGGGTCCTTGAGCAGGTTAACCCTGTGGTATACCGTTTGGCTCTTCCACCACGTCTGGGTATCTCCGACACCTTTCACGTATCCCTCCTGAAACCCGTGCTCATGTCCCGGTTTTCTGAGTCATCTGCCGGGACATCGGGTTCATCTACGGATGACCATGAGGTGAACGCCATCGTAGGGTGTAAGGTGGTACGGGGCAAAACGTTTTATTTCGTGGACTGGAGGGGCTATGGGCCTGAGGATAGGTCTTGGGAGCCTGCCGAGCATGTTCATGCTCCGCAGCTCATCGCTGCCTTTGAACGCAACGAGGCCCAGAGAAGGGGGGTAATGTTAGGGTTCGAGTTCCCGCTGCTGCACAGGGGGAGTCTCGAACCGGCCCCGCTGCGGTCTCCCATTCATCTCCGGCCGCAGTGCAGCCTGCTCAGCAGAGACGTCGGTCCAAGCGTTTTGCCCACTCCACTACTGTGCAGTGACTTGCTGCTGTCTTTCCTGGATCTGCTATTATAGCCAGTGCTGGAGCAGACGTCCTTGGAACAAAGTCCTGCGTTTTCCCTTCTGAGCATGCCCATAGTGAGATCTCTCATTGGAGATCAGGGGTCACATGCTCAGGTACTGCAGCGGCTCCTATTGGTCCGCCAGGAAGGCCCTGCGATTACTGATGTTCTGAAACAAGTTTCATTGGTCCTTGTTTCTGGCAGGTCCTGTAGCTGTTGCTATAAAAGGGTAGCATGGCTGGGCCGCCATGCGCTAATATCAACCATTGTATGCTATGCGCCAGTGTGATCATGCGTGTGTGTGGTTAGGGACCCGGCTGAAATAAGCCACTAGAATACCGACTTAATCGATGAGGAATTTGGTATGGTAGCTGGTCAGGGTCGGTGTCCTAGATGCCCTAGATTACCGGCATAACCGGTGAGAGTTTTGATTGCCGTATTCAGGGTCTGGCGTTCAGACGCCATAGATTGCGGGTGACTCCCGCGAGGACATTAGCACATGATCACGCTTTATGTACGCTTAGCACTTAACTGTGTACCTGAGAGCCTGACAGGACACAGTGCTTTTTCTCAGCGGCCCTGTGACGTAACAGGGTTCGCTTTCTGCGCTAGACACCCTAGCGTTCTTTGGACTCAGTTGTGTCTAGTGAGTGCGCACACATCGCCATATAGCGCTGCGGCTCTCTTTCTTGCGGCTCTGTGGATTAACAGAGTTTGCACTTATTGCCACAGCGCATTACGGCGTTTATGTTAGCGACTCTGTGGGATAACAGAGTTTGCTTCTCGCGCCATTTTTACTAGCAGCAGGCTCCGCTTGCACGGTGGACCCTGGGCTGCGAACGCACCTCTCTCCATCATATATTTGGTGCGTTCCACAGACCCTTAACACTGAGCAACAGTCCAATTATTTTTCTCCTTGGCCCAGGTAAGACGCTTCTGGCTTGTCCATTTGTCATGAGTGGCTTGACACAAGGAATGCAACACTTGTAGCCCATTTCCTAGATACGTCTGTGTGTGGTGGCTCTTGAAGCAATGACTCCAACAGCAGTCCACTCCTTGTGAATGTCTCCCAAATTTTTGAATGGCCTTTTCTTGACAATCTATTCATGGCTGTGGTTATCCCGGATGCTTGTGCACCTTTTTCTACCACTTTTTCTTTCCACACAACTCTACATTAATATACTTGGATGCAGCACTCTGTCAATAGCCAGCTTCTTTAGCAATGACCTTTTGTGGCTTATCCTCCTTGTGGAGTGTGTCAATGACTGCCTTCTGGACATCTGTCAAGTCAGCAGTCTTCCCCATGATTGTGGAACCTACTTAAATAGACTAAGGGACCTTTTTAAAAGCGTAGGAAGCCTTTGCAGGTGTTTTCTGTTAATTATTTTAATTTATTGAGATAATGACTTTTAGGTTTTCAATGGCTGTTAGCCATAATCATCAACATTAACAGAAATAAACTCTTGAAATAGATCACTCTGTATGTAGTGATTCTATATAATATATGAGTTTTACTTTTTGTATTGAAGAACTGAAATAAATTAACTTTTTGATTATATTCAAATTTAGTTGGGAGCACTTGTATATGCCACCTCTGGGTGCAGATGGGCCCCCTTGGCTGCTGAGTTTTATAGCAGCTGCCATTTTTGCTACTCTGGCACTTACTCCTATGATCTAGGTTACCTGCAGGTACTGAATTAGTTAATATTCTGGTTTATCAAATGTTCAGCAAAGTAAATGCAACTTTTTATTCATTTGCTAAAAAAATATGACCATCAGAGTTGTTTTCAATGAACATACATCTTACGGCAAACTATATTTACGTATGATAATAAATTCAGTGAGGCATTTCTGTAGAAATAGTGGCCAGTATAAAACAATGACACACTGCTCTGCTTATTAATAGCTCTTTAGAAGCACATTTCATACCTGACTGTATATTTAACAAGCGACAATACAATGTCACAGCCTAACAATTTAAACATTTCATACTCAATTTAAAATTAATTTTGGGATTGTGTGATTTTGAGAAAATGTAAAAAAAATGCTTTGGTGTATCAGCTGGCAAGGACTTCTTACTGTGGTAATGTCCACTTTCAGAGCAAATTAAAAATGTTCTTTTCAGCTGAAGCGCACTTTGCTTTACAGTTCTGTTCTTTACAAAGTTGATTGTGTATAAAGTCATATCACAGTGGCACTGAAGCGTGTAACATTGTGACAGAGCAACATAAAAAGAACAGTGTGTAGTGGGAAACGTCTTTCTTTTATGCTATAAAAATCTGTCCTTTATCAGCTTTTTATATTGACATATAGACCATGGACAACGCACTAGATAACAGATCTAAAAGTCATTACCCTATGCACTTTACAAAAAACAAAAGTAGTTCAGAAAAAGTCCTCAAATCCCACTCATTTATTATCTTTTTATTGCATATGCTAATAGATTTAGGTTTTCCATTGATTGAAATGAACAACTATCTGCATGTACAGGAGACTGCCCAGCTGACTACTACAAGGGGTAAGCAGAATATTGAGCTTATATACATACAAGATACGGTAAGGACTGGTTAGGTAGAGGTGAGCAATGAGGTGAATAAAAAGATTTTTCAATGTTTTTTAAATTTTTAATCGTTTAATGGCACATTATGGTTCATAAAAATAGTGGTCAGCACCCGCCAGTTTGCTATATCTGCGTGAAAGCAAATGAAAAAAAAACAACAGACTTTAGTTAATGTGGATTTTTGTAAAATTCAAACAGAATTCAATTGCACTCAAAATTATTCATTCATCTCTAATCCAGAGATAAGGAAAACTTTGGGGAGAAGCAGATCTCACAGAGCCTTGCATGACTGCTGCTTATAGGTTGGCTGCTAAATTTGGTACTGTATAATATTATCATCAGCAATTGTATGACAGCTATTTGGAAATGTACAACTGTATTATTTTGAATGTTATATTGGGGAGTAGGGATGAGGGTACCCGAATCGGGGTTCATACCAGGCACCTAGTGTCCTGTACCGAACACGTAACACAGACATTTTACTGTATGTCCGGATTCCTGTTCTTGTCCGCCAGTCTAATAAAGCTTGATGACTGCAGCGCAGTCAATCAACAAGCTTTTAAACTGTGGGCACTTCCAAAGTATTCACAGCTACAGTTGAACGAAACAGGTCAGTCAAATTTATAAGTCGCCGACTTTTGCTAAAGTCGAGTTTCGCAGAGCTAAACCCAACCATAGCATGAAGTTGGCCATGCGGTCATCGACCCGAGCGCCAAAGTTGGTGTTCCCATAATGCTTGCAGGCGCCTTTTTTCAGCCAATGAGCAATGACGTACACTGTGTGCAACGAGATGACATGGGCAGCTTCCACCACCATCTTAGAGAAGGGCATTGTAGTGATTGGCTTGCTTTGGGGGCCCTGACCGCTGACCGCCATTTTACTTCTGCCGATCTTAACAGTAGGGAGAGGTTGCTGACGCTGTTTATCAGTAGGGTGAGAGTTAGGGCTGTAAAGAGAAGTTCTTATGTGCTTGTGCTGATAGCAATTGTGCGGTACAGTTAGTGTGCAGTGCCAGGGGAGGATTTTCTTGTTTGCAACAGCGCTGGTTATTAGGCTGCCTGCCAGTGACAGGGGAGGATTTTCTTGTGTGCAGCAGCGCTGGTTATTAGGCTGCCTGCTAGCTGTATTGCTGTGTGTACACTGCTGTGCAGACTGCTTTTTACACAGCACTAATACTTTTATTCTTTTTTCTGCTCAGTTACCGAGCGTTCATTTTTTCCCACACCGTATAGAGGTGTACGCTCCTCACAAACTACCGTGTACCGGCTGGTATCACGGACAAATGCATGCTGACTATCTGTGTATGACTCCGGAAATATATACGGAGATTTAAAATTACCCCAACACTGTATACAGCTATACGCTTCTGATATACTACCCTTTTTCAGCTTTTTATATTCTGGTCTAATCCATACTGAGCCTGAGAGCATCTGTGTGTGACTCCGGAAATATATACGGAGATTTACAATTTTCCCCTATACTATATACACCTGGTATCTTGTGATACAGTACCCTTTTTCAGCTACTTATATTCTGGTCTAATCCACACTGAGTGAGCGTCTGTGTGTTACTCTGGATATATATACGGAGATTTAAAGTTACCCCAACACTGTATACAGCTGTACGCTTCTGATACAGTACCCTTTTTCTGCTTTTTATATTCTGGTCTAATCCAGACTGAGACTGAGAGCATCTGTCTGTGATTCCACAAATATATACGGAGATTTATAATTTTCCCCTATACTACAGTGCCTTGCGAAAGTATTCGTCTCCCTGGAACTCTTCAACCTTTTCCCACTTGTCATGCTTCAAACATAAAGATACCAAATGTAAATTTTTGGTAAAGAATCAACAACAAGTGGGACACAATTGTGAAGCTGAACGAAATTTATTGGTTATTTTAAATTTTTGTGGAAATACAAAAACTGAAAAGTGGGGCGTGCAATATTAATCGGCCCCTTTACTTTCAGTGCAGTAAACTCACTCCAGAAGTTCATTGTGGATCTCTGAATGATCCAATGTTGTCCTAAATGACTAATGATGATAAATATAATCCACCTGCATGTAGTCAAGTCTCCGTATAAATGCACCTGCTCTGTTATAGTCTCAGGGTTCTGTTTGAAGCACAGAGAGCATCATGAAGACCTAGGAACACAACAGGCAGTTCCGTGATACTATTGTGGAGAAGTTTAAAGCCGGATTTGGATACAAATTGATTTCCAAAACTTTAAACATCCCAAGGAGCATTGTGCAAGTGATCATATTGAAATGGAAGGAGTATCATACCACTGCAAATCTACCAAGACCCAGCCGTCCCTCTAAACTTTCATCTCAAACGAGAAGACTGATCAGAGATGCAGCCAAGAGGCCCATGATCACTCTGGATGAACTCGACCAAACAAGGCAAGTCTTCATTGTTCAACCACCACAACCCCTTTGTATACCAGACCAATGCCCTAATCCCATAACCTCCCTCTCCAACATAACTGAAGGGGAGCTTAATTTTCTTCTCTCCAAATCGCACCTCACAACCTGTGCACTTGACCCCATCCCAACCCACCTCCTCCCCAACCACCACACTATTATTCCTTCCCTAACCCACCTCTTCAACCTATCACTAACTTCCGGTACCTTCCCTTCTGCTTTCAAGCATGCCACTATCACGCCTATCCTTAAAAAGCCAACCCTCGACCCAACCGCTATGTCCAGCTATCGCCCAATATCGCTGCTCCCATTCGCTTCCAAACTCCTGGAGCTGCATGTCCACGCTGAGCTTTCCTACCACTTCTCTTCTAACTTGCTCTTTGACACTCTACAATCTGGTTTCCACCCCCATCACTCCACTGAGACAGATATTGGAGTATCTGAGGCTGAATAACCTCATGACACAGTATCAGCATGGGTTTACGAGGGACCGTTCTTGTCAGACTAATCTGATAAGCTTTTATGAAGGGGTAAGTTCAGGACTGGACCAAGGGAATGCAGTGGACGTGGTGTTCATGGACTTCTCAAAAGCTTTTGATACAGTGCCACACAAAAGGTTGATACATAAAATGAGAACAATGGGGATAGGGGAAAATATGTGTAAGTGGGTTAGGAACTGGCTCATGGATAGAAAACAAAGGGTGGTTATTAATGGAGCACACTCGGACTGGGTCACGGTTAGCAGTGGGGTACCACAGAGGTCAGTATTGGGGCCCCTTCTCTTTAACATATTTATTAATGACCTTGTAGGGGGCATACAGAGTAGTATTTCAATATTTGCAGATGACACTAAACTCTGCAGGGTAATAAATACAGAGGAGGATAATTTTATATTACAGGAGGATTTATGTAAACTAGAAGCTTGGGCTGATAAATGGCAAATGAGCTTTAATGGGGATAAATGTAAGGTCATGCACTTGGGTAGAACAATAAGATGTATAATTATGTGCTTAATTGTAAAACACTGGGCAAAACTGTCACTGAAAAAGACCTGGGTGTATGGGTGGACGACAAACTCACATTTAGTGGCCAATGTCAGGCAGCTGCTGCCAAGGCAAATAAAATAATGGGATGCATTAAAAGAGGCATAGATGCTCATGAGGAGAACATAATTTTACCTCTATACAAGTCACTGGTGCGACCACACTTAGAATACTGTGTGCAGTTCTGGTCTCCGGTGTATAAGAAAGACATAGCTGAACTGGAGCGTGTGCAGAGGAGAGCGACCAAGGTTATTAGAGAACTGGGGGGTCTGCAATACCAAGACAGGTTATTACACTTAGGGTTATTTGGTTTGGAAAAACGAAGGCTTAGAGGTGATCTTATTACAATGTATAAATATATGAGGGGACAGTACAAAGACCTTTCTAATGATCTTTTTACTCTTAGACCTGTGACGGGGACAAGGGGGCATCCTCTACGTCTGGAGGAAAGAAGGTTTAGCCATAATCACAGACACAGATTCTTTACTGTAAGAGCAGTGAGACTATGGAACTCTTTGCCGTCTAATGTTGTAATGAGTGAATCCATACTAAAATTTAAGAAGGGACTGGATGCCTTTCTTGAAAAGTATAATATTACAGGCTATATTCACTAGTTTCCTAGATACTGCGTTGATCCAGGGAGCTAGTCTGATTGCCGTATGTGGAGTCGGGAAGGAATTTTTTTCCCCAATGTGAAGCTTACTGTTTGCCACTTGGGGTTTTTTTGCCTTCCTCTGGATCAACATGTTAGGGCAGGTTAGGATAGAATATGGGTTGAACTAGATGGACTTAAAGTCTTCCTTCAACCTTAATAACTATGTTACTATGTTACTGACCAAAATTACTAATGACCTACTTACAGCCAAAGCGAACGGACAATACTCTATACTCCTGCTTCTTGACCTGTCCTCTGCTTTTGACACAGTTGACCACTGCCTTCTACTAAAGATTCTTTCCTCCTTTGGCGTCAAGGACCTCGCCCTATCCTGGATCTCCTCATACCTTTCCAACCGCACATTCAGCGTCTCCCACTCCCACACTACCTCCTCGTCCCACCCTCTCTCCGTTGGAGTCCCCCAAGGCTCTGTTCTAGGACCCCTACTCTTCTCAATCTATACACTTGGCCTGGGGCAACTCAAAGTCCCACGGATTCCAGTACCACCTTTACGCTGATGACACTCAGATCTACCTCTCTGGCCCAGACATCACCTCTCTGCTATCCAGAATCCTGGAGTGTCTATCAGCCATATCCTCCTTCTTCTCCTCCCGCTTCCTCAAACTCAATGTGGACAAATCTGAACTCATAATCTTTCCCCCATCCCACAGATCTTCCTTACCTGACCTATCTATCACAATTAACGACATCACGCTTTCCCCCGTACCAGAAGTCCGCTGCCTCGGAGTAACCCTTGACTCTGCCCTGTCCTTCAAACCGCACATCCAAGCTCTTTCTACCTCCTGTCGCCTTCAGCTCAAAAATATTTCAAGAATCCGTCCTTTCCTCAACCCTCAATCTACTAAAATGATTGTGCACGCCCTCATCATCTCCCGCCTCGACTACTGCAACACCCTTTTCTCTGGCCTCCCTGCTAACACCCTCGCACCTCTCCAGTCCATCCTTAACTCTGCTGCACGACTAATTCACCTCTCTCCTCGCTACTCCTCCGCTTCTCCCCTCTGCAAATCTCTTCACTGGCTCCCATTCCCTCAGCGTATCCAGTTCAAATTACTAATACTGACCTACAAGGCCATCTATAATCTGTCTCCTCCTTATATCTCTAAACTAATCTCCCGATATCTTCCCTCACGTAATCTCCGATCCTCCCAAGACATCCTTCTCTCCTCCACACTTATTCGCTCCTCACCCAACCGCCTCCAAGACTTCTCCCGAATATCCACCATTCTCTGGAATTCTTTGCCCCAACACGTCCGACTATCAAACACATTCGGATCCTTCAGACGGAACCTGAAAACTCATCTCTTCAGGAAAGCCTACAGCCTGCAATGACCCTGCTACCTCCTCACCACTACCGGAGATATCGCCTCAACCAACACCGGAACTGCTGCAACCCCCCGACCTACTGTCTCCTGCCTCACAATCCTGTAGAATGTAAGCCCGAAAGGGCAGGGTCCTCTCCCCTCTGTATCAGTCTGTCATTGTTAGTTTGTTTACTGTAAGTGATACCTGTAATTTGTATGTAACCCCTTCTCATATACAGCACCATGGAATCAATGGTGCTATAGAAATAAATAATAATAATAATAACTGCAGAGATCTACAGCTGAGGTGGGACAGTCTGTCCATAGGACAACAATCAGTCATACACTGCACAAATCTGGCCTTTATGGAAGAGTGGCAAGTAGAAAGCCATTTCTCAAAGATATCCATAAAAAGTGTCATTTAAAGTTTGCAACAAGCCACTTGGGAGACACACCAAACATGTGGAAGAAGGTGCTCTGGTCAGATGAAACCAAAATTGAACTTTTTGGCAGCAATGCCAAATGATATCTTTGGCATAAAGGCAACACAGCTCATCACCCTCAACACACCATCCCCACTGTCAAACATGGTGGTGGCAGCATCATGGTTTGGGCCTGCTTTTTTTCAGCAGGGACAGGGAAGATGGTTAAAATTGATGGGAAGATGGATGGAGCCAAATACAGGACCATTCTTGAAGAAAACCTGTTGGAGTCTGCAAAAGACCTGAGACTGGGACGGAGATTAGTCTTCCAACAAGACAATGATCCCAAACATAAAGCAAAATCTACAATGGAATGGTTCACAAATAAATGTATCAGGTGTTAGAATGACCAAGTCAAAGTCCAGACCTGAATCCAATCGAGAATCTTTGGAAAGAGCTGAAAACTGCTCTTTACAAACGATCTCCATCCAACCTCACTGAGCTCGAGCTGTTTGCCAAGGAAGAATGGGCAAGAATTTCAGTCTCTCGATGTACAAAAACTGATATAGAGATACCCTAAGTGACTTGCAGTTGTAATTGTAGCAAAAGGTGGTGCAACAAAGTATTAAGCTAAAGGGGCCGAATAGTATTGCACGCCCCACTTTTCAGTTTTTGTATTTCCACAAAAATTTAAAATAACCAATAAATTTGGTTCAACTTCACAATTGTGTCCCACTTGTTGTTGATTCTTCAAAACAAATTAACATTTGGTATCTTTATGCTTGAAGCATGATAGGTGGGAAAAGGTTGAAAAGTTCCAGGGAGCCGAATACTTTTGCAAGGCACTGTATATACACCAGGTATCTTTATATACAGTACCCTTTTTCTGCTATTTATATTGTGGTCTAATCCATACTGAGCCTGAGAGCGTCTGTGTGTGCCTCCGCAAATATATACTGAGATTTACAATTTTCCCCTATACTATATACACCTGCTATCTTCAGATACAGTACCCTTTTTCTGCTTTTTATATTCTGGTCTAATCCATACTGAGCCTGTGAGTGTCTGTGTGTGACTCCGGAAATATTTACGGAGATTTAAATTTTCACCTTCACCGTATACAGCTGTATGCTTCTGATACAGTACCATATATCTGCTTGTATTTTTGGTACATTTTCCCAAACATGAGGAAGTATGGTGGAAGCGGCCGCGGACGTGGGCGAGGGGGCTAGCTGGTACTGATGGTGGTGGTGGTGCATCTGCTGGTAGTGCCAAAAGCACAATAGCACCTAAGGCAGGAGGTGTTGAGCCTGCGTCATCATCTGGCTCCAGAAGGCCTGGAAGGCTCCCTTTTCTGGGAGTAGGTAAACCGCTATTAAAGCCGGAGCATCAGGAACAGGTTTTAGCTTACATTGCCTAAACAGCCTCCAGCTCTATCGCCTCCTCTTCTGAAGTTTCAAAAAATGCAAGCACTGAGTCGTCAGTGCAGGCTCCTGGTCATGAACAACACCTTTCCTTGTGTCCTTCACCCCCACCAAAAGTGAAGGATGCGGCAGGCAACACTTCAGATTACTCCATGGAGCTCTTTTCACATACAATGCCTGGGTTATCAAGTCAAATCCTGAATTCCCCAGTATAAGATGAATCTGACATTGAGTGCACTGAAGCACAGCCACTGCTAGATGGTTCTGCTGGTACATTGACCCATAGCACTACATTGGCCTCGCAGTCTACTGAGCCAGAATGTGACCCTGATGAAACTCAGGTGCCCCTTCCCGCATACTACACCACCTTACATGGTGACACAGAGGAAGGTGCAGATGAAATTGAAGAGGAGGTGATGGATGACCCAGTTGTTGACCCGGATTGGCATCCATTGGGGGAAGAGGGTGCCGCTGGCAATAGCTCAGAAGAGGAGTAGGATCCGCAGCAGGCATCGACATCGCAGTATTGGTTATCTGGCAGGCCCGTAGCAGTACAAAAAGTCTTAAAAAAACAAAAAGAGTTGCAGGACAGCTTGGCCAGACGGTCAAATTAGCACAGCGTGCAAGCCCTGAAAATTTATACCATAGTAGGAAGAGTCCAGTGTGGCACTTTTTTGACCAAAATCTTATTGATGAGGCAAAGGTTATCTGTAAGAAGTGCAGAAGGAGCTTCAGCCGAGGGAAAAATCTCAGAAATTTGAATACCAGTTGCATGCTTAGTAGTGTTGAGCGATACGATACTGCAAATATCGGGTATCGGCCGATATTAGCTGTATCGGGCTTTCGATTCCGAGTACCGATATTTTCGTCATATCGGATACCGGAATCGGATTTGTCACTGTCACTGTGAGTGTCCGTCGGTCGGGTCTGTCAGGAGTCAGCGGCACTTACCTGGCAGAAGATCTCCGGCGGTCACGTCCTGGACTGCTTGATGGCCGCCATTATCTTCTCCCTGGCGGTCACATGCAGTTTTTCGCGATAACTGCAGTGACTGCAGGGTAATCCCGGCCGTAAACCAGTCCGATGACGTCACCGCCGGGGAAGCAGGTAATCAGCTGTGCTGCGCCGTGATGACAGGCTCTGCCTGTCATTCTGATGTAGCAGAGCTGGATCGTCGTGGGACACTCGTTACTATGGACTGCGTCGGACAGGTGGTATACTGCTGTTTTTTTTTTTCATTTTTTTACAGGAGATCGATGGCGTCGCAGGATGAGACTGTAATAAAAGTAATGAAAACTGTGTTGTGTTTTTTATTAAACTAAAAAAATTTTTTATGAACATTCACCCGTCCGGGTACATCAGCAATTTAACTATTTACATACAGGGACCCTGTCCGGGTTATTTATAATTCTTTGGCAGGGGTGTTCCAGGTACCACCTGGTACTCTTCTGATGCTTGCCAAACATCCGAGACACCAAGGACCACCAGGACCTGATGACGTCGTGTGGCCTGTACAGTCAAGTCGTGACCCGCTATCTGTGTCTGTGTGGCCACCTCTTTCATCTCCCTCCGGGTCTGGAGCCCTATGTCCCGGACTGAACGAACCCCAGGGGGCCTAACAGGCGCCGGGTACGGGCAGCTATAGTTATCATGTCCATAGCTGGGGCTGCTGAGGAGACCACTGAGGGAGGCTGGGGAGATTTACGGCGTGGGGTGGGCACTTGTGCAGAGGCCTGGATGTGGGAGGCTGAAGGCTCCGAGGGTCTCACAGGTTCCTGACACTCTGGGGAGTAGGGGTCGCACCTGGTAACATTTAGGGCGTACCATCCATTGTAACCCCAGTGTCGGGTGTAAGTCACCAAGTCTCCTGGCAACAGGTCCCTCCCCGGGTGTCCTTCTGGGAGGTGAGCCTCCACGTCCCGCCGGGTCACAAACACTTCTAAATAAAGTCCAGGCTCCTGGATGAAGCCCCAACCACCTTTCAATTTAAAGCTCCGTACTGCACCCTTACGCCGCGGCTCCCACAGGGTTCCTTTATCTTTTCTCATCCGGTCCTTATCTGCCCGGTCCTTCTCCAGGTTACGTTGCCGAAGCTTTTGGGATTCTCGCTGCTCCCTTTGTCACTCTTCTTCCTGCTCCCAACGTCTCCACTCTTCCTCCTGACGCCGGTTGTAATTCTCCTCCACCAGCATCTCCATGTCTCCACCATCAAACTGCAGCTTACGATGTCCGGTTTGCGGCAGCTCTCCTGGCGCCCGACAGTCCTGGCGGCGCTCACCTGCGGAGGAAGCAGCCGGCTATGGAACAGATGACAGTCGGGGCTCCGGTACAGACAGGTAGACCTCTGGTGCCTGCGCGGCCTCCTCCATGAGGACGGGTGTCGCTTCTTCTGTCTCAGCGACGGGGGCAGACAGCGGGATCTGGGGTGCTGCCGGTGCAGAGTTTTTTGCAGGAACGGGTGCCTCCACTGCGACAACGTCAACCGGATCACATTGCAAGGGCTGGGATGCCCGCACGGACTCCTCTACTAGAACGGGTGCCTCACCTTCAGGTACAGACACTTCAGGTAAGAGGGATTGGCGCCGCTCCAAGTTTAGTTTTAGGGCACGCCAGCTGGCTTCCATCCTGGCGACCTCCTCCCGGTGCCGGGCCAGGCCTCTTAGGGTATCCTCCGCTTCTTGCAGTGTAGGAGGGTTTCCAGGCCGGGTGCCCAACGGTGGTTCCGTGGCGATCGGGTCGCTTCCGTGGGGGGAGAGCTCTGACTGCTCCATCCCTTCACACTTCTGCTCGTGTCCATTAGCCATCTCTGCCAAGTCACATGTGTCATTAGCATCTGGAGAGGGCCCCTCTTTTGTAGTGAGGCGGGACCTTCGTGTTAGTTTCCGCACACTGAGGAGGATGAGGAGGCGGAACTCCAGAGCTGTGGGGCACGATCTTACATTGCAGTACCATTTAGAGTGGTCGGCCATCGTTTTCGCGCCACTGAGTGAGTGTACACCCACGAAGAGCACCCCCTTCTTCTTCACCAGTGCCTCGTCGTGACGCAGATATGGCGGAAAAATGGCAAATACATTCTCTGATGATTTTAGCAATTCTCAAGCACAAAACCAGTTCAATTCAGGCACACAGGACTCGCTTATAGCGAGCTACAGAATCCTGTTCGTGACGCCCAAGTTGAGTCACACAGAGCCAGAGGTTTTGGGGGTACTCGGCACCGAGCCCGTCGACTTCTATGGGGTATGTCACGGCTTTACCCGGCAATTGAATCAGAGTCTATTTTACTATGTAGAAGTGTATAAACTATAAATATATGTATATATATGTCACAATGACATGTATATATATATTATATATATATATATATATATATATGTATTCTATGTGTGTATATTTTGTGTTTACAACGAAAGAAAGGGTTTTTTTTTGTTGCGATATTTTGTTCCCATAGACTTACATGGGACTTCCGGTATCGGAATCGGATATCGACGATATTTAGTGATATCGGCGATACCATTCCGATACGATATTTTTAGATATCGAGCAGTATCGCTCAACACTAATGCTTAGACATTTAATGAACATGCACTTGCAAGCATGGACAGATTAAATACCTACAAATACACCCCCCGGGGCCAGCGTCAGCACCTGGCGCACCCGGGCAAGTGCCGTTTCCCTGAGCAGCTGTGGGGGGCTGACTAGTGGGCGACGGCACTGGCACAGGGCCCTCATAGTACAAAAAAGTGTTTCTGACGGTGGGAGGGCCCACTCACCATCATACACACAGGCGAACTATGAGGGGCCTTGTGCCAGTGCCGTCACCCACGAGTCAGCCCCCCCTGCTTGCTCAGGGCCCCAGCACTTGCAATACTTACCTCTCCCTGCTCACCGCTGTGACGCCTTCCGCGTTTCCTGACAGTGACATTCAGGTTAGAGAGCTCGATGATGTCACGTCTGTACGCCCTCTGCCTAAACAGTCCAAGTGCAGAGAGCTGTAAGATGGTGACTCTGAGGAGTCCAGAGTAAAGCAGTGCATAGCGACGAGAGGTATTTCATTTTTTTGAATGTTTGGAGCAATATATGGGGAGCATTATACACTGGAGAATTATATATGGGGCCCAGCTTACACTTGAGCATCATAGATAGGGCCCATCATACACTGGAGCATTCTAAATGGGGGACATCAGACACTGGAGCAGTATCTACAGGGCCCATCATACTCTGGAGCATTCTAAATGGCGGACATCAGACACTGGAGCAGCATTTACGGGGTCCATTATACACTGGAGCATTCTAAATGGGGCCCATTATATATGGAGCATTATATTGGCCCATCATACACTGGAGCATTATCCATGGGGCCCATCATATACTGGAGCATTCAAAATGGGGGACATCAGACACTGGAGCAGCATTTACGGGGCCTATTATACACTGGAGCATTCTAAATGGGGCACATTATATATGGAGCATTATATTGGCCCATCATACACTAGAGCATTATCCATGGGACCCATCATATACTGGAGCATTCTAAATGGGGCAGATCAGACACTGGAGCAGCATCCATGGGGCCCATCATATACTGGAGCATTCTAAAAGGTGGAAAACAGACACTGGAGCAGCATTTAAGGGGAACATTATACAATGGAGCATTATAAATGGGGCCCATTATATATGGAGCATTATTTTAGCCCATAAGACACTGGAGCATCATCCATGGGGCTCATCATATACTGGAGCATTCGAAATGGGGCAGATCACACACTGGAGCATCATCCATGGGGCCCATCATATACTGGAGCATTCTAAATGGGGCAGATCAGACACTGGAGCAGCATCCATTGGGCCAATCATATACTGGAGCATTCTAAAAGGGGGAAAACAGACACTGGAGCAGCATTTACGGGGACCATTATACAGTGGAGCATTATAAATGGGGCCCATTATATATTAAGCATTATTTTAGCCCATAAGACACTGGAGCATCCTCCATGGGGCCCATCATATACTGGAGCATTCGAAAGGGCGCAGATCACACACTGGAGCATCATCCTTGGGGCCCATCATATACTGGAGCATTCTAAATGGGGCAGATCAGACACTGGAGCAGCATCCGTGGGGCCCATCATATACTGGAGAATCATACGGAGTTCATTATTTATGGGGCATCATATAGTGTATGGAGCATCATATGGGGCACATATTGGGCCTATTCTGTATGGAGCATTATATGGAGCCCATTCTGTATGGAGCAATATATGGGGCCCATCATATACTGTATGGAGCTTTATATGCGACTCATTATACTGTATGGAGCAATATGTGGGGCTCATTGTACTCTATGAGGACCGTCCTATACTTTATGGCACATTATATGTGGACTATCATATACTGGAGCAGTATGTGGAGCTCATCATATACTGTATGGAACATTATATGGGACCAATTTTATGTATGGAGCAATATATGGGGCTCATTATTCTGTATGGCGCACTATGTGGTGGCCATAATACTGTATGGAGGAATATACTGTCCGGTTTTTGAGCTATTGTAGATTTTAACATAGATATCAGTTATGTCATGTAAGAAGTGAAGTATTTGGCATTGTACTATACCTATATTTCTGTGCCGTATCGGAGCATCATGAATTGTGGTATGTGTTAAAGGGGCCCATTGACACTCTTTGGCCCGGGCACACGAAAACGGGAGCCAACCCAACCCCCCCCCGCAAGTTTAGCCAAATAACCCCCAGTTTTCAATGCGTTACCATTATTATAAAGTAAATTAAGGTTGACAAGCTTAAGTAATAATAATTTATGTCTTTGGCATTGAAATGGGCACTGTAGGTGTGTTTACTGTCCTCCACTCCCTGCCGACTTTGCTTCCCATTGACTTGCATTGGGTTTCGTGTTTCAGTCGGACCCCCGATTTCATTCAACTCGACTTTTGCGAAGGTCGGGTTTCATGAAACCCGACTCGACCCTAAAAAGGGCAAAGTCGCTCATCTCTAATGATTTTTATGCAGGACAATGCTCCATGGCAGGCATTGAAATACTCCACTGCTTGGCTAGCCAGTAAAGGCCTTGAATAATGATATATCCCTTCCTCTCCTGACCTAAACCCTATTTAGAATTTGAGGGCCCTTCTTAAATGGGAGATTTGTGATGAAGGAAAATAGTACACATCTCTGATCAGTGTCTGGCAGGCTGTAGTTCTTGCTGCCAAAAAGTTGATTGTCAACAGATTAAGAAACTGAATGACCAGACTCCATGGATGGAAGGCTTATGGCTGTTACTGGTTAGTGATGTTTTTTTTTTTTAAATGTCAGAGATGCATTTTGTACATTTTGAGTTTTTGGTTATTTTTCTCACTGTAACTGATGAAAATAAGCAATTGAGATGGAAGAATTTATGTTTTTCATTTATTTTCATAACAGTTTTGCACATTAATATCTGTCCAATTCAGCGACTACACCCAGAACATCAACCGGACACTCCCCAAACCGCAGGGTAGATGAACCTTTGGGAGCCCTCTAACTCCCCACAAATTCTTCTCCTGCTTCCCGTAGTCAGCAAGCAATGGGTGGTGCTCAAGTTCAAACTCAAATCCCCGTCCCACATTTTTGGCGCCTTTACACAGCCAATAAGTATTCTGTAATTGCCTGTGAGTCACTGGAATGCCTTAGCTTTCTTGGTTATGGCATTACAGTGATTGCCTGGCCGTCTGACTTTATCGCAGATAATAAAAGGACCGGCGCCCAGCTCAGCAGAGGGCATGTCTAGGCTTGTCTGCACAGTATAACAAATAAGAGGCTTGTAGTCTTGAAACTGATGCTGAAGCTGAGCCATCATACTTATAGCTCTTCTAAGGGCTAATAGTTTGCTTTGCTGTTTGTATCACATGCAATCTGCATTTACGGTAATGAGGGAGAGTCGCAGGAGCAGGGAGAGTTAAATCCAGTCTGTAGATAGGGATTAGGCCTGTACAGTCCTTTGGCAAATATATAGCTGCAACTTTTTTGTGGGGGCTGAAAAAATTTATATATTTTAATTCATCAAGAATTACATGCTTTGAGGTCCTTTTTTATGTTATATAAACCACCCAAAAATCATTGAAACATTTTTCTGGTCTAAATTTCTCAGCCATATACTATTACATAGTGTGAAGTACATTTCTTTGATCTCTAAAAATGAGAAAAGCTTTTAAAAATTTTGAAGGCTTACTTTTCTCAGCCATACAGTTTTACATGATCTGTGAACATTTCATTTCTGTGATTTCTAAAACTGAAAAAATATTTTAAATTTTTGAAGGCTTCCATTTCTAAGCCATACAGAGTTACGTGGCATTGTAACATTTCATTTCTGTAATCTCTGAAACTGAAAAATGCTTTTCAAAATTTTGTAGGCTTTCATTTACTAGCCATATAGTGTTAAGTATTCTGTGAACATTTCTGTGATCTCTAAAACTGAGAAAAAGATTTTAAAAACTTTGTAGGCTTCCATTTCTTAGCCATACAGTGTTACGTGGTCTATGAACATTTCCGTGATCTCTTAAACTGAAGAAGCACTGAAACATTTTTCTGAATTGAATTTGATTGTTATTAGTGATGGGCAAGCACTAAAATGCTCGGGTGCTCGTTGCTCTGGTTGAGCAAATTGGAATAGTCGGGCATTAGGACAGAACAAGAAGCCCAATGTACTGTATATACTCGAGTATAAGCCGACCCGAGTATAAGCCGACCCCCCTAATTTTGCCACAAAAATCTGGGAAGACTTATTGACTTGAGTATAAGCCTGGGGTGGAAAATGAGGCAGCTACTGGTAAATTTCAAAATTAAAAATAGATACCAATAAAAGTAAAATTAAAGTAGATTACATTTTTTTGAATAGCCATATTGAATCAGGAGCCCCATATGCTGCCCCATATATTATGCCCCATATGCTGCCCCATATATTGTGCCCAATATGCTGCCCAATGTATTATGCCCCATATGCTGCCCCATATATTATGCCCCATATGCTGCCCATGTATTATGCCCTATATGCTGTGCCATGTATTATGCCCCATATGCTGCCCCATGTATTATGCCCCATATTCTTCCCCATGTATTATGCCCCATATGCTCCCCATGTATTGTGCCCCATATGCTGCCCCATGTATTGTGCCCCATATGCTTCCCCATGTATTGTGCCCCATATTCTGCCCCATATGCTGCCCATGTATTGTGCCCCATATGCTCACCATGTATTATGCCCCATATGATGCTCCCATAGATTGTGCCCCATATGCTGCCCATGTATTATGCCCCCATATGATGCTCCATAGATTATGCCCCATATGCTGCCCATGTATTATGCCCCATATTCTGCCCATGTATTTGCCCCATATGTTCCAGATTATGCCCCATATGCTCCACAGATTATGCCCCATATGTTCCACAGATTATGCCAAATATGTTCCACAGATTATGCCCATATGTTCCACAGATTATGCCCATATGCTCTATAGATTATGCCCCATATGTTCCACAGATTATGCCCCATATGCTCCATAGATTATGCCCCATATGTTCCACAGAATATGCCCCATAGTATAGGTCCCTTATGCTGCCGCTGCTGCTGCTGCAACTAAAAAAAAAAAAGACATACTCACCTCTCGTCGCTGGGGGGCCAGGTGCCAGTGTCCTGCGCAGGCGGGGACACCGACGTGCTATTGGGGACAGGTGCCGGTGTCACCGCTGGCTCAGGGCCCAGCACCTGCAATATTCACCTGTCCCAGTTCCACCGCTGAGCGCCGCTGTCTTCTGGGTCCTCCAGCAGTGAATGCTCAGGCAGAGGGCGCATCGCGCACTATCCACGTCATCGCGCCCTCTGACCTGAACATTCACAGCTAGAGGATGCGAGGACACAGCGGTGAGCAGCGGTGGAATGGGGACAGGTGAATATCGCTTATACTCACCCCCTCCTGGCGTGGTCTCAGCAGCCCCTGCTCTTCTCCCACGGTCTCCGGCGCTATGCCTAGCTTCAGCGGTCACGTGGTACCGCTCATTAAAGTCGTGAATATGTGCAATATTCATGACTTTAATGAGTGGTACCACTGATGGCTGAACACAGGCACCTGAGACAGTGGGAGAAGAGCAGGGGCTGCAGAGACCGCGCCAGGAGGGGGTGAGTATATAGGACACCCTCACTCCCCCTCCCCCGCCGACCCCCCGGTATATAACTCGAGTATAAGCCGAGAGGGGGACTTTCAGCCCTAAAAAATGGGCTGAAAATCTCGACTTATACTTGAGTATATACGGTAAGTCTATGAGAGACCTGAGTATTTTTGCCGTGATCCCCCCGGGGGTCCTTTCAAGGTCTAAATGCATCTGAAAATGATGGAAACACTGCTCAAATGACACGGGGACATCATGGGGATCGCCCCTGGAAGCATTCCTGACTCCTAGTTCACAGCTTTAAAACAATATTGTCAGAGTTTCATGCCATTTTACTGGTGCACCAAAAAACATACCAAAATGAAACCAAAACAAATTTTGCTGGAAAATGTGTTAAGGTACATACTTTCCAGGTTAATCACTTGTATATAAGGCAAAATAAATTACCCCAGAGCCCAGACCAAAATGTTCCTCCACCACTTGGGCTATGTTCAGATGCAGCGTTTTTGAAGCGTTTTTCAACTTTAACATTGCTTTCAACAAAAACAAATGCATTCACTGGGAAATGTCACTGTAACATATACCAACACTAGCTGGCCATGTGGTGTGTGACACATAAGCAGTCATATCTTGTTTCATTTATAAATGAGGGACTCTTAAAGTTACAGAGCATACTTTTACAGGGGCATCAGGCAGCATTAATCTGCTTAAAGAGCCATTATTAAACAGTGGGTCTCCTAAACTGTTATAGCCTATGCAGTGAGTGGATGAGCTGCCAAGAATTACGACGCACCCCAATACCCCTTTAGCCGGGGTCACACACAACGTCTTAAAAAATCGGACCGTTTTAGTGGGATGATTATCGCACAAACCTGAACATTGATCCGTCTGTCATCCGATTATCCGGGGATGATGCGGTTTAGTCGCATCTGAGCGTACGTTTCACATCCGATTGACATCCGACTTGAGAGATTTTGTCGGTGGCTAGCAAAACCGACATATAATGGATCCAAATGAATATTTTTTAAATCACAAAAGAAAGAATAGATAAATACACATAGAATACATATATATATATATATAATATATATGTATATATGCATATATACATATATATGTCATTGAGACATATATATATACATATATTTATAGTTCATACACTTCTACATAGTATAATAGCCGCTAATACAATTGCCGGCTTTTGTGAAATTACAGACCCGACATGAAATGACACATGGTTTACATACAGTTAACCATGTAATTTCATGTAGTTTGATATATGGTTTTCATTAACAATGACATGACTGTATGTGTGCAACATTTCATACATGTAGGGGTTAATTAAAGTAAATTCGATGAAAAAAAAAATGCGTGGGCTCCCGCGCTATTTTCTCAACCAGACAGACAAAGCCAGCGAGTGGTGCAGATAATAGCCTAGGGAGGGTGCATTTATTTTGTGCCCCCCTGGCTACTAACATCTGCCCCCAGCCACCCCAGAAAAGGCAAATCTATAATTAAATGCGCCCTTTCTGGCACTTAGCCCGTCTATTCCCATTGCACTGTAGCGGTGGCTAATGGGTTAATAATGGGTTAAAGCCACCTTGCTATTGAAAGGTGACTTTAAGCTAGGTTAATAATTGAGAGTTGTCAATTAGACAACTCTCTATTATTAATCCTATTGTATGAAATTAAAAAAAACACGCACACAATAATTAAAAATCATTTTAATGAAATAAGTGTTAGAGTTAGAGTTCCCACTCCTGCACTGGGGAATCTCGAGCTGTTCCCACTGCGGTCCCCCATCCGTCTCCAGCCGCAGTGTTTCCTGCTCAGCAGAGACATCAGTCCCAGCGTCTTGCCCGGCCCACTACTGTGCAGAGACTTGCTGCTGCAACCAGTGTTGGAGCAGGCAGTTTTGGGACTAAGTTCTTTGTAGCTTCATCTGAGCATGCCCAGGGCAAGATCTCCCATTGGAGATCAGGGGTCACATGCTCAGATACAGCTAACACTCCTATTGGTCCTTCAGGAAGGTCCTGTGGCTGTTAATGTTCTGAAGCAGCTTCCCATTGGTCTTTCTGAAAGGTCTTTTTCTCGTGGCTGCTATAAAAGGCTGTCCTTACCGCAGTATGTTACGTGCTTGCACTAGTGTGGTCATGTATGCATGTGGTTAGGTCTGGCTGAAATAAGCCCCTAGAATACCGGCACCTCCGGTGAGGAGATTGTATGCACCTGTTCAGGGCTCAGCTGAAAACGCCATTAGAATACCAGCTACTCGGGTGAGGAGATTATTGCTTGGGTTCTGATTGCTTGACCACAGACTGCAATCCGCTTAGCAGTCATCTGTGTTCCCTGTGAGTCCAACAGGACACAGTCTTTGTTTCAGCGGCTCTGTGATTTAACAGAGTCCGCTTATATCGCCATATAGTGCTACGGCGTTTACATCTGCAACTCTGCGGGATAACAGAGATCGCTCATACTGCCTATTTATGCCATCTTACTAGCAGCAGGCTCTGCCTGCTCGGTGGACCCCGGGCTGCAAATGCACCTCTCCTTAATATCTATTAGGTGCGTTCCGCAGGCCCTTAACAATAAGCACACAGTTTTTGACCATCTTTTATTTTACTGGTAATCCGTGCAAAGCCCTTGTTCTCCTGTAATAAAAAAAAATAATAAATCAACATTATTCTTACCTATCCGGCGCTCTGTCAGGTCCCACGCTGTAATCCTTCACACAGGGTTAACTGGTTTACAGCAAGCAGCGCAGCTAATGCTGGCAGCTCAGCTGTAAGCCCCCGAACGGATGAGCTCCTCTCCCGGCCGACAGGAGAGGAAGTGATTAGCTGGGAAGCTTAATTGATTGTTTCCCAAGCTAATCAGTTCAGTTCAGGTTAGCCGGGGACTCCCTCTGACGTCACTGATGCTATGCGGTGTCCCCGGCTGACCTGAACTGAACTGATTACCGTGATACTTGGGCGAGTAACGAGTAGTGGCGAGCTCGTTCGCTCCTCACTAATTGTCATCCTTACACTTTTGCATTCTATCTGTTACATTATGGTGAAGTAAACTCTCAAAAACCACTTTGATTGCAGCAGGTAAACAATTTCTTTTATTTTATTAAAAATAAACTTGCTTTCAAGAGACATAACAATTACAAAATACATGTGCATTAAGGGACGGGGAAGTGAAAGTGCTGATGATGGTGCAAGCAGATGCTGAAGACGCGGGGCAGGTGCAACTATGCATGTTGCTGGAGCACAAGAAAAAAGCCCATCCACAACACATAGGTTCCTGTCCCACTTTGCAGGGATGCAAGGTACACCACTTCTGAATTCAGCACAGTGTGAATAGTTGGTCGGTTGGACAGCACATAATGCTTCCAGCTGGCTTGGCAGCCCCACACAGTCTTCCATTCAGTCCAGTCTCACCAGCCTAAAATCTGGACCACTTAATCCTCACCCTGATCCTCCTTCCTCCCACCATGTTGAGTCCCAAGAGACTAGTGATCCCACACTAGGACACTCCGAGAAGCTAATTACAGCATAATTTTTTGATTGTGGTCTCTCAAACTGCGTGCTTCAAGAAGGACATACTGTTTAGTGACGCACAAACCTTAGAGTAGCCATGGCCACAAGAGCATGAAGGTGTGGAATGGCAAATTTTGGATTTGCCACTAAGTCTTGTTGCTGTTAAGTCACGAAGTCAGGAGGACCAGGGTGCGGTCATGAAAGATGAGGCAGTGGATGAAAAAGTCACCGACCCATCCTCGGAAGCTGGCATGCAAAGCCAGGCCAGCAGCACGGAGGGGGAGAGATCAGCAGCACCTAAACAGACAGGAAGAGTCAGTGGGGTGACCAGAGAGAAAAGGCGGGAAACTGTTCCAATAGAAATCCAAATTCAGCTCACTGATTCTCACAAGCTGTGAGAAAGTCTGACTCCTGAGCATAGAATAACGTCTCTGCTTGCCATGAAAGACTTGCACAAAGTAACGAAAGTATCCAGCTCCAGGGATAAAATCCATAATACTTTAATGATAGGTTAAAATATGGAAAAACGAAGCTGCTGGACAATAGACCACTAATGGTGGAGGAAGAGTGCCCGCAAAAACAACTGTACGCGTTTCGAACACGCAAGGTGTTAATAATCTTCAGTTACAGTTAGTAACTGAAGACTAAGAACACCTTGTGTTTTCGAAATGCGTACTTTTGTTTTTGTGTCCAGGATCATCACCCGTGCCCTTTCCAATGCACTTACTGGCATTGTCCACTTAACCCCTTCACCCCCAAGGGTGGTTTGCACGTTAACCCCTTCCCGACCTTTGACACAGCGTATGTGTCATGAAAGTCGGTGCCAATCCGACCTATGACGCATACCCTGTGTCATGAAAGGATCGCGTTCCTGCGGGCCGGGAGACCGGGGTCACTCAAAGGTCACCCGACCCGCAGTTACAGGACCCTTTGTGCTTCACCACAGGGGGGTTGGCTTAACCCCCCTGTGGCCACGATCGCTCTGATTGGCTGTTAAAAGTGAAACAGGCAATCAGAGCAATGTGTAATATTTCACCAATTTAATTGGTGAAATATTACAATCCAGCCATGGCCGATGCTGCAATAGCATCTGCCATGGCTGCTGCTGATCCACGGCGGATATGCTGCTGATCCGCGGCGGATTTTGCTGCTGATCCGCGCGGATTTTGCTGCTGATCCGCGGCGTATTTTGCTGCTGATCCACGGCTGAATTTTGCTGCGGATCCTCGGCTGATTTGCTGCTGATCCGAGGCTGATTTTGCTGCGGATCTGCGCGGATTTTGCTGCTGATCCGCGGCAGATTTTGCTGCTGATCCGCGGCGTATTTTGCTGCTGATCCGCGGCTGATTTTGCTGCGGATCCTCGGCTGATTTTGCTGCTGATCCGAGCTGATTTTGCTGCGGATCCGCGGCGGATATTGCTGCTGATCCGCGGCGGATATTGCTGCTGATCCGTGGCGGATATTGCTGCTGATCCGCGGCGGATATTGCTGCTGATTCTCGGCGGATATTGATGCTGATCCGCGGCGGATATTGCTGCTGATCCGCGGCGGATATTGCTGCTGATCCGTGGCGGATATTGCTGCTGATCCGCGGCTGATTTTGCTGCGGATCCGCGGCGATTTTCAATCAGAGCAATGTGTAATATTTCACCAATTTAATTGGTGGTAAATATTACAATCCAGCCATGGCCGATGCTGCAATAGCATCTGCCATGGCTGGACACCGAGCCCTGACCCCCCACACGTAGTCACGGCGGCGATCGGCCGCCGCCACCAAAAGATGGCAGCGGTCGGTCACCGCCGTCACTATCTGCTCCCCTCCTCCTTTGCTCCGCTGCCCCCACCTTCCGATCCCCCCCCCAACCTTCCGACACCCCTACTCACCTCTCCCGGTCCACCGATGTCCCTGGATCGGTCCCGGCGTCCGCCCGGGCCTCTTCATGGGCGCCGCCATCTTGGAAAATGGCGGGCGCATGCGCAGTGCGCCCGCCGGCCGGCGCATGCGCAGTGCGCCCCCCAGTGTTCAAAAATTTATTTTGATCACTGTGATAAACTGTCACAGTGATCAAATAAAAAAAAAGTAAATGAACCCCCCTGTCATAGGTAGGGACAAATAAAAAAATAAAGAATTTTTTTTTTTTTCCTAGCGGATTTTGCTGCTGATCCGCAGCTGATTTTGCTGCGGATCTGCGGCGGATTTTGCTGCTGATCCGCGGCTAATTTTGCTGCGGATCCGCGGCTGATTTTGCTGCGGATCGCGCGGCGGATATTGCTGCTGATCCGCGAGGATATTGCTGCTGATCCGCGGCAAGATATTGCTGTGATTCCGCGGCGGATTTTGCTGCCGGAATCGGCGGCGGATTTTGCTGCTGATCCGCGGCGGATTTTGCTGCTGATCCGCGGCGGATTTTGCTGCTGATCCGCGGCGATTTTGCTGCTGATCCGCGGCGTATTTTGCTGCTGATCCCGCGGCGCTGATATTTGCTGCGGATCCGCGCTGATTTTGCTGCTGATCCGAGGCTGATTTTGCTGCGGATCGCGGCGGATATTGCTGCTGATCCACGGCGGATATTGCTGCTGATCCGCGGCGGATTTTGCTGCTGATCCGCGGCGGATTTTGCTGCTGATCCGCGGCGTATTTTGCTGCTGATCCACGGCTGATTTTGCTGCGGATCCGCGGCTGATTTTGCTGCTGATCCGAGGCTGATTTTGCTGCGGATCTGCGGCGGATTTTGCTGCTGATCCGAGGCGATTTTGCTGCTGATCCGCGGCGGATTTTGCTGCTGATCCGCGGCTGATTTTGCTGCTGATCCGCGGCGATTTTGCTGCTGATCCGCGGCTGATTTTGCTGCGGATCCGCGGCGGATATTGCTGCTGATCCGAGGCGATATTGCTGCGATCCGGGCGGATATTGCTGCTGATCCGCGGCGGATATTGCTGCTGATCCGTGCGGATATTGATGCTGATCCGCGGCGGATAGTTGACTGCTGATCATCCGCGGCGGATATTGCTTAGCGATGCTGATCCGTGGCGGATATTGCTGCTGATCCGCGGCTGATTTTGCTGCGGATCCGCGGCGGATTTTCAATCAGAGCAATGTGTAATATTTCACCAATTTAATTGGTGAAATATTACAATCCAGCCATGGCCGATGCTGCAATAGCATCTGCCATGGCTGGACACCGAGCCCTGACCCCCCCACACGTAGTCACGGCGGCGATCGGCCGCCGCCACCAAAAGATGGCAGCGGTCGGTCACCGCCGTCACTATCTGCTCCCCTCCTCCTTTGCTCCGCTGCCCCACCTTCCGATCCCCCCCCCAACCTTCCGACACCCCTACTCACCTCTCCCGGTCCACCGATGTCCCTGGATCGGTCCCGGCGTCCGCCCGGGCCCTTCATGGGCGCCGCCATCTTGGAAAATGGCGGGCGCATGCGCAGTGCGCCCGCCGGCCGGCGCATGCGCAGTGCGCCCCCCAGTGTTCAAAAATTTATTTTGATCACTGTGATAAACTGTCACAGTGATCAAAATAAAAAAAAAGTAAATGAACCCCCCTGTCATAGGTAGGGACAAATAAAAAAATAAAGAATTTTTTTTTTTTTCCTAGCGGATTTTGCTGCTGATCCGCAGCTGATTTTGCTGCGGATCCGCGGCGGATTTTGCTGCTGATCCGCGGCTAATTTTGCTGCGGATCCGCGGCTGATTTTGCTGCGGATCCGCGGCGGATATTGCTGCTGATCCGCAGCGGATATTGCTGCTGATCCGCGGAAGATATTGCTGCTGATCCGCGGCGGATTTTGCTGCGGATCCGCGGCGGATTTTGCTGCTGATCCGCGGCGGATTTTGCTGCTGATCCGCGGCGTATTTTGCTGCTGATCCGCGGCGTATTTTGCGGCTGATTTTGCTACGGATCCGCGGCTGATTTTGCTGCTGATCCGAGGCTGATTTTGCTGCGGATCCGCGGCGGATATTGCTGCTGATCCACGGCGGATATTGCTGCTGATCCGCGGCGGATTTTGCTGCTGATCCGTGGCGGATTTTGCTGCTGATCCGCGGCGGATTTTGCTGCTGATCCGCGGCGTATTTTGCTGCTGATCCACGGCTGATTTTGCTGCGGATCCTCGACTGATTTTGCTGCTGATCCGAGGCTGATTTTGCTGCGGATCTGCGGCGGATTTTGCTGCTGATCCGCGGCGGATTTTGCTGCTGATCCGCGGCGTATTTTGCTGCTGATCCGCGGCTGATTTTGCTGCGGATCCTCGGCTGATTTTGCTGCTGATCCGAGGCTGATTTTGCTGCTGATCCGCGGCGGATTTTGCTGCTGATCCGCGGCGTATTTTGCTGCTGATCCACGGCTGATTTTGCTGCGGATCCTCGGCTGATTTTGCTGCTGATCCGAGGCTGATTTTGCTGCGGATCTGCGGCGGATTTTGCTGCTGATCCGCGGCAGATTTTGCTGCTGATCCGCGGCGTATTTTGCTGCTGATCCGCGGCTGATTTTGCTGCGGATCCTCGGCTGATTTTGCTGCTGATCCGAGGCTGATTTTGCTGCGGATCCGCGGCGGATATTGCTGCTGATCCGCGGCGGATATTGCTGCTGATCCGTGGCGGATATTGCCGCTGATCCGCGGCGGATATTGCTGCTGATTCTCGGCGGATATTGATGCTGATCCGCGGCGGATATTGCTGCTGATCCGCGGCGGATATTGCTGCTGATCCGTGGCGGATATTGCTGCTGATCCGCGGCTGATTTTGCTGCGGATCCGCGGCGGATCTTGCTGCTGATCCGAGGCTGATTTTGCTGCTGATCCACGGCTGATTTTGCGCCTGATTTTGCTGCGGATCCGCGGCGGATATTGCTGCTGTTCCGCGGCGGATATTGCTGCTGATCCGCGGCAGATTTTGCTGCTGATCCGTGGCGGATTTTGCTGCGGATCCGCGGCGTATTTTGCTGCGGATCCACGGCGGATTTTGCTACTGATCCGCGGCGGATTTTGCTGGGGATCCTCGCGACGTGCCGTCATTCAGTGACGGAGCCTCGGACACGGGCTGCAGCGTCTGGGCTCCGTCACCGCTAGCACAGATGAATCATCTGCTGATTCATCTGCGCTAGCGGGTATAGCATAACGCGATCGCGTTATGCTATACCGTTACCAGCCGGTCAACACTACGTGTTGAACGGGCTGGTAAAAAGCAATATGAACCCAGCCTTAGGGTTAGGGTTAGCATTAGGGTTAAGGTTAGAATTAGGGTTAGGGCTGGAATTTGGGTTAGGGTTGGAATTAGGGTTAGGCTTGTGGTTAGGTTTATGGTTAGAGTTGGGATTAGGGTTAGGGGTGTGTTGGGGTTAGGGTTATGGTTAGGGTTTGTATTAGGGTTAGGTGTGTGTAGGGGTTAGGGTTGGGGTTAGGGGTGTGTTGGGGTTAGGGTTGGAGTTAGAATTGAGGGATTTCCACTATTTAGGCACATCAGGGGGTCTCCATACGCGACATGGCGCCACCATTGATTCCTGCAAATTTTGCGTTCAAAAAGTCAAACAGTGCTCCCTTTATTCCAAGCCCCGACGTATGCCCAAACAGTGGTTTATCCCCACATATGGGGTGTCAGCGTACTCGGGAAAAATTGCACAACAACTTTGGGGGTTCTAATTTCTCCTGTTAACATTGGGAAAAAAATTGGGGACTAAAAAATTATTTTTGTGGAAAAAAAATGATTTTATATTTTCACGGCTCTGCGTTATAAACTTCTGTGAAGGACTTTGAGGTTCAAAGTGCTTATCACACATCTATAGGAGTTCCTTAGGGGATCTAGTTTCCAAAATGGGGTCACTTGTGGGGAGTTTCTACTGTTTAGGCACATCAGGGACTCTGCAAGCGTAACATGACGCCCGAAGACCATTCCATCAAGTGGGCATTTCAAAACGTCACTACTTCCCATCCGAGCCCCGACATGTGCCCATACAGTAGTTTTCTCCCACATATGGGATATCAGCATACTCAGGACAAATTGGACAACAACTTTGGGGTCTAATTTCTCATGTTACCCTTGGGAAAATAAAAAAATTGGGGACTAAAAGATCCTGATTGTGGAAAAAATATGATTTTTTATTTTCATGCCCGGGCGTTATAAACTTCTGTGTAGCCTTTGGGGGTTCAAAGTGCTCACCACACATCTAGATAACTTCTTTGTGGGGTCTAGTTTCCAAATGGGGTCACTTGGGGAGGTTTCTACTGTTTAGGCACATCATGGGCTCTGCAAACGTAACAAGATGCCCGCAGACCATTCCATCAAGTCGGCATTTCAAAGCGTCACTACATTCCTTCCGAGCCCTGACGTGTGCCCAAACAGTGGTTTCCCCCCACATATGGGGTACTAGCGTACTCAGGAAAAACTGGACAACAACTTTTGGGGTCCAATTTCTCCTGTAACCATTGTGAAAATAAAAAATAGTGGGCTAAAAAATCATTTTTTGAGAAAAAAAAAAGATTTATTATTTTCATGGCTCTGCGTTATAAACTTCTGTGAAGCACCTAGGGGTTCAAAGTGCTCACTGTGCATCTAGATAAGTTCCTTAGGGGGTCTAGTTTCCAAAATGGGGTCACTTGTGGGGGAGCTCCAATGTTTAGGCACACAGGAACTCTCCAAATGCGACATGGCAACCGCTAAATATTCCAGCATATTTTCCATTCAAAAAGTCAAATGGCGCTCCTTCCCTTCTGAGCCCTGCCGTGCGCCCAAACAGTGGTTTATAACCACATATGAGGTATCTGTGTACTCAGGAGAAATTGCCCAACAAATTTTAGGATCCAATTTATACTGTTGCCCATGTGAAAATGAAAAAAACTGAGGCTAAAAGAAAATTTTTGTGAAAAAAAAAGTACTTTCTTTTTTTTACGGATCAATTTGTGAAGCACCTGGGGGTTCAAAGTGCTCACTATGCATCTAGAAAAGTTCCTTAGGGGGTCTAGTTTCCAAAATGGGTTACTTGTGGGGGAGCTCCAATGTTTAGGCACACAGGGACTCTCCAAATGCGACATGGCAACCGCTAAATATTCCAGCATATTTTTCATTCAAAAAGTCAAATGGCGCTCCTTCCCTTCTGAGCCCTGCCGTGCGCCCAAACAGTGGTTTATGACCACATATGAGGTATCTGTGTACTCAGGAGAAATTGCCCAACAAATTTTAGGATCCAATTTATACTGTTGCCCATGTGAAAATGAAAAAAACTGAGGCTAAAAGAATTTTTTTGTGAAAAAAAAGTGCTTTCTTTTTTTAAGGATCAATTTGTGAAGCACCTGGGGGTTCAAAGTGCTCACTATGCATCTAGATAAGTTCCTTAGGGGGTCTAGTTTCCAAAATGGGGTCACTTGTGGGTGAGCTCCAATGTTTAGGCACACAGGGACTCTCCAAATGCGACATGGCAACCGCTAAATATTCCAGCATATTTTCCATTCAAAAAGTCAAATGGCGCTCCTTCCCTTCTGAGCCCTGCCGTGCACCCAAACAATGGTTTATGACCACATATGAGGTATCTGTGTACTCAGGAGAAATTGCCCAACAAATTTTAGGATCCAATTTATACTGTTGCCCATGTGAAAATGAAAAAACTGAGGCTAAAAGAAAATTTTTGTGAAAAAAATTACTTTCTTTTTTTTACAGATCAATTTGTGAAGCACCTGGGGGTTCAAAGTGATCACTAAGCATCTAGATAAGTTCCTTAGGGGGTCTAGTTTCCAAAATGGGGTCACTTGTGGGGGAGCTCCAATGTTTAGGCACACAGGGACTCTCCAAATGCAACATGGCAACCGCTAAATATTCCAGCATATTTTCCATTAAAAAGTCAAATGGTGCTCCTTCCCTTCTGAGCCCTGCCGTGCGCCCATACAGTGGTTTATGACCACATATGAGGTATCTGTGTACTCAGGAGAAATTGCTCAACAAATTTTAGGATCCATTTTATCCTGTTGTCCATGTAAAAATGAAAAAATTGATGCTAAAAGAAAATTTTTGTTGGAAAAATTAAAATGTCCATTTTTTCCTTCCATGTTGCTTTAGTTCCTGTGAAGCACCTGAAGGGTTAATAATCTTCTTGAATGTAGTTTTGAGTAGCTTGAGGGGTGCAGTTTTTATAAAGGTGTCACTTTTGGGTATTTTCTGCCATATAGACCCCTCAAAGTGACTTCAAATGTGAGGTGGTCCCTAAAAAAAATGGTTTTGTAAATTTTGCAGTAAAAATGAGAAATCGCTGGTCAACTTTTAACCCTTATAACTTCCTAACAAAAAAAAATGTTGTTCCCAAAATTGTGCTGATGTAAAGTAGACATGTGGGAAATGTTATTTATTAACTATTTTGTGCCACATAACTCTCTGGTTTGACAGAATAAAAATTAAAAATTTAAAAATTGCAAAATTTTCAAAATTTTCTCCAAATTTCCATTTTTTTCACAAATAAACGCAAAAATTATCGACCTAAATTTACCACTAACATGAAGCCCAATATGTCACGAAAAAACATTCTCAGAATCTCTAGGATCCGTTGAAGCGTTCCTGAGTTATTAAATCATAAAGGGACACTGGTCAGAATTGCAAAAAATGGCAAGGTCTTTAAGGTCAAAATAGGCTGGGTCATGAAGGGGTTAATGACCGGGCCAATTTTTACAATTCTGACCACTGTCTCTTTATGAGGTTATAACTCTGGAACGCTTCAATGGATCTTCGCGATTCTGAGATTGTTATCTCGTGACATATTGTACTTCACGTTAGAAGTATAATTTCTTCGATATAACTTGCGTTTATTTTTGAAAAAAACACAAATATGGCGAAAATTTTGAAAATTTTGCAATTTTCAAACTTTGAATTTTTTTTCCCTTAAAACAGAGAAATATGTCACACAAAATAGTTAAGAAATAACATTTCCCACATGTCAACTTTACATCAGCACAATTTTGGAACCAAAATTTTTTTTGTTAGGAAATTATAAGGGTTAAAAGTTGACCAGTGATTTCTCATTTTTACAACAAAATTTACAAAGCCATTTTTTTAGGGACCACCTCACATTTGAAATCACTTTGACGGGTCTATATAGCAGAAAATACCAAAAAGTGACACCATTCTAAAAACTGCACCCCTCAAGGTACTCAAAACCACATTCAAGAAGTTTAATAACCCTTCAGGTGCTTCACAGGAGCTGAAGCAACGTGGAAGGAAAAAAATAATATTTAACTTTTTAGCCACAAAAATGATCTTTTACAAACTTTTTTTTATTTTGACAAGGGTAAAAAGAGAAAATGGGCAGATAAAGTTGTTGTGCAATTTCTCCTGAGTACGCCAATACCCTATATGTGGGGTAAAACCACTGTTTGGGCACACGTCAGAGCTCGTAAGGGAAGGAGCGCCGTTTGACTTTTTCAAACTAAAATTGGCTGGAGTTGAGATTGGACGCCATGTCGTGTTTGGAGAGCCCCTGATGCGCCTAAACAGTGGAAACCCCCCACAAGTGACACCATTTTGGAAACTAGACCCCCTAAGGAACTTATCTAGATCTGCTGTGAGCACTTTGAACCCCAAAGTGTTTCACAAAAGTTTATAATGCCTGGGTGTGAAAAAAAAAAAAAAAACTTTTCCACAAAAATGATTTTTTAGTCCCAAATTTTTGATTTTTCCAAGGAAATTGGACCCCAAAAGTTGTTGTCCAATTTGTCCTGAGTACGCTGATACCCCATATGTGGGGGGGGGGGAAACTGTTTGGGCACACGGCAGGGCTTGGAAAGGAAGCAGTAATGTTTTGGAATGCAAACATTGATGGGGGTCATGTTCCGTTTGTAGTGCCCCAGATGAGCCTAAACAGTGGAAACCCCCCACAAGTGACCCCATTTTGGAAGCTAGATCCCCTAAAGAACTTATCTAGATCTTTGGTGAGCACTTTGAACCCCCAAGTGCTTCACACAAGTTTATAATGCCCGGGCATGAAAATAAAAAATCCTATTTTTTTCCCACAAAAATTATCTCTTAGTCACTAATTTTTTATTTTCCCATAGGTAACAGGAGAAATTGGACCTCAAAAGTTGTTGTCCAATTTGTCCTGAGTACGCTGATACCCCATATGTGGGGGGGAACCACTGTTTGGGCGCATGGCAGAGCCGGAATGGAAGGAGCACCATTTGACTTTTTCCAACCAAAATTGGCTGGAATTGAGATTGGACAACATTTTGCATTTGGAGAGTCCCTGATGTGCCTAAACAGTGGAAACCCCCCACAAGTGACCCCATTTGGGAAACTAGACCCCCTAAGGAACTTATATAGATCTTTGGTGAGCAATTTGAACCCCCAAGTGCTTCACACAAGTTTATAACGTAGAGCCGTAAAATTAAAAAATCATATTTTTTCCACAAAATTGATCTTTTCACCCCAATTTTTATTTTCCCAAGGGTAATAAGACTCCAAAAGTTATTGTGCAATTTGTCCTGAGTACGCTGAAACCCCATATGTGGGGGTAAACCACTGTTTGGGTGCATGGCAGAGTTTGGAAGGGAATGAGCGCCGTTTGACTTTTTCAACGCAGAATTGGCTGGATGCCATGTCGTGTTTGGAGAGCTCTGATCTGCCTAAGCAGTGGAAACCCCCACAAATGACACCATTTTGGAAACTAGACCCCTCAAGGAACTTATCTAGATGTGTGGTGAGCACTTTGAACCCCAAAGTGCTTCACAGAAGTTTATAACGTACAGCCGTAAAATAAAAAATCTTTTTTTTTTTACAAAAATGATTTTTTCGCCCCCAATATTTTATTTTCACAAGGGTAACAGGAGAAATTGGACCCCAAAAGTTGTTGTCCAATTTGTCCTGAGTACGCTGATACCCAATATGTGGGAGTAAACTACTGTATGGGCGCACGTCGGGGCTCGGAAGGGAAGTAGTGACGTTTTGGATTGCAGACTTTGATGGAATGGTCTGGGGGCGTCATGTCGCATTTGGAGAGCCCCTGATGTGCCTAAACAGTGGAAACCCCCACAAGTGACCCCATTTTGGAAAATAGACCCCACAAGGAACTTATCTAGATGTGTGGTGAGCACTTTGAACCCCAAAGTACTTCCCAGAAGTTTATAACGTACAGCCGTAAAAATAAAAAATCCTTTTTTTTTTACAAAAATGATTTTTTCGCCCCTAATATTTTATTTTCACAAGGGTAACAGGAGAAATTGGACCCCAAAAGTTGTTGTCCAATTTGTCCTGAGTACGCTGATACCCAACATGTGTGAGAAAACGACTGTATGGGTGCACGTCTGGGCTCGGAAGGGAAGTAGTGACGTTTTGGATTGCAGACTTTGATGGAATGGTCTGGGGGTGTCATGTCGCATTTGGAGAGCCCCTGATGCGCCTAAACAGTGGAAACCCCCCACAAGTGACCCCATTTTGGAAATAGACCCCACAAGGAACTTATCTAGAAGTGTGGTGAGCGCTATGAAGCCCCAAGTGCTTCACAGAAAATTTATAACATACAGCCGTAAAAACAAAAAAATCATTTTTTTTTTTACAAAAATTATTTTGTCGCTCCCAGTTTTTTATTTTCCCAAGGGTAACAGAAGAAATAGGACAAATTGCACAATAACTCTTGTGGTCCAGAGTACGCTGATACCCCATATGTGGGGGTAAACTACTGTTTGGGCGCATGGCAGAGCTCAGAAGTGAAGGAGCACCGTTTGACTTTTTCAACGCAGAATTGGCTGGAATTGAGATCAGACGCCATGTCACATTTGGAGAGCCCCTGATGTGCCTAAACAGCAGAAACCCCCCAATTCTAACTCCAACCCTAACCCCAACACACCCCTAACCCTAGTCCCAACCCTAACCACAAACCTAACCCTAACACACCCTAACCCTAATCCCCACTATAACCCTAATACTAACTTTAGCGCCAACCCTAACCCTAACTTTAGCCGCAACCCTAACCCTAATGGGAAAATGGAAATAAATACAATTTTTTAATTTTATTATTTTTCCCTAACTAAGGGGGTGATAAAGGGGGGTTTGATTTACTATTTATAGCGGGTTTTTGTGATTGCCAGCTGTCACGCTAAAAGACTCTTTTTATTGCAAAAAGTAGTTTTTTGCATCACCACATTTTGATAGCTATAATTTTTGCATATTTTGGCCCACAGAGTCATGTGAGGTCTTATTTTTTGTGGGACGAGGTGACATTTTTATTGGTACCAATTTTGAGCACGTGACATTTTTGATTGCTTTTTATTTCGATTTTTGGGAGGTTAGAATGAACAAAAATCAGCAATTCATGAATTTCTTTTGGGGAGGCGTTTATACCGTTCCGCGTGTGGTAAAATTGATAAAGCAGTTTTATTCTTCGGGTCAGTACGATTACGGCGATACCTCATTTATATCATTTTTTTATGTTTTGGCGCTTTTATAGAATAAAAACAATTTTATATAAAAATCATTATTTTTGCATCGCTTTATTCTGCGAGCTATAACTTTTTTATTTTTTCGCTGATGATGCTGTATTACGGATGACGTTTTCAGCGGTACCATGTTTATTTATATCGGTCTTTTTGATCGCATGTTATTCCACTTTTTGTTCGGCGGTATGATGATAAAGCATTGATTTTTGCTTAGTTTTTTTTTTTTTTAAGGGGTTCACTAAAGGGGTAAACTAGTGGGACAGTTTTATAGGGGGTCGTTACGGACGTGGCGATACCAAATATGTGTACTTTTATTGTTTTGTTTTTTTTATTTACAGGAAGAAATGAATTTATTGGGGAATATTTTTTTTGTTTTTATGATTTTTTTTACCACTTTTTATTTTTATTTTTTTTACTTTTTTACTTTGTCCCAGGGTGGGACATCACTGTATTTTATCAGATCGCTGGTGTGACAGTGTGCACAGCACTCTGTCACACCAGCGATCGCTCTGGCATCGCTGCAGGCTTCCTCAGCGCCTGCTCTCAGCAGGCACTGAGGAAGCCGCCTCCCTGCAGGACCCCGGCGCCATACTGGATCCGGGGACCAGGAGGGAGGATGGACCCTCGAAACAGCGCGACACATCGCGCTGCTCTGAGGGTCACAGGGGAGCGCGCAGGGAGCCCCCACCCTGCGCGATCCTCCCCTGTGCCCCGGGTACACCGCGATCATGTTTGATCGCGGTGTGCCAGGGGTTAATGTGCCGGGAGCGGTCCGTGACGGCTCCTGACACATAGTGCTGAGTGTCAGCTGTGATATACAGCTGACACCCGGCTACGATCAGCTACGCTCCCCCAGGGAGCGCAGCTGATCGCCCATGACGTACTATTCCGTCCATGGGAATTAGGTCCAGGGTCACATGGACGGAATAGTACATCTGATGGCAGAGAGGGGTTAATGACCGACAAGTGGACAAGCGCTTGTGGCCAGGGACTTTGCATTTCCCTGACGACACATTGGGTGAACATTGCGGAGGCTGGGGCTGAGTCACATCCTGGCATGGTGTATGAGCTCCCAATGCCGAGGACTACTTCTGTGAGGGTTTCCTCCACCTCCTTCAGCAGTTCCCGCACCACCTCTTCCTTCTTCTCATCCTCCATCTCCAATGTGCTATCTCAGAGCACATCGTCCACATCAGCTGGAAACTCTGCAGCACTGCCTCAGCGAAGCTGCAACAGGCTCTGTTGAAGCTAATTTGACAAACTGCACACTGTAGTAGGATTACTCGAAGGAATAACATACCAGACAGATCTTTGATTTTTGCCACAAAACTGCCAACAAGGCATGATCATGTGTGATAATGGGCGGAACTTGGAGGTGGTTGTGAAGCTTGGCAAGCTCACATACGTACCATTATTGGCACATGTGCTCAACTTGGTAGTTCAACGGTTTCTGAAAACACCACTACAATGTTTCAACTTCTTTTTACTATCACCTCCATACTACTCTATTTTTCCCTTTCTTCTGTAATCCCCCCACCTAGTAAGGAACTAATCATTTCCCCCTTCATCCTCTCCAGGCATCTCACCTCTTCCTCAGAACTGTTCCTCCACATGCAAGCCTTTTTCCCAAGACACACACGCCCACATCATGCCCTATCCTACTCCCACCTTCTAACGCTCTGTCTGCTTATCCTCATTGCTGGCGACGTATCCCGAAATCCTTGCCCTCCTCAACGCATCCCCACACTCATATCTAACACCCTGCCACGATCCTCTACACGTCTTTGCAACCATGACAACCTCATACCCATTCACCCAGCCCCTACTTCCCCGGTCCCCTTACCTGGAGCACTATGGAATGCACACTCTGTCTGCAATAAACTGTCATTCATACATGACCTCTTTATCACCAACAAACTCTCCTTCCTCGCCATCACTAAAACCTGGCTCACTATCTCTGACACAGCCTCTCCAGCTGCGCTTTCCTATGGCGGATTCCATCTCTCTCACACCCCTCACCCCAGAAATAAACATGGTGGAGGAGTTGGCCTGCTACTCTTCAATACCTGCTCCTTTACCCCAATTCTTCTACCACCCTCCTCTATTATTACCTCATTCGAGGTGCACTCCGTCCGCATCTATTCCCCCTCCAACCTCCAGCTGGCTGTCATCTACCGCCCCCCAGAACTAGCTATCTCCATCCTTCTCCACCACTTCACCACCTGGCTACTCCATTTCCTCTCTGCTGACATCCCCACTATCATCATGGGCGATTTCAACATCCCCATTGACACTTTGTTAGGGCTGGCGGAACGCACCTAAAAGATATTAAGGAGAGGTGCCCGGGGTCCACCGTGCAGGCAGAGCCTGCTGCTAGTAAAATGGCGCAAATAGGCAGTATGGGCGAACTCTGTTATCCCGCAGAGTCGCAGATGTAAATGCCGTAGCATTATATGGCGGTATAAGCGAACTCCGTTAGACCACAGAGTCGCTAACTAAAACGCTGTGGCACTATATGACGATATAAGCGAACTCTGTTACTTTACAGAGCCACTGTGAAAAAGACTGTGTCTTGTCAGACTCACAGGTGACACAGATGACTGCTAAGCGATTGAAGTCTGTGGTCATGCCATACACACAGCAAACTTCTTACCGGAGGTGCCGGTATACTAGGGGCTTATTTCAGCCAGAGCCCGGAATCCAAACACACAAACTCCTCACCGGAGGTGCCGGTATTCTAGAGGCTTATTTCAGCCGAGTCCCTAACCACATGCATAAGACCACACTGGCGCAAGCACGTAACAGATATGATACTAGCGCATGGCCGTGCGGTTATGCAACCCTTTTATAGTAACCAAGAGTACAAGACCTTCCAGAACAGACCAATAGGAAACTGATTCAGAACACAAACAGCTTCAGGACCTTCCTGGAGGACCAATTGGAGACACAGCTGTATCTGAGCATGTGACCTCTGATCTCCAATGGGAGATCTTGCCCTGGGCATGCTCAGAAGGAGAAACAAAGGACTTAGTCCCAAAGCTGCCTGCTCCAATGCTGGTTACAACAGAGGATCCAGGAGATGCAGCAGCAAGTCTCCGCACAGCATCAAACTGGGCAAGACGCTGGGACCGACGTCTCTGCTGAGCAGTCTCCACTGCGGCCGGAGATGGATGGGGCACTGCAGCGGGAAAAGCTCGAGATTCCCCCTGTGCAGAAGTGGGAACTCGAACCCTAAAATTACCCCCCCTCCTAGGGCCCTCCTTCTTTGGGCCTAGCTGTGTTCAAAGACAGCGATGAGCTGCGGAGTGTGAACGTGCTCGGCAGGCTCCAAGGACCTATCCTCAGGCCCATAACCCCTCCAATCCACCAAATAAAATTTTTTGCCCCGTACCACCTTACACCCTACGATGGCTTTCACCTCATGATCGTCGGTAGATGAACCCGACGTACCAGCAGATAATTCGGAAAACTGGGAGATGGCCACGGGTTTCAGAAGGGACACATGAAAGGTATCGGAGATACCAATGCAAGTTGGAAGGGCTAAGTGGTGAACTACAGGGTTTACCTGTTCAAGGATCTTAAAGGGGCCCAAATAGCGAGGTGCCAACTTAGTAGACTCTACTCGCAGCCTAATGTTCCAGGCAGAGAGCCATACTAAGTCGCCCTGAGCAAAGGTCGGAGCGGGGCGAAGATGAACATCGACTGAAGACCTCATCCTCTCCTTGGAGGCCTGGATGGCATCCTGGGTTCAATCCCAAATGTCCCGTGCCTACACAGCCCAGTCTGCCACCCTGGAGTCAGCTGAAGACACGGGCATGGGCATGCTGACCGTAGTTCAAGAGGAATGGGGTCTGTCCGGTGGAGTCAGCCACAGCATTATTGAGAGCAAACTCAGCCCACGATAGCAAAGATGCCCCAGTCATCTTGCCTGGCTGAGACAAAATGTCACAAATATGTGACCAAGGTCTGGTTGGCCCTCTCTACCAATCCATTTGTCTCGGAATGATATGCAGAGGAGAGATTTAACTCAATGCTGAGTAGCCGACAGACCTCGATCACTGACGATTTTGTCTGGCATTCCGTGTAAACGGAAAATATGCCTAATAAATAATGCTGCCAAGGCCCGTGCAGACGGTAACCGTGGTAACGGCACCAAGTGCACCATTTTGGAGAAGTGATCGGTTATCACCCAGATGATGGTGCAACCCCGAGACTTGGGTAAGCCTACCACAAAGTCCATCCCGACCATCTCCCAAAGCCTGTCTGCCACCAGCAGAGGAAAAAGTAACCCAGCTGGCCGTTGTCGAGGGGACTTATTCTTGGCGCAGGACACACACGCCTGAACATATTCCCTGACGTCCCGGACCATATGTGGCCACAAGTATTTCTTTGCCAGCAACTCAGATGTCCTTTATGTCCCAAATAGAGTTGAGCGATACTTTCCGATATCCTAAAGTATCGGAATCGGAATGGTATCGCCGATATCACTAAAATATCGGCGATACCCGATACCGATACCGGAAGTCCCATGTAAGTCTATGGGAACAAAATATCGCAACTAAAAAAACCCCATTCTTTCCTTGTAAACACTAAATATACACACATAGAATACATATATATATATACATGTCATTGTGACATATATATATACATATATGTATAGTTTATACACTTCTACATAGTAAAATATCCTTTGATTCAATTGCCGGGTAAAGCCGGCTTCAGTGAAAAGACAGAAGCACCCGACATGAAATGACACTTGGTGTACATAGGGTTAAACATTTCTTTTCATGTCCTTTGCTATCTAATTTGCACAAACAATTAAATCAGACTATGTGTGCAAAATTTCACACCTGTAGGGGTTAATTAAAGGTGTAAATTCGTTGTAAAAAAACCGGACTTTTTTGCTACGAATTTACACCTTTAATTAACCCCTACAGGTGTGAAATTTTGCACACATAGTCTGATTTAATTGTTTGTGCAAATTAGATAGCAAAGGACATGAAAAGACATGGTTAACCCTATGTACACCAAGTGTCATTTCATGTCGGGTCACCCGACATGAAATGACACTTGGTGTTCATAGGGTTAAACATTTCTTTTCATTTCCTTTGCTATCTAATTTGCACAAACAATTAAATCAGACTATGTGTGCAAAATTTCACACCTGTAGGGTTAATTAAAGGTGTAAATTCGTTGTAAAAAAAACGGACTTTTTTGCTACGAATTTACACCTTTAATTAACCCCTACAGGTGTGAAATTTTGCACACATAGTCTGATTTAATTGTTTGTGCAAATTAGATAGCAAAGGACATGAAAAGACATGGTTAACCCTATGTACACCAAGTGTCATTTCATGTCGGGTTCTGCATTTTCACAAAAGCCGGCAATTGAATTAGCGGCTATTATACTATGTAGAAGTGTATGAACTACAAATATAAATATATATATATATGTGTCACAAATTCAATGACATGTATATATATATGAGGTGTAAAATTGCTGAAAAAAAATGCGTGGGCTCCCGCCCTATATTCGCAACCAGACAGACAAAGCCAGTGAGTGGGGGCAGATAATAATAGCCCAGAGAGGGACCATTATTTTTGCCCCCCCGGCTACTAACATCTGCCCCCAGACACCCCAGGAAAGACAAATCTATAATTAGATTCGCCCTTTCTGGCACTTTGCCCGTCTATTCCCATTGCCCTGTAGCGGTGGCGAATGGGTTAATATGGGGTTAAAGCCACCTTGCTATTGAAAGGTGACCTTAAGCCAGGTTAATAATTGAGAGCTGTCAATTAGACAACTATCAATTATTAATCCTATTGCATGAAATAAAAATAAAACACACACACTTTAATTAAAAATCATTTTAATGAAATAAAGACACGTTTTTGACCATCTTTTATTTTACTGCAAAAACCATTTCCTGTAATAAAAATAAAATAAAAAAGCAAAATTATTCTTACCTATCCCATGCACAGTCAGGTCCCACGGTGTAATCCTTCAGAAAGGGTTAATGTTTACTGCAGGGACCGCAGCTAATGCTGCAGCCTCACAGTAAACCCCAAATGAATGAGTTCCTCTCCTGCCTGACAGGAGAGTAAAGGCTGGGTGTCACATAACGATACACCAGCGATCCCGACAACGATATGCACTTGTCAGGATCGCTGGTGTATCGCTACATGATCGCTGCTGAGCTGCCAAACAGGCAGCTCAGGCAGCGATCTGGGACAGCGACACTGCGGGTAACATCGCTTAAGGGCCCGTCTCACATAGCGATATCGCTACCGAGATCGCTGCTGAGTCACTAGTTTTGTGACGCAGCAGCGAGCTCACCAGCGATATCGCTTGTGTGTGACATTCAGCGACGATCAGCCCCCTGCCTGGTATCGCTGATCGTCGCAGAAATGTCAGGACCTTTTTTTGATCGCTGGTTTCCCTCTGACAGGCACGCATCGCTGCGTGTGACAGGCGGGAGACCAGCGATCCGCTGGTAACCAAGGTACACAGCGGGTTTCCAGGCACCGCGCAGCGCTTGGAAACCCGCTATGTACCTTGGATACCAGCTCCCTGCATCAGGGCGCTGGTATCCAAGGTACACAGCGGGTTTCTAGGCACAGCCCCGCGCCTGGAAACCCGCTGTGTACCTTGGTTACCAGCGGATCGCTGGTCTCCCGCCTGTCACACGCAGCGATGTGTGCCTGTCAGCGGGAAAACCAGCGATCAAAGGTCCTGACATTTCAGCGACGATCAGCGATACCCGGCAGGGGGGCTGATCGTCGCTGAATGTCACACACAGCGATATCGCTGGTGAGCTCGCTGCTGCATCACAAAACTAGTGACTCAGCAGTGATCTCGGTAGCGATATCGCTATGTGAGACGGGCCCTTAAGTGGAAAGCTTAATTGATTGCTTTCCACTTTCACTTCAGGTCAGCCAGGGACACAATCAGTGACGTCAGAGGGAACTGATTAACAAAAATAGGGGTTCCCTTCTAAAAAAAAATGGCGTGGGGTCCCCCCTATTTTTGTTAACCAGCCAGATGAAGCAGACCGCTGAGGCCTGGATTTTCAGGCTGTTAAGGAGCCAAGATCCATGGACCTTGCCAGCCTGATAATACCAGGCCACAGCAGTCTGCATATCTTGGCTGATTAACAAAAATAGGGGATCCCCTCGAAAAAAATTGGCGTGGGGTCCCCCTATTTTTGTTAACCAGCCAGATGAAGCAGACCGCTGAGGCCTGGATTTTCAGGCTGTTAAGGAGCCAAGATCCATGGACCTTGCCAGCCTGATAATACCAGGCCACAGCAGTCTGCATATCTTGGCTGATTAACAAAAATAGGGGATCCCCTCGAAAAAAATTGGCGTGGGGTCCCCCCTATTTTTGTTAACCAGCCAGATGAAGCAGACCGCTGAGGCCTGGTTTTTCAGGCTGGTAAGGATCCAATATCCATGGACCTTGCAAGCCTGATAATACCAGGCCACAGCAGTCTGCTTAGCTTGGCTGGTTAACAAAAATAGGGGATCCCCTCGAAAAAAAAACGGCGTGGGGATCCCCCCTATTTTTGTTAACCAGCCAAGTAAAATGCAGACTGCTGCGGCCTGGTATTAAAAGACTGTCAAGGCCCATGGATTTTGGCCCTCAACAGCCTGATAATACCAGGCTACAGCAGCCCCACATTTGGCGCATCAAAAGATGTGCCAATTGTGGCACTTTACCCGGCTCTTCCCACTTGCCCTGTAGCAGTGGCAAGCGGGGTAATAAGGGGTTATTGTCACCGTTGATTGCACGGTGACAATAAGCCCGGTTAATAATGGAGAGGTGTCAATAAGACACCGATCCATTATTAATCCCAAAGTTATTAAATGTATAAAAAAAAGACAATGCAAGAAAAAAGTCTTTTAATGAAATAAAAGAGACAACACAGTTTTCATTAATTTTATTACTCTCTCATTCCTGCGACGCCATCGATCTCCTGTAAAAAAAGAAAAAAAACAAACCAACAGTATACCACCTGTCCGACGCAGTCCATAGTAACGATTGTCCCACGACGATCCAACTCTGCTACATCGCAATGACAGGCAGAGCCTGTCATCGCGACGCAGCACAGCTGATTACCTGCTTCTCCGGCGGTGACGTCATCGGACTGACTGCTTTACGGCCGCGATTACCCAGCAGTCACTGCAGTTATCGCGGAGAAACTGCATGTGACCGCCGGGGAAAGAAGATTGCGGCCATGAAGCAGTGCAGGACGTGACCGCCGGAGACCTTCTGCCGGGTAAGTGCCGCTGACTCCTGACAGACCCGACCGACGGACACTGACAGTGACAGTGACAATCCCGATTCCGGTATCCGATAAGACGAAAATATCGGAACTCGGAATCGGAATTCCGATACAGCTAATATCGGCCGATACCCGATATTTGCAGTATCGGAATGCTCAACACTAGTCCCAAAATGTCGACCCACTCTGGACGAATGTGCCCAAGAAAATACTTCTGGTCGCAAATTGGTGGGCACAAAAGTCTTGCCCGGAGGCACAGACTCAAGCGAGACTGGAGCCACAGTTCTTAGGCTCTCAAAGGGGACAATAAGCCAAGGCTACTCCACATCCTCAGAGGACACGACGGAGCGAGACAGACAGTCGGCTCGAATGTTCTTCTCACCGGAGAGAAAATGGAGTGTGAAATGGAACCAGGAGAAGAACAGGGACCATCTGCCATGATGAGAATTTAGCCGCTGGCGGTCTGTAAAGAGACCAAATGTTTGTGGTCAGTGAAAACTTCAAAGGGAAAGCGAGCCCCCTCCAGGAGATGTCTCCATTCAGAAAAGGCCAACTTCATGGCTAGCAACTCCCTATCCCCAATGGAATAATTCCTCTCCGCTGGTGTGAAGGTCTTGGAAAAGGAGAAGCAAGGATGCTTCCGACCTTGAGCATCCTTTTGGAAAAGGACTGCTCCAGCACCAATGGACGAGGCATCTACCTCCAATATAAAAGGCTTATCAACCTCGGGCGATGTAAGATGGGAGCGCTAGCAAATTGGGACTTGATTGAAGTAAAGGCTTTGGAGACCTCCTCTGACCACAATTTGGGATTGGCTCCCTTCTTGGTGAGGGCTACCAAGGGAGCTACCAAAGTAGAGAAGTGGGGAATGAATTGGTGATAGTAATTAATGAACCCCATAAAGCGCTGCACCGCTTTAAGAGAGTTGGGGTTCTTGCCAATCCATTACAGCCTGTAGTTTGGCAGGATCCATAGCCAATCCTTGGGCGTAGATGATATAGCCCAGGAAAGGTAGAGACTCCTGCTCAAAACGCAACTTTGCATATAGGGAATTTGCCCGTAAGAGGTCGAAGACCTTGCAGACATCTCTCCGGTGGGAGACCATATCTGGCGAAAAGATGAGAATGTCATCCAGATAGACTACCACTGAGGTGGCAAGAATATCCCGGAAGATGTCATTTACAAAATCTTGGATGACGGCTGGAGCATTACAGAGCCCAAAGGGCATCACCAGATATTCGTAATGCCCATCTCTGGTATTGAACGCCGTCTTCCAGTCATCCCACTCACGGATGCGGATCAGGTTATAGGCACCACGTAGATCCAGCTTAGTAAATACCCTTGCTCCCTGAAGCCTATCAAAGAGCTCCGAGATTAGGGGCAATGGAAATTTGATTTTAAAGGTAATGGCGTTAAGACCCCTATACTCTTTACACGGTCGTAATTCTCCATTCTTCTTCTGCACGAAGAAAAATCCTGCCCCTGCTGGTGACACTGACTTCCTAATAAACCCTCTTTCCACGTTCTCCTGAATATACATGGCCTCCGTCTCCGGAAGAGAGAGAGGATACACCCTTCCCCGAGGGGGCTTGTACCAGGCAAGAGGTCTATAGGACAGTCATAGGGGCGATGAGGCGGAAGGGTCTCCGTTGCCTTTTTGTAGAATACGTCTGCGTATGGCCAATAAACCTTGGTGAGAGAGGCAAGGTCTATGGGTATCTCCGTGGTGGAGACCTGAAGTCCTCCTTGAGACATCTGCCTCTAGAACAATCACCCCAACCTAGTATTCTCCCAGAGGACCACTCAATATGGGGAGAGTGGTGGCAGAGCCAGAGTAATCCCAACAGAACCTCATCTATTCCCTCAGGAAGAACAAAAAAGGATATATTCTCCTGATGGGAAGGGGACATAGACAGAGGAAGAGGGACAGTCTGGTGGGTGATCTGTGAGGACAGGATTGCTCTATTCACCACTTGCACCGACACTGGCTAGGCGAGCATCACCAGAGGTATAGAATGGCGAGAGGCAAAGGAGGAAGACATAAAATTCCCCTCTGCCCCAGAGTCCACACAGAGCTTAGCGGGAAGAGTGGATTAACCTAGAGAGATTAACCCTTTAATGAGCACTTTCTGAGCAAAAGCTGTCGCGTTTAATGACCCTGCTCCCATGGTCACTGAACACGACCGTTTACTCATCCGCTGGGGACATCGGTTAGCATAATGTCCCGGCTGCTGACACACTCTACAGACCACGGATACTCGAGTGGTCTGAGACTTAGGTCCCGCTCGAGAAGCCTCCATGGTCTCTTGGGAATCAGACGCTCGAACGGGGAATTTAAGAGGTTTGGCAAAGGTGGGAGCCAGCCGAAACCTCTGCCTACACTGGATCCACTCCAACCCCGCTCGTGAAAACGGATGTCGATGCGAGTAGATATAGAGATGAGCTTCTCCAGTGTGGCAGGAATATCCCTTGCAGCCAAAGCGTCCTTTACATGGTCTGCCATTCCTCTCCAGTACACCGAAATGAGAACTTTATCTGGTCAATCTGACTCAGAGGCCAAAGTTCGAAATTGGACTGAAAACTGGCTGACCATGGACAAGCCCTGTGACATTGCCAGCAGTTGGAGTGCTGTATCGTGTGTGACTTGAGGTCCTACAAATACCTTTTTCAGAGCCTCCGAAAAACGAGGTGCACTCCGCACCACACAATCGTCGCGCTCCCACAGCGGCATTGCCCATTCCAACGCTCTGCCCGACAGAAGAGACACAACAAAGGCCACTTGTGCCCATTCCGTGGGAAAACATGCTGCCAGCAGCTCAAGCTATATAGAGCACTGGCTCACGAATCCCCGACAATTTTTACAGTCACCGGCAAGCGGGAGGTGGGATAAAGTCGGAGCAGAGGTAGCGGAGGACAAACTGGCTGCGGCTACGCTAGCAGCCTGAACAGCGACTGCGGTAACATCCACAGCTGAGGTTGTGCTCTTGAGAGACGCCAACCTACCCTCCAGCTGCTGGATGTACTGCTGTAGACGCTGGTCATCTGCCATTTTACTAGCCAGACCCTGGCACTAGTATTATGTTAGAAAAAAAAAAGTATTATGTTAGGGCTGGCGGAACGCACCTAAAAGATATTAAGGAGAAGTGAGTTCGCAGCCCGGGGTCCACCGTGCAGGCAGAGCCTGCTGCTAGTAAAATGGCGCAAATAGGCAGTATGAACGAACTCTGTTATCCTGCAGAGTCGCAGATGTAAATGCCAAAGTACTATATGGCGGTATAAGCGAACTCCGTTAGACCACAGAGTTGCTGTGAAAAAGACTGTGTCCTGTCATACTGACAGGCGACACAGATGACTGCTAAGCGATTGAAGTCTGTGGTCATGCCATACACACAGCAAACTCCTCACCGGAGGTGCCGGTATACTAGGGGCTTATTTCAGCCAGAGCCCTGAATCCAAACACACAAACTCCTCACCGGAGGTGCCGGTATTCTAGGGTCTTATTTCAGCCGAGTCCCTAACCACATGCATAAGACCACACTGATGCAAGCACGTAACAGATATGATACTAGTGCACGGCCGTGCGGTTATGCAACCCTTTTATAGTAGCCACGAGTACAAGACCTTCCAGAACAGACAAAATAGGAAACTGCTTCAAAACACAAACAGCTTCAGGACCTTCCTGGAGGACCAAAAGGAGAATCAGCTGTATCTGAGCATGTGACCTCTGATCTCCAATGGGAGATCTTGCCCTGGGCATGCTCAGAAGGAGAAACAGAGGACTTACTCCCAAAGCTGCCTGCTCCAACGCTGGTTACAACAGAGGATCCAGGAAAGGCAGCAACAAGTCTCCGCAAAACATCAAACTGGGCGAGACGCTGGGACAAACGTCTCTGCTGAGCAGGCTCCACTGCGGCCAGAGATGGATGGGGGACCGCAGCGGGAATAGCTCGAGATTCCCCCTGTGCAGAAGTGGGAACTCGAACCCTAACACACTTCCACCCCCGCTGCCTCTAAATTTCTATCGCTCGCAGCTTCCCTCGGCCTCACTCAATGGTCCTCTGTGGCCACCCACAAAGATGGTCACACGCTGGACCTTATCTTCACCCGTCTCTGTTCCCTCTCTAATCTCACTAACTCCCCCTCCAACTGTCTGACCACAACCTACTGACATTCTCTTCTCTCTCCTCTCCTAGTACGCAACCCCCACTCCATAAACTCACTCACCCTCGCAAGAATTTCAAACAACTCAATTTACAATCACTCTCTGAGTCACTTCTCCCTCTTGCAGACATAGCTTCCCTTCATGACACAGATGCTGCTGCCACTATTTATAAAACCACAATAAAAGCCACACTTGATTCGGCTGCCCCCCTCACGCAGAGCAAAACTCGTACAATCAACAGGCAGCCCTGGCTGACCAGCCTGACCAAAGAACTGAGACGGGCTTACAGGGCCGCCGAGCGGAGATGGAAGAGAACCCATTCTACCGAGCACTTCAACTCATACTCCCTTGCCAGCTTCAAGTCCATGCTCTCTGCCGCAGAACAAACTTACTTTGCATCTCTCATATCCTCCCTGTCTCACAACCCTAAACAGCTCTTCAACACTTTCAATTCTCTACTCCGTTCCACAGCACCTCCTCCCTCTCCTCTCATTTCTGCTGAAGACTTTGCCTCCTTCTTTAAGCAAAAGATCGATACGATCAGAGAAAGCTTTGGCCCGCAGCCCACAATGCCCCTCTTAGCCACTCAGCCCTGTTCTTCCAAAACCAGCTTCACCACCATGACAGAAGATCAGCTCTCCACTCTCCTGTCAAGATCACACCTCACCACTTGCGCGCTTGACCTGCTCCAGTGCAACCTCATCCCTAACTTTGCCACAGTCTTCATCCCTACTCTCACACACCTCTTCAACCTTTCACTTAGAAATGGTGTCTTTCCCTCATCCTTCACACATGCCTCAATCACACCAATGCTCAAAAAGCCCTCCCTCGACCCATCCTCTGTGTCTATTGCCCGATATCTCTTCTCCCTTACGCCTCAAAACTACTGGAACAGCATGGAAATCTTGAACTGTCCTCCCACCTTTCCTCCTGTTCCCTCTTTGACAGGTTATAACCTGGCTTCCAACCGCATTACTCAACTGAAACTGCCCTAACTAAAGTCACTAACGACCTGCTAACCGCCAAGAGCAAGCGACACTACTCTGTCCTCCTTCTCCTGGACCTATCTTCTGCCTTTGACACCGTGGACCATTCCCTCCTGCTACAGATTCTCTCATCTCTTGGCATCACAGACTTGGCCCTTTCCTGGATCTCATCATATCTAACAGACCGAACATTTAGTGTCTCCCTCTCACACACCACCTCCTCACCTCGCCCCCTGTCTGTCGGTGTTCCTCAAGGCTCAGTCCTAGGACCCCTACTCTTCTCCATCCACACCTTCAGCCTGGGACAGCTCATAGAATCCCACGGTTTACAGTATCACCTCTACGCTGATGACATGCATTTCTACCTATCTGGACCTGACCTCACCTCCTTACTGACCAAAATCCCACAGTGTCTGTCTGCTATCTCAGCCTTCTTTTCTGCTCGCTTTCTCAAACTGAACATGGACAAAACAGAATTCATCATCTTTCCCCCACCTCATTCTACCCCTCCACCAGACCTATCCATCAATGTCATTGGCTGCTCACTTTCCCAAGTCCCGCATGCTCGGTGCCTTGGGGTGATCCTCGACTCTGCCCTCTCTTTCAAACACATATCCAAGCCCTCGCCACCTCCTGCCGCCTCAAACTCAAAAATATTTCCCGAATCCATGCATTCCTCAGCCATGAAACCTCAAAAACACTAGTGCACGCCCTTATCATCTCCCGCCTCTGCTACTGCAACCTCCTACTCTCTGGCCTCCCTTCTAGCACTCTGGCACCACTCCAGTCCATCCTACACTCTGCTGCCTGACTAATCCACCTGTCTCCCCGCTATTCCCCAGCCTTACCCCTATGCCAGGCCCTTCACTGTCTTCCTATTGCCCAGAGGCTCCAGTTCAAAACCCTAACCATGACATACAAAGCCATCCACAACCTGTCTTCTCCATACATCTGTGACATGGTCTCCCGGTACCTACCCACACGCAACCTTCGATCCTCTCAAGATCTCCTTCTCTACTCCCCCCTCATCTCTTCTTCCCACAACCGCATTCAAGACTTCTCCCGTGCTTCCCCATACTCTGGAACTCTCTGCCGCAACACATCAGACTCTCACCAGCAACTGAAACCTTCAAGAAGAACTGAAGACCCACCCACCTGTTCCGACAAGCCTACAGCCTGCAATGATCCTCAGTCTACTGAACCATCGCACAACCAGCTCTACCCTTCCTAGTGTATCCTCACCCATCCCTGTAGGCTGTGAGCCCTCGCGGGCAGGGTCCGCTCTCCTTCTGTACTTGTGTGTCCCTTGTCTCGCCCATGTTTATTGTACTTGTCTATATTTCCCCTTTTCACATGTAAAGCGCCATGGAATAAATGGCGCTATATAAATGCATAATAATAATATAATAATAATATAGCATACTCAGATTTGCCAGAGCTTCTGGTCAAGGTATGCCGCATCAACGCCCATTTCCACAAGTCGGCTACAGCTGCAACAGCACATGCAACTGCCAGCTCACTTTTGTGTGACATCACCAAGCTCTACACACTGCATATGCTTGCAAGGCTTTGTGAGCAGCAGAGGCCAGTGGTTGAGTACCAGCTCCAACATGCCCTTAGTATTCTGGTCATCCTCTGCACATAACAACTGAAGAATGGGCATGGATGTCTGACATTTGTTCATTTCTCCAAGACTTTGAGGTCTCTACAAAGATGATGACTTAGTCAGCACAGCTGTCCCACTTTTGTGCCTATTTAAACAGTTGATGCTCACTATTAAACATGAAGCTTTGTATGTGGACCAGGTGTGGCTGGAGGAAGACATAACACAAAGAGATTGTAGCCAGCCTAGCCTCAGCTCATCTGCTCAGCGCGGATTGGTTATCAATGAGAAGGTGGACACTGAGGAGGAAGAAGAGGAGCCACAGGTGCTGTGGCTAGCGTAAGAGAGGCTATTAGCCACATGACCTTCATCCCGTCTCTCCTATGTGGATGTGCTGAGGATGGGAATGAGAAGAAAGAGAGGGAGGAGGAGGATATGGAGAGTTGTTATCATGGTTGAGACAGGGAAGTGTTGGCTGTATGTAGCTTGGCACATATAGCCATATTTATGTACCGCTACCTTTCCCGTGAACCTTGCATTACATTCATCTTGACAAAAAAAAGAGTACTGGTTGTTCACGCTGCTAGACTCATGCTACAAGGAGAACTTTGCATCTCTTCTTCCTGAGGTGGAGAGGTCTTCTAAAATGGTGCTATACCACAAGGCCATTGTGGAAAATTTGCTGAAAAAATTCCCATGCTAGTGGCAGGTGGCAAGCTTCCTTGGCCAACCAAGTAGGAGAGGCCAAGGAGACACACAGCAGATACAGGAATACACTGTATAAGGTGTGGGACAATTTCATAACACCTGCCAAGCGCCCAGGACATCATGACTAGGTATTTTTAACAAGGAGGAAAAAGTTTTTAAAGATGGTCAAGCAATACCTGGCTGTCCAAATCTGGTAACTCCCTAATTCCACTATGACTTTCAACTGTTGCGTCTCAAAGCTGTACACCTAGCATGAGCTGTCCTTCTGCCTTGGAGGTGTTGCGCGGCTCTGCCGCTAGCGTCTTGTCTGAGGGGGTTTTCAGTGCTGCCAGGTGTTAGGGTCTGCGGAACGCACCAAATATAAGATGTAGAGAGGTGCGTTCACAGCCCGGGGTCCACCGTTCAGTCGGAGCCTGCTGCTAGTAAGATGGCGCAAGAAGCAAAATCTTATCCCGCAGAGTCGCCAAAATAAATGCCGTAACGCGCTGTCTAGCATTGAAAGCGAACCCTGTTGTGTTACAGAGCCGCTGAGACAAACTTCCGTGTCCTGTTAAGCACCCAGGTTCACAGTTGACTGCTAAGCGAACATAGAAAGTGATCATGCGCTAATGTCCTCGCGGGAGTCACCCGCAATCTATGGCGTCTAAATGCCAGGCCCTGAATACGGCAATCAAACGCCTCACTGGTTATGCCGGTAATCTAAGGCATCTAAGACACCGACCCTGACCAGCTAGCATACCAAGCTCCTCACCGATTAGGTCGGTATTGTAATGGCGTATTTCAGCCGCCCTAAACACACACACGCATGACCATACTGGCGCAAAGCATATAACGGTTGATACTAGCGCACGGCCGTGCGGTAAGGACAGCCTTCTTTAGCAGCCACGAGAAAAAGACATTCCAGGAAGGACCAATGGGAAGCTGCTTGAGAACATCAACAGCTACAGGACCTTCCTGAAGGACCAATAGGAGTGGCAGCTGTATCTGAGCATGTGACCCCTGATCTCCAATGGGAGATCTTGCCCTGGGCATGCTCAGATGAAGCAACAAAGGACTTAGTCCTAAAGACGTCTGCTCGCCGCTGACCAGTACTGGCTACAATAGCAGAACCTGGAGAGGCAGCAGCAAGTCTCTGCACAGTATTAGACCGGGCGAGACACTGGGACCGACGTCTTTGCTGAGCAGGCTCCACTGCGGCCGGAGATGGATGGGGGACTGCAGCGGGACTGGTTTGAGACGCCCCTTGTGCAGCAGCGGGACTCGAACCCTAACACCAGGCGTTCATAACAGACAGTTGCCTTTTAACAGAGAATGCTGACAGGATCACTCTCATAAACATAATCAATGCCTGGATTAGCCCACACTTTTCCACACTAACAGATGACAGTAGCACATAAAGTACTTGTAATATTCAATATTTTAATGAGACCCACCAGTTGTTGACTGTCAGAGTCTATGGATGACCCTCCCCATAACTTTTGTCTGGCTTTGCCTTGTGTTGCAAGTACATCAACTACACTTTCAAAATATTTTAGTTAAAAAATTTTTTATGGATTTAATTACACATCCATACGGTTTAACACGGTTATTGTTGCATTACGGTAGTATGTAAAACTTGCAGAAAGCATAGAAAAATATTTCAGAATTAAATTACTCATGCTTTTGTCAAATTTGGCTGGAATATAACAGTAAGAAAAGCATTTCAAAATTTAGTTTGTTCACATTTCTTACCCATACACTATTCCATGTTCTGGGGTACATTTTTGTTATACAGGTCCTTCTCAAAAAATTAGCATATAGTGCTAAATTTCATTATTTTCCATAATGTAATGATTACAATTAAACTTTCATATATTTTAGATTCATTACACACCAACTGAAATTTGTCAGGTCTTTTATTGTTTTAATACTGATGATTTTGGCATACAACTCCTGATAACCCAAAAAACCTGTCTCAAAAAATTAACATATTTCAACCATCCAATAAAATAAAGGTGTTTTTTAAAAACAAACAAAAAAAACATCAAATAATAAAGTTCAGTTATGCACTCAATACTTGGTCGGGAATCCTTTTGCAGAAATGACTGCTTCAATGTGGCGTGGCATGGAGGCAATCAGCCTGTGACACTGCTGAGGTGTTATGGAGGCCCAGGATGCTTCGATAGCGGCTTTAAGCTCATCCAGAGTGTTGGGTCTTGCGTCACTCAACTTTCTCTTCACAATATCCCACAGATTCTCTATGGGGTTCAGGTCAGGAGAGTTGGCAGGCCAATTGAGCACAGTAATACCATGGTCAGTAAACCATTTACCAGTGGTTTTGGCACTGTGAGCAGGTGCCAGGTCATGCTGAAAAATGAAATCTTCATCTCCATAAAGCATTTCAGCCGATGGAAGCATGAAGTGCTCCAAAATCTCCTGATAGCTAGCTGCATTGACCCTGCCCTTGATGAAACACAGTGGACCAACACCAGCAGCTGACATGGCACCCCACACCATCACTGACTGTGGGTACTTGACACTGGACTTCAGGCATTTTGGCATTTCCTTCTCCCCAGTCTTCCTCCAGACTCTGGCACCTTGAATTCAGAATGACATGCAAAATTTGCTTTCATCAGAAAAAAGTACTTGGGACCACTTAGCAACAGTCCAGTGCTGCTTCTCTGTAGCCCAGGTCAGGCGCTTCTGCCACTGTTTATGGTTCAAAAGTGGCTTTACCTGGGGAATGGGCACCTGTAGCCCATTTCCTGCACACGCCTGTGCATGGTGGCTCTGGATGTTTCTACACCAGACTCAGTCCACTGCTTCCTCAGGTCCCCCAAGGTCTGGAATCGGTCCTTCTCCACAATCTTCCTCAGGGTCCGGTCACCTCTTCTCGTTGTACAGCGTTTTCTGCCACATTGTTTCCTTCCAACAGACTTCCCATTGAGATGCCTTGATACAGCACTCTGGGAACAGCCTATTTGTTGAGAAATTTCTTTCTGGGTCTTACCCTCTTGCTTGAGGGTGTCAATGATGGCCTTCTTGACATCAGTCAGGTCGCTAGTCTTACCCATGATGGGGGTTTTGAGTAATGAACAAGGCAGGGAGTTTTTAAAAGCCTCAGGAATCTTTTGCATGTGTTTAGAGTTAATTAGTTGATTCAGAAGATTAGGGTAATAGGTCGTTTAGAGAACCTTTTCTTGATATGCTAATTTTTTGAGACAGGTTTTTTGGGTTATCAGGAGTTGTATGCCAAAATCATCAGTATTAAAACAATAAAAGACCTGACAAATTTCAGTTGGTGTGTAATGAATCTAAAATATATGAAAGTTTAATTGTAATCATTACATTATGGAAAATAATGAAATTTAGCACTATATGCTAATTTTTTGAGAAGGACCTGTATATAACACTAAAAAAGTTTAATACAGGTAAGATGTATATCTTAGTACCGTGTTAGCCAGTAGATAGAAAAATATTTAGAATTGAGAGTCCTCAGTGGTTGATACCTTTTAATGGCTAACTGAAAAGATGGTAACAAATTGCAAGCTTTTGAGACTACTCAGGTCTCTTCATCAGGTAAAGACTAATACAAAATCTGAAGAATCACATATTTATACACAACACAGCACAGAAACAATGCAATAGATAAGACAAGTGACGTAAAGCAGAACTGTCAATATGGGAGATAGAGATGAACATAAATATTGGAACAGTTCATAGATAAGGAGTGTGAAAGTTTTATTGCCCTCTGATTGGGGTCTGGTAATGTTATGTGATACTCTCACAGGGTCTTTTACATCAATTAAGGAATTTGCTCCCAAGACCATGTGAGAGTATTACAAAACATTACCAGACCCCAATCAGAGGGCAATAAAACTTTCACACTCCTTATCTATGAACTGTTCCCATATTTATGTTCATCTCTATCTCCATATTGACAGTTCTGCTTTACGTCACTTGTCTTCACAAACATGAGGAAGTATGGTGGAAGAGGCCGCGGACGTGGGCGGGGGGGCCAGCTGATACTGATGGGTGGTGGTGGTGCATCTGCTGGTAGTGCCAAAAGCACAATAGCACCTAAGGCAGGAGGTGTTGAGCCTGCGTCATCGTCTGCTCCAGAAGGCCTGGAAAGCTCCTTTTTCTGGTAGTAGGTAAACAGGTTTTAAAGCCGGAGCATCAGGAAAAGGTTTTGGCTTACATTGCCGAAACAGCCTCCAGCTCTATTGCCTCCTCTTCTGAAGTTTCAAAAACTCCAAGCACTGAGTCGTCGGTGCAGGCTTTAGGTCAGGAACAACCCTTTCCTTGTGTCCTTCACCCCCACCAAAAGTGAAGGATGCGGCAGGCCACACTTCAGATTACTCCATGGAGCTCTTTTCACATATCATGCCTGGGTTATCAAGTCAAATCCTGAATTCCCCAGTCCAAGATAAATCTGACATGGAGTGCACTGATGCACAGCCACTGCTATATGATTCTGCTGGTACATTCACCCAGAGCACTACATTGCCCTCGCAGTCTACTGAGCCAGAATCTGACCCTGATGAAACTCAGGTGCCCCTTCCTGCATACTATACCACCTTACACGGTGACACAGAGGAAGGTGCAGATGAAATTGAAGAGGAGGTGATGGATGACCCAGTTGTTGACCCGGATTGGCATCCAGTGGGGGAAGAGGGTGCCGCTGGCAATAGCTCAGAAGAGGAGGAGGATCGGCAGCAGGTATCGACATCGCAGCTGGGGTTATCTGGCAGGCCCGTAGCAGTACAAAAATGTGATACAAAAACAAAAACAGTTGCAGGACAGCTTGACCAGACAGTCAAATTAGCACAGCGTGCAAGCCCTGAAAATTTATACCATAGTAGGAAGAGTGCAGTGTGGCACTTTTCTGATCAAAATCCTATTGATGAGGCAAAGGTTATCTGTAAGAAGTGCGGAAGACCTTAAGCCGAGGGAAAAATCTCTGAAATTTGAATACCAGTTGCATGCTTAGACATTTAATGAACATGCACTTGCAAGCGTGGACGAACTACAAAATCTCAGGTAGTACATGTGCACCTGGTCTTACTGAAGTTAGCCAGCAACGCTCCATCGCTTCCCCCACTGTAAGCCCACAGGTTAGCATACCACCAGCAAGAAATTTTGAGGTGTCGTCGCAAGGCCAAAGCAGTCAGAGAATCACAATGTTTTTGCAACGAAAGACTGAATCTAGGCCATCACCACCACCACCACACTATCACCATCACCAACCCCCTCTCAGTCCATCATGTCCACCGCTAGTTCCCCCATTTGCAGCTCTCAAGTCCAGCTCACCCTACCAGACACTCTGAGTAGGACAAGAAAGTACTCATCCTCTCATCCACGTACACTGGCTTTGAACACCTACATTGCCAAACTGATCTCATTAGAGATGATGCCCTTGTTAGTTGAAAGTGCAGCGTTCAGAGACCTCATGACCTACGCTGTCCCATGCTATGACCTACCCAGTCGGCACTTCTTTTCTGGAAAAGCCATCCCTACACTCCACCTGCATATGAAAGACCACATTTTCCATGCACTCAAACAATCAGTGAGTGGAAGGTGCACCTCACAACAGATGCATGGGCCAGTAGGCATGGCCAGGACCATTACGTGTCCATCACTGCGCACTGGGTTAATGTGGTGGATGCAGGGTCCACAGGGGACAGCGGCGGTGGGACAGTGCTGCCTAGCCCACGGTATAGGCAACTGTTGGCTGTAGGGTTCGACCATCCTCCTCCTCCAGAAGCGAAAGCTCGTCGACAGAGCGCAGTCGCACGAGCACTCCATCTGCATCTGCCAGTGTTGCACATGAGGTGTCCCACTATTGAACAGCTAGTGGTAAGTGTCAGCAGGCTGTTTTAAAAATTTGAGCGACAACAGACACACCGCGGAGATACTGGCTGACTACTTGCAGCGAGAAACTGAGTCATGGCTGGGCAGTCTAATCTTGAGCCAGGCAAGGTAGTCTGTGATAACGGACGTAGTTTTGTGGCGGCCATAGCCCTGGCAAAACTCAGACACATACCTTGCCTGGCTCACACCTTGAACCTGATGGTGCAGTGCTTCATAAATAATTATCCGGAGTTAACAGCCCTGCTCCATAAAGTGCGAAGACTGTGCTCACACATCCATCACTCGCCCGTAGACTCCAGTCGTATACAGAGGCTGCAGCAATTGCTCCATCTCCCCAAGCACCGCCTAATCATAGACGTTGCAACAATGTGGAGCTCCACCATGCACATGGTTGAGAGGCTGTGCGAACAGAGGTAGGCTGTAATGCATTTATGGGAGGATAAACGGGCAGGCAGTTTGAGGGCAGACATGGAGTTGTCTGGTGTGCAGTGGTCAAAGCTGAAAGACCTCTGTAAAGTCCTTCAGTGTTTTGAGGAATTTACACGGCTGATAAGTGCAGACGACACTATCATAAGCATTAGCATCCCACTTATGCGTTTGCACTTCCAAACTTTGACGCACATTAAGGATCAGGCGTCTGCAGCGGAGGAGGAAGAGGAGGAGTGAAGCCTTGATGACAGTCAGTCATTGTTTGCTCAGGAAACTGTCCTGAATGAAGTGGAGGAAGAGGAGGAGGATGAGGGGGGATGATTATTTTGGGGAAGAGGATGCTTCTCAGGGGCAAGAGAAAATGTTGGCTTGCCAAGGTCAGGTACAGGGTTTGTGCGTGACTGGAGGGATGTGAATTTGGCAGAAAGTGCTACTCCACCCACCACTGGCAGTGCATCATTGACACCTGGAACATTGGCCCACATGTGTGATTATGCCTTGCAGATCCTAAAAATGGACCCCCGCATTGCCAAAATTGTGAAGGATGATGACTACTGGTTGGCCAGCATCCTCCATCCATGCTATAAAGGCAAATTACAGAACATCATGCCACTGGAGAACCTAGAGCTAATATTGGCGAACAAACAAGCAACTCTGGTAAACCGTTTGTTAGAGGCATTCCCAGCACACAGCAACTGTGCAGGTTCTACCACTAGCCGTACTGGGCCAAATGGTAGAGGTTTTCGTGGTGCACACAGCCAAAGTGGCGTTGGAGACAGGGGTTTCATGACCATGTTGTGGACTGATTTCTCGAGTACCGCTCACACGACTGGTAATACTGAATCGATTGCAACAGACAGGAGACAACAGTTGTCAACTATGATTAAAAATTACTTCTCCTCCCCTATCGATGTTCTCCCTCACAGGTCATTCCCCTTTGACTACTGGGCCTGTAAACTCGACACCTGACCTGAATTGGCACAATATACCTTACAGGAGTTCGCTTGCCCTGCTGATAGTGTGCTATCAGAAAGAGTCTTCAGTGCTGCTGGATCAATCCTGACAGAAAGAAGGACCCGTCTGTCGACCCAAAATGTTGATGATCTAACCTTCATTAAAATGAACCATGCTGGGTTTCAAAGGATTTTGTCCCACCTTCCCCTGATGACACATAGGTTGCCAGCAAAATGGCTCGATTTGTCCTCCTCTTCATCGGACTTCTCCAATTCCTCCATTTGCAGCTGCTGAACATCCAGCCTACACCTCAACATATACCAGTTTTTCCACCTCCCTAACTGGGCTGTCCCCCCCTAGGGCCGGGGTCACCACCTGGTGCACCGGGGCAAGAGCCAGTGCCCTGAGCAGGTGAGGGGACCCACTCTTGGGTGACAGCACTGGCACAGGGCCCCTCATAGTATAATAAAGTGTCTCTGACGGTGGGGGGCCCACTCGCCGTCAGACACACCGGCGTACAATGAGGGTTCCCTGTGCCTGTACCAGCGCCCACAAGTGGGCCCCCTTGCTTGCTCAGAGCCCCAGCACTTGCAATACTTACCTCTCCCCGCTCCACCGCTGTGGAGTCTGGGCAGTTAAATCCTTCAGTGAGTGACACATTAGCCAATGATGGGACAGTAGTAGTCCCATCATCCGGCTAATGTGTTGAATTGAATGTAAAAAAAAAACATACATTACATACACAACATACAGAACATACAACATATAACACATGCAATACATATAACACAGAACATACATATAACATACAACACATAAAATACATATAACATACATATAACACATAAAATACATATAACATACAACACATAACATACATATAACATACAACACATAACATACAGAACATACATATAACACATAACATACAGAGCATACATATAACACATAACATACATATAACATACATATAACACAACACCTAACATACATATAACACAACATACAGAACATACATATAACGTACAACACATTACATACATATAACATACAACACATAACATACAGAACATACATATAACACATAACATACAGAACACACATATAACACATAACATACAGTACATACATATAACACAACATACAGAACATACATATAACACATAACATACAGAACATACATATAACACATAACATACAAAGCATACATATAACATACAACACATAACATATATATAGCATGCAACACATAACATATAGAACATACATATAACACATAACATACAGTATATACATATAACATACAACACATAACATACATATAACATACAACACATAACATACATAACATACATATAACACATAACATACAGTACATACATATAACATACAACACATAACATACAGTACATACATATAACATACAACATGTAACATACATATAACACATAACATTCAGTACATACATATAACATACAACACATAACATACAGAACGTACATATAACATACAACACATAACATAGAGAACATATATATAACACATAACATACAGAACATACACATAACATACAACACATAACATACAGTACAAACACATAACATACAGAACATATACATAACATATAACATACAGAACATACACATAACATACAACACATAACATAGAGTACATACTCACCAATCACCTATTCCCCGATGCCATTGTCTCCTGTAATAAAAATAAAATAATAAAGCAACCTATACATCACCTGTCCGCCGTAGTCCAGATAATAACAAGTGTCCCACGACGATCTCCGGTATAGAACGCAGACATCAGGTGATGTCAGCGCTCTACATCGCCCCTGAGATTCACTGACAGCGGCGGTAATCCTTCGCTGTGTGTATCGCTCAGATGCCGGGAGAGAATTACGTCACTTCTGTTCATTCTCTAGCTGGCAATGCTGGATGAGAAAATTACCACGCAGCATTGCCATAAAGTGAGAGAATGTTCTCAGTGATGCACTCAGGAGCCATTGTCTCCTGTCAGTGCATCACTGGGAGGCCCTACAGAGCAGTGGCATCACCTGATGTCACTGATCTATAGGGGAGACCGTCGTGGGACATTCGTTATTAATTGGACTGCGTCGGACAGGGAGTATACGGTTGTTTTATTTTTTACGTTTTATTGCAGGAGATCGAGGGCGTCGCTTGGATCTGAGCGTATAATAAAAATATGAAAACCGTGTTGTGTTTTATTTCATTAAAATACTTTATTCTTATGCGTGTGTTGTTTTTTTTATCCCTTTATTAATATAAGATTAATAATGGATGGGCGTCTTATTGACGCCTCTCTATTATTAACCGGGCATAATGTCACCTTACAATAGCAAGGTAATATTAACCCCTTATTACCCCATATCCCACCGCTACAGGGGAGTGGGAAGAGAGGGGCTAAGTGCCGGAATTGGC
>JARQOD010000004.1:404030488-404086780 GCA_033576555.1 Oophaga sylvatica
GTACGCTTCGGATACATTACCCTTTTTCTACTTTATTAAGCATAATGCAGGTCGAAACATTGCTGGATATGGCGAAATAAACTTCTTCTATTTTAATACACCCGGATGAAGCGCTGTTCCTTTTTGTGTTTGGTTGCTGGATGTCTTCAAGAAGGTTCCTTGGTTGGAGCGAGCGCCCCCATGCAGTGAGTGCTGTCAGCGTCCTTTTTGTCCTGTGAGAGTCTGTGTCTGACTCAGGGAAAATATACTGAGATTTAAAATTACCCCAACACTGTATACAGCTGTACGCTTCTGTTACAGTACACTTTTTCTACTTTTTATATTCTCATGTAATCCATACTGAGCCTGTAAGAGTCTGTGTCTGACTCTGGAAAAATATACGGAGATTTAAAATTATCCCAACACTGTAAACAGCTGTATGCTTCTAATACATTACCCTTTTTCTACTTTTTATATTCTGGTGTGATCCATACTGAGCCTGTGAACGTCTGTCTGTTACTCCGGAAATATAGACGGAGCTTTACAATTACCCCAAGACTGTATACAACTGTACGCTTGTGATACAGTACCCTTTTTGCCAGAAAGTCCTCCTCCCCCTACCACTCTAAGTGCATCATTGACAACTGGAACATTGGCCCACATGTGTGATTATTTCTTGTGGATCTGCTTTTTATATTCTTGTCTAATCCATACTGAGCCTGTGAGCGTCTTTGTCTGACTCCAGAAATATATAAGTAGATTTACAATATTTTCACAATACAATATACACCTGGTAATTGGTGATACAGTACCCTGTTTCAGCTTTTCATATTCTTGTCTAATTCATACTGAGCCTGAGAGCGTCTGTGTCTGACTCCAGAAATATATACGGAGATTTACAATATTTTGACTATACTATATATACCTGGTATCTGGTGATACATTACTCTTTTTCTACTTTTTATATTCTGGTGTGATCCATACTGAGCTGTGACAGTATGTCTGTTACTCCGGAAAAATATACGGAGATTTAAAATTACCCCAACACTGTATACAGCTGTACGCTTCTATTACATTACCCTTTTTCTACTTTTATATTCTTGTCTAATCCATAGTGAGCCTGTAAGCGTCTTTGTCTGACTCCTGAAAGATATACGGAGATTTACAATATTTTCACTATACTATATACACCTGGTATCTGGTGATACAGTACACTTTTTCAGCTTTTTATATTCTGGTCTAATCCATACTGAGCCTGTGTGAGCGTCTGTCTGTTACTCCGTAAATATATACGGAGATTTACAATTACCCCTAGACTGTATACAGCTGTATGCTTGTGATACAGTACCCTTTTTGCCAGAAAGTCCTCCTCCACCCACCACTCTAAGTGCATCAGTGACACCTGGAACATTGGCCCACATGTGTGATTATGTCTTGCGGATACTAGAAAGGGACCCCCGCATTGCCAAAATTATGAAGGATGACGACTACTGGTTGGCCAGTATCCTCCATCCACACTATAAAGGCAAATTACAGAACATCATGCCACAAGAGGACCTAGAGCTAATATTGGCGAACAAACAAGCAACTCTGGTAAACCGTTTGTTAGAGGCATTCCCAGCACACAGCAGCGGTGCAGGTTCTACCACAAGCCGTACTGGGCCAAATGGAAGAGGTGTTTGTGGTGCACACAGCCGAAGTGACGTTGCAGACAGGGGTTTCATGACCATGTTGTGGACTGATTTCTCGAGTAACACACACACGACTGGTAATAATGAATCAATTGCAACAGACAGGAGAGAGCAGTTGTCAACTATGGTTCAAAATTACCTCTCCTCCCCTATCGATGTTCTCCCTCACAGTTCATTCCCCTTTGACTACTGGCCTGTAAACTGAACACCTGGCTTGAATTGGCACAATATGCCTTACAGGAGCTCGCTTGCCCTGCTGGTAGTGTGCTATCAGAAAGAGTATTCAGTGTAGCTGGATCAATCCTGACAGAAAGAAGCACCTGGCTGTCGACCCAAAATATTGGTGAGCTTACCTTCATTAAAATGAATCATGCCTGGGTTTCAAAGGATTTTGTACCGTCTTCCCCTGATGACACATAGGTTGCCAGCAAAATGGCTTGCTTTGTCCTCCTCTTCCTCCTAATTCTCCAATTCCTCCATTGCAGCAGCTGAACGTCCATCCTACACCTCAACATATGCCAGTTTTTCCACATCCCTAACTGGGCTTCCCCCCACAGGGCCGGCGTCAGCACCTGGCGCACCGGGCAAGTGCCGGTTCCCTGAGCAGGTGGGGGGGCCGACTCATGGGCGACGGCACTGGCACAGGGCCCCTCATAGTACGCAAAAGTGTTTCTGACGGTGGGGGGCCCACTAGCCTTCAGACACACCGGCATACTATGAGGGGCCCTGTGCCAGTGCCGTCGCCCATGAGTCGGCCCCTCTGCTTGCTCAGGGCCACAGCACTTGCAATACTTACCTCTCCCTGCTCCACCGCTGTGACGTCTTCCGCATTTCCTGACAGTGACATTCAGGTCAGAGAGCGCGATGACGTCACGTCTGTACACCTCTGCCTAAAAAGTCCAAGTGCAGAGAGTTGGAAGATGGCGACGCTGAGGAGTCCAGAGTAGAGCAGTGCACAGCGAGGAGAGGTAATACATTTTTTTAATGTTGGGAGCAATATATGGGGAGCATTATACACTGGAGAATGATATATGGGGCCCATCATAGACTGGAGCATCATCCATGAGGCCCATGATATACTGGAGCATTCTAAATGGGGCAGATCAGACACTGGAGCAGCATCTATGGGGCCCATTATATATGGAGCATTATTTTGGCCCATAAGACACTGATGCATCATCCATGGGGCCCATCATATACTGGAGCATTCTAAATGGTGCAGATCAGACACTGGAGCAGAATATACGGGGCCCATTATACACTGGAGCATTATAAAAGGGGCCCATTATATATGGAGCATTATATTGGCCCATAAGACACTGGAGCATCATCCATGAGGCCCATCGTATACTGGAGCATTCTAAATGGGGCAGATCAGACACTGGAGCAGCATCTATGGGGCCTATTATACACTAGAGCATTATAAATGGGACCCATTATATATGGAGCATTATTTTGGCCAATAAGACACTGGAGAATCATCCATGGGGCCCATCATATACTGGAGCATTCTAAATGGGGCAGATCAGACACTGGAGCAGCATCTACGGGGCCCATTATACACTGGAGCATTATAAATGGGTCACATTATATTTGGAGCATTATATAAGCCCATGAGAAACTGGAGCACATGGGGCCCATCATATACTTGAGGATTCTAAATGGGGCATATCAGACCCTGGAGCAGCATTATACACTGGGCCCATTATACACTGGAACATTATAAATGGGGCCCATTATATATAGAGCATTATTTTGGCCCATAAGACACTGGAGCATCATCCATGGGGCCCATCATATACTGGAGCATCATATGGGGTTCATTATTTATGGGCATCATATAGGGTATGGAGCATCATATGGAGCACATATGGGGCCTATTCTGGATGGAGCATTATATGGAGCCCATTCTGTATGGAGCAATATATGGGGCCCATCATATACTGTATGGAGCAGTATGTGGGGCTCATTCTACTCTATGGGGACTGTCCTATACTGTATGGCACATTACATTTTCATATACTGGAGCATTACGTGGAGCTCATCATATACTGTATGGAACATTACATTGGACCAATTATGTATAGAGCAATATATGGGGCTCATTATTCTGTATGGCACACTATGTGGTGGCCATAATACTCTATGGAGGAATATACTGTCAGGTTTTTGAGCTATTGTAGATTTTAAAATAGATATCAGTCATGTCATGTAAGAAGTGAAGTATTTGGCATTGTACTATACCTATATTTCTGTGCCGTATCGGAGCATCATGAATTGTGGTATGTGTTAAAGGGGCGCACTGAGACTCTTTGGCCCGGGGCCCACGAAAACCTGGAGCCAGCCCTACCCCCCCACAACTTTAGCCAAATAACCCCAGTTTTCAATGCATAACTATTATTATAAAGTAAATGAAGGTTGCCAAGCTTAAGTAATAAGAATTGATGTCGTTGGCATTGAAATGGGCACTGTAGGTGTGTTTACTGTCCTCCACTCCCTTGCTACTTTGCTTTCCCATTGACTTGCATTGGGTTTCATGTTTCAGTCGGACCTCCGACTTTTCCCGATAGTCGGCTGATTTCATTCGACTCGACTCTTGAGAAAGTCTGATTTCATGAAACCCGACTCGACCCTAAAAAAGGCAAAGTCGCTCATCTCTATTCTTTAGTAGATTTCAATGGTATATAAGTCTCAAAAAACTTGTTCAAAATTTTATAGTTATTATATTGCTCATCCATAGGGTATTTCATCTTTTTAGGTACAGTTTGTTGCTTTAAAAGCCTCACAAAATGTGTTCATAAATTTATCACCCGCTTTATGCATTTAATAGCCCTCTGTGTCTGTACTGTTACATACATTGGCTGTTAACTGGTTCATGCAGAATTACATGAACACCCGATTCTTACACTATGGCTGGTCCGAACAATGAAAGCAGTTGTTACCATCTACCTTTTGTGTCTCCTCTTTTTCCTCATAGATTGTAAGCTTGCGAGCAGGGCCCTCATTCCTCTTGGTATCTACTTTGATCTGTGTTTATTGTTATGCTGTAATGTCTATTGTCTGTACAAGTCCCCTCTATAATGTAAAGTGCTGCGGAATATGTTGGCGCTATAGAAATAAAATTATTATTATTATCAGTGTTATATTGCTCATCCATAGAATATTCCGTTGTCTGGATTCCTTTCGTTGTTATATAACTCTTAAAAAAAATTGTTTAAAAATGCATTGGTATTATATTGCTCACTTATAGACTATTCCATAGTCTGGAGTCCATTTTGTTGTTATGTGACCCTCAAAAAACTCGGTTAAAATTTTTTCCATATTATATTGCTCACCAATAGGGTATTACATCTTTTTGAGTACATTTTGTTGCTATATAAGACTCAAAAAACGTTTTCAAATTTTAGGCTGTGTGCACATGTTGCAGATTTGGTGCGTTTTTGTGATTTTTCTTCTGCATGGATTTGTGACAAAACCTGAAGCAAAACCTGATGCTATCAAAGTAATTTAGAAACCTGAAGCGTCATGCACATGTTGAGTATTTTTGACTTGCAAATTTGGTGCAGAAAATAATCTGCTGCATGTCATTTCTCTGTGGGTTTTTGGCCTGCGTTTTTCACCAATGACTTCACTCAAATCAATAAATTATGCAGGCAAAAATGTATCAAAACCACAACTTTTTGCAGCTGTGTTTTTCCAGCCAAGAGATATAGAAATGGTGCAGAAATTTTACTCAACATGTGCACATACCCTTATAGGTACTTTATTGCTCACCTATACACTATTACGTGGTCTGGAGTAGATTTCTTTGATATACAGTGCCTACAAGTAGTATTCAACCCCCTGCAGATTTAGCTGGTTGACACATGCAGAATTAACTTGGCATTGTGACATTTGTACTGTAGATCAGCCTGGAAGTGGGAAATGCACTGCAGCAAAAATTTTTGTTTTATTTATTTTTATTTTTTTTAAAAAAACGTTAAAAGTTAATTCAGAGTGTCATTTATTATTCAACCCTCAAACCACAAGAATTCTGTTTGGTCCCCCTAAAGTATTAAGAAGTAGTTCAGGCACCAAGAATAATGAGCTTCACATGTGTGGATTAATGATCTCTTTTGCCAGCCTTTTCTGACTATTTAAGACCCTCCCCAAACTTGTGAACAGCACTCATACATGGTCAACATGGGAAAGACAAAGGAGCATTCCAAGGCCATCAGAGACAAGATCGTGGAGGGTCACAAGGCTGGCAAGGGGTACAAAACCCTTTCCAAGGAGTTGGCCCTACCTGTCTCCACTGTTGGGAGCATCATCCGTAAGTGGAAGGCTTATGGAACTACCGTTAGCCTTCCACGGCCTGGACAGCCTTTGAAAGTTTCCTCCCGTGCCGAGGCCAGGCTTGTCCGAAGAGTCAAGGCTAACCCAAGGACAACAAGGAAGGAGCTCCGGGAAGATCTCATGGCAGTGGGGACATTGGTTTCAGTCAATACCATAAGTAACGTACTCCACCGCAATGGTCTCCGTTCCAGACGAGCCCGTAAGGTACCTTTACTTTCAAAGCGTCATGTCAAGGCTCGTCTACAGTTTGCTCATGATCACTTGGAGGACTCTGAGACAGACTGGTTCAAGGTTCTATGGTCTGATGAGACCAAGATCGAGATCTTTGGTGCCAACCACACACGTGACGTTTGGAGACTGGATGGCACTGCATACGACCCCAAGAATACCATCCCTACAGTCAAGCATGGTGGTGGCAGCATCATGCTGTGGGGCTGTTTCTCAGCCAAGGGGCCTGGCCATCTGGTCCGCATCCATGGGAGGATGGATAGCACGGCCTACCTGGAGATTTTGGCCAAGAACCTCCGCTCCTCCATCAAGGATCTTAAGATGGGTCGTAATTTCATCTTCCAACAAGACAACGACCCAAAGCACACAGCCAAGAAAACCAAGGCCTGGTTCAAGAGGGAAAAAGTCAAGGTGTTGGAGTGGCCTAGTCAGTCTCCTGACCTTAACCCAATTGAAAACTTGTGGAAGGAGCTCAAGATTAAAGTCCACATGAGACACCCAAAGAACCTAGATAACTTGGAGAAGATCTGCATGGAGGAGTGGGCCAAGATAACTCCACAGACCTGTGCCGGCCTGATCAGGTCTTATAAAAGACGATTATTAGCTGTAATTGCAAACAAGGGTTATTCCACAAAATATTAAACATAGGGGTTGTATAATAATTGAGCCACACTTTTATGTTTAAAATTTATTAAAATTCAACTGAGCAACATAACTTTTTGTTTTTTAAGATTTATGCTTCTGTTAATAAATCCTACTCTCGTTTGCAGTTTGAAGGCTCTAACTTATTTGCATCTTATCAAACCAGCTAAATCTGCAGGGGGTTGAATACTACTTGTAGGCACTGTATAACCTCCAAAGTACATAGCCTTTATGTGTCTAGGAGAACCATTACATGACAATTTGAACAGAATGTGTATGAGGGCCTCTTTTATGTCTAATACAGGGTGTATCTGAGTCCGTTATTTTGGCAGTTCTTGCTTCATTTAAAAATTATACTGAAATGTAATACTTTATAATAAAATATCAATGTTGGTTTACTTAAATTATAATTTTTTAAATCCTTTTTAAATTTTGCCTTATATACAAGTCATTATACAAGGAAAAAATGTTTCCTAACATTTTTTTTCCTATGAAATGCAATTTTTCATCTGTTTGGAATTTTTTTATTGTCAATCTTTAAAGAGGAGTAAAAGTGTGACACCATTGTTCTCAGCAGAGATCAGGGAGTCAGAGGTGCTTCCAGGGGTCTTCTCCATGATGTTTTCCTCCTTCCATTCAGCACTTTTCCAATCCATTTGAACATTTTCACTGCCCGCAAGACCGTTTTTGTAGGGTCTGCCGGAAAAAACTCTGATTTCCTATTGACTCCCATTATACTTGTTATTCAAAACGATCATGGAAATATTAGGAATTGCTCAGTTTGAGCAATGAGCACCCGAGCATTTTTGTGCTCACTCAGCTCTTGTCAATAATAAAAGTAATCATCAAAAATTACCTGCAATGACGGCGAACCTATGGCATGCATGCCAGAGGGTGGTATGCAGAGACTCTCTCAGTGGGCACAAGCGCCATCTCCTCAGGACTAGAAGATGATGGGGAGGGGGAGCGGCGGAGCAGCGAGTCACAGGAGGTGGAAGATGGCTGCTGCAGCTAACTCCTCTGCCCGCTGCTGCAGCTAACTCCTCTGCCCGCTGCTAAAGAGAAATGAATATTCACTGCAGAGCTATCAAGGGTGCTCACTCATTAAGGTAATGAATATTCACCTCTCTCCATTCCCATAGGTGTGGAGAGAGGTGAATATTCATTACCTTAATAAGCGAGGACATGTGATCACTCAGCCACAGATGCTGCTGGCACAAAATCAAAATGCTGCGAGGGCACGCAGGGAAGGTAAGTAGGATGTTTTTTTAAATGCTTTTCTCATGGGGGCTATACGTACAAGGATAGGGTTGAGGAACCATGCATACCAGGATGGGGATAAAGAGCAATGCTTACCAGGACAGGGATGAGAAGCCATGCAGACAGGGATGGAGATAAGGAGCTATGCATACAAGGATAGGGATGAGAAACCATGCATGCAAGGTTAGGGATAAGGAGCCATGCAGACAAAAATGGGTATAAGGAGCCATGCAGACCAGGATGGGTATAAGGAGCCATGCAGAAAAGGATGGGGATAAGTAGCCATGCATACAAGGATAGGGATGAGAAGCCATTCATACCCAGACAGGGATGAGGAGCCAGCATACCAGGATAGAGATGAGGAGCCATGCATACCAAGACAGGGATGAGGAGCCATGCAGACAAGGATGGGGATAAGGAGCCATGCAGACAAGGATGGGGACAAGGAGCCATGCAGAGAAGGATGGGGATAAAGAGCCATGCATACAAGAATGGGGATAAGGAGGAATGCATACCAGAATAGGGATTAGGGGACAATGAATACCTGGCTTATACTCAAGTCAATAAGTTTTCCAAGTTTTTCATGTCAAAATTAGGTGCCTTGGCTTATACTTGGGTCGGCTTATACATTAGTATATATGGTATTTGTTTTTTTTATGTGAGGCCATTATACTGTATGGAGCACTATGTGGGCACATTATACAGTATGAAATACTATGTGGGGTCATTATACAGTATGGAGCATCACGTGTGGCCATTATACAGTATGGAGCATTGTGTGGGGCCATTATACAGTATGGAGCATCGTGTGGGGCCATTATGCAATATGGAGCAGTATGTAAGGCCATTATACAGTCATGGCCAAAAGTTTTGAGAATGACACAAATATTAATTTTTACAAAGTCTACTGCTTCACTTTTTCTAATGGCAATTTGCATATACTCCAGAATGTTATAAAGAATGATCAGCTTAACAGCAATTACTTGCAAAGTCAATATTTGGCTAGAAAATGAACTTTATCCCCCAAAACACATTTCAACATCATTGCAGCCCTGCCTTAAAAGGACCAGCTAACCTCTTTTCAATGATTGCTCCATTAACACAGGTGTGGGTGTTGATGAGGACATGGCTGGATATCAATCTGTCATGATTAAGTAAGAATGACACCACTGGACACTTTAAAAGGAGGTTGGTGCTTGGCATCATTGTTTCTCTTCTGTTAACCATGGTTATCTCTAAAGAAACACGTGCAGTCATCATTGCAATGCACAAAAATGGCCTAATAGGGAAGAGTATCGCAGCTAGAAAGATTGCACCTCAGTCAACAATCTATCACATCATCAAGAACTTCAAGGAGAGAGGTTCCATTGTTGCCAAAAAGGCTCCAGGGCGCCCAAGAAAGACCAGCAAGCGCCAGGACCGTCTCTTAAAAGTGTTTCAGCTGCGGGATCGGGCTACCAGCAGTGCAGAGCTTGCTCAGGAATGGCAGCAGGCAGGTGTGAGTGCATCTGCACGCACTGTGAGGCGGAGACTCTTGGAGCAAGGCCTGGTCTCAAGGAGGGCACCAAAGAAGCCACTTCTCTCCAGAAAAAACATCATGGACAGACTGATATTCTGCAAAAGGTACAGGCAGTGGACTGCTGAGGACTGGGGTAAAGTTATTTTCTCTGATGAATCCCCTTTTCGATTGTTTGGGACATCAGGAAAACGCCTCATTCGGAGAAGACAAGGTGAGCGCTACCACCAGTCTTGTCTCATGCCAACTGTTAAGCATCCTGAAACCATTCATGTGTGGGGTTGCTTCTCAGCCAAGGTAATCGGCTCTCTCACAGTCTTGCCTAAAAACACAGCTATGAATAAAGAATGGTACCAGAATGTCCTCCAAGAGCTACTTCTCCCAACTCTCCAAGAGCAGTTTGGCGATCAACAATGCCTTTTCCAGCATAATGGAGCACCTTGCCATAAGGCAAAGGTGATAACTAAATGGTTCAGGGAACAAAACATAGAGATTTTGGGTCCATGGCCTGGAAACTCCCCAGATCTTAATCCCATTGAGAACTTGTGGTCAATCATCAAGAGACGGGTGGACAAACAAAAACCTAAAAATTCTGACAAAATGAAAGCATTGACTGTGCAAGAATGGACTGCTATCAGTCAGGATTTGGTCCAGAAGTTGATTGAGAGCATGCCAGGGAGAATTGCAGAGGTCCTGAAGAAGAAGGGTCAACACTGCAAATATTGACTTGCTGCATTAACTCATCCTAACTGTCAATATAAGCTTTTGTTACTCATATGTTTGCAATTATTATATTTCTGTCTGTGATAAAAACATCTGTCAAACACACATAAAAACCAGACGGCAGCAGATCATGTGAAAATATAATATTTGTGTCATTCTCAAAACTTTTAGCCATGACTGTACAGTACGAAGCACTATGTGGGGCCATTTTATAGTATGGAGCATTATGTGGGGCTATTATACTGCATGGAGCTCGATGTGGGGCTCATTACACTTTATGCAAGACTATGTGGGAGACATTACACTGTATGCAGGACTATGTGGAGCTATTATACTTTATGGAAATCTATGTGGAGCCACTGTACTGTATGGAGGATATTATGTGCCCGTTATACTGTATGGAGGGCTGTGTGGTGATTACACTTGGAGAATCATACTGAGGGAGGGGGGTACAGTAGGGTCATCATACAGTGTGTGTGGAGGAGTTCACTGTGGGGGTATCATATTGTGTTTGGGAGCACTTTTATTTGCATCATACTTTATTATTTGTTTTACTCAAGGTTTTTTTATCCTTTGTTATTACATATTTAAATTAGGCTATTGGGCCACATGCTTTTACTGCTATTACATAACATATTATATTATTCCACTATAATTTCATTGGTTAATCAATTTATTTGATAAGGAAAAACTTCCTCAATTGTAGAAATTTTTTAACAAATATCAAGGTTGGCCTGCAACTCTCTGCAAGCTTTTAACTTTGGCCCTCTGTGTATTTGAGTTTAATATCCCTGCCTTAAAGGGTTTGTTCTCATCATGATAAAGGGTAACAATTACAAAGAGGTTGTAAAAACAAACAACTTTGTAATTTTACTTTTGATTAAAAATCCTCTCCATTCTCAAGAACAGACCTTCACTGCATTCAGTAGCTACTGTCTTAGGCTTGGAGTGCAGCACTATTACGAGCTCTTTGATATTGACTCTCTAGTAGAGTTGAGCGATACTTTCCGATATCCAAAAGTATCGGAATCGGAATGGTATCGCCGATACCATTAAAATATCGGCGATACCCGATACCGATACCGGAAGTCCCATGTAAGTCTATGGGAACAAAATATCGTAACTAAAAAAAACTCTTTCTTTCCTTGTAAACACTAAATATACACACATAGAATACATATATTATATATATATATATACATGTCATTGTGACATATATATATATACATATATTTATAGTTTATACACTTCTACATAGTAAAATAGCCTCTGATTCAATTGCCGGGTAAAGTCGGCTTTTGTGAAAAGACAGAAGCACCCGACATGAAATGACACTTGGTTTACATAGAGTTAACCATGTCTTTTCATGTAGTTTGATATCTGATTTGCGCAAACAATTACATGAGTGTAAGTGTGCAAAATTTCACACCTGTAGGGGTTAATTAAAGGTGTAAATTCGTTGTAAAAAAAACAGACTTTTTTGCTATGAATTTACACCTTTAATTAACCCCTACAGGTGTGAAATTTTGCACACTTACACTCATGTAATTGTTTGTGCAAATCAGATATCAAACTACATGAAAAGACATGGTTAACTCTATGTAAACCAAGTGTCATTTCATGTCGGGTTCTGCATTTTCACAAAAGCCGGCAATTGAATTAGCGGCTATTATACTATGTAGAAGTGTATGAACTATAAATATATATATATATATATGTGTCACAAACTCAATGACATGTATATATATATATGAGGTGTAAAATTGCTGAAAAAAAATGCGTGGGCTCCCGCCCTATTTTCGCAACCAGACAGACAAAGCCAGTGAGTGGGGGCAGATAATAATAGCCCAGAGAGGGACCATTATTTTTGCCCCCCCCGGCTACTAAAATCTGCCCCCAGACACCCCAGAAAGGGCAAATCTCTAATTAGATTTGCCCTTTCTGGCACTTTGCCCGTCTATTCCCATTGCCCTGTAGCGGTGGCGAATGGGTTAATAAGGGGTTAAATGACCTTGCAATTGAAAGGTCACTTTAAGCCAGGTTAATAATTGAGAGCTGTCAATTAGACAACTATCAATTATTAATCCTATTGTATGAAAGAAAAATCAAACACACACACTTTAATAAAAAAGAAGTTTAATGAAATAATCACACAGTTTTTGACCATATTTTATTTACCTGCTAAAACCATTTCCTGTAATAAAAATAAAATAATAAAGCAAAATTATTCTTACCTATCCCATGCACAGTCAGGTCCCACGGTGTAATCCTTCAGAAAGGGTTAGTGTTTACTGCAGGGACCGCAGCTAATGCTGCAGCCTCACAGTAAACCTCCAAATGAATGAGCTCCTCTCCTGGCTGACAGGAGAGGAAGTGGAAAGCTTAATTGATTGCTTTCCACTTTCACTTCAGGTCAGCCAGGGACACCATCAGTGACGTCAGAGGGAACTGATTAACAAAAATAGGGGATCCCTTCGAAAAAAAAATGGCGTGGGGTCCCCCCTATTTTTGTTAACCAGCCAGATGAAGCAGACCGCTGAGGCCTGGATTTTCAGGCTGTTAAGGAGTCAAAATCCATGGACCTTGCCAGCCTGATAATACCAGGCCACAGCAGTCTGCATATCTTGGCTGATTAACAAAAATAGGGGATCCCCTCGAAAAAAATTGGCGTGGGGTCCCCCCTATTTTTGTTAACCAGCCAGATGAAGCAGACCGCTGAGGCCTGGATTTTCAGGCTGTTAAGGAGCCAAGATCCATGGACCTTGCCAGCCTGATAATACCAGGCCACAGCAGTCTGCATATCTTGGCTGATTAACAAAAATAGGGGATCCCCTCGAAAAAAATTGGCGTGGGGTCCCCCCTATTTTTGTTAACCAGCCAATTGAAGCAGACCGCTGAGGCCTGGTTTTTCAGGCTGGTAAGGATCCAATATCCATGGACCTTGCAAGCCTGATAATACCAGGCCACAGCAGTCTGCTTAGCTTGGCTGGTTAACAAAAATAGGGGATCCCCTCGAAAAAAAAAACGGCGTAGGGGTCCCCCTATTTTTGTTAACCAGCCAAGTAAAATGCAGACTGCTGCGGCCTGGTATTAAAAGACTGTCAAGGCCCATGGATTTTGGCCCTCAACAGCCTGATAATACCAGGCTACAGCAGCCCCACATTTGGCGCATCAAAAGATGTGCCAATTGTGGCACTTTACCCGGCTCTTCCCACTTGCCCTGTAGCGGTGGCAAGCGGGGTAATAAGGGGTTAATGTCACCGTTGATTGCACGGTGACAATAAGCCCGGTTAATAATGGAGAGGTGTCAATAAGACACCGATCCATTATTAATCCCAAAGTTATTAAATGTATAAAAAAAAGACAAAGCAAGAAAAAAGTCTTTTAATGAAATAAAAGAGACAACACAGTTTTCATTAATTTTATTATACACTCATTCCTGCGACCCCATTGATCTCCTGTAAAAAAAGAAAAAAAACAAACCAACAGTATACCACCTGTCCGACGCAGTCCATAGTAACGACAGTCCCACGACGATCCAGCTCTGCTACATCGCAATGACAGGCAGAGCCTGTCATCCCGACGCAGCACAGCTGATTACCTGCTTCCCCGGCGGTGACATCATCGGACTGACTGCTTTACGGCCGGGATTACCCAGCAGTCACTGCAGTTATCGCGAGAAACTGCATGTGACCGCCGGGGAAAGATGATGGCGGCCATGAAGCAGTCCAGGACGTGACCGCCGGAGATCTTCTGCCAGGTAAGTGCCGCTGACTCCTGACAGACCCGACCGACGGACACTGACAGTGACAGTGACAATCCCGATTCCGGTATCCGATATGACGAAAATATCGGAACTCGGAATCGGAATTCCGATACAGCCAATATCGGCCGATACCCGATATTTGCAGTATCGGAATGCTCAACCCTACTCTCTAGTGTACTAATGTGCGAATAAGTCAGAGTTGGATTGCAATTTGGGCACTCGGTCTCTAAAAGGTTCGCCATCACTGGTATAGGGTAAAGAAAATCTGATAAGTACAGCACAAACTTGTATCCCACTCTTGTGGAGACATCCTGAATCTCCAGAATAGCTATGTGGTTTTCTTACTGTTTCTATTTCAGATGACATATTCTATAAAATGACAATCAGCTCTGCTATGATTTTTTTTAAAGAAAGGGTGGTATGAAAACCACAAGAACACGACCACAGATCCATAGTAACAATAAATATATCTTTATTACACAATTCATATCAACACAGGTTAAAAATAGCGACAGAAACTAAGCTGGCACAGATGTACACAAAACTGTGCAGCGGTGGAAGATAACGCACATGAACCACCAGGTTAGCCTGAGTAATGTGGGTATGTCAGAGACCATACAGAGCTGATAGTCTGCCACTAGGTCAAATACAAGATATTGCAGTGTTGGACATGTATATCAATCATAACTAAAACATATGGTCAGGCTTGAACCACATAACAGCTCCACATATAATAGTACAAGTGCCCAACATCAATAATTTACCTTAAGTTAACGGCTAAATGGCACGCTCAGGGCTACCGGTGGCCAGTGCGTCTACCCCAACGCATGTTTCGGATGCTCGTCCTTCGTCAGGGGGCGTGACTATGTAAGAAACCGGGAGCTATAAAAAAAACCCCCGTCGGACCGGAAGTGAAAGGCCGTGACCCGGAAGTGATACATCCAGTGCCATGACGACCAGGTACGCCAAACCGAGCCGGTGTCACACGGCAGGAAGCATTGAGCTCTTGGACCCATAGCAACCTGACGCTACAGATGCCGGAAGCGGCGCGGCGCCACTGGACACAGCACGCATGCGTACAAGGACGCGACCTCCACAGTAGACAAAAGGGAAAACAGAGCTCGATGGGTCAATGTGCATGGATGTACACTCCCTGACAGAAGTTATGTCGCTTATCCATGTTATGTAAATAAAAGCTTATAACCTGACGTAAATTCATCAATTGGTTGTATAAATTGTTCTTTTGAAAGCTGAAACCCTCTGAAATGTGGTTTAGGTTAAGAAAATAAATTGGCATCAATGCAGAAATATTTATCATTTTATGGAAACAGAAAGGTCAGATTTTGCGAAGACAAAAGTTTTGTCACCTGGTCATATAATGCACCCAATCCTAGTTTACATCCTCACCTGTGTTCAGTAAATGATCGGTTAATTAGTGGGTGTGTATAAAAAGAAACCCAGCACCCCAGACCTTCACTTGAACTGCAACTTGAGTTCTGACAACATGCCAAAAATCCACCCTGCGACCAAAGCCTGGATTATCAAGAGGCTGAAGACCAGATCCACTGCAGAGGTGGCTGGCACCTTTAATATGTCTCAGTGTCAAGTACAAAGAATTAAAAAAAGATTTGAAGTGACTGGAGATGTGTTTGACAAGCCCAGGTCCGGCAGACCCCACAAGACAACTGCTCAGGAGGAATGTTTGTTGGTTAGAAAATCCAAAGCAAGCCCCTCTTCCACTGCAACAGAGCTCTAACAGGACTGGTCACCTCAAGTCCCTGTGTCAACTAGAACAGTTTGTAGGATTCTGTCTTGAAATGGCCTCCATTGTCAAATTAGTGCCCAGAAGCCAGCACTAAATAAAAGGCAAATAAAAAACCGTGTGGCATTTGCAAAGTCCCACAGTCTGCTAAACAGATGGACGCTGGAAAAGTGGCAGAAGGTGAATTTCTTTGATGAATCTTCAGTAGAATTACACCACAGCTGCCGCAAATACTGCAGAAGACCTACTGGAGCCCGTATGGATCCAAAATACACCCAGAAAACAGTTAAATTTGGTGGTGGAAAGATCATGGTCTGGACTTACATTCAGTAAGGGGTGTGCGAAACATTTGCAAGGTGGAAGGCAATATCAATAGCCTAAAATATCAAGAAGTATTAGCTACCTCTTTTATTCCAAATCATAAAAGGGGTCAAATTCTGCAACAGGATGGTGCTCCATCTCATACATCCATATCCACAACAAAGTTCCTCCAGGCAAAATAGATCAAGATGCTCAAGGACTGGCCAGCCCAGTCAACAACCATGAACATCATTGAGCATGTTTGGGGTAGGATGAAAAAGGAAGCTTGGAAGACAAAACCAAAGAATCTAGATGAACTCTGGGAGGCATGTAAGACTGCATTCTTTTCTATTCCTGATGACTTCATTAATAAATTGTATGAATCATTGTTGAACCGCATGGATGTAGTCCTTCAAGCTCATGGAAGTCACACAAAATTTTAAATATGACTCTAATAGCACCACAACTTCATTCACCAATGTTATGCAACATATATTAGTATTTTAAGTTAATTATTTGTTTGAATATAACATTACTTTTTGTGGGCGACAAAACTTTTGTCTTGCCAAAATCTGACCATTCTGTGTCCATTAAATGATCAATATTTCTGCATTGATGCCAATTTATTTTCTTAACCTAAACCACATTTCGGAGGGTTTCAGCTTTCATAAGAATAATTTATACACCCAATGGATGAATTTAAAGTCAGGTTATAAGCTTTTATTTACATTACATGGATAAGCAACATAACTTCTGTCACGGAGTGTATGTAATAGCAGTAAGCCAGATGGTGCCCATATAACCATGACACACCACATATTACTATATTGGCATGTTTTTACATATTGGCATGTTTCTTATCTCAAAAACCCCAATAAATGCAAACGGTATCAGCATACCCCGACCTATTACAGAAATGTATGACATATGAATAAACATATATGTACCCACATTGTGAAATCCTACCACCCCTGATACCCAATTCAAGACAATCTATACCCTTAATGCGTAATGCTCTACTGTCATACTGGTGATGAACCTTAAAGTGTTTGGGTATGGTCCTGAGTATAGATAAGTCATCCTCAGCAGCAGCTGCCTTTATACCCAAGACATGCTTTCTGATCCGGACCTCTATGGGACCAAGAGCTCAATGCTTCCTGCCGTGTGACGCCGGCACGGTATGGCGTACCTGGTCGTCATGGCACTGGATGCGTCACTTCCGGGTCGCGGACTTTCACTTCCGGTCCGACTGGGGTTTTTTATAGCTCCCGGTTTCTTACATAGTCACGCCCCCTGACTAAGGACGAGCATCCGAAACATGCGTTGGGGTAGACGCACTGGCCACCGGTAGCCCTGAGCGTGCCATTTAGCCGTTAACTTAAGGTAAATTATTGACGTTGGGCACTCGTACTATTATATGTGGAGCTGTTATGTGGTTCAAACCTGACCATATGTTTTAGTTATGATTGATATACATGTCCAATACTGCAATATCTTGTATTTGACCTAGTGGCCGACTATCAGCTCTGTATGGTCTCTGACATACCCACATTACTCAGGCTAACCTGGTGGTTCATGTGCGTTATCTTCCACCGCTGCACGGTTTTGTGTACATCTGTGCCAGCTTAGTTTCTGTCGTTATTTTTAACCTGTGTTGATATGAATTGTGTAATAAAGATATATTTATTGTTACTATGGATCTGTGATCGTGTTCTTGTGGTTTTCATACCACCCTTTCTTTATGATTAACTGCGATAGATTCTATGTGAGTAGTCCACATATTGCAACTCTGAGTAATTGTGTATATTACTACACTGTGTTCCAAATTATTATGCAAAAATTGTTTAGGAGTGATAAGGTAAGAATTTTTTTGTTTGTCAGTTAAACTCATTGATGGTGATGTGTGTCAGGGCTCTTTACATCAATGTAAGCAATTGCAGACACCTGTGCTAATTAGTTTGGCAGGTGTGTCCAATGAAAGGCAAGACTACTTAAGAAGGCTGTACCACATTATTAAGCAGCCTACATTTTCTGCCAAAATGGGAAAGAAAAAGGATGTGTCGGCTACTGAGAAGCAACAAATTGTGGAGTGTTTAGGTCAAGGCATGACTACAATCAACATTGCCGAGACACTTCATCGTGATCATCGCACAATCAAGAAGTATGTAGCTGATTCACAGTACACACGTGTGCGTGCTGGTAAGGGAAAATTGAGGACTCTTTCCTACAGGCAATTACGTCAGGTTAAAAGAGCAGCTGCAAAAAAGCCTTGTCATAGCAGCAGACAAGTTTTTGAAGCTGCTGGTGCCTCCAACGTCCCCCGAATAACAAGATGCAGGGTCCCTCAGAGGTTTGCAGCTGTGCGTAAGCCATACTGTCGACCTCCTCTATCCACTGCACACAAGCAGAAACGGCTCCAGTGGGCCAAATAATACATGAAGACTGACTTCAAAACTGTTTTGTTCACCGATGAGTGCCGTGCAACGCTCGATGGTCCAGATAGATGGAGTGAAGGATGGCTGGTTGATGGACACCCCATGCAAACACGGCTATGGCGCCAACAAGGAGGAGGTGGAGTAATGTTTTGGGCTGGAATCATGGGGAGAGAGATTGTCTGCCCCTTTAGGATCCCTGAAGGGGTAAAGATGAACTCCATAGTGTATGTTGAGTTTCTCAAACAGCACTTCCTGCCATGGTTCAAGAAGAAGAACCGTGCATTCTGCAGCAAGATCATTTTCATGCATGATAATGCACCATCTCATGCTGCACATAACACATCTGCATCTCTGGCTGCTATGGGCATAAAAGGGGACAAACTTATGGTGCGGCCCCCACGCTCCCCTGACCTCAACCCCATTGAGAACCTCTGGAGCATCATCAAAAGGAGTGTCTATGATGGCGGGAGGCAGTTCACATCTAAGCAACAGCTCTGGGAGGGTATTCTGTCCTCATGCAAAACAATTGAAGCAGAAACCATCCAAAACCTGACAAATTCAATGTACGAGAGTTCAGAAGCTCCTTTCGAACAAGGGGTCCTATGTGCAAATGTAACATCACCTAGAATAAAGTTTTGAGTTGAAAACTGTTTGATTTCAGTTTGTAATAACCTGCTACTGCTTTTAATTTAAAAAAAATGACCATTTTTTTTGTTCTTTATTAAAATGAAAAGGTTGAAAACTCTGCTGTGCATAATAATTTGGAACATGCATTTTGAGTGCAGTTTGAGTGTTTTATTTTTTAAAAAATATACTGTTATCATAGGCAGTTTGTACAAAAACCTTTCAATTGTACTCTAATAGTTATTTGACTGGAAAATTACAATGACTGAAATTCATATAGGTAATTTGGGAAAATCTGAGAAAATATTATTTGCATAATAATTTGGAACACATTGTAGTTATGAGGTACAAAGCTCACTACCCTCTATTGTTGCTATTCATCAGTCTGATATACGACTATGATTTTTTTAAACACACCCTGAATTGTATAATTTGAATTCTGAAGTCTTACAATCATTTACAACTGGATTTCTCCCGTGCATCACCCCTACTCATGAACACTCTAACACAACATATCAGACACTCGCCTCCCATGGAAACCTTCAAAAAGAATCTGGAGACCTACCTCTTCCGACAAGCCTACAACCTGCATTAACCACTGATCAACCAAGCCACTGCACGACCAGCTCTACCCTGGCCTACTGTATCCTCACCCATCCCTTGTAGATTGTGAGCCCTGACTTGTATTGTTTAAGATTACTTTACTCGTTTTTTTATTTATACCCCATTTCACATGTAAAGTGCCATGGAACAAATGGAGCTATAATAATAAATAATAATAATAACCGTGTCAGCACGATGGGTGAAAGCCTCAGAATTTACATTTCTCCTAAGGGGTTGTTTCAACTACTTTTTATAAGACTTGGGAGAAATGTATCTTGCCCCCTACACAAGTTTTTTGACTGAAAAAAAGTAGCAAATTATGGCCTCTCAAGCCACATTCTTAAAATAACAAAAAAAAGTGGATGCTTAACAGAAAGGGTCTAGCCTATACAGCCCAACAAGTTTACACTTGAAATTGGTGTGTTTAATGCTGCGGGGCAAATGTAATGCTGGTGGTTGTGAACCCACTGTGCCACGGGCTTGGCTTACCCTGAAGGGTTGTGACTAAGCGACTACCTGAACAGGACTGTAGCTGAACAAATAGGCTAGAATCGAATGTTCAGGCCTAGAGTGGAGGTGGAGAATGTAGAGCCTTCTGACATGGATTGATCAAGGAATCTAATCTCTGCATGACAAAGCAGGGTTAAATTCCTGGAGAGACCAGTCAAGGCCTCCTAAGGCAAAATGGAGGCAAAACTCAGCGAGCCACGTGATGATCACGGTGAGTAGGGCGGTGATGAGAAAGCATACAGGTTATTGCCGTGATAGTACCCCCCTCATGCTTCTCCCTTTTTAATGTGGGCTACTGAGGAAAGGTAGGTGTGCAGGCAGTTTTTGCATACTTGCTCCTGGACTGGATTCTCCTCCTCTCAGTTGAAGGTACAATCACCGGAGGGGCGTCTCTTACAGGAGACACTTCAAAAACCTTAGCCAAGTTAAAGATGTGCAGGGATTCCGCCTCAGAATCAGACACATCACAAATCTCAGGCAGAGAAGGCAAGTCTGAAGGCATGGTAGGTGGTGACTTGGGGGAGACCTTATCAAGGCATTTGATAGAACGTGAAAATCCCCACTGAAGCACTTGACTGGTGGACCAGTCAACAACCAGCTCATGTAGCCAGACACAAGGAAGACCCAGAAGAACGGAATCCACAGAGCTAGGTAGCACATAAAAAGAGATTTCAAAGTGCTAGGTTCCAGTTTGCAGGATTACAGGCAGTGTGACATGATGAATGGGCTCTGCCAGGAGTTGCCTGGAAATGGAGGCAACAACCAGGGGACAAACAAACTGTTGCTTAGGAAGCTGAAGCTTATGAACCAGGTCAGGGTGGATGAGGTAAGCAACGGATCGGGAATCTAAAGGGGCTGCCATAGAAAGCGATCTCTCTCCCCAAACCAAGGTGACTTGGGTCAAAAGTTTTGTAGTGCTAACTTTTCCATCCAGCGTCATCTCTCCGACTGTCCCAAGGCACTGGAGGTCTCTAGGCCTCACTGGACACTGACAAACATAATGCCCCTTGCTTACAAAGCACATGTACATATTGTCATGATACCTTTGCTGTCGCTCTTGCACAGAGAGTTTGGCTTGCCATACCTCCATCCGCTCTACAGCAGGAGGTGGAGCTTGTGACAACAAAGAGTACTGAAAGATTGGAACCGACCTGGTACGTTCCCCGAAAACAGAAGACTCTTGAGCTTGTTCTAGAGCTTGTAATAGAAATCAACCTTAGTAGCGAGGTGTATAATGGCATCAGAGAGGACTGAAGATCTCTGCTTGTGAATTCATCCTTGATACGACCACACAGACCCTGCCAGAAGTTTATCACCAGGCTTATTTATTCCAGAACATCTCTCCTGCCAGTGTGCAGAAGAGTATGGCATACTGAGCCACAGTATCCATGCCCTGTCTTAGAATCAGCAAGGATAAGGCGGAAGATGAGGTGTGGCCAGGTTCCTTGAATACTGCCCAAAAGATCTCCAAGAATCCTGTACAGGTGTAGCAGTGTTTTTTTTTTAAAAAAAGAAGCCATGTTCTATTATCTTAGACAACCCCTTTTAATATAAATTTAATAAATGATACGACTCCGAATTTTTTAAATGTCTGTGATGTTTCAATCTTTATACTAAGCAAAAATAAAGCTCTGTATCAATAAAATTGAGAAGCGGAAAGATTATATAGGAGTCTTATGCGCACAGAACTAGGAATGGTGCTTGTAGACAAGGCAATTATGGCTGAACACGTAATCCTAATTTATGACTGTAGTCACACACAAGAGAGATAAGATTGTAAAAATCAAAATGAAAAGTGTTCTCTAACAAGGCAATATTCCGGGTACTTTATTCTTAAAACAGAAAACACACAAAGTGATTTGCATAGTCTAATTAGGATGTAATTTCTCAGGATATGACCTGCCCGCAGAAACTTATATCTCTCTTTCCATATTTTCTTCCTTACTTTATACATGCCCAAGAAAAGCTTTGCAATAATGAAAGAAATGAACATGCAAGGCAAGCAACCCATTGTCTCCTCAGATGTGCTAAAATGTTACATTAGTTACACTTTCTGTTGGTTGATTTTCCTATTTTTTTGTGCTTCAAGGTAAGGTTAATTCCTCTTATGTTTTAATAACCATATCTTTTTTTTCATGTTAAATATTGTGCTAAAATAAATAATATTATTTCTAGCTTAGCTGATGGTGTGGAAAATAAAGTAAACCTCATGAGCAACATAGGTGGATTTTGGATGAAAGCAATTTTTTCCCCTTCCTAATTGGCAGTTATCTGTTGTAGTTAACCAATACATTATGGATGGTGTGAGGAACTAAGCCGACCGCCACATGGTAGCCTGGGTATCACAGCTTCTGATCCCACCGCCGCTACCAAATGTGAAGGACGATCCCCTTTCCTCCCACGTCACCAATGGGACGTAACTCCACAGGTACAGCTCTCCGGCGCCCCCTTTGTCTCTCAGGTCAGTAAGGGAACTGCACCTAGAGCAAATGGCCGCCGGGGAGGGTGTCCTGTTACCCACTGGGTATTCTAAGATTCGTAATCAGAGTAAAAGCATCAGCCCAAGATTAATTTTATGGTTTAATTGCCTTAAGGGCGCACTAGATAATTACAGAAATATACAGTAAAGCTATACAACGTAAATACAATGGATTTGCAGTCAGACAAAAAATACAACGATAATGTACAAGGCTTAAAGGTATAAGCTATAGATCAATATTACCGGGTAGTATGGTCATGGGGAGGCGGGAGCTCTGCCATCCCAGGTAACAGTCTTCAGTTGCTGGACAGTCCCCAAAGCATGTGCTGCTGCTCCATTGGCAAGGCAAATCAAATCTGTGTCTTGTGCTTATTGCTGCTGTGAGAAAAAATTGCCAGCAGCCTGTCCATGGCTACAGTTCTTAAACCTGCTAGGTCCCTCCCCTTTGCTTTGAAGCACGCATATTAACCGGCCTGCCATTCATATGGAGCAGGAAACACTGGCCTGAGTCCGAGCCATTAAACATACCAATGACCATCCCATTCAGACACTGGCCTAAACCAATTAGCATGTTAAAGCCCTATTGATTCATAGTGGACATCAAAACTGGTCGTACTGAATATGCTAATAGGCCCTGTGTAGTTAGAAGTTTGTGGCTCTGTGAACTGACAAAATGGAGGCTGGTATAGGCCCTATACAAAATGGTGGCGGGCCCGACCTCACAGATGGTAATTAGTGATGAGCGAGCGTGCTCAGATAGGGTGCTCAAAAAAAATGCTTGAATTGCTGCGGCTGCATATCTCGCAGCTGTTGAACAGTCGCAACACATGCAGGGATTGCGTTTTTTGTTAGGTATGATAATCCCGGCATGTGTTGCGGCTGTCGAACAGCTGCGAGACATGAAGCCACGGCGACTCAAGCATTTTTTTCAAGCACATCAAACATACTCGATTGCCCGGATAACACCAAATGCACATTGTCCTAGTGATAACACTATTAATGGGAACCAGTCGGCTGATTCATGCTGCCAATGTTTGTTAGATAACATACTTTGAAAAGCCGGACGGGGAGTGTGCATTTTGGATGATTAATCTGAGGCAGTTCACAGGCAGTATGTCCTCGTCTCACTCCCCTAGACTGACAGGTCTCTGCCTTTACACACATATAGGACATCGGGACGAGAAGAAACTGCTGGGGACTGGCATCAGACTCGTCACCTGAGATGTACAGTTTAACTATCCAAAGTATATTTTCTTTGAAATACCATAGCATTACAGAGTTAAACATAGACTGCTGTGGTTTGAACAGCATTAATCTCATGATAGGTTCCACAAAGAGAAGAGCGAGATCAAGGTGAGTAATAATCACTCGTGTTCAGCCCATTAAAAAGAAGTTTCTATGAAAAAAAAAAATTGAAAACTATTGCTGGTTGTGTCTTCCAGTCTTCCTGGAGAAAGTGTATTTAGTGAGAATCTTCTTAGATGAATTGGTCTTCCAGGTGTTTTCATCAGTTGAGAAAATTGAGAATTTGCTTTTGGCATTGATCATAAGTCACGTGACAATGCTCTTTAGACAGTTGATATTGACTTTTAGGATTGCTACTTTCTATAGGTGGCAATAGAGTTCTAGTCCTTTTCCTCTATGAAGAGACAATTTGCATTATAAACTATGGGATATTCTACTGGGTTGACAGAGATTGGGAGTTTTCAAGCTGCACTGTTTGATCCTGGACACAGAAAAATTTGGTATTAGAAATGAGTGAAACCAGAAATCTTCGAATTCACCAAAATTCACAAATTTTTCCAGGAAATTTACTCCATTAACAACCGCCGATACGCATTAAAATTGCGACTGTTAAGGGACCTTATTCCCTCAGTGCCTTTTTAAAATGGTGATCAGGAATAAGGCAGTAGTGCCCCCCAGAGTCGGAAAATCTTCGGGGTTTCGGATAATGGGGGTAGCCGAGACCCTGGAGAACATGACCAGGGTCGGATTTTCCGGTCCTGGATCACGTAATCACCTTTATTCATTGAATAACGACGATCACAAAAAAATTAAAGTGTGCCCACTGTTACAATCATTCCTTTCTCTTCTGACCTGATATAAATTTCAGAGGTAAGAAAAATGATGCCTCAGTCATCACTGGGCCCTACTGATCCATTCCACAGCTCTTCGCATCTTCTTCCTGAAAAAAAATGGCGGTTATCCACTGAGATCGGCCAGCCGGTGCAAGCCAACAATAGGGAAATTTTCCTATTGTTTCCTTTTGATCACTGTGATAGACCCTATCGCATGAATGGCAGAATATAGACATACCTATTTTAGAGAGTGGTAAATGGCAAGACCAAGTAGATAAAAAATGAAGCCAACACTGCAGCATACACTGTGCTTCAAGATATTTTTTCTGCAATTTTTCAGGGGTGCAATATAGTGTGAGATTAGGTTAGGTGCTGCATTTTAGTCTCAATCTAACCCTATCCACAGCTGTGGGTCACTTAAATCATTTGATTGGTGTGTACAAGGAAATGGAACTCCTAACCATGATAAAATATATTAGACATTACTCCAACTGTAGAGTAAGTACAGAGATCAAAGTTGTGGCTGGAGGTACAATTTTATCAAGCACCAGTACATTAAAAAAGTGACAAAACAAATGCTTTTGAAAAAAAAGATTCTTCGTTTCCTTCAGAATTTGAAGACAACCTGAAAAGTATGGGATCAGGTAAGTTCTACAGTCAGTTAATTCACATTGCAAGGCTACTCAACGTGGCAGTATTTGTCGGGGACCGACATAAGGCTATTGCGCCTGCGTCTTTTTCAGGCACCAGATCCCACCCCACAGTGTGTTATGATGTATTGTGGGGCTGGCAATCTGGCGCCTGCACAGTTAACAGCTTTAGCTGCGCCTGCCTCCTTCTCCCAGTCCCTCCACTTTCGTTTTCATCCCCTCGGCAGCGTCGGATGACCGATTAGGGAACTACTCAGCTCATCCGACGCTGCTGAGGGGATGAAAACAAAAGTGGAGGGTGAAGGGGGCAGGCGCAGCTAAAGCTGTTATCTGCGTAGGCGCCAGATTCCCAACCCCGCAGTGAGAATACATAACACACTGCGGGGCGGGATCTGGTGCCTGAAAAGACGCATGCCCGGGGACTGTTCCAAGAGCGCAGGCGCCCCGCAGCAGGTTACTCAAAGAAAAACAACTCAGGAGGCGGGGCTGTGATGCAGAAGGGGGATGATAGACTGATGGGAGGAGGACAACACAGGGGGAGACGGCGACCTATGGGACTCAATTAAGGTATGGGGACCTATTTTTAAAACTCTCTATTTCAGCGTTGCAGATGACCAGAAAAAAAAAAGAGAGACCTTCACAGACTGCTGCCTTAGTGCTGCTGAAGGTGGCTGTTGTGAACGTTCTGGAGATTACTTCTGAGCGGAGGCTCCCTCTAGTGGTTGCTGACGGTATTGAAGCTGTATTGAATGACAAGGCTTCCGCACCTAGAAGCGAGGACTGGCAATCAGGAGAGACGGACTGGGCTGATATAAGTGAGCGGCCTTCCCATGATCCTCGCCGGTGATCAATTGTTGTTTCCTGGTCCATTTGGAAGTCAGCTGTTGTCTTGCCTTTGTCTGCTACTTTCAGATAAGTTATTTGCTGCTTGTTTCTATCGTGTTTGCTATTTCCATTTTTCGTCTGCACTTTTGTGGGAGGTTAGTCGGGTTCCCCTCCAGGGACCTGTTCTACTCTCTGTTTTTCAGTAGCCACTGTTTATTGTTTAATTGCCCTGTCCCTGCTATTTGAGTGGCTGCAGGTTAGCTGCTTGTTCACAGCAGAGATCTGATTTAGCGGGTGGCGAGATCGTGTGATCTCAGCATTTTTTAAATCAGAAGTGTTGGAAGTTTTTCTAGGGTTTTGCTGGGTTGCAGATAGTATTCTGTCCTGTCCTATCTAGGCAGTGTTTGGCCCCATGCGTTTGCTCACTCTATTTTCTGCCTGCGTTTGTATTTTGTCTTGTCTAACCGCCATTATATGTGTGGGGGCTACCTATTCCTTTGGGGCTCTACTCCGGGGCAGTTAGCTTTCCTGTATCTATCTTTAGATGTAGCCAGCTCTCCGGCTGTGCTGAGGCGTCTAGGTCACGGTTTATACGTCCCACGGCTGCATCTAGTTGTGCCGTTAGTTTAGGGATCTGCAACCCATGAGTTCCCAACCTCTCTGGTTGTTTGGCTGCCTTTGCTGTTTTTTGCTCCTGTCCTCCTTTGCTACCAAATCATAACAGATGGCTCTTTTACTTAAAAACGCCCAGGGGGGTGACAGGTTCCTTTTAAGAAGCTAGCACATGAGCATCCTGAGCTGCAGCAGCAGAAATATGTGACGGGCTAGACAACTATAATATTTTACTTATTTTTATCCCTTCCTGGTTAATTTTTGACAACCAGCCAAGCTGAAGCAAAGCAGGCAGTTGAGGGCTAATATTTCCAGACTGGGAAGGGTCCATGGATATTGGGCCTCTCCAGCCTAAAAATGGCAGTACACAACCAACCCAGAAAAGGTACATCTATAAGATTTGCCAATTCAGGAGCTTTGCACCACTCTTCCTACTTGACCAGGTGTGAAGATAAGTTGGTTAATAATTTTGGGGTTGATGTAAGCTGTTTTGAAGCTTGAAATGAAGCCCAGGGGTTAGTAATGGAGAGGTGTCCATAAGAAAACCCCATTACTAACCCCACAGTCAGATTGAAACAATACACAGCCAGAATAAAGCCCTTTATTTGAAATAAAAGAAAACTCCTCATTCTCTTTTACCCATTTATTCACAAAAATAAGATAAAAAGCAGTTATACTCACCTTTCTATAGATAATTTATTCATGCCATGACCCACTGTAAAAGGCAAAAAATAAATCACCACATTCATCACTTGTCCACTGATAATCCTTTGATGCCCATGTCCCACTGTAAGACAAAAATTAATTAAACACCAAATTCCTCACCTGTCCGACGATAATTTATTATTGGCCATGCCCCATCAGGATCTGGATGATTTGGAGAGTAGTCACGAAAGTGATGCAACTGCTCTCCGCGCCAGCCAAAACACACTGTGACATGAGTGTGATTACGCTGGTCACGTAGCCATCCTAGGCTCCCAAGTGTATCCACTAGTGTTGAGCGATATTGCTCGATATCTAAAAATATCGTATCGAAATTGTATCGCCGATAGCACTAAATATCGTCGATATCCGATTTCGATACCGGAAGTCCCATGTAAGTCTATGGGAACAAAATATCACAACAAAAAAAACCCTTTCTTTCGTTGTAAACACAAAATATACACACATAGAATACATATATATATATATATACATGTCATTGTGACATATATAATACATATATTTATAGTTTATACACTTCTACATAGTAAAATCGACTCTAATTCAATTGCCGGGTAAAGACGTGACATACCCCATAGAAGTTGATGGGCTCGGTGCCGAGTACCCCGAAAACCTCTGGCTCTGTGCGACTCAACTTGGGCGTCACGAACAGGATTCTGTAGCTCGCTATAAGCGAGTCCTGTGTGCCTGAATTGCACTGGTTTTGTGCTTGAGAATTGCTAAAATCATCAGAGAATGTATTTGCCATTTTTCCGCCATATCTGCGTCACGACGAGGCACTGGTGAAGAAGAAGGGCGTGCTCTTCGTGGGTGTCACTCACTCAGTGGCGTGAAAACGATGGCCGCCCACTGTAAATGGTACTGCAATGTAACATCGTGCCCCACAGCTCTGGAGTTCCGCCTCCTCATCCTCCTCAGTGTGAGAAGGTCCCGCCTCCCTACAAAAGAGGGGCCCTCTCCAGATATGACACATGTGACTTGGCAGAGATGGCTAATGGACACGACGAGCAGAAGTGGGAAGGGATGGAGCAGTCAGAGCTCTCCCCCCACGGAAGCGACCCGATCGCCACGGAATCACCGTTGGGCACCCGGCCTGTAAACCCTCCTACGCTGCAAGAAGCGGAGGATACCCTGAGAGGCCTGGCCCGGCACCGGGAGGAGGTCGCCAGGATGGAAGCCAGCTGGCGTGCCCTAAAAATAAACTTGGATCGGCGCCAATCCCTCTTACCTGAAGTGTCTGTACCGGAAGGTGAGGCACCCGTTATAGTAGAGGAGCCCTTGCAATGTGATCCGGTTGACGTTGTCGCAGTGGAGGCACCCGTTCCTGCAAAAACCGCAGCACCGTCAGCAGCACCCCAAATCCCGCTGTCTGCCCCGGTCGCTGAGACAGAAGAAGCAACACCCGTCCTCATGGAGGAGGCCGCGCAGGCACCAGAGCACTACCTGCCTGTACCGGAGCCCCGACTGTCATCTGATTTAGAGCCGTCTGCTTCCTCCGCAGGGGAGCGCCGCCAGGACTGGCGGGCGACAGGAGAGCTGCCGCAAACCGGACACTGTAAGCTGCAGTGGAGTGGTGGAGACATGGAGCAACTGGTGGAGGAGAATTACAATCGGCGTCAGGAGGAAGAGTGGAGACGTTGGGAGAAGGAAGCAGAGCGACAAAGGGAGCAGCGAGAAACCCTAAAACTTCGCCAACGTCACCTGGAGAAGGACCGGGCAGATAAGGACCGGATGAGAAAGGACAAAGGAACCCTGAGTGAGCCGCGGCGTAAGGGTGCAGTACGGAACTTTAAATTGAAAGGTGGGTGGGGCTTCATCAAGGAGCCTGGACTTTATTTAGAAGTCTTTGTGACCCGGCGGGACGTGGAGGCTCACCTCCCAGAAGGACACCCGGGGAGGGACCTGTTGCCAGGAGACTTGGTGACTTACACCCGACACTGGGGTTACAATGGGTGGTACGCCCTAAATGTTACCAGGTGCGACCCCTACTCCCCAGTGTGTCAGGAACCTGTGAGACCCTCGAAGCCTTCAGCCTCCCACATCCAGGCCTCTGCAAAAGTGCCCACCCCACGCCGTAAATCTCCCCAGCCTCCCTCAGTGGTCTCCTCAGCAGCCCCAGCTATGGACATGATAAGTATAGCTGGCCCGTACCCGGCGCCTGTTAGGCCCCCTGGGGTTCGTACAGTCCGTGACATAGGGCTCCAGACCCAGAGAGAGATGAAAGAGGTGGCCACACAGACCCAGATAGCGGGTCACGACTTGACTGTACAGGCCACACGACGTCATCAGGTCCTGGTGGTCCTTGGTGCCTCGGATGTTTGGCAAGCACCAGAAGAGTACCAGGTGGTACCTGGAAGAGGCCAGCCAAAGAAGTCTAAATAACCCGGACAGGGTCCCTGTATGTAAATAAATAGTTAAATTGTTTATGTACCCGGACGGGTGAATGTTCCAAAAAAATTTTTTTAATTTAATAAAAAAAAAAACAACACAGTTTTCATTTCTTTTATTACTGTCTCATCCTGCTGCGACGCCATCGATCTCCTGTAAAAAAATGAAAAAAAAAAAAAAAAAAAGTATACCACCTGACCGACGCAGTCCATAGTAACGAGTGTCCCACGACGATCCAGCTCTGCTACATCAGAATGACAGGCAGAGCCTGTCATCCTGGCGCAGCACAGCTGATTACCTGCTTCCCCGGCGGTGACGTCATCGGACTGACTGCTTTACGGCCGGGATTACCCTGCAGTCACTGCAGTTATCGCGAAAAACTGCATGTGACAACCAGGGAGAAGATAATGGCGGCCATCAAGCAGTCCAGGACGTGACCGCCGGAGATCTTCTGCCAGGTAAGTGCCGCTGACTCCTGACAGACCCGACCGACGGACACTCACAGTGACAGTGACAAATCTGATTCCGGTATTCGATAAGACGAAAATATCGAAACGAATTATCGAAAGGCCGATAGAGCTAATATCGGCCGATAGCCGATATTTGCATTATCGTATCGCTCAACACTGGTATCCACTATATGTCCTTGTAATGAATCTACTATAAACTTGAAGTTTTATTTTTTGACTACGCTGGAGACTCTCTTTTCGCATTGATCATTAATTGTCCCAAATACTAGTTATTCATAAAATTCTGTTTTGATTGTTGAAAACTTTCCTTGGACACTCAAGTTATTTAACATGTTATTTTTTGTGAGCTAAAAAGACTCTTGTTAATGATATTCCCTGTGTTGGTTAAATACGTATGTATAGAATTTTGATTATGTTAATATAAAACAATGTGGCTTCATCTTTGGAGGGGTATCACTGTAATAGTCTCCAAGTAGTTGAAAAGCTCAACTTTCATAGTAAAGTCATTATTTATACACTCTGCAGCCTGATTGTTGCAATCAGTCATCTGGATCAAATTTGATGTAAAATGTCTACTGAGGAAACTGCACTTGTTGCAAACTGAAGCTAAGAGAAACCATATCTTAAGATAAATTCTCAAACTATTTTCATTTTTCTAATCAGAATGTTGAAGTGGTATAAGGTAAAACCAGTGAAAGAAGTTTCATATTATGCATTTTATTTTTCCTGTGGACACATGAAATGTCCCAACCAGAACAATACACACAAGTAATGGCAACTTATCCTGCCAAAGCAACAAACCATTGGGTAAATATGTAATTTCCAAAAGTCCAAAGTATAGACTTTAAGATTATGCCTACCATATTACATCCTCATATTGCTTGTATGCAGCTATAACAAGGTACACACTGGGGGATCTATAAATTGTGCCAGATGCAGAATTGCACAAATATTCTCCTCCAAACACATTACTTCTAGTTTAGCCCCTTAATGACCTTTGATGTGTATTTGCATCACAGGTGGTGTCCCTGCCTTTCATGAGGACTCGAACACCTTTAAAAGCCGCCAATGGTACGGTTCTTCACCTGTAGCTGTAAAACTATTAAATCCCATTGCCAATCATTGACAGTGGGATTTAACATGCACCGACGGAAGCGCATTATTAATTCCGCCCATCGGCACCCCCTCACGTGACCACTGGGCACCGATGGGTTGTCATGACAGCCAAGGGTTTGCAGAAGACACCCTTGTCTGTCTTTGTAGCCGGCATTCATAGGAGATCGAGATTTCTGCTATACATAGCAATGCTGATATAAGTACTGAGGAAAGTTTTGAAGTCAGTAAAAAATGTGCAAACTTTTTTTTTAGAAAGTATGGAAAAAAATAAAAAAAATAAAAATTCAAATTACCCCCTTTTGTCCCAGCTGCATTCAGAAATGTCTGATTATCAAACTGTAAAAACAACTAATCTGATTGATAAATGGCATACAAGAAAAAAAAGAAAAAAAAGAAAAACTCCAGAATTAAGTTTCTTTTGCCACTGCAACAATGCAGTAAAATGCAATAAGAAGAGATCAAAACATATCTACCCTAAAATGGTATCAATAAAAACGTCAGCTGAAGCCACAGAAAAGCCAGCATCAGATCCCAAAAATAAAAACGCTACATATCTCGGAAAATGGCGTAAGCAATTTTTTTTATACAAATTTCTGAATGTTTTTTACACCCTTTAAATTAAATAGACTCTATACATGTTTGGTATCTGCATACTCGTACTGACCTGGGGAATCATAGTAGCTGGTCAGTTTTACCATATAGTGAACAAGGTAAATAAAAAATATACAATTGTTGAATTGCACTTTTTTTGCAATTTCATCATACTTGGATTTTTTTTTACTGTTTTCCACTACACTTATAGTAAAACCAATGGTGTAATTCAAAAGCACAACTTATCTTGTAAAAAGCAACTTCACATATGGCAACATTGACAGAAAAATTAAAAAGTTATGAATTTGGAAGAAGAGGAGGAAAAAACAAAAGTGAAAAAATGGAAAATCGCAAGGTCAAAAAGAGATTAAACATGCTGATATGTGCTGGAACCAAATCATAGCATGCACTGGTCTTGCACTATTAAAGTCATTTTCTTTGATATGGGTCAACCTCAAAATATTTTCCAATTTCATAAATTGACTTTGTTTGTTTTAACCCCTTTACCCCAAGGGTGGTTTGAACGCTAATGACCAGGCCAATTTTTACAATTCTGACCACTGTCCCTTTATGAGGTTATAACTCTGGAACGCTTCAACGGATCTTGGCGATTCTCAGAATATTTTTCGGGACATATTATACTTCATGATTGTGGTAAAATTTCTTTGAAATAACTTGTGTTTATTTATGAAAAAAGCTGAAATTTGGTGAAAATTTTGAAAATTTTGCAATTTTCAAATTTTAGTTTTTATGCCCTTAAATCAAAGAGTGAAACTGCACAAAATAGATAACAAATAACATTTCCCATATGTCTACTTTACATCAGCACAATTTTGGAACCAAAAGGTTTTTTTGTTAGGAAGTTATAAGGGTTAAAAGTTGACCATCGATTTCTCATTTTTATAACACCATTAATTTTTTAGGGACCACATCACTTTTGAAGTCACTCTGAGGGGTCTATATGATAGAAAATACTCAAAAGTGACAACATTCTAAAAACTTAACCCCTGAATGTGCTCAAAACTACATTCAAGAAGTTTATTAACCCTTCAGGTGCTTCACAGGAATTTTTGGAATGTTTAAAGAAAATGAACATTTATCTTTTTTCACAAAAAATTTACTTCAGATCCAATTTTTTTAAATTTATCAAGGGTAACAGGACAAACTGGACCCCAAAAGTTGTTGTACAATTTGTCCTGAATACGCTGAAGCCTCATATGTGGGAGGCAACCATTGTTTGGACGCATGGCAGAGCTCGGTAGGGAATGAGCTACGTTTGACTTTTTCAATGCAGAACTGGCTGGAATTGAGATCAGACGCCATAACGCATTTAGAGAGCTCTTGATGTGCCTAAACAGTGGAAACCACCCACAAGTGACACAATTTTTGAAAGTAGACCCCCTAAGGAACTTATCTAGATGTGTGGTGAGCACTTTGAACCCCAAGTGCTTCACAGAAGTTTATAATGTAGAGCCGTAAAAATAAAAAATCATATTTTTCCACAAAAATGATCTTTTTGCCCCCATTTTTTATTTTCCCAAGAGTAACAAGAGAAATTGGACCCCAAAAGTTGTTGTGCAATTTGTCCTGATTATGCGGATGCCTCATACGTGGGGGTACACTACTGTTTGGGCGCATGGCAGAGTTCGGAAGGGAAGGAGCACCGTTTGACTTTTTCAAAGCAGAATTGGCTGGAATTGAGATCAGATGCCATGTTGCTTTTGGAGAGCCACTGATGTGCCTAAACAGTGAAAACCCCCCAATTCTAACTCCAATCCTAACTCGAACACACCCCTAACCCTAATCCCACAACTAACCATAAACCTAACCACAAACCTAACCTTAACACACCAATAACCCTAATCTCAACCCTAACATTAATTCCAACCCTAACCCTAATCCCAACTGTAACCTTAATCCAATCCCTAATCCCAGCCCTAACCCTAACTTGACCCCCAACCCTAACCCTAACTTTAGCTGCAACCCTAACTTTAGCCTCAACCCTAACCCTGACTTTAGCCCCAACCCTAACCCTACCTTTAGCCCCAACCCTAACCCTAATGGGAAAATAGAAATAAATACATTTTTTATTTTAATGTTTTTCCCTAACTAAGGGGGATATAAAGAGGTTGATTTACTATTTATAGCGGATTTTTATGTTTGGCAGCTGTCACTCACTAAAAGACGCTTTTTATTGCAAAAAATAGTTTTGCTTCACCACATTTTGAGAGCTACAATTTTTCCATATTTTAGCCAACAGAGTCATGTGAGGCCTTGTTTTTTTGCGGGACGAGTTGACGTTTTTATTGGTATCATTTTTGGACACATGACATTTTTTGATCGCTTTCTATTCAGATTTTTGGAAGACAGAATGAGCAAAATCCAGCAGTTCATGAATGTCTTTTGGGGGTTGGCATTTACATTGTTTCGGGTGTGGTAAAATTGATAAAGCAGTATTATTCTTCAGGTCAGTACGATTACAGCAATACCTCATTTATATCTTTTTTTATGTTTTGGCGCTTTTATATAATAAAAACATTTTATAGAAAAAATAATTATTTTTGCATTGCTTTTGTCTGAGAGCTATAACTTTTTAATTTTTTCTCTGTTGGCACTGTATGGTGGCTCGTTTTTTGCAGGACAAGATGACATTTTCAGCGGTAACATTTATATCCATCTTTTTAATCGCGTGTTATTCCACTTTTTGCTCGGCGGTATGATGATAAAGCATTGTTTTTTCCTTATTTTTTTATGGTGTTCACTAAAGGGGTTTACTAGTGAGACAGTTTTATAGGTCGTGTAGTTATGGACGCAGCGATACCAAATATGTGTACTTATTTGTTTAGATTTTTTTTTAATTCAAATATTGTTTTAGACAAAAAATAACACAGCAGCACATGTGCATGAATCTAGGCCATGTGAAAACACAGAAAAACATTCAGTTTAGATTAAACTTCTCAAAATTTTCAAAAAATTTATTTAAAAAAAAAATTGTTTTACTTACAGTAATAGATGAAAAAGGAAGGTTCTTAGCGCACAAATTGGCCAATTCATGTATGCCCATCAACCATGGCAAGGTTACTTCCATCTGATGACATTTTTTGATTGCTTTCTATTCCGATTTTTGGAAGACAGAATGAGCAAAAACCAGCAGTTCATGAATGCCTTTTGGGGGGGCGTTTACACTGTTTCGGGTGTGGTAAAATTGATAAAGCTGTTTTATCTTCAGGTCAGTACGATTACAGCGATACCTCATTTATATCATTTTTTTAAGTTTTGGCACTTTTATATAATAAAAAATATTTTATAGAAAAAATAATTATTTTTGCATCGCTTTAGTCTGAGAGCTATAACTTTTTTATTTTTTCACTGATGATGCTGTATGTGGCTTGTTTTTTGCAGGACAAGATGACGTTTTCAGTGGGACCATGCTTATTTATATCCGTCTTTTAATTACACTTTTTGTTCGGCGGGATGATGATAAAGCATTGTTTTTTCCTTATTTTTTTTATGGTGTTCACTAAAGGGGTTAACTAGTGGGACAGTTTTATAGGTCGGGTAGTTACGGATGCTGCGATACCAAATATGTGTACTTTTATTGTTTAGATTTTTTTTAACCCCTTCACCCCAAAGGGTGGTTTGCACTTTAATGACCGGGCCAATTTTTACAATTCTGACCACTGTCTCTTTATGAGGTTATAACTCTGGAACGCTTCAACGGATCTTTGCGATTCTGAGACTGTTTTCTCGTGACATATTGTACTTCATGATAGTGGTAAAATTTCTTCGATATACCTTGCGTTTATTTTTGAAAAAAATGCAAATATGGCGAAAATTTTGAAAATTTAGCAATTTTCAAACTTTGAATTTTTTTCCCTTAAAACAGAGAGATATGTCACACAAAATAGTTCAGAAATAACATTTCCCACATGTCTACTTTACATCAGCACAATTTTGGAACCAAAATTTTTTTTTGATAGGATATTATAAGGGTTAAAAGTTGACCAGTGATTTCTCATTTTTACAAGAAAATTTACAAAGCCATTTTTTTAGGGACCACCTCACATGTGAAGTCACTTTGAGGGGTCTATATGGCAGAAAATACCCAAAAGTGACACCATTCTAAAAACTGCACCCCTCAAGGTACTCAAAACCACATTCAAGAAGTTTAATAACCCTTCAGGTGCTTCACAGGAGCTGAAGCAACGTGGAAGGAAAAAATTAATATTTAACTTTTTAGCCACAAAAATGATCTTTTACAAACTTTTTTTTCATTTTCACAAGGGTAAAAGGAGAAAATGGGCAGATAAAGTTGTTGTGCAATTTCTCCTGAGTACGCCAATACCCCATATGTGGGGGAAAACCACTGTTTGGGCACACGGCAGAGCTCGTAAGGGAAGGAGCGCCATTTGACTTTTTCAAACTAAAATTGGCTGGAATTGAGATTGGACGCCATGTCGTGTTTGGAGAGCCCCTGATATGCCTAAACAGTGGAAACCCCCCACAAGTGACACCATTTTGGAAACTAGACCCCCTAAGGAACTTATCTAGATCTCTTGTGAGCACTTTGAACCCCAAAGTGTTTCACAAAAGTTTATAATGCCTGGGTGTGAAAAAAAAAAAAAACAATTTTCCACAAAAATGATTTTTTAGTCCCAAATTTTTGATTTTTCCCAAGGAAATTGGACCCCAAAAGTTGTTGTCCAATTTGTCCTGAGTACGCTGATACCCCATATGTGGGGGGGGAAATGTTTGGGTGCACGGCAGGGCTTGGAAAGGAAGCAGTAACGTTTTGGAATGCAAACATTGATGGGGGTCATGTTCCGTTTGTAGTGCCCCAGATGAGCCTAAACAGTGGAAACCCCCCACAAGTGACCCCATTTTGGAAGCTAGACCCCCTAAGGAACTTATCTAGATCTTTGGTGAGCACTTTGAACCCCCAAGTGCTTCACACAAGTTTATAATGCCCGGGCATGAAAATAAAAAATCCTATTTTTTTCCCACAAAAATTATCTCTTAGTCACTAATTTTTTATTTTCCCAAGGGTAACAGGAGAAATTGGACCACAAAATTTGTTGTCCAATTTGTCCTGAGTACGCTGATACCCCATATGTGGGGGGGAACCACTGTTTGGGCGCATGGCAGAGCTCGGAATGGAAGGAGCACCATTTGACTTTTTCCAACCAAAATTGGCTGGAATTGAGATTGGACGCCATGTTGCATTTGGAGAGCCCCTGCTGTGCCTAAACAGTGGAAACCCCCCACAAGTGACCCCATTTGGGAAACTAGACCCCCTAAGGAACTTATCTAGATCTTTGGTGAGCAATTTCAACCCCAAGTGCTTCACACAAGTTTATAACGTAGAGCCGTAAAATTAAAAAATCATATTTTTTCCACAAAATTGATCTTTTCACCCCAATTTTTATTTTCCCAAGGGTAACAAGACTCCAAAAGTTATTGTGCAATTTGTCCTGAGTGCGCTGATACCCCATATGTGGGAGTAAGCCACTGTTTGGGTACATGGCAGAGTTTGGAAGGGAAGGAGCGCCTTTTGACTTTTTCAACACAGAATTGGCTGGATGCCATGTCGTGTTTGGAGAGCTCCTGATCTGCCTAAACAGTGGAAACCCCCACAAATTACACCATTTTGGAAAATAGACCCCTCAAGGAACTTATCTAGATGTGTGGTGAGCACTTTTAACCCCAAAGTGCTTCACAGAAGATTTATAACGTACAGCCGTAAAATAAAAAATCTCTTTTTTTTTTTACAAAAATGATTTTTTCCCCCCAATATTTTATTTTCACAAGGGTAACAGGAGAAATTGGACCCCAAAAGTTGGTAAATTGGACCCCAAAAGTTGTTGACCAATTTGTCCTGAGTATGCTGATACCCAATATGTGGGAGTAAACTACTGTATGGGCGCACGTCAGGGCTCGGAAGGGAAGTAGTGACGTTTTGGATTGCAGACTTTGATGGAATGGTCTGTGGGAGTCATGTCGCATTTGGAGAGCCCCTGATGCGCCTAAACAGTGGAAACCCCCCACAATTGACCCCATTTTGGAAAATAGACCCCACAAGGAACTTATCTAGATGTGTGGTGAGCACTTTGAACCCCGAAGTGCTTCACAGAAGTTTATAACGTACAGCCGTAAAATAAAAATCCTTTTTTTTTACAAAAATGATTTTTTCCCCCAATATTTTATTTTCACAAGGTAACAGGAGAAATTGGGCCCCAAAATTGTTGTCCAATTTGTCCTGAGTAGCTGATACCCAATATGTGGAGAAACACTGTATGGGAGTCGGGCTCGAAGGGAAGTAGTGAGTTTTGGATTGCAGACTTTGATGGAATGGTCTGGGGCGTCATGTCGCATTGGGGAGCCCTGATGCCCTAAACAGTGGAAACCCCCACAAGTGACCCCATTTTGGAAAATAGACCCCACAAGGAACTATCTAGATGTGTGGTGAGCCTTTGAACCCCAAGTGCTTCACAGAAGTTTATAACTACAGCGAAAAATAAAAAATCCTTTTTTTTTACAAAAATGATTTTTGCCCCCATTTTATTTTCCAAGGGTAACAGGAGAAATGGACCAAAATTTGTCCGAGTACGCTGATACCCATATGGGAGAAACGACTGTATGTCTGGGCTCGGAGGGAAGTAGTGATGTTTTGGATTGCAGACTTTGATGAATGGTCTGGGGGCGTCATGTCGCATTTGGAGAGCCCCTGATGCGCCTAAACAGTGGAAACCCCCACAAGTGACCCCATTTTGGAAAATAGACCCCACAAGAACTTATCTAGAAGTGTGGTGAGCGCTATGAAGCCCCAAGGCTTCACAAAGTTTTTATAACATACAGCCGTTAAAAACAAAAAAATCATTTTTTTTTTTTTTACAAAATGATTTTGTCGCCCCCAGTTTTTTATTTTCCCAAGGGTAACAGGAGAAATAGGACAAATTGCACAATAACTCTTGTGGTCCAGAGTACGCTGATACCCCATATGCGGGAGTAAACTACTGTTTGGGCGCATGGCAGAGCTCAGAAGTGAAGGAGCACCGTTTGACTTTTTCAACGCAGAATTGGCTGGAATTGAGATCAGACGCCATGTCACATTTGGAGAGCCCCTGATGTGCCTAAACAGCAGAAACCCTCCAATTCTAACTCCAACCCTATCCCCAACACACCCCTAACCCTAGTCCCAACCCTAACCACAAACCTAACCCTAACACACCCCTAACCGTAATCCCAACCCTAATCCTAATCCTAACGTTAGCGTCAACCCTAACCCTAACTTTAGCCGCAACCCTAACCCTAACGGGAAAATGGAAATAAATACATTTTTTTAATTTTTTTTTTTCCCTAACTAAGGGGGTGATAAAGGGGGGGTTTGATTTACTATTTATAGCGGGTTTTTATGATTGGCAGCTGTCACGCTAAAAGACGCTTTTATTGCAAAAAATAGTTTTTTGCATCACCACATTTTGAGAGCTATAATTTTTGCATATTTTGGCCCACAGAGTCATGTGAGGACTTATTTTTTGCGGGACGAGGTGACGTTTTTATTGGTACCATTTTTGAGCACATGATGTTTTTTGATCGCTTTTTATTTCGATTTTTGGGAGGTTAGAATGAACAAAAATCAGCAATTCATGAATTTCTTTTGGGGGAGGCGTTTGTACCGTTCCGCGTGTGGTAAAATTGATAAAGCAGTTTTATTCTTCGGGTCAGTACGATTACGGCGATACCTCATTTGTATCATTTTTTTATGTTTTGGCACTTTTATAGAATGAAAACAATTTTATATAAAAAATTATTATTTTTGCATCGCTTTATTCTGCGAGCTATAACTTTTTTATTTTTTCACTAATGATGCTGTACAATGGCTCGTTTTTTGCGGGACAAGATGACGTTTTTAGCGGTACCATGTTTATTTATCTCGGTCTTTTTTATCGCGTGTTATTCCACTTTTTGTTCAGCGGTATGATGATAAAGCATTGATTTTTTGCTTCGTATATTTTTTTTAAGGGGTTCACTAAAGGGGTTAACTAGTGGGAAAGTTTTATAGGAGGGGTCATTACGGACGCGGCGATACCAAATATGTGTACTTTTATTGTTCTGTTTTTTTTATTTACAGGAAAGAATGAATTTATTGGGGAATATTTTTTTTTTTTTTATGATTTTTTTTACCACTTTTTATTTTTATTTTTTTTACTTTTTTACTTTGTCCCAGGGTGGGACATCACTGTATTTTAGCAGATCGCTGGTGTGACAGTGTGCACAGCACTCTGTCACACCAGCGATCGCTCTGGCATCGCTGCAGGCTTCCTCAGCGCCTGCTCTCATCAGGCACTGAGGAAGCCGCCTCCCTGCAGGACCCCGGCGCCATCTTGGATCCAGGGACCTGGAGGGAGGACGGACCCTCGGAACAGCGCGACACATCGCGCTACTCTGAGGGTCTCAGGGAGCGCGCAGGGAGCCCCCACCCTGCGCGATCCTTCCCTGTGCCCCGGGTACACCGCGATCATGTTTGATCGCGGTGTGCCAGGGTTAATGTGCCGGGAGCGGTCCGTGACTGCTCCTGACACATTTATCAAAAAACTGACCGGCACATCCAAACTTAGATTCAGTGTGAACAGGTGCTAAACCTAGAGTCACCAACTCATATGCATACAAGAAGAAACGGTAGCACACTGTAGCGCTATAGCTTGCAAACACGAAATATGAAAAATATGAAAAATGAATTACATCATTACCTTAGAAATATGAAAAATTGAGAAGTCTTAGCGCATAAGATGGCCAAATTATGTGAGCCTGATAGCCACGTCAAGGCTCTTCTCGTATATCAGGTCCCTAACTAATGCCTATCCTCGCTTTAGAAAAGTCTGTCTGCATGGGAACCTATGAATCCTCTTTTCAGTCTGAAAAGAGGATTCATAGGTTCCCATGCAGACAGACTTTTCTAAAGCGAGGATAGGCATTAGTTAGGGACCTGATATACGAGAAGAGCCTTGACGTGGCTATCAGGCTCACATAATTTGGCCATCTTATGCGCTAAGACTTCTCAATTTTTCATATTTCTAAGGTAATGATGTAATTCATTTTTCATATTTTTCATATTTCGTGTTTGCAAGCTATAGCGCTACAGTGGGCTACCTTTTCTTCTTGTATGCTCCTGACACACTGTCACGGGTGTCAGCTGTGATAATCAGCTGACACCCGGCGGCGATCAGCTGCGCTCCCCCAGGGAGCGCAGCTGATCGCCCATGACGTACTATTCCGTCCATGGGAATTAGGTCCAGGGTCACATGGACGGAATAGTATGTCTGATGGAATAAAGAGGTTAATTCAAATATTGTTTTAGTGATAGAATAAATAATGATTTTTTATTTTTATTTTTATTATTATTTTAAATAATTTTACAATTATTTAAACAAAATGTTTTTACTTCATTCCATCTTTTACAGTTTGTCCCACTAATGGTACAAATATTTTTTGCAGCCTCATCACTTCTATAGCATGCAGATGAAGCAGCATCTTCATGCTACAGAAGCTGTCAGCGCTGCAGCTTCTATGTACACTAACATGTGAGACTTCCTGACATGTACTATGCATGACAGGAAGTTACACAGCTCTGGACACCCGGATGTCAACATGACAACATTGGGTCACCATGGTAGAGATAGATACCCCACGACGTGCCGCAGGGTCTCCGATCCAAAGGCAGTCTCCGATCCCCCCGTGAGCACGGCCGATTGAACATGACGTACTATCCCGTCCATGGTCATAGTGGCCTAGGTCACATGGACGGGATAGTACGTCTAATGTCAGAAAGGGGTTAAAGGAGTTGTACAGTTTAAAAATAACATTAGATGTAGAAAATTACTAACAACTTTCTAATATATGTATAATAAAAGAATAAGGGCGTCCTGATCCTCAGATAAAAGTGCAGTCCCAGGTCCCTGCAGCACCACTTGGGCTCCTCACACAAGTTTCCAGTGTCGGCATGTCACAAGTACTGCGAGTGAAGAAGGCTTGTGACTGGTCTTATTTTAATAGATAAGCCAGGCCCTTTCTTTATGTATAAATCAGCAGTGAAAGAGAATGGGGCAGCTACTCAGCTTCTAAAATTAGCCAGCACACAAGGTTGCCAACTGTCCAGAAATTCCTGGACTGTCCGTAAAAATAGGGCGCTTTTTTGCCCTATCAGTAAAAAAAAAATTAAGGTGTCATGATTTTTTTGAAGCTAAAGACACCCTATATAGATTATTTTTACTGTAATGATGTCTTCAATTAGATTTAAAGGCTGTCAACTTATATCACTTATAATCATAATGTTTTATGATGGTATTGTTACAATGTGTCCATAGAAAATATTGTCTATCCATGATTTTTTGATAAGTTGTCCAGAAAAAATAAAAAGGGTCAATTTGCCAGTTCTGGTAGCACAGGTGCCAATACAGGAAGTTCTTTCCTGTGAAGACCACAAATCAAAAGTCATACTGCCAGGACTAAGCATGACTCTGTCATTCCCAAAAAACTTTTTTGAAAATGTATATATTAGCAAGTTTTCTGTCTAGACTTTTGAGACCACATCTAACATATTTTTAATGCACAAACCCTTAACCTTGACAACGATTTAACTTTTACAATTCACATTTTTATTCTAAGTGTTGCTTCGAAAACATGTAAATTGAAAAGTTATTATCACTAATGAAAATAATGGAAGGAAGTCAGACGTCTTATGCATTTTTAATGTGCCCTTAAGTTAGCCCTTTAAAAAAAATCAGTAAAGCTTTTTCCACAGGCTTCCTGGAAGTGTGAAACGTATTGTGCTTCTAATTTCAGTCTTTACGTATATTTTTAAAGCTTATCTACAATGGGTACACGAGTATTATTGGCATACACTCCCTGCCCTGTTACACGCTTGGAGCGTTATGTTAATTGAAATATTGTAATTTAGTAATAAACACAGACATTTCAATATAGAAAAATTAACTACTTTTGAATATGACTAAGACTTTACTGCACAAAATAAGTATATGTTATGTTATCATTTCTGCGCTCATTTTGTGCCTTAGAAATTATATATTTAAGCCTTTAGTTTGTGACCTACATCATCACAAATGTTTGATAAATGGTCTCTGTTGCTTTTTATATAATTTTTTTCTACCATTGAAGTAAGCAATGTGTATTATGACGATTGAATATGTCAGTAACAAAGCTCAATGCAAAGGTTGGATAGACATTGATAACAGTATTGTGCCTGTCTTTTTACGAGAGCAATGGAGACAAGGTCACTTTGCGCTGTAATCAATACAGTTAAACCTATGCATTTGTGAGTCATGACATCCATTATTCAACAAATCAATCGAACAAGTCAATCAGCCAGTGAGAAAATCTGCTAATTTTCCGACATGGACATTCAGATTCCAGTGAAGCAGTTACTCTAGGCCGGTTCTTTTTGCAGCTGGGACCCTGAGTGTAAATCTGCCAATATGACAGCACCTAGATGTGATATCTACATAAATGACCTTGAATGAATTTAACTCAAGGCATATATAACAGATTTGCTGTGTATTTCCAACTCTGTCACCAGACATGTTGCTTGCAGTTCTTTGCCCAAACTATCAAAAAATGATGCATGATGTTTTGCATATTGGGGCAGCCTGATATAAAGTCATACATCGGCATAAAAACCAACATGTATTTTCTTGCAGAAATATGAGACAAACACAATAAATGTATAATTAGGCTATTGCCATAGAATGGGGCTAATTCTTGCCTTTTCTGTATAAAATTCATACAGATAGAAAACTGTTTTTTTGTATGCAGTGGTGTCAAAAATCAATTCAGGCTTTTCTTTCTGGCCACATATTAATTGAATTAATATAAAACAGGAAAAAGGAGCGTCCAGCCAAGACCAAAAAATGGTATAAAAAATATGAACAACTTTATTGAAAAAATACAGATAAAAACGTTCACAATAGTAAATAAACAAAGATGAAAGTATAATGGTGATAGAACAAATGAATGATCCTGATATGCAAAAGAAAAACATGCCATGCCCCAAAATATTGTCAACCTAAATGAGTCAGGAAAGATGAATAAGTGTACATCTCACAAAAATGTGTTATGATATACACATCTTACAAGGATACGTTAAAAAGATGCGTCACCATAATAAGGGCACCAGGTGGTGCCACAAAATCAACAGTTATAATTGCCAAATTGTAATGTACATATATGGTGGCACATCAGATAACGTGATCCTCACACTCAGTGTACATGAGGATCGTGCAATACCATCAGCATTAGGAGCGGCTTATATGGAGTCAAAATAATACTATGTAGCATAGTATTAAAAAATAAGTATTTTAAAAAATAACAACGATGAACTGCAATGTTAGCAAGAAGTGCACAAAGCTGAACCAATGCACAAACGATTCATCAGATTAGAGGGATAGCGCATTGTTATCCTTTCTAAACCGCAAGTGTAGTTGAATGTCACATACCAATCTTTTGATGTCAGACAATGTCTATACATACCAAAAAAGGTGTTTGCATGACATTAGGCTACAAACCAGACATCCAGCTACAGGTTTTATTAACCTCACACCACCGCAAGACTGCAATGAAGGTCTATCATCTTCAGTGATGAGCCTTGATTTGGTATTGGATGCAATAATAGCCAGAGACTGGTCTAGAGATTAGTGATGCGAGAGTATACTCGTTGCTTGGGTTTCCCCGAGCATGCTCGGGTGGTCTACGAGTATTTGGAAGTGATGGAGATCTAGTTTCTGTTGCCGTAACTGCATGATTTCGGCTACTGGACAGCCTGAATACATGTTGGGATTTCCTGTTTGTTAGGGAATTCCCACATGTATTCAGGCTGTCAAATAGCCACAAATCATGCAGCTACGGTGACAGAAACTAAATCTCCAAGCACTTCCAAATACTCGGAGACCACCCGAGCATGCTCGGGGAAACCCAAGCAACGAGCATACTCGCGCATCACTCCTAGAGACCACACTGGACTTACTTCCTGGATTATGGAGTGGGGTGTCATAATGTAAAGTAGCTGGACCCCTCTAGTCTTTATTCCAGGTGCACTAACAGATCAAAATTATATTGATTTGGTCACTGAACCAGTGGTATGGTCATTACTCCAAAGTGTTTCAGGAGCCATTTTTCAACAAAACAGTGCCAGGTCAAATGTTGCTTATCTATTGTATTCTGCCCTGATGCATCTCCAGACGTTTCTCCATCGAGCACATCTAGGACATCATGCATCAAATTAATTATATTTGGTGTAAAACACTTTTAAAAAAATCACTAAATATTTGGGCAACACAGAAAAATTTGCAAATTTTTCCAGTTTTGGACAGCTCTGCCCAAATAGGCAGAGTGGATATGGAACAGGGTATTTAGAACCTCACTAATCTAATTTATGGTCAGCTGTGGTGTACCTTATGCCAAAAACTCATGCTCTAGTCCCGAATAGAGTAAGATATCTGCTGAAGCGCATGGAGGCATGTGACACTTTTAAGACACACCTTATTCATTAAGAGGCATATGTTTCTTAATAAATCATTTTGGTCTCACTCCGACACGTCCGCTCATCAAAACTGACATGAATAACACATGTCTTGCTGAATAGGGGCTGAGATGTTTTTAAAATTTTGTTTCCATTATCTCATTATTTCCATTTCATTAACATGTCTATCCATCCTGTGATTATAATAATTCCATGACTTTTCCTTCTGGGTGCTGCTCTTTCAATAGTGATGCGTATATATATATATACATATATATATACACAGTGCCTTGCAAAAGTATTCGGCCCCCTGGAACTTTTCAACCTTTTCCCACATATCATGCTTCAAACATAAAGATTACACAGAGGTGGATTATATTTATCATCATTAGTCATTTAGGACAACATTGGATCATTCAGAGATCCACAATGAACTTCTGGAGTGAGTTTGCTGCACTGAAAGTAAAGGGGCCGAATAATATTGCACGCCCCACTTTTCCGTTTTTGTATTTCCACAAAAATTTAAAATAACCAATACATTTCGTTCAACTTCACAATTGTGTCCCACTTGTTGATTCTTCACCAAAAATTAACATTTGGTATTTTTATGTTTGAAGCATGATATGTGGGAAAAGGTTGAAAAGTTCCAGGGGGCCGAATACTTTCGCAAGGCACTGTATATATATATATATATATATATATATATATATATATATATAAAATATCAGAAGCATGCATTCTTCCTAAAGGATTCTAGATTTCTAAACAAGCTGCTTATCTTATTTCACTTAGTACCAGCTAAACTCTGTCCTTCCTTCCAGGACACCATCTGTTACTTTCTACTCAGTGACAAATACACAGCATTTTCCTCTGAATTTCCAAAACTTCCCTACAGGCAAAGTTCTGACACTATGCGTCTCTGCAGTGAGTTAATTCTATGCAGCATACATCTTGTTCCTCTCTTAGCTGTTGGCTTCCTAGAATGACTGTGTATTCTAAAAGCTATTTCTTGCTCCCTGGTAACATCAATTACTTTGTGATATTAAAAGTTTAAAGATACATATGGAAGCTCGCAGATGGCAGGCTAAATATGACATCTAAAAATTGCAAGAGGCTGATAGTCAAGTGACAAATGACTAGTAGCTGAGTCAGCTATATCCAGTCAAAAAATGTAGGTGTTTCGATAAATTTAGAGACATGGAAATATGTATTGTGGAAGGAAACCAAGTTGTGGATAGATCCTTAAAGTCAGTGTCAGGTTGAAGAATGTAGTCCACTAACCACAATTACTATGCACAAATAGTAATAACCTTGGGTATATCTGCTACTCTCACGTGCTGAGCTACTTCGGAGGGTTGTGGTGAAACCCCAAAGAAGTGAAACGAACACCATTATTACAGAGAATACGATATGTTGATATTAAAAATGCACTCTAAGAAAGATCTCCAGTAACAGTATCTTATGTAAATGTGCCTCTATGGATATGTGGAACTTATTTCTACCGGGCTCAACATAAGAAACTCTAATTGGATTCTATGTTTTGTATTCATGAAGGAAATCAGATCAAGCTTCCATCATATGGATTCCATTATCTTATATTTATTCTATCAATCAAATTAGATTGACTTATATGACTTCTATGTTTTAGGGTAATTTTGTTAGCGATAATACTATACAGGCCACATACATTCTGGATCTGGAACTGGAGACTTCCCTTTCTACAGGACTCCATTTATAAGCAACCTGAAAAAAGCTGCTGGGGCCAATTGGCAGATATTTCTTATACCGGTACCAGGTCATTCACTAGCAAAGCGTTCAGTAACAAGAAATCCTTACAGAAGTGATGATGTAAGATGTTTGCTGCAAGTTCTTCTTAGTAGAAAGAAAGCACCATGACAGTTATGCTATCCAGCTGCTAAACCCCCATGCACTGACCAGGGGCTCATCTGTATGGCATTAGTAGGTTCTCATGTTTGCATAGATGTTCTCTAGTTTCCCTCTAGAAACTCCTAGCACATACTGATAGGTTAACTGGTTTCCTATGAAATTGACCCTCGTGTCTACATGTGTTTTTAATACAGGAGTAATAGAATGTGAATCTTATTGGAAGCAAGCACTTTTGAAAGTGATTATAATCTATGTATAGGACTACAGAAAATGTTGCTACAAAGAAAAAAAATAACAATAAAAAATTTGAAAATTGTTTTTTGGAAAGATAAAACAATTGAGATTACAAAAATAATGACATTTGGTGTTCTGTCTTCTAAGGCCTCCGTCACACTTGCAGTATTTGGTTAGTATTTTGTATCAGTATTTGTAAGCCAAAACCAGGAGTGGAACAATCAGAGGAAAAGTATAATAGAAACCCGCAACCACTTCTGTATTTTTATGCCATTCCTGGTTATGGCTTACAATAAAATACCAAAAGTGTGAACATAGCCTAAGGGTAGAAATCTTCGATTGACCGAAAATTACTGAAAGTGAGCAGATTGAACCATACATAATTTTTCCTAAAACAGATCTAAAGTTCTATTCCCACAATGAATTTCTGTTGAACTTTTGATGTTGCGTATTTTCACTGTACATATAAGGCCGGGATCACATGTGTGAGAAACACGGATGAGTTTTGCATGTTAATATCCGGCACTGCCGCCTGCACTCAAGAGCGGAGCATTCAACTGCATGTATTTCTATGCAGCCGCCCTCTCCGCTCCCGAGTGCCGGTGGCAGTGCCGGATAGTGACATGCGAGACTCATTCGTGTTTCTCACACGTGTGATCTCGACCTTACGCAGTTTCTCATATTAATGCCTAAGGCCACATTCACACTTTCAGTATTTGGTCAGTATTTTAATTTTAATATTTGAAAGTCAAAAGCAGGAGTAGAATAATCAGAAGTAAAGTATAATAGAAACACATCACCACTTCTGTATTTATCACCCCCTCCTGGATTTGGCTTACAAACACTGAGGAAAAATACTGACCAAATACTGAATGTGTGAATGTGGCCTTACTGCTCAGCAAAGTTGATGGGATTTATAGAAATCTCATGCCCATTTTGCTTCTTTTTTTAAAACTACGTAAACGGACCTGAAAATGTCAATTTACATTGAGTTTAATGTGTGACTTTTCATAGGGTCTAAGGCAGGGGTCTCAAACTCGCGGCCCGCGGGCCAACTGCGGCCCTCGGGACACTAGTTTGCGGCCCCCACCTCATGGGTCCTTGGTACATACTTTGCGGCCCTCGGCCGGATCTCACATGCGAGAAACAACCGCATGTGAAATCCCAGTCACTCGTAGTACCGCTCATTAAGGTCATGAATATGAACGCCACTCCTCTCATAGGCGTGCCGCCCATATTCATAAGCTTAATGAGCGGTACCACAGAGAGATGCCGGCGCCGGGCATACTCACCTCATCTCCTGCTGCTGCCGCCGCCCGCGCTTCCTGTCTCTGACACGAAGAGCAGCGCCGCTGGATGACGTCATCATTCAGCGGCCTGCTCTGTCAGAGTGAGGAAGCGCGGGCGCCTGTGATACTGCGGACAGGTGAGAGGTGGTGTGTGTGTGTGTATAGGTGAGAGGTGGTGTGTGTGTGTGTGTGTGTGTGTGTGTGTGTGTGTGTAGGAGAGCTATGGGGAAAAGCAATGGGGAAAATCAATGGGGAAAAGCAATGGGAAAAGCAATGGGGAAAAGCAATGATGGCAGTAATGGGGAAAAGCAATGGGGAAAAGCAATGATGGCAGTATTGGGGAAAAGCAATGGGGAAAAGCAATGATGGCAGTAATGGGGAAAAGCAATGATGGCTGTAATGGGGAAAAGCAATGATGGCTGTAATGGGGAAAAGCAATGGGGAAAATCAATGATGGGAATAATGGGGAAAAGCAATGGGAAAAGCAATTATGGCAGTAATGGGGAAAAGCAATGGGGAAAACAGTGATGGGGAAAAGCAATGATGGGAGTAATGGGGAAAAGCAATGATGGGAATGATGGTGGAAAAGCAATTATGGGAGTCATGAGGGAAAAGCAATGATGGGAGTGATGGGGAAAAAGCAATGGGGGAATAAGCGCTGGGGGAGGATGGGTGCTGGGGGAGGATGAGCGCTGGGGGGAATGAGCTCTGGGGGAGAATGAGCGCTGGGGAGGATGAGCGCTGGGGAGGATGAGCGCGGGGGAATGAGCGCTGGGGAAGAATGAGCGCTGGGGAGGATGAGCGCTGGGGAGGATGAGCGCTGGGGGAGGATGAGCACTGGGGGGAATGAGCGCTGGGGAGAATGAGTGCTGGGGAGGATGAACGCTGGGGAGGATGAGCGCTGGGAGGATGGGCGCTGGGGGAGGATGAGGCTGGGGGGATGAGCGCTGGGGAGGATGAGCGCTGGGGAGGATGAGCGCTGGGGGGAATGAGCTCTGGGGAGAATGAGCACTGGGGAGGATGAGTGCTGGGGAGAATGAGCGCTGGGGGGAATGACTTCTTGCTGTTAACCAGTTAATGTTTACTTGTCCACCACACTGCAGTGTCAAAAGAGGAAGACAGCGAGACAGGCAGCAACATCACATCAGAGAGCGCTTGACCTCGAAACAGAAAATCCTCAGATCCTGGTATTGTAACATAATAATAAGGATATTATTTATTCATTGATTTTGCGCTATTAACTCCACAGCACTATACATACATCATCAACACTGTCCCCATTGGGACATTTGATAACATTGGTATGTTTTTGTAAGAGCTTTTCTTGTGGAAAACCTGATGCGGCCCAGCCTCACCCAGATTCTACCTCCAGCGGCCCCCGGGTAAATTGAGTTTGAGACCCCTGGTCTAAGGGGTAAGGTTTCTCATCCAGCCAAATCAGATCTCTCCTACTTTGCACTGACGAGGACCAATAGTCCGAAACACCGTGTCTGCAAATGGAGATACTGATTTGGCTTTTATCCTAAGTCATATTACAAGACTTGTTAAAGGGTTGACAAATTTAAAAAAATCATAGGAAGCTTTTTCCACTATAAAAATACAAATTTTATTTAGAACATTTTTAAAATACATATACGGATAAAAAATATCCAAACGCGAAACGTGCGTCAGGGGTGCTGCAGCCGCAATCAGGTACGGTCTCCTACCAGCAGCTTACTATTTTCAACACTTTAAAAACTTTTTTGTGCATCGTTATGCAGGTTACTGCACATATTATAGCACTTGCTGCATGCTCTGCACTTGCATAGCAAACATTTAAATGCAGCTACCAGCAGCTTACTAGTTTCAACACTTTAAAAACTTTTTTGTGCATCGTTATGCAGGTTACTGCACATATTATAGCACTTGCTGCATGCTCTGCACTTGCATAGCAAACATTTAAATGCTAGCTTTATAGTAGGAGGGCAATCTTTATGTCCGTTTTAACCCTATGCTAACAGATATGTTTTGGGGATATTTTACTTAAAAATCTATGCACTGTGGTATATGTGATAGACATTAAATATACATAACCCCTTGTTTGTCAATGTGGCTTTAAGCATGATATACGGATATATTCACTATTGAACACTACCAACTGTATCTGTACCTGTTTTCTGTAGGCTTTTTTTGCATAATGTTGTCCCCCATCTGGATATTTTTTATCCAAATGTATTTTAAAAATGTTCTAAATAAAATTTGTATTTTTATAGTGGAAAAAGCTTCCTATGATTTTTTGAAATTTGTTGATATTTGGAAGCACTATTTTGGATCTAGGCAATAAATTTACTGTGATTTCTTTGTTAAAGGGTTGATTGTGACTTGTAGGATCGCTACTTCCAATAGGTGGCGCTATAGAGTACAAGTCCTCTTTTTTTGAAGAGGCAATTTGCATATGACTTTTCATAGAATGAAATTAGATGTGGAAAATCTGCAGTTAAAAAATGCACGTGTTTCTAATGTGTTTCCACTGTGGAAAAGCACAGAATATGCATGTAATCTTCACATGACTGTATCAATAACGTTTTGTCAAAGCTAAATACCAGAAAGTATCAAATACAAGCAACTTTATTTAAAACTTGACACACCAACAAGAGACAAAAAGGCTATGTTCCCATGATGAGCTTTCAGTGAGTTTTTGGTGTTGCAGATTTTCTGCACCTAACAAGTAAATTAGGTTGCTTGTGTTTTTTTCAATTCTTTTTTATTGCCTTTTTTAGGCCGGCATCACACTTGCGAGTGCAATGCGAGAAACTCGCGTGAGTCTCCCACCTCAATACCCGGCACTGCCACCGGTACTTGAGACCGTAGCATTCAGCTGCATAGAAATACATGCAGCCGCACACTCCGGTCCCGAGTGCCCCCAGCAGTGCTGGGTATTGAGGTGGGAGACTCGCGCAAGTTTCTCGCATTGCACTAGCAAGTGTGACCCGGCCGTACACTGCTTTTTTTGTTTCTCTTTGGTGTGTCATGTTTTAAATAAAGCTGCTTTGTTTTTGAGACTTCGTGGTATTTGGGTTTGACAAAACTTTATTGATACAGTCACATGTGGATTATGTAAATTTTTGCTAAGTTTCTATCACACTAACAACAAATTTGCGTCTTTTATTTTCTGCATCTAATGCAAGTCAAACAAAGAAACAGGTAAAGGAACAGCCTAAGGCCACGTTCACACGTTCAGTAATTGGTCAGTATTTCACATCAGTATTTGTAAGCCAAAATCAAAAAGAAAAGTATAGTAGAAATACGTCATCACTTCTTTATTTATCACCCACTCCTGGTTTTGGCTAACAAATACTGAGAGTGTGAATGTGACCTGAAGATATCTTCATCCGAACACTTAGGCTCTGCACCCGCGATGAGTTTTTGGTGAGTTTTTCATGGTGCTTGTTTTCGCTGCATCAAAAACAGAGCATCTTACAGTTCCAGCAAAGTGGATAGGATTTATAAAAATCTCATGCTCACTTTGCTTTTTAACTCAGTAGAAACTGACCTGCGGTGCAGGTTTCAAATCTGCAACATGCTGATTTCTCTTGCGGGTACCCTGAGTTTTATTTGCAGATTATCCCCATAGTCTTGCATTACATGCAAAAAATCTGCAGGTAAGAAATCGCTCATGTGTTTTTAGAGCATTTCTGCATATGAAAAGCATAAAAATGCATGCAATCCTCACATGACTGTATAAATAAAATCTTGTCAAACCCAAATACCAGGAAGCATCAAAAACTCATCGTGGACACACAGCCTTAATTTCCAAATTCAAAGTGTGAATAATTACAGGTGCTTCTCACAAAATTAGAATATCATCAAAAGTTATTTCAATTCTTCAATGCAAAAAGTGAAGCTCATATATTATATAGCGTCATTGCAAACAGAGTGATCTATTTGAAGTGTTTGTTTCTGTTTATGTTGATGATTATGGCTTACAGCCAATGAAAACCCAAAAGTCATTATCTTAGTAAATTAGAATACCTTATAACTAGTGTTGAGCATTCCGATACCGCAAGTATCGGGTATCGGCCGATATTCGCTGTATCGGAATTCCGATACTTAGTTCCGATATTTTTCATATATCGTATAACGGAATCGGAAGTTCCCATAATTCTTTGAGAGGCAATGTGATTATAGTCAGCCAATGAGGAATCTTATGAAGTGTGGGCACATCCTGTACTGCTGCGGTCATGTTAACTAATGGCATGGCTGTGATTGGATGCTGAAATGATGTCAGAATGCACTATAAAAGGCGCCGCCGCCATTTTAGCGTCACTGTGCTGTGAACTCAGTTAGGGAAAGAACGCTGCTGTGCTGACTCTGAGGGACAGTTAGAGATTGCAATTTAGTGTACTGTGCTTTAGGCAGGCTATTTTACCACCGGCTGTGTAAAGCTTCCTTTTGCCTGCAGTGTTGTTTTCACAGCTCTGCAAGGTGTGTGTGAGTGCAGGTGACGCTGCAGTTTGCTCTGCATGCAACGCTGTCTGTAGGCATCTGCACGTGTCACTCACAGACTCTTTTTTTTTTCTTCAGTGTAATTCTTGCTGCTCCATGTAATTGAAATAATAGTGTGACGTGCTTCCATCCGTATACAATACCTTGGTTGCAAACACTATAGAAGTCCACGAAGGAGCCTTTCACAGCAAGTGAACAGTTGTGTTTCAGTGTTCACTGCAGTCTGTGATTTTTTTTTTTTTTTTTGAGTGCAGATCACGCTCCAGTTACTTCAACTAATGCTGCGTGTACTCTGCTGAGCGTCTGTCACTGGCTCATCCTTGTAATTTTTCAAAAATTGCTGCTGCTTTCTTCTATTTAAAATTTACAAAAATCTATTAGTGTGACGCTCTTCCATCAAAATACAATACATTGCTTGCAAACATAATAGAAGTCCACAAAAAGGCCTTTCACAGCAAGTGAACAGTTGTGTTTCAGTGTTCACTCTAGTCTGAGCTTTAATTTTTTTGTAGGAGTGTAGATCCCGCTCCACTTACTTCAACCACCGCAGCGTGTACTCTGCTGAGCGTCTGTCACTGGCTCATCCTTGTAATTTTTCAAAAATTGCTGCTGCTTTCTTCTATTTAAAATTTACAAAAATCTATTAGTGTGATGCTCTTCCATCAAAATACAATACATTGCTTGCAAACATTATAGAAGTCCACAAAAAGGCCTTTCACAGCAAGTGAACAGTTGTGTTTCAGTGTTCACTCTAGTCTGAGCTTTAATTTTTTTGTAGGAGTGTAGATCCCGCTCCACTTACTTCAACCACCGCAGCGTGTACTCTGCTGAGCGTCTGTCACTGGCTCATCCTTGTAATTTTTCAAAAATTGCTGCTGCTTTCTTCTATTTAAAATTTACAAAAATCTATTAGTGTGACGCTCTTCCATCAAAATACAATACATTGCTTGCAAACATAATAGAAGTCCACAAAAAGGCCTTTCACAGCAAGTGAACAGTTGTGTTTCAGTGTTCACTCTAGTCTGAGCTTTAATTTTTTTGTAGGAGTGTAGATCCCGCTCCACTTACTTCAGCCACCGCAGCGTGTACTCTGCTGAGCGTCTGTCACTGGCTCATCCTTGTAATTTTTCAAAATTGCTGCTGCTTTCTTCTATTTAAAATTTACAAAAATCTATTAGTGTGACGCTCTTCCATCAAAATACAATACATTGCTTGCAAACATAATAGAAGTCCACAAAAAGGCCTTTCACAGCAAGTGAACAGTTGTGTTTCAGTGTTCACTCTAGTCTGAGCTTTAATTTTTTTGTAGGAGTGTAGATCCCGCTCCACTTACTTCAACCACCGCAGCGTGTACTCTGCTGAGTGTCTGTCACTGTCTCATCCTTGTAATTTTTGAAAAATTGCTGCTGCTTTCTTCTATTTAAAATTTACAAAAATCTATTAGTGTGACGCTCTTCCAGAGGACAGCGTTTGTTGGCCAGTTGTGAGTCTGCAGCACATGGTTGATTTCATGCTGCACTGCGTGAGAAACGAATCGGCCACATTCTCACCACGTCAGATTATTGGGTGTACACCCTCCTAGACCCTCGTTACCGGGACAACTTACAAAGCCTCATCACACCGTTGAACCAGGACCGTAAAATGCTGGAGGACCAAGACACACTGTTGAAATCCATAATGTTCTCCATTCCAGCCGAGAGCGCTGCTGCTGCTACTGCTTTACAAAGCAGCTCTGTGCGTCGAGGCATTGTAGACACCTCTGCAACAAGAGGGAGCACAAGCAGCGCCTCTGCACAGGGCAAGAGCTGTATGTTACAAATGTGGCGAAGTTTTGTGACAGCGCCACCAAGGTGTACACCATAGTGATGTGAAATCTAGTTAATTTTGTTGATTAGTTCACCATGAACTAGTTCACTGAAAAGATTAGTTCAAAAGATTAGTTCATTTAGTTCAGTTTTTCTCCACCCTATCCTGTGAGGAGCTGATAGGAAATGTGTGTAGCCCTGGTGTTAGGCACACGCAGTACCCTGGAGAATGTGTGGAGAGATAGCAGTTCAATGCTCAATACCCATTCACTCAACATACACTAGACACACCCTTAGGGTAGTGTAGTCACTTGTGAGGGAGTGGTCAGTGTGTATTCGTTGAGTGATTAGAGTAGTCAGTTTCCTGTCTTCGGACAGAGCAGACGTGTGGAGTCTAGCTGGGACTTGGAGGGAGGAAGCAGTCCAGCCTGGTTCTACCAGCAGTTCAGCAAGTGGAGGCCAGTAAGGGCGAGATATAGATCACCTCAGCCTGGTCAGAGCTGTACCTCACTTGAAGACACTGATAAAGAAAGAAGAGCTTAGTGCAGATATACTTCAGTCTCCTGTCCCAAGGACAGTGAAAGGTTCAGAGACGTGCTCCTGCCTAGTGGATAACTGAGAGTCTGTTAACTAACTCTGAAGGAAGAGAAGAAGGGAGTGATTATATGACTTTTTGCAAGTGTGAGTGTTTATGCTACCAGCGAGGACAAGGCGAAAGGCACAGTGGAAAGGAATATTTGAAAAGTGCTTTTGGA